>OX336378.1:52166143-52856643 GCA_946902895.1 Fragum fragum
TGTCTTTTGGGTTGAAACTTTGTAGATAAAGGAGCAATTGATTGTAACAAGCATTTTTTTCATTTTTCTGCAATACTTTTAAAGGCTTTTAATGAGGTGCGTATCTAGATTGTGAGGGAATGGGATAAGGTAATACAATCTTCCAAAATCTTGTACCATTGGTCTGTGAGTGGTGAGATTGTAGACCGAAATGAAGAAAGATATTAACCCTTGTCATGCTGCACCCGGAATATTCCGGTTTTGACAAGAGGTGTAGACTAAGATCAGACTGCACGTATGTGCAGACTGATCTTAGTCTACACCTCTTGCTTGTACTTTTCCTGCCCGAGTTGTTTATGAACTTGATTTCTAAGGTAAATATTGATTTTTGAATAACAAGTTCTATCAGTGCTTTCAGCTCTTTGATTTGCAAGCAATTCAGAAAGGTGATTTATGCAGCATGACAAGGGTTAACAAATATCAGGGAATACGCTTTATTGTTTGCTTGAATTTTATCATTTTTATCTAGTTACTACATGACCAGTTCAAAAATATTTCCATAAAGCTTTAATTGTGTTGTAATAAAGGAATGTGTAACCCATTCCCACACAATGACGCTTCGGAAAACATTATGGCAAAGGACAAACGATTTCTTAATTTGCACATATTTTTTTCTACCCAAAAAGACAAAGAAATTTTTAAATTTCAAACTCTTTGAGAAAACGTGCAAAATAATGGCTTATCCATGTATTTGAAGTCACGCGGCAAGGCTACCCCTATCCTCACATGGTCAAGTGTTTAAAATATAAGTTTCAAAGGTTAACATTTTGTAAGCTGCTTAGAGGTATTTCGACATTTCTTAAGCTCCTCTTTGAGAAAGCTAAGAACCCTTCTGATACAAAAAGAGTAACAATAGAGTACCAAATGAGGCCAAGAGCGTTGACAAATATATAGCTCTTATCTATAGGCGAATTATTTCTATGACATCTTGACATTGGATTATATCCCGACCTCATCTTTGTACTTTGATAACTTTTGAAGACTGTTTACGCCAAGAACCATTATCCTTGTTCAACAATGTATCTTGTTTTGTTTTCGGGGACAAAATTATTTGTAGGAGGTTTCACAATTCTGTACCTTAATCCTTGAATCAAGCTCATACATTTCTTTTATGAAGGAATAGGCAGAGTAGCCACTGTCCGAATCCATGAAATCAATACTTAATATTATGTTTATAGATCGAAGACATATTCGCCCGTCATATTATAAAAACTGTCTTGAAAGAACTCTTTTTAGAGGGAGATACGAGACAAGCTAATAACTTTTTTATAGCGCATTTGGGTCCCATATAAAAAGTGAAGCAGATGGGCGAGACCAAGGATTACGAGCCGAGAGTAAATTACGGGATTGATAGGACTGGTAGGAGAGGAATGCTCTAAAAACAGTTGGTTAGCCAGACAATATTATGGTTGGCTATTAGATCTAGGAGAGAGTAAAGTATGGGATTGATAGGACAGGAAAGAGAGGAATGCTCTGAAACCAGTATGTTAGCCAGATGATATTATGGTTGGCTTTTAGTTCTTGGATAGAATAAGATATGGGATTGATAGGCCTGGTAGAAGGGGAGTGCTTTAAAAGTAGTAGCTTAGCCAGATAATATAATGGTTGACTTTTAGTTCTGGGAGAGAGTAAGATATGGGATTGATAGGACTGGTAGGAGAGAATGCTGTAAAAGTAGTTGGTTAGCCAGCTGATATCATGGTTGGCTATTAGTTCTTGGAGAGAGTAAGATATGGGATTGATAGGACTGGTAGGCGAGGTATGCTCTAAAAGTAGTTGGGTAGCCAGTTAATATTATGGTTGGCTTTTAGTTCCGGGAGAGAGTAAAAATTGGATTGATAGGACTGGTAAGAGAGGTATTCTCTAAAAGTGATTGGTTAGCCATATAATATTCAGCCTAATGAGTGAAGGGATGTCGAGATCATTTTTTTCTAGATAATTAGAACGTTCATCGCCCTTGGTATTACAAGATTGATAATATTATGGTTGGCTTTTTGTTACTTGAGAGAGTATGAGATCAGACGTTATGAAGTCAGAGGTCTACCAAGGAAAATTTAAATGGCTGCCTCTGTAAGATCATAATGTGGAAACAGGAGATGAATTTAAAGACGTATGATTGAAATAAATATAGACTTGTTAAATTTAACTTATCCACTGTACGATCACATAAATGAAACATTGTTGGAATAGGAGGAAATCCTGATATTATATTACATAAAAACATAATTGACAAAATCAAATAAACAAAACAAAAAAAAAAAAAAAAAAAAAAACCAAACCCCCCTAAAACAAACAATCCCCAGACTCACTATTTTAACCCATTAACGGACGAGAGAATTTTAGACTGATCCAAATTTAAAGAAATTGCAGACGACGTTTTAAAATACTTTAAATATGAAAATATAAGAGCCGAATAAGATTAGAATCATTGTAGGAAAAGGTTGCCAGTTCAGTTCTGGTGACCATAGTCCAGAGATAGAGTGCGGGTTTGCGATCAAGAAATCACAAAATTGTATCGGAACGATCGGGATCGACTAGTCCGGTCTAACAGTCCACAATTCTCAGTACTTAAATCGTGGCAATGAACGTCTTTGATAATACAGGAACGGTCAAACAGGACTAGGGATTCTTTAGCTTCACGTGTGGTGTTTTATTTGGGTTGAAGGATTGGTTTAGATATATAAGTTATAGTGAGTGATCAAAGACCAATTGTGTCTATACCTGCCCTTTGATCACTCATTAAAATTTGTACATTTATACCAGGAAAATCATTGTAATTGTAGACATATCACTGGCAAAAAGCAATGAGTTCTATAGATGTTTAAGTCCTATCGAGTGGTCAAATGTCTTTTTTGCGAATACCTGAATAGACAAAACTGACATTTGATCACTCACTATAAATTGTACATTTAGGCGTTTAATCAAAGGTTGATGCAAAACTGAGGTTTGAAATAACAGCCATTACTAGACGCTAAATAATCTACATAATGAAAAGCGGTTAGAAACGAAACATCATGAGAAAAGAAGATTTGTTTGCGACAGAAAAACATTGTCGGAAAAGAAGATATTATTTTTAAATTACAATTTCTGATTTTCCCATGATATTTTCTATCATTCTTACTTTGGGCACAAACATACAAAATAGTTCAACATTCATTATTTCGCGAAGGTATAAAACAAATTTTCAGCCAACTCTATGCAAAGATTTTAATAGACGAATCTATAATTTGCGTTTATTATGAATAACGCAACATTTGAATATTTCAGGAAAAAAACCTTGGTGTAAATAAAAGGAATGAGGGGTATTCGAGCTGGATAATTTAAAAGTCCCTGGTTCATTTTGGCGAATCGCCCAAGTCGGTCAAAAATGCTTTGATTTGTTTCTACTATCACATTTTCGCATTGTTATCTACTTTTACGAATTACTTCACAATCCCGGATTTTTACGCATCGGATAGAAATAAATAAAACAGACATTGTGAAAGAAGGAGACGTGACTTTCATATACATGTAACATAATTGACACCTAAACTTTTAACCCATTCCAAAACGACACAATTTTAGAATGGTCAAAATGCAAATAGACTACCGAAGTGGATATAAAACATTATGGAAAATTAAAAAATTGCATGATACAAGCAATTCCTTCATATTCAACAACGTTTTCCAAAGTCTTTTTTAGAGAGGCGTAAAGAGGAGGGCTTGTGTGGGAATGGGTTAATTTAAACGCAATTCGAAATGCCGTCTGCAATATTTTTAAACATCATTCAGGATAAATTCGGTTATCTAGTGAGTTAAACTTTGACTCTCTTGTTACTATTTTGACCAAGAAATATCCTTGAATTTTCTGCCAAGTGCTACTTTAAAAGTAAGTAAGCACGACTCGAACATTTTAACCTTTGAAAGCACATTTAAAACCACGCGCTAATGTCCGTGATCTTACGCTGATTGCAATAGTGTGGATCTGGATCAGTTGGTATATAAATGTGAGTCGTCAGGCAAAAAGGGGACTTCTCGAGCGTTCCGTAAAATAATTGGCGGATCGCTTATGACCAATCAAATCATGCATTTAGATCGAGAGTGAAGTTTGAACTCCAACATTGACCGCCATTAATGTGAAGCATTTTATTTGTTTGGCGACTTAAACTTCGTAAATACAGCTTAATCAAGCTTTATTCATGCTAATGGCAATACATTTTGTAAAATAAAGCGATTTAAAATCGAAGAGCAACTTCCTGTAGGAGTCAATGGGCGGGGCCAGCGATTGGTTGATTAGTCGAAAATGTGATTGGATACAGCAGAAGGTAGAATCCAAAAAAAAAAAAATGTTATACAGTAAGATAGAATGGTCATTCTACGTTCAGAAATCGTCAAAGAGCCAATTGTTTCCATCCTGGCGAGTCTATGAATCCCAATCAGTTGGACAGAGGTCGTCACTTTTCTCACAATCATTACGGGTCACTCCTTAATATCTGAGTTATACAAATGTCTTACGTAATTTAATATTGCATTTACGTCCTTTCAGCGCTGAGACTTTCATGCTTACTAAATCATCATTTACCGTAGTTTTCCAATAGCGAACAAAGAAAACTCGTTTTTTAAAGTTTCTTGTTAAGTAGCAAATTTTAATCACTGACCCGTGACGATTGACAGGAACAGTGCCTATTAACATTTACTCGAAAATGTTGTTAGGTCCAACAGAGGTGAAGCACGGCCCCGTAAATTATCATATCTCGGGGCAGAGGTCAATCACGGACCCGTCAATTATCATATCTGTGGGGTAGAATGGACATTCTAGATTCAAGAAATCGTCAGAGAGCGTCTCGTCTCTATCCCGGTCATTCTGATCGGTCCTTGCAATTTGACCGGGATCGATACTTGTCGCACCTTCCGGAATTTATTTTTTACCTGACAAAGTCACAATCACGGACCCGTAAATTATCATTTCTCGGGGGGGGGGGGGTAGAGGTCAATCACGGACCCGTAAATTATCATTTCTCGGGGGGGGGGGGTAGAGGTCAATCACGGACCCGACAATTATCATATCTGTGGGGTAGAGGTCAATCACGAACCCGTAAATTATCATATCTCGGGGGGTAGAGGTCAATCACGGACCCGTAAATTATCATATCTCGGGGGGTAGAGGCTAATCACGGACCCGTAAATTATCATATCTCGGGGTGTAGAGGTCAATCACGGACCCGTCAATTATCATATATCGGGGGGTAGAGGTCAATCATGGACCCGTAAATTATCATATCTCTAGGGGTAGAGGTCAATCACGGACCTGTAAATTATCATATCTCGGGGGGGTGGGGTAGAGGTCAATCACGGACCCGTCAATTATCATATCTGTGGGGTAGAGGTCAATCACGGACCCGTCAATTATCATATCTGTGGGGTAGTGGTCAATGACGAACCCGTAAATTATCATATCTGTGGGTAGAGGTCAATCACGGACCCGTAAATTATCATATCTGGGGGCAGAGGTCACTCACGGACCCGTAAATTATCATATCTGTGGGGTAGAATGGACATTCTAGATTCAAGAAATTGTATGAGAGAATATCGTCTCTACCCCAACCAGTCTTCACGGTCCTTGCAATTTGACCGGGATCGATACTTGTCGCACCCTCCGGGATTTTTTTTTACCTGACAAAGTCACGAGTTTTAAAGTCTGTGTATTATTAATGTATAGGCCCGTACGCCCTTTAACCTATAAACAGACGACGATGATTTTAGACTGGTCAAAAGTCAAAAAAGTTGCAGAGGACAAAAAATAAAATCCTTTATTTTCTAAGGGGGAAATATCGTGGGTAATGAAGAAATTTCTTGGTACAAGCATTTTTTTCATTTTCCACAATCTTTACCCTGTTATTAAGCATGTCGGCACTGTTTGTACCTTTGGCCAAGTAAACATTTACATAATACGTTTAAATGCATGGAAGAATATCATTTAAAATGACAAACGATTTAAACTAAAATACAAAGTCCTATTAATAATGATGTGATACGATACTTAAACAATTTAATGATTTGATCAGATTATTCTGAATCTTTATAGGTTCTATTGACCCTTTCCTGTACAAACCCGGGGTTTTGCGTCTCTGTGATGTTATAATTGAAAAACATCACGGAAAAAGTAAGAATTTCTTGTTGCTTTTCCCATAATAGTTTTCACCAAATAGGATGATTTCATTTCACATGGCATCCTATTTTCATTGTCGTCTGCAACCTCTTTCAATTTGTACCAGACTAAAATGTCAAAATCCAGGAAAAAGATTAGACAACTAGAAAGATTATTCTGTTGCAGATGACATCAGGTTTATCAATGAAGGTAAAGATAGAAAAGAACATTAAAAGTGGTTCAATCGTTTATCTCTTTTAAAGAAAACTGTCTTTAAGTGGACAGTTTTGAGGAAAATGGAGAAATTATAAGAAATATCGTTTTTCTACAACGCCAAAATTTTGATCTACATTATTATAAGAAATTTACTGTTTCAAAAAATAACCTATATTGGGTCAGAATACGTTAAATTTAGATCGACTGATTCGCTTTTAACCAATTAACAGATAAAAAAATAGACTGGTCCAAATTGAAAAAAAGAGAACAGATTCTAGTTGACATACTTTTTTTATACCCCCCACCCCCGAAAACTTGGACTTTTGAGTCAAAAACTATCGTAGATGAAAAAAATACTACAAGCGATTTCTTCATTTTTAAATGCACATGCTAGTTTCTTGAGGGTCGTCAAAAAGCGTAATTGTGTGTGAAAGGGATAATCACAAACTGTCTATATTCGGAAAATTTTCTGGAGGGAGAGACATAGGGTGTCTAGAAGGTGATTGACTAGGTATGAACGTTCACATAATTCAGTCGGTTTTTTTTGTGTGTGTGTGTGTGTTTTTTTTTTTACATTGGCTCTTCATTCAACGAACAATGAAAACTTGTTGATCTCTTTAAATTTGTTTCAAAAGGTTCGTGTTAAGTAACAGACTTTAAACCTTTGTCCCGTTCTTTTTAAACACTTAACGTTTGTCAGACTAGACCGTATTTTGTGATCTTGTTTAGGTGTTAACCCTTTCCTGTTAAATTCTTTGTTTTGACGCTCCTGTGATTTTATAATTGAGAGAACATTGTAGAAAAAGAAGAAATTGCTTGTAACAAGCAATTTCTTCTTTTTCTACAACGTTTTCTACTCTGCTGAGTGTATTTTTTTTCGTATTCAATCCACTTTAATTTTCGTCTGCAAAACCTTCCATTTTGGATAAGTCTTTTTTTTGCAAAAAAAGAGCAAAATTTAGATCTGAGCTTCACAAAGAAGTCGTATACTGTATTGATTGATTGTCGTCTATATATAGAGGGGGGGCAATCTATATAGGGAGGGTAAACAACCTATATGGGGAGGGGAAACAGCGCTTTGGAAAACATTTGAATTCTACCATGACACCTGGTGAAAGATTGATTGAACGGGGTTTAAAACCTTTTAACAGTATTTCAATTATATCGCGGCGGCTTGTCCACCTTATAGTTGATTCCTGGTATTTCTCAAACTATTAATGACGGCTAATTGCTGTAACGTTATAAGTATTTATAAATCATCTATAAGCTTATAACACAAAAGCGGGTGTACTTACAGTTGTGGAAACCATATTCTGATTGTCCAACAGAAATATCTATTAACCCATTACCACACAAACTCGCTTTATTTCCTACCCCCCCCCCAAGAAAAGTTCTTTTGGAAAACATTGTGAAAATGAAGGGAATTTGTTTGTAACATGCAATATTTTCTTTATCCACAATGTATTCTTCCTACTAGACAGAAAATTGAATTCCATCAACATAAAGTTGTCCCAGCAACGTCTTACAAATTAGACTTTTCTAAAATTGTGTATTTTGGTAATCGGTAGTAAGTAGTGTAGACAAAGTTCTAACTGCATTGACTCTACTGCAGGTACAAAAATATACTATTTGATGACAGACTTCTTGATTGGTCTATGGATTTCTAGCATTGTTTTAACTCCTCTCATTGCAGTATTTCAGTTAGATCGAGTCAAACAGAGCCTTCTTTCTGATCCCCGAGTCGCTGCCGGGGGGGGGGGGGTATTTTCATTACAGCTCTCTGACAGGGAAGTCAAGAAATTGTGATTGTTCGCCCTACTAAAACAGGGGCAGGTTAGTCGCTTGCAACACGAATTGTAGGCGTCTCATAACTAAAATTTTCCATTTTAGAATGAAAGGAAACCTTTGTAGCGGAAGCGCTTGAATACCCGGTACAAGGATTTCTAAACTATACCCAGTCGCTGAAATAAAAACAACAAAAGAAACAAATAATAATAACAACAACAAAAAAGATGAAAATAGGTTCAAAAATAAACGCAAACAAATAGGCGGATCACTAGTAACGCCCACTGACATTCAAGTCAAATTACCTTGTTGGAGGTCACGACAAGGTCATTAGACCGAACTATTAAACGGCATTTATTTGTAAATTATACAGTAAGTGACATAAAATATAATGCGAGTTGATGGTTGACGATATAAGCACCGTCACACTGACATCATTTATAACACGAATGGGGAACAATAATGGGTAGGGTTGAATGGGTTGAATAATTTCGTCTTTCGTGCAATTAGCCATAAACAATAACTGGTGCTTGTAAAACGAATCTGTTGCCTTGCCAAAAAAGTAAAATTGTTCTTATGGGCATCACCATCTCCGCCAGAAAGAGATCGCCATGCAAAAACAGAATTCAAATTCGTTGGTGTATATCAGTGGCTGATCAATGAATGGGGCCAGTAATGAATCTTTGTACCTCCCCCCTTGTCATGCTGATCCCGGAATATTCCTGTATTGGCATAAGTGCAGTCTGATCTAACTTGCGTGTGCCTTTATGGAGCACTTGTTTTTAAAAAACATTTTCTAAAAGAAATAAAAGCCCTCTGTTTAGGGGCTTCCAATACTTTCATTCCTTTGATTTAAAGCATTCTTTGAAACCAATTTTAATTAGCGAGGCAAGGGTTAAGTGCCTCACATGGTGGGAAACTTTGTAAGAAAGAGCAAATTTGCTTGTTACAATTAACTTCAAATATTCGAAATAAGAAAACATAGGTGAATACATTATGCCAGTCAAAATACGGCATTGAGTGGTTATTCGTTAACCCAATACCACACAACAATTTTTTAGACTAGTCAAAATTGAAAGAAGTTACAGACGGCATATTGAATTGTACAAGTACATATTAAATTTTGAAAGTAGGTACCAAGTTATTGCCAAATCATGTAGAAAACACTGTGAGAAAAAAGAAATTACTTGTTTCAAGAAATATTCCCTTTCCCAGAAAGTTTTAAATGCTCATAATTCTTTAGGGCGCCGAAAACCGGTATTGTATAGTAAAAGGTTAAACTATCAAGGCAATCTTAATGACGTCCCGATGTGAAAATAAATGTATAAATTTGTTCGTATATCAACTCCTACAATCTCACATGCAATTGACCATTCGCAGCACTTATTTAAAGAATCATTCGACGACTTGAACTTCGTAACTACAGCTTATCCAAGCTGTAGTTACAACGGTTAGATCGCGAAATCTATCATTCTACTTTTATATTACAAACTACCGACACTTAAATATGCCAAAGAACGCCGTTTAAAATCGAAGTCGAACTACCTGTTTGTATCCATGGGCGGGGCCAGCGGAGTAATTGGGCGGTTCAAGTGGAGAAATTGGGCGGGACTAGCTGAGTAATTGGGCGGTTCCAGCAATTGGTCACTTGGGCGGTTTCTGTGTTTGGTTAATTGGGCGGTTCAAGTGATTGGTCAATTAGGCGGTTCCAGCAATTGGTCAATGGATATTGATAAATTCAAAACATTGAGTACAGATGAAAAACTTTCTGTTTTATTCGCGCAGTTTTCTCAAAACAATGAACAAATAACAACCAAGTTAAATCAATGCTTAAAAATTAGTTCGGACGTAAGCAGCAATAAAACGAGACTTCAGGAGCACGAGGCAAGGATTCTGTTGCTAGAATATAAGTCTGTGGACTTGGAAGCGCGTAGCCGGCGTAAGAACTTTATAATCAATGGCTTCAATGAGGAGAAGGATGAGAACTGTTTATTTAAGATAAGTAACTCTCTAGCTAATACACTAGGCATTGAGTCTCAAATATGTATAGACCGTGCACATAGACTTGGACGCTATATCCGAGACCACGATAGGGGAAATATTGTTGCCCTCCGAGATTATGCCGATGTTCAAGTTATCTTGTCTAACGCCTATAAACTGAAAGACACTAGACATAGCATCAATAGAGATTATCCCAAGGAGATCGTTACAGCACGTAAATCCCTGTGGAAGGAATATAAAAGTCTCAAAACTGAAAATCCTGGGAAAAAGGTCAGCCTTATCTATCCAGCAAAGATAATTGTAAATGGCCGTGTAGTACGAGACGCTTTCCCACACTGGAGTGAAGTGTTAAACGGCCAGCGCATTGTTTACAAACATTCAAATGTTGATCAATCCCACTACACATCCCGTGAATCACGTGCAAGTAAAACGCCCAATAAAAACAATAACAATAACCCTTCACGGGCTGACTGTGGAAGGTACTCGTCATCCGATGATGAATCTACTGGTAGTATTCCCCAAGATTACCCTAAACCACGTCGCCGATCACGATCGCACTCTCGCCGTGGTCATGCTCCCCGTCGTCGTAACCCATTTCAACCTGTACAGAACATCGACTCAGCCAATCCAACTGCACCAGTTCCTGGAAACGAAACGAACATACGCCGACCCTGGGATAACAACAACGATGCCCATAGTTCACAAGCCTTCACCACCTAGGACAGGTCTGGGAATTTCCGTGCGCCACCATCGCCATCACTAAAAATAGGAACACTTAACGTTAGTGGATTGAAAAAGAGATTGAACTATCCCGAATTCGTGCAATTAATCTCGTCATACGACATATTTTGTGCAAATGAAACTCATATTGATGCCCTTGACATTGTTGATATAGATAATTACGACTTTATTTCATTACCGCGTTCCCAAGAGTATAAGCGTAAGTCTGGAGGCATCGGTGTATATGTACGATCTAGTCTATCCAAGTATGTAAAACTTGAAAATTACAGCACTGAATATATCTTGTGGATTTCTGTTGACAAAGCAATCGCTGGTTTGCCAGACAAACTTATGCTTGGTTCTATTTATATTCCGCCTGAAAATTCTCGTTTTTACACACAAGATGAATATGACCTATTTGAAAATTCTGTATCCGATGTTTGTCACAGTTATAATTACGTTACTATTACAGGTGATTCGAACTCCAGGACTGCTCAGCTACCCGATTTCGTCAAATCTGACCCATTTATCCTTGATTTATTTGACATAGATTTCTCAGACCTATCCGATTTTGATAAACACTTAGAACTAGAACATTTAAGTATACCTCTCCAACGCTCGTCGCAAGACAGGAAAACAAATTCTCATGGCATTAAATTAGTTGAATTATGCAGAGATAATAATATGTTTATCCTAAATGGACGTTTGCATAATGATACAGATGGAAAACTCACATTTCAGTAGAAATCCTTAATCGATTATACAATCTCATCCTCTCCCTGTTTTAAATATGTACGTGGATTCAACGTCATAGATACTGACCCGCTTTCATCTGATGGCCACTCTCTTTTGCATCTCGAGATCGGCTCTCTAAAAGCACCTGAAATCAAACCGAATTATGAAAGTCAACAGAATAAGCCTCGTTGGCAAGAATCACGTATTCAAAATTTCATAGATAACCTGGATAGAACTCAAGTTAAAGCGATTTCAGATCAATTAAACACATATCCACATTCGCAATCTCTTGATCCTTCTTCAAAACATTTTTCCTATTATTGAATTTGTTAGAACCATTATTTATTTAGGGGTCGCCCCCTGTCTGGTCCCCCAAACAGAAATTATCGTTATGGTGGGTGACCGGGACCCTTTAACTACAGCTGTATAGAGCTGTGGTCTCGGGGTTTCTCGCCCAGCAGTGATATTCTATTGTAATTGCTTAGATTTGCGAGAAATGTCGTTGTCCATGAACTAAAGCCTGCAGATCGTATAGGCTGTAGTTACTGGGTTTTGTGCCCCTAATAGATAGCATAGTTCTTTGTCAAAAATGTAGATGTAATATTAACCGTACCAAAGATATCTTAACTATTTGCAATTGTAAAAGATTTGCACATAGACAGAGGATGTCATAACTTACTTACCTTCAATAATTATTTCCTGTTGTCTCCATATTTCTAAACTGTTCTCTATGAAGCCAGACACAATAAAGATTTGCGCACGCATTCACTGACCAAGGTCGACCGTGTTTACACAACGTGTAGTATGAGTAACTATTTATGAATGGCCAGTCTAGAACCAGTCCACGTTATGTTTTGACTGGACAAATTAGCGCACTCATGCGTACGATATACGCTCTAAATTAATACCTGTAAATCGGGAGAAGGTAGTTATGAAAATCCCGTAACTACAGTCCTATTCATGCTGTGGTTGCGGGTCTTAAGGACTTAGCCGATGTGATTCACGTATTTACTCGAATTTACAATTGTTTTATCATTGAAGTAAAGCAGCAAAGACCTTCCAGTAGTGCAATAACCTATCGCATTATTTTCTCTCAATTTCATCTTTAATATGGTTTATCATTAAATAATGGCTGTCAACACTGGGTATGAATATGGTCAGTGATGAGAGTCTATGGCTCATTCTGGTTTGCATACATTCAAACATTGATTCCTAAAATAGTCTACTGTCATCTTAAGCTTTCGCGACAAATCCGAACATGGCTAATATCTATCTATATTTCATCTTCTCTGCATACTCGTTATTTAATCATGCTTGTTATCTAGCATTTTCTCCTATCCCCCACAAAGATGATGTACATTTGCCTACTACCGAAATATCACACTTAGAACTGATAAATATCTATAACACGGAAGTAGAATAAACCGAACCTATTATTTGTTACACCTTGTCCCAGTATACAAATCCGTTCGTATTATTTTTCATTTGCATGTATTTAAAACCGATTTGCAATCGGGAATCTGCCCCACCGCCTCTTCTAAACACGCTGGGGGACAGCGACTCGGAAGTAAATTGACAATCTTATGGGACCAAGTGTAACAACCATGTATATATTATTTCATATTGCCCTTGTTGTATAATTGTTATACCTGGGTGAAATAAAAGATTTGTTCTGTTCTGTTCTGATCTACGATAGAAAATGTTACTAATGATATAGCGCTTTTATTCCGAAACGCTAATATTAACACACTTAGCTGCGACAAACACTTCCCTGTTCATTTTGATAACGAAAACAAACCATGGTTTGGCACAAAATGCCATAAAGCGCGCAAAAAGTACAATCGCGCCAAACGCAAATACAATGAATCTCCAACCGACTTTAATAAACGTATGTTGAACAAGAGCAGTAAAGAATATAAAAGTACCATGCATTTCTATGTCAAAACGTATAAACCTAATAAGGCCAAAAAATTAAGAATAATGTCAACAAAGCGCCCTAAACATTATTGGAAATTCCTCAATGGTTTGAAAACGAAACCACGTGATGTAAACAAACCGAATCTGCACGATTTTTACGAGCATTATAAAAACATAAATAGTAGTGGCACAGATACTAATCAAATACCGAACTTATCTCTTAACAGCCACCAAAATCTTGATTTGAACTCTCCCATTCTTCATTCAGAAGTAGAAAATTGTATATTAAATCTTAAAAACGGGAAAGCATGCAGCCCTATTGATAATATCATTAATGAGTACTTAAAAAGTTCAAAACAAATTTTACTTCCCATACTTACTAAACTTTCTAACTGTGTTTTAGACACTGGATTTATCCCAGAATCATGGGTAAAGGGTATTATCATTCCTATTTACAAAAATAAGGGAGACCCATCACAAACAGAAAATTACAGGCCCATTACTATCCTAAGCTGTCTTGGTAAACTTTCCCATCCGTGATCAATAAACGATTGACAAATTACATCGAAACAAATCATTTACTTCATGAAAATCAAGCAGGTTTTAGAAATGGATATAGTTGCCAAGATCATATTTTCACATTGTATTCGCTAATTGAAATACTTAAAACACAAAAGAAAAAGTTATTCTGTGCTTATGTTGACTTCTCTGCAGCCTTTGATAAGGTTCATAGAGCCAGCCTATGGCAAAAAATTCTTAATTACAATATAAATGGTAAGATTTTCAATGTTATCTACAATATGTACAGTAATATCAAATCGTGTGTGTCTGTGGAAGGTACCTTTTCTGCTTATTTTGACTGCAAAAACGGTGTTAGGCAAGGCGAGAATCTCTCACCAATTCTATTTGCACTATTTCTGAATGACATGCAGTCATATATAGAATCAAACGGTGGTCATTGCATTGAGCTGAGTGACAACCAACATGTCCTATGGCTTAAACTTTCTATATTGCTTTATGCTGATGATACCGTTATCCTATCTGATAATGCAGATGATTTCCAAAATACTCTCAATGCTTTCCATAAATATTGTAAAGAATGGAAACTACAAGTTAATATTAAAAGAACAAAATTATTGTGTTTGGGGCACGAAACTTAAATAGATTCCACTTTCAACTTGGGGACCAAGCAATTGAAATGACAAATACCTATCATTATCTAGGAATAACGTTCTTCTCGTCTGGATTCTTTCTTCAAGCCAATCATAGGTGTCATGGGTTCGATCCCCGGCGGCGGCAAATATTCTTTCCGACAATTGTCTCTCACCAATGGGTTGATAATCGTAAACCTAAGTGGGATAGCAGCTGGAGGCTAGGAAAGGATGTAGTGGTAGTACTGGTGTGAGAAATACCAGGAATCCATTGTTAGGTGCTCCAGCCGCCGCGATATGACTGAAATACTGTTAAAAGCGGCGTTAAACCCCATTCAATCAATCAATTTCTTCAAGCCCGTAAACATATCTCTCAACAAGCACGAAAAGCAACTCACCTTTTATTTGGAAAAGTATACAATATTGATCTGCCAATAGACCTCACTGTCAAACTCTTTGATCATACTGTTCTTCCAATCTTGACATACGGATCAGAAATATATGGGTTTGAGAATTTAGATCTAATTGAAAAAGTCCACAATGATTTTCTCCGTAAACTTTTCGAGGCAAGAAAAAGCACTCCTTTGTACATGTTACTTGGTGAACTTGGTCGTTATCCGATATCTGTAATAATAAAAAGTAGAATGATACAATTCTGGATGAAATTATTGGCTAACAGATCTATAAAATTTCATATCGAATTTTCAATTATATGATAAACCATCAATCTACAAGGTTTAAATGGCTTTCAGAAATAAGATCTATTCTTGACTCTGTAGGACTCTCTTATTATTGGATACAAAATTGTCCGATCCCGCATAATCTTCATAAGACTGTAAAGAAAACACTGATTGATCAATACTATCAAAATTGGAAAACCCAGTTGAATTCATCCAATAAAGGAAAGATATATAAACTCTGCAAAAATTCTCTAGAATTTGAACCGTACCTTAAGATCCTACCCTTATCCGATGCACAATATATGTTTAAATATCGAACAGCAAACCATAGGCTACCAATAGAAACAGGTAGATGGGATGGAACTTTACTAGAGCAAAGAAAATGTAACTTATGCCAGCGCGATGAAGTCGGTTCCGAACGCCATTATCTTTTATCATGTGATTATTTCAATGCTCCTAGAAATAAATTCCTGAATAACATTATAACTGGGAAAAATGAAAATGATTATAAGAAGCTGATGCAGTCCGAAAGTTCTATAACTTTATCAAAGCTTGCAAGCTTTATAAAGTGTATTCTATCCGAGTTCAACACACATTGAACAAACTATCAGTATAGTGTATACATATATATATGTATTTTTTTCCAATTTTTCTTAGCCTAAACGATTGTGTCCGTTTTTTTTTAATGCTACTTTCTATTTAACTCATCCATATGATTATGCATTTGTGTGCACACATATATCAAGTATGTAAATATATATCGATATACATGTATTTATTTGTAGGAAGGTAGGTGAAATCACCTCCTTCTTCATTAACAGTACTATTTTCAAACTTAATAATCCACTTGCAATCCCATTCAATTGCTCTTATTAATGTGTAAGAATTATGTCCTCTGTATTTTTTTTAAAACTATAAATCCATTTGCTGAAGCGAATTAAGGAAATTAAAACGATTTGTAACTCTCGAGCAACTTTCGAGCAAATTTATCTTTATCTGGTCATTTCCAACAATGTTTCCAGTCTAAAATAAGTTAACTATATCTCTTACAAGAAAAACTTTTGATGAGACAGTACTGTAGAGGCAGATGGCGAAGCTAGTCAAAAACTAAGCCATTCTCCCTTTCCAATACTGTTTCTAAAACCAATGTTGTTTACATTTTGACAGCTTTCTATAAATAGTAAAAAGAGCATTTCCATAACTGTTTAATAAGAGTAAATTTGTTCAACTGATGAATAAGAATGGAAATGTTGACACAATTATACATACCTTGCCCGTGCAATGTCACAAATCCACTTTTTCATTCATCCGTTGTCCTCCAGACTCAGCGAGTTCACGGGATAGTTTATGTAATGTAATAAAAGTACTGCAACTACCGCATACAGTTAATAGACTGGTGTCTGACAGTTCTAAGGGTCTAATTTTATGTATTTGTATATACGCTTAGAACAGTATCTTAATCAAATACTGTTTGAAGTCCTGGAAATGTTTATCAATACACTTTTTGAAATTCCCCCCTCCCTAACCAAACTGATCTGTATATTGTCTTATGTACTAATTCTTATCCCCATGTCTAATTTGTAAATTACTGGTTGAATAAAGGTTATGTTATGAAAATTGGGCGGTTCCAGCGAGTGGTCAGTTGGGCGGTTCCAGCGATTGGTCAATTGGGCGGTTCCAACTATTGGTCAATTCTGCTGTTCAAGTGATTGGTCACTTGGGCAGTTCCAGCGATTGGTCAATTTGGCGTTTCCAGCAATTGGTCAATTTGGAGATTCCAGCGATTGATTAATTAGGCGGTTCCAGTGATTGGTCAATTGGGCAGTTCTAGTGATTGGTCAATAGGGCGATTCCAGCGATTGGTCAATTGGGCGGTTACAGTGATTGGTCAATTGGGGGGTTCCACTGATTGGTCAGTTTGGCGGTTCCAGCGATTGGTCAATTGGGCGGTTACGGCGATTGTTCAATTGGGCGGTTCCAGCGATAGGTCAATTGGGGGGTTCCAGCGATAGGTCAATCAGGCAGTTCCAGTGATTGGTCGATTGGGCGGTTCCAGTGATTGGTCAATTCGGCAGTTCCAGTTATTGGTTAATTGAGCGGTTCCAGTTATTGGTCAATTGGTCAGTTCCATTGATAGGTCAATTGGGCGGTTCCAGTGATTGGTCAATTGGGCAGTGTCAGTGATTGGTCAAATTGGCGGTTCCAGTGATGGTTATTTGGGCGGTTCCAGTGATTGGTCACTTGGGCGGTTCCAGTGATTGGTCAATTGGGCAGTTCCAGTGATTGGTCAATTGGGCCGTTCCTGCTATTGGTTAATTGCTCGTTAGCAATTTCAATGTATACAACTACAGACCCGTTGGAAACATTTCAACTTTAAGGTTAGTCGGCTTGTATACTAGGAATTGTGTTATTTTTTTTTCTTTAAGCGGCTCCTGCACAGATTAAGGAAGATAATTTGTTCTCAATTTTTAAATGTCTTGAAGTTATGCTTTCACACAATTGAAAAAGGGGGGATTAAGCTGATTTAGTTATGAAAATGACCGTTCATCATAATTTAAAAAAAGAAAGAAAAGAAAAGAAAAAAAAAAACCAACAACAAAAAAAAACTAGCGTCATGAGACGCCAGATTAGTAAACGAACTAAAACCCGATTGGAACCGGAATATATCGGGTAAGTACCTTATCTGCCGGTTGCACCAAAAATTGCTTTATTTGTGGTTTCCATGACGTATCAGTTACGTTATTGAAATCCGGTGTAAGTCAATCGACATCGGCATTACCCGAAGACTAACGAACCCATCCGATGATTTACGATGTTCAAATTATGGTTCAGGGAACAATCTCCATTAAATTAAATTTATAATAAACTTAGTAGATTTAACACGAACAAATAACAATAATTGTTAACCTGACATTAATAACTGTCTGAAAAGAGGATACTTTTGCTTTGTCAAATTTACGCGAATTCTGTTCAAGAGCCGCTTTAATGCACGGTATATGGAAATCAGGACGAAATTCCATTCTTGTCAAAATTATTTGGGATAAGGATGTAACCCCCCCCCCACACACACACACACCAACACTTACACCACCACCACACACAAACTGTACCAACGGTCCTTAGCAAAGTATATGAGACCCCTTTATCGACGTATACCTTACAAAATATTGTAACTACAGCTAAATTCAGTAGCCAAAAGAAATATTTTGATATCGCACCCCTCTGTTTTGGTGCTTAATAAGAAATGACCAAAAAGACCAAATCGTTGCACGGACAGATATTATTAAGAAAACACTTTAACCTTTTCGCGCCAAAACTATATAAATAACAAAATACGATTCTCCTTTCGAAGACATCCAAACAAACGACAATAACAATAATCAAACTACCACACAAACAAACTCATTTTCCAGGTATTTTAAGAAATAAAAAACTACGATATGAAAGGGTTCATCAGTTTATTTACTCAAGTTCCTTTGTTTATGTAGTGCAAGTCACGTGATACAATTTATATACATCAATATATTTCATACATCAATAATTTAATGATTAGTTCCGTCTATCAAAAATTAGCGTTCTGATTGGTCGAAAAATATCATTCGTAACCCCATGGACAAAATTTTGAGCACGCAGCGATTTTGTTTGCTTCCGCACAAAATAGTCCCGACAGAAAGGTATCAAAATTTGTAAAGCTTTTGGGTGTTTTTTTTCGCTCGAATCTATTAAATTATAAGAAATGAACAGAATATTTTCGCATCGCGTATTCATACAGTTTGATTAGTTTTTTCGGTTCATACCTCCATGAAAACAAAAAATATTCTCTTCATCTCGTAAATAATTTGATTTTAGTTACCTTCATCAAGATTAAAGCGTTTAAATTGGCTTGAATCTTTTCTCATACTACTATAAACAAAATTGTGAGCACGCAACTACTTTGTATGCTTACGCAGAAGGTATAACCGTTTAATTTTTTTCAGAAATAGTCGAATATTTGCTTTATTTTGCTAGATAGCACTAAACTATAAAAAAAAGAAAAGAAGATGTTTTTTGTTTTCATTGAGGTATGAACTTAAAAACTTAATAACACTTATGGATGAATCTGCTTCTCGTATTCATACAGTGTGATTAAAATATTTACATGTAAGAAAAAGAATAAATGGTGTTTTGGCGACCTAAACAGCGTAACTACAGCTTGAATAAGCTGTAGTTACGACTGTTAGGTCGCCAAACCAACAAAAATGCTTCGCATAAATGTGTGAGTTGAACATGGAATAGTCTAATATTTTGTTGTATTGTTAATTAACCAATCGCAACTGTCCATCCAGGAATCAATCGACCAATCAAATAAATCATTCAACCCGGAATTGAGATTTGACCTCCTACATTGGCTGCCATGATTGTTAAACATTTTTTGTTGGTTTGGCGACTTAAGCGTCGTAACTATAGGTTGTTCAAGTTTTAGTTACGATGTTTTGGTCGCCAACCAACCATTTACTTTTTGTTTCTTTCCAATGGCTAAAAACTTTGCAAAATATCGCCGTGACATATCGACGCGGGCTTTCTGTCGGAATCAATGGGCGGGGCGAACGGAGTAAGCGGTCGGGGCCAGCGATTGGTTAATTCAGAAGTAATTGACGTTGCTCTTGTTGCACAAATTTCAATACTTATTTGAATATCGCCATCTGCAACTTATTTCAAAATCGACCCGTTAAAATTTTCACCGTCTTTTAATAGTTCAATCAAATATTAATAATTAAGACGTACAATATGTTTGAAAGCCATGAAAAAACAAAATGATAAGAGTAACATTATTACTGTTTTGATTTATCATATCATTGACAAGACAACTACAAAGTATTTCGTATCTATAGTTTACCAAGTTGTAGTTACGAGGTTTTGGATGTTCATATACGATAATCTTCTTTTTTGAAACCTAAATTGAGATGAACTTCTAAGAAGGATTCTTATCAAACCTTAACACTTAATTATCTGATGAGAACTGCTTGAACTTTGACAGAGTAAATAGAGAACTTCTTAAACTTTTGACAGAGTATATAGAGAACTTCTTAAGCTGTTGACAGAGTATATAGAGAACTTCTTAAACTTTTGACAGAGTATATAGAGAACTTCTTGAACTTTGACAGAGTATATAGAGAACTTCTTGAACTTTGACAGAGTAAATAGAGAACTTCTTGAACTTTGACAGAGCATATAGAGAACTTCTTGAACATTGACAGAGTATATAGAGAACTTCTTAAACTTTTGACAGAGTATATAGAGAACTTCTTGAACTTTGACAGAGTATATAGACAACTTCTTGAACTTTGACAGAGCAAATAGAGAACTTCTTGTTCTTTTGACAAAATATTGCCTACATTTTGGATTAACCAGATTCTTAACACGTGCCGCAAACGTCCCCTGTGCGTGATTTAATATTGATTTAAGTCATCACCACATAATCCCACTATTTATCAAATTGAAGAAAATTAGTTACAGAGACGTTGAAACAAACAAACAAAAAATGTTTGTAACAAATAATTTTCGTTTTTACCATAATGTTTTCTACCCTATACCCGATATGCTACCGTTTTCCTGCGTAATTTGCTCTGAATTGTCATCTGCATTTTCCTTAAGTATATAACTAGTCTAAAAGTTGTCTACGACAATGAATTAAATAAAAAAGAGGACATTGCTGACACGGGTCACACTGCACATTTGTCTCTGTCCAAAATGGTTTTATTTTTTTTGTTTAAAATGCTAAAAAGCCGAAGTATCAAAACAAGACATGACTTGACTGTTCTCTGACCACGCCTACTTTCTCCTCTGACCACGCCTACTCACTCCGACAGGAAGTTCCATTTCGATATTAAACGACGTTTTTGGCATATTTTTTTCATATTTCATGGCCAGTAACATGTGGCAAAGAAGTACAATGCTTGCTCTGCGACATAAACGTTGGTCGTAGCTACAGCTTGATTAATCTCTAGTTACAAGTTTTAAGTAACCTAACGAAAAAAGATACTTAACATAAATGTAGGCCAATGGGAAGTTTAATGTTCAATTTCGATCTAAATGAATGATTTGATTGGTCGTTGCCCATCTTTCGACAGTTTACATTACGAACGTG
The DNA here is from genome assembly GCA_946902895.1 of Fragum fragum. Taxonomy (NCBI): domain Eukaryota; kingdom Metazoa; phylum Mollusca; class Bivalvia; order Cardiida; family Cardiidae; genus Fragum; species Fragum fragum. The sequence continues at coordinate 52,187,642 of OX336378.1, forward strand.
TGTATTGTGCGTAATGGTAGTTACGCCTTTGGAGTTGTATTTACGACATTGTGGTCACAAAGAGACGATAACCTTTTATCGATTTTGATTAGAGTAATATTTTATCCTTAATAAATGAGAGATCAAAATAGTCTCCTCTTGATGTCTGAAGAATACTTTTTTATGACATGCAAAGTGTGATATTTCAAGGATTGTCCAAATTATAAAAAGATCGACAGTTATGGTAGGGTTGTTTGTATGGGGTATAACCCATTCCCACACGATGACGCTTGTTGACACCCCTCAAGAAAAACAATTGGGAAAACCTCGTATAAAATGAAGGAGTTGCTTGTAACAAGCACTTTCTTCATTTTACACAATGTTTTCTATCCAAAACGTTGAAAAAAGTAGAATTTCTTAAATTTTGAATTGTAGTCTGCAACGTCTTTCAAGTCTCAAATATTGCTGTCAGGTAATGGGTTAACACCACTTTGAACAATTTTTCACATATATCATGGGGAAGTTCACTTATGGCTGAACCAGAACTAGACTGGAACTCTGTCTTGCCATAGAACAACACGGTGATGATTCAGGGCCCCAGTCTAGATCTACTGATACCCAAAAAGCACATGAATAGGTGAACTTTGACGTGATATAACTGGTAGAGGGTTCACAACACAAACAAACATTAAGAACAAAATCCATCTTCACGCAATAGTCGGTTTTTGCGATATTGAGGTGTGATACTAAGGTAAACATAGTTGGATAAAAATAGTTTGCTAATGACAAAGTTCTTATTATTTCAACAGTTTTAACCAATAGTCAATTTTATAGTCACGTCAGAATCTTAACACTTGACCAGTTAACAAAAATCTAAAACTGGTCCGAATTGATAGAGGATGCAGACGACAATTCAAATTGGTTCAAACTTTAAAAACAAATATCATATGAGGTAGAAAATATTGAGATAAAAGGAGAAAATACTTGTAACATTCAATGTCTCCTTTTGCAAAGCATTATGTTCTTTATAGTTTTCATTCAATTTCTTCATTTTCACAATTACGTAACTTAACCCTTTCCTATTATTTAAACATTTATACCTGTCCAAATTCAAAGTTTTGCAGAGGAAAATCTAAAATGAATTTGAGGTAAAAAATTGTAGAAAAAAAAGCAATTTCTTCTTTTCTACAGTGTTTCCTAAATTGTAAAATCAAAGGAGCGTAAAAACCAGGGATTGAACAGGAAAGGTTAAAGAAAAAGAGTTCGAGCATTTCAAATAATTCGGAAAAAGATATAAAGTGCTTTGACTAAATAAGAAATTGGTTGCGTTTTGAACGTTCTTCCGTTCGCAAGCCAAATTTTATGAGTTGAAATATCTATTTCTTTGACACACAAGCAAGCTTTAACCCATTCCCACACAGTCCTTCCTTAATACGCCCATCAATAAAAACCTTTGGAAAACATTATAGAAAATGAAGAAATTGCTTGTATCAAGCAATTTCTTCATTATCCAAAATATTTTCTTTCCAAAACGAGGAATCAATTTAAAATTCCATCAACTTGAAATTGTCGTCTGCAGCTTCTTACAATTTCTACCAGTCTAAATTTCATTGTGTGGGAACAGGTTGATTTTCTAACGTCAATTACCTTATAGTCTTCTAATGGCTTTACCCATTATAAGACGACAAAATTGTAGACTAGTCCAAATTGACAAAAGTTACAGACGACAATATTTAGTTGATGTATTCTTAAAATTCACTGTTTTGGAGGGAAGTGATAATGAAAAAAATCTCTTTAACAAGGAATTTCTGCATTTACCACAATGTTTCCCAAAACCTATTTCTAAAGGGGCATCGAACAGCGGAATAGTGTAGGAATGGATTTAACATGACAAATCACGTGATTTGTCGTCTAGAGATTAATTCAAGTATTATTTTTTCAAGAATAACCATAGGTAATTCAACTACCACAAAAGTAATGTAGGATAGAGCATATGTCAGGCACAAACACCCAACAAAAATGTATATTATATAAGAGTCCGTGTAAGTGAAATACGACATCTGGTTGGAAAAGAAGCCTATAAGAAGTATCGGGTGTAATAGAAAGGCCCCGTAAGTCAGGCGACTCAACGGAGCCCAAAAGTTAAAAGATAAAATCTTATCAATGAAGCCGCCGTAACCGGAGATGCATTGTATCACTATCCATGATAGACTAAGAGAAAATACAGTACGGGAAACACCGTAATATAACCAAGCAGATACGTTTGGTTGATTATTATCGAGGTCATATATGTAAAACCAATAAATAACTAACAGTGCAGAGGCAGAGAAAATGATCCATCCAACTTTAGTTATGAATTTATTAAGTGTGACCTTTAAATCTGAATGAAGTAAGATAAAGCCAGTGATCATACCTACGATATACGTAGACCATCTGGTAATAGGAAACTGGTACAGAGAATACCAACCATTTTGTATCCAGATATCATCTGAATGTTTTGTAGGTTTTCCATAAATAGTCATTCCATAGTATACAGCCAGACCGCCTCGTATACAAATACAAACAATAATTAACAACAAAGAATAAACGAAGCCTAAAACCTTAACCCTGTATAATAAAAGAAGAACTGGAGGCGCTATAAATATATACAACTGAAAGTCGAGGGCTAAATACCAAGTCCAACCCATGCAAGCGTTATGAGGATTACCATAATTTGGATACAAGTTATTAATGAACAGCACGTTAGACCACCAATGATTATAACATTCAGATTGTTTAACAAAACTTACTTGTTCATGACCCGTTATATCCCATCTAAATGGACCATGAACCAGAAAGGGCATTAATGTGGTATAGAGAAATAACATGAACGCATATAACGGCATAATTCGACATAACCTGTGAAGAACATAATGTAACCAGTTAAGGCGTTCTTTCACTCTTATCTCAGCCAAACCTTGTAAGGCAACCAACAGTCCACTCATAAAGAGAAATGTATCTGTGGAATACGTGCCGTTAAGAATCGGCTGAAACGTCCATCGTTTGTATAACGTGGACCTTGCGTAATTGAGATTGTTTAAACTCCCTCGGCTATAGAGGTACGTGTGACCCAGTATAACCCAAAAGTCAGTAAGGACCCGTAGACCATTTAAACAAGCGAAACGTCTTGTATCGGCAGGCTTATATAGAAGAATTTTGGTATTTTCGACAACAGAAAAAGCCTTAAGAATACGAAACCTTAGATCTTCGTTTATTATACCGACTTTCAGTAACGGTCTGTTCTCATCCGTTTCGCCAGTGCTGTTTTCTCCCATTTCTAGATAGTCCGTAGCCTGCTGTCGCTTGTTTTTAACTCTTGAGGTGGTCTGATAAACGTCCAAACTTGTTGCTATGGCAACGATCACTAGAAGAACTATTATGAATGCAATAGCCGAGATAGCGCCTGGTGTCAAGGGTAACGGTTTGGTGACGTCATACACGCTAGTTACGTAGACGTTATTAACACCAGTTTCCCTAAATGTCCAACTTAGTAAATTGTTTGTGTCCGATTCGTTACAAGTGCTTGGTAAACAGACACCGACCATATAATCAGCAGTAATGTTCGGAATCACTCCCTGTACTAGCAACACCGAGAAGTAAGTCCCGTATAGAGTCCTATTTGTGAATGAGTTTTGGACTTCTATTTGAATGTATTCCGAATAATCTCCCGTCCAAACGAAGCTATTTTCTGTAAGGATACGACCTTCATTTTTGAACTCTTCATCGACAAAAGCTAAAGCATTTCTGTCTCCTTTTAAAATCCCCTCGATTATCCGTTCAACATCATTTAAACAAGCTTGCTGAACCCCTGGCACATATTTTAAACTTGTAACCGTCTTATTGACGAACATTTGAATCAAATATTTCAACAATCCTTGAATTTGATCACGTTCGTTTACATAATTATTGGAATCCATTTTTGATTTAAGTATCTTTCTTTTATTTGATTTCATTTCTCCACTGATACATGTTATAAGTAGGGTCAGCGTGAAAGCCGCCCAAACCATCGTTATGTTCTTCATGGTGGAGAAAAAGAGAATGGTGTATAACTTTAGATAACAAGATATTTATTCGTGCAATCATGATATCGTCGATTGGTGAGAAAACTGTCACAACTTCAGCTTGAATAAAGTTGTAGATACGACGTTCTGGTCGACAAGCGACCGTACATTCTTTTGAAAAGATTAATTCTTTCTTCTTAAAACCTCTGAAGAAAAACCGGTCAAGTAGATATTGAACTCATTTAAATAAACTGTAGTTGTTATGAGGTTGGGTTTACTCAATGACGCAAAGCTTAGAAAACACTTTTTGTTTCATTAAAAGGTAAGAAATTTGTAATTTCTACGCGTCGAAAGAAGGTTCTTTGAATTTCTACAAGACTAAATCTTTGTCGTCTCGTCAGAAGTTATCTTAAGAGAACACATAGGTTAAGATGGTTTCCATCATTCTCGTAATTAAAGATGGTTTCCATCATTCTCGTAATTAAAGACAGTTTGGGATCTCTTGTGATAATTTGCGGAAAGGTGATGTTTTCCAAAAGCAACAAGTCGGGGCTGACCAGGATCTACAGTTTTCGTTTTCGTTTGTTTGAATTGGGTTTTACGCCGCTTTCAACAATCTTTCAGTTAAATCGCGGCGGCTGGAGCACCTAACAATGGAATCCTGGTATTTCTCACACCAGTACTACCATTACATCCTTTCCTAGCCCCCAGGTGCTATCCCACATAGGTCTACGACTATCGACCCATTGGTGAGAGACAAATAGTCGGAAAGGATGAGTGCCGCCGTCGGGGATCGAACCCGGGACCTCTAGATTTACAGTCCGACGCGCTACCAACTGCGCTATGACGGCGGCCCTGTTTTCGTTTTCAATAGATTTATGGCTTGCTGGCCCATCCCACTATCATCGCTAGATAGCGCCCACTGAGTCCGACAAGAAGACATGCTTCGATATTATCCTTAGGCATAATGAATAAAATCCTTTCTGGAATTACAGTAAAATCAAAGGTCTGAAAGCACAGGACGCATTAGTTATTGGTTATTATTACTTTTGAAAATCAATGTATAAAAATAGTACCGACTTGGGTGATACAAATAGTAAGTGTAGACAAAGATCAGACTGCACTTATGTGCAAACTGATCTTTGTCTTTACCTCATTCAAAAACAGGAATATTCAAAGATCAGCATGTTGAGAGTTTTGCGACATCCAAAGCCACCCCCTCGATATGGTCAAATCCGTATGCCATCACCCCGACATGGCCACACCCACAGTCTACCCCCCGACATGGCCACACCCACAGTCTACCTCCCGATACGGCAACATCCACAGTCTACCCACCGACAAAACCTGAACCGCTGTCTACCCCCGACATGGCCACACCCACAGTCTACCCCCCGACATGGCCACACCCACAGTCTACCTCCCGATACGGCTACATCCACAGTCTACCCACCGACAAAACCTGAACCGCTGTCTACCCCCGACATGGCCACACCCACAGTCTACCCCCCGACATGGCCACACCCACAGTCTACCTCCCGACATGGCCACACCCACAGTCTACCTCCCGATATGGCAACATCCACAGTCTACCTCCCGATACGGCAACATCCACAGTCTACCCACCGACAAAACCTGAACCGCTGTCTACCCCCGACATGGCCACACCCACAGTCTTCCCCCGACATGGCCACAGCCACAGTCTTCCCCCCGACATGGCCACACCCACAGTCTATCTCCTGACATGGCCACACCCACAGTCTACCTCCCGACATGGCCACACCCACAGTCTACCCCCCGTCATGGCCACACCCACAGTCTACCTCCCGATATGGCAACATCCACAGTCTACCCCCCGACAAAGCCTGACCCACAGTCTACCCCCGACATGGCCTCAACCACAGTCTATCATCCGACATGGCAACACTCACGCTCATTCCCCCCGACATGGCCACAACCACAGTCAACCCCCCGACATGGCTACAATCGCAGACTACCCCAATGGCCTTAACCACAGTCTACCCCAGACATGGCAACACCCACACTCATCCCATCGACATGGCCACACCCACAGTCTACCCCGACGAGGCCTCAACTACAGTCTATCCCCCAACATGGCCTCAACATCAGTCTAACACCCGACATGGCCTCACCCACAGTCTACCCCCGACATGGCCTCTTCAACAGTCTGTCCTCCCGACATGGCCTCAACCACACTCATCCCCTCGACATAGCTATAACCACAGATTTACCCACGACAAAGCCTCTCCCTGAGTCATCCCCCTGACATGGTCTCACCTACACTCATCCCCCCGACATGGCCTCAACAACAGTCTACCCCCCGACATTGCCTCATCCACAGTCTTCCCCCCGACATGGCCTCACCCATAGACTACCCCCTGACATGGCCTTAACCACAGTCTACCCCCCGACATGGCCACAACCACAGTCTACCCCCCGTCATGGCCACACCCACAGTCTACCTCCCGATATGGCAACATCCACAGTCTACCCCCCGACAAAGCCTGACCCACAGTCTACCCCCGACATGGCATCAACCACAGTCTATCATCCGACATGGCAACACTCACGCTCATTCCCCCCGACATGGCCACAACCACAGTCAACCCCCCGACATGGCTACAATCACAGACTACCCCAATGGCCTTAACCACAGTCTACCCCAGACATGGCAACACCCACACTCATCCCATCGACATGGCCACACCCACAGTCTACCCCGACGAGGCCTCAACTACAGTCTATCCCCCAACATGGCCTCAACATCAGTCTAACACCCGACATGGCCTCACCCACAGTCTACCCCCGACATGGCCTCTTCCACAGTCTGTCCTCCCGACATGGCCTCAACCACACTCATCCCCCCGACATAGCTATAACCACAGATTTACCCACGACAAAGCCTCTCCCTGAGTCATCCCCCTGACATGGTCCCACCTACACTCATCCCCCGACATGGCCTCAACCACAGTCTACCCCCCGACATTGCCTCATCCACAGTCTTCCCCCCGACATGGCCTCACCCATAGACTACCCCCTGACATGGCCTTAACCACAGTCTACCCCCCGACATGGCCACAACCACAGTCTACCCCCCGACATGGCCACGCAAATTAATTCCCCTGCTATGGCCATATCAATAGTCGGCACACCCGTTATTATCCACCGATCTGGCCACACCTACAAAAATGAGCTTGAAAAGACCACATCAATCGTTATCCAAAACGTGGCTACATCCACAGTCGACTTTACCCACACTGATCCCCCTGATATGGCCACACCCACAGTCATCCCCATGATATGACCCAATCCACATTCATCCCCCTCATATGACCATAGCCACAGTCATCCTGATATGCCCATGCCTTAATATCCCCCCATACAGCCACCCCCTGATATGACCACATTCAAAGTCTTCCGCCTGCAATGGCAACATCTATTGTCAACCCCTTGAAATTACCACACCCAAAGTCACCCCCCGATATGACAACATCCAACGTCATCCCAAATATGGCCAACCCACTGTCATCTCCTGATATGGCCACACTATCATCCTCATGATATGACAACATCCACACCAATTCCCCGATGTGCCACACCCTCAGCATTCCCCTGATATGGCAACAACCACAGTCACCCCCCTGATATTGCAACAACCACAGTCATTCCCCTGTTATGACAACAACCACAGTCATTCCCCTGATATGACAACAACCACAGTCATTCCCCTGATATGGCAACAACCACATTCATACCCCTGATATGGCAACAACCACATTCATACCCCGTTAAGGTCACACTCACAATCCCCCCCCCCCCGACATTGCCACACGAACAGATCCTCCTTGCATGGCCCGACCTACAGTCAATCCCCCTAATTACGGTAACGCCCACAGCCTTCTACCAGACATGGTCGCACCAACAGTCATCCCCCCGTTAAGGTCACACTCACAGTCCCCCTCCCCCCGTTGTGGCCAGGAATAAGGAAGAAAAGGCAACATTTAAAAATATCTAAGTTAGTTTCCGGTCTAAATGAGATATTTCATTGTTCGATTGGTTTTTTGATTGTCAGCGGAGATTCGGATATATTTTGGAATATGGAGTGATCATTCGACCCGAGTTTCCATATGTTATCTTTTGAATTCCAGCTTTCGTTAAAACAAGAAGGAAGTTGTTTAACATTTTCCTTCAATGTTTACCGTACAATATGTAATATGAAAAAAGAAAGGGATTATACAGAAATGGCTGCCCAAAAATAAATTCTACGTGGAATGTTGATTGAATATGCTTATGTATGTTCATTATAATAAACATTCAGGGAGAATCTCACAAGTTTATTTATAGTATGGAATCACAAAATTGATTCTAATTCACACTGTATGTTGATTAAATTGAACAGCGAGGAAAATGGCTCGCGATTATTCATTGTAGGGAATCAATTGTTGATTCTGCTTGACAATATTTGTTCATTAAATTTAACAGTGAGAAAGAATTGCTCGGGTGGTATATTGAACTGTTCAATTGTTAATTCTAATTGACAGTGCTTGTTCATTTAAATGAAATGTAAGGGAGGATGAGCCGGAGTTATTCATTTTAAGGAATCAAATATCGATTCTAATAGACAATGGACGTTAATCAAAATGAACAGTAGGGGAGAATGATTCCGGGTTTATTATCATATGCAATCAAATATTGATTCCAATCGATCATCTTTTATTGATGAAAGTTTTATGTCACCGTTCTATTGCATGGCGCTTCTAACTTGGTTTGAATATTTGTGATCAATGACACCATACTTTTTGAAATACGGGTATTTCGTTCGATATTATGAGTCAAATGAACGCAGCTAATCTTTTTTAACTACCTACAACCTCCTTATAAGCATGCTGGTATTGCAGTGATCCGTTCACGGTGAAACGCATGGCGCACTAAATGGGCCCAAAGAAACACCATTTAAAATCGAAGTGCAAACTTCCTGTCGAAGTCAAAGGGAGGGGCAAAAGAAGTAAGTAGGCGGGGCCAGCAATTGGCAAATTATCAAGTTTATTCCATTATGATCCAATGTTCACGTGTTGTGGAAAAACAACAACAACAAAAGATAGTGTTAAGATTGAATATTCAAAAGGGGTCAAATTCGATAGTAGTATATCATATGTGAAAAATTGTTATTAAAAACGATAAAGAATAGTGTTGAATTAAGATCAGAGGAATGTCAAAATCCTGAAAAAAGGGGTGGAGATGGAAAATTTTATACGAGGCACCAGTTATTCCTGAGAAACCAACACCAGTTATTCCTGAGAAACCAGCACCAGTTATTTCTTGGAACCAGCACCAGTTATTTCTGAAAAACCAGCACCAGTTATTTCTGAAAAACCAGCACTAGTTCTTTCTGAGAAACTAGCACTAGTTATGTCTGAGAAACAAGCACAAAGTATTTCTGAGAAACTGACGCCAGATATTTATGAGAAATCAGCACCAGTTATTTCTGAGAATCCTGGACTAGTCATTTCTGAGAAACTAGCACTAGTTATTCCTGAGCAACTAGCATTAGTTTTTCCTCTGAAAACAAGCACCAATTTCCAGTGAATAAATGTTACATGTACCTGGTTTTAAAGGTCAAGAGATTGGTAAACCTTGGTAAGTCAGTTTAGGAGAGAAAGAGATTTTACGTATGTTTTTTTAAGTAAACATTATATTGTAATTGAACATTTCTATATCTATTGTCTTCCTTCGATTAATATTCTTTCTTATACTTAGGATTTCTTTATATCTTACAGAAAAAAAAGAAAAGAAAATGATAAACTTTATTTGAGTAGGGAAGGATTGTGGTGTATTTTAGTAATTAAGTTCAAGGGAGATAACTCTTATTGGCTTATGTACGTTGTCTATAGTATTACCAGAGTTGTCTACTATAATCAAGGGCATTCTCGATCTCATTAAAATGTCTACGAAACACCAACGTTATCTCTCCGTTACGTAGCTCGCAGAAACGTATCAATTGGCAATTATTCTGGATCTGATTTAAATCAGATTTGGGCGTTCTGAAAGACTAACGAGTACGGTATGGCCGACGGAACATTCCATTATGTTTTGATTATTTTCAGTTGTGAGCTGGGCCAAACCAAGTTCACTTCCGGTATATTGAATGATTTGATTGGTCGATTGATTGTTTGATTGACAGCCGCAATCGGTCAATTAAAACATAAACTTCCAATCACTTAATAACATCGTGTAACTCTTTGTGTCTGGCAGGTAAGATTTATAGGTCAAATTGTTGGCCGACGGCAAAAATATCGTTAATACAGCTCCAATAAGCATAAAATCATACATGCAGGTTTTTCTATCAATCCGTTTGTTCTGAAATATATAACAAGTACGGCCTGTTAACTATATAACGAAACTTTTATTACTTAGATATATTCGTTCTGAAAGCACCCTCACCCGAATTATATCAAAACTATAAAAGATTATAATTCAAACAACAGAAGACATTGACACTACTTCACATTTCTATGACTTTGAAAAACTAAAATGTATGACAGAATATTTTCACCAAACTCGAACATTATGGACTCAGAGACTGACCTCCCAGAATCTGTAACCCTTAAATTTAAGATATCGTTAGTATCATAAAATCATTTCGTGTCGACCGTGTTAACAGGTAGTCTGCACTGATTTGATAAGTCATTGTTAAAACCTTTCCTGTACAAACACGGAATTTTACGTCGCTGCCATATCACAGTCAAGAAAACATTGTTGAAAAAGAAGAAATTGTTTGTTTTTAAGCAATTTCTTCTTTTTCCACAATATTTTCTACCACGAAGGATGGTTTCATTTAAATTGCATCCAGCTTTACTGTCGTCTCTACATTCTTTGAACTTGGACCAGTCTAAAATTTCAAAAACGGGAAAAAGTTTAACAAGTCAAAAGTTTTTTTTATTTTCTTTTGAATTATTTGCATAGCGTAAGAAAGTCAAGATTTCTCGCTAGAAATTCCACTGTACAACAAGTCGTCTAGAACACTAGATCCTAAACAACATCTCTGTTTGATATACTGCAAATATATCTCGATGTAAATTAACCCGAAATATTCCGGTTTTGGCAGGAGATGTAGACTAAGATCAGACTGGACTTATGTGCAGGCTGATCTTAGTCTACACCCCCTGCTTGTACTTTTCCTGCCAAAGTTGTTTATGGAGTTGATTTTTAAAAGAAATGTTGATTTTTGAACAAGTTCTATCAGTGCTTTCAGCGCTTTGAATTTACAGCAATTCAGTAAGGTGATTTATACAGCATGACAAGGGTTAACAGAAATCCGGTCCCGCCCACAGACTCGGCTAGTAACAACCACTGACTCCGACAGGAAGTTCGACTGAGCTATCAAACGACCTTATTTTGTAGTCTATGGCCAGTAATATTTAATATGAAAATAAAATGGTTGACTGGCGAACTAACCGTCATAGCTACAGCTTATTCATTCTGAAGCTACGACGTTTAAGTCGCAATTCCAGCAAAAAAAAAAAAAAAAAAACAAAAAAAACAACAAAAAAAAAAAAAAAAGCGTCAGAGTTCGAAGTTGTCTTTCGGTCTCCATGAATGATTTGATTGGTCGACTGATTACTTGATTGACAGCCGCGATTGGTCAATCATGAAATTAAAACGTTTTGTGTCATTTCATCCGAACTACAAATGATAGCAAAACAGTGTCGTGTTAAAAATGGTTTTCGTGTAAATACACTATTTGTCTTGTCTTTTCTATAAAACTATAACTACATGACTAAATTTTAGAAATAGAAAAGTTGAAATTTATTGTAGACGATGATTCCTTTCTTTTTATATAGAAACATCATGGACATTACAGAATTTTTTTTTTTTTTTGACTTCTTTTTCTCCATTTTCCACAATGTTTAGAAACAATCTTCAGTGGTATATAAAGTACAATTGACCTCTTGCTAACCTCGCCCACTAACTCCGTTGGCCCCGCCCATTGACTCCAACAGGAAGTCCCGCTTCGATATGTCACGGCGCTATCTTGAAAAATTTATAGCCATCAACATGTAACAGAAAAGTAAAATGGTTGGTTGGCGACCTAAACGTCGTAATTACAACTTGAAAAAGCTGTTGTTACGACGTTAAAGTCGTCAAATCAACAAAAACGTTTAACAAAAATGACGGCCAATTTTCATCAGATTTCAAAGCTCAATTCCGGTCTGAATGAATTATTTTGATTAGTCGGTTGATTCCTTGATTAACTGTCGTGATTGGTCAATTGTGTAGAAACGGATTACACCTCTGTATTAGCACTAAAATACCAGCAATTAGAGATGAACCAGCACCAGCAACAGGGACACTATTTTCATCTCCTGAAATAGAAGAAAATAATTTCACTTTAGGTATGTAACTATATTTATTAGGGCTTCGCTAACGAGATTTGGCGGAAGTATTATCATGATATCAGATCTGTCTGTTTGTCCTTCAAAATGCCCGCCTTCCCGACTGTTTGGTCCTTTCGCAAAATAGTGCCTATGTAATCGTCTTAAGAAATCAATTCTACGACGAAGGCTGAAAATATTAGGGTATACATGTATATCTTTCTGACTACCAAAAATGATATTTATTCGCACGAAATCTTGTTTGTCATTGAAAATTGATATCACTGTTGCTCAAAATGTTTTGTGTGTTCGTCTAGATTCGTGAAATGTTCAGCATACAATCTCTGAATTTGACGTCAGAAGGGCGACTTCATTTGTTGAAGGTAGGTTCGTACTTTTTTTCCAAGTTCAATCCCCTCGTCTATATATTTATATATGAGCCTGTGCGTGACATTTCCAACAATTTCGCATGTGCGTGACTCGCACACATTGAGCACCCTGGACATTCGGGGCAATTAGAATATTCGCTGATTGTTTAAAGATGCTTTGGGTCAGTATCTATCTACAGAGCGCATAGTGAAGACTCTGATCAGACTGTGTGGATGCACAGGCTGATCTGAGTCTTTACTTGGCGCACATGTGTAATGGTTGGAAATGTCACGCACGCGCTCATATATCGTTTAAAATCAATTGTGGCAGATCCCTGTGACCACGAACAACTTCAATTTGGAGACTTTTACAACACATTGTTTCAAAAATAGCCGACATATAACAAACTGACTGTCATTTGAAGCAGCCAACGTTTCAACTTCTTCAATAAGTCTAACCCTTTATTATACAGCAAATTTTTAGATTTATCCATGTTGAAAGGAGTTGTAGATGATATTCCAAAGGTTATTAAATTTGATATTTTTTCTACTTTCTGTGTAGTAAACATTGTGGAAAATGAAGAAATTGCTTACAACAAGCATTTTTTTTTCATTATGTTTTCCCAAATTGTATTTCTTGAGGGGCGTCAAAAGCGTCATTGTTTTAGAATGGGTTAAATTGCAGCTTTCATTGTCTTTATTCCATGACGACCAACAAAATAGCCATCGTTCACCATAATCTTTCAGACTCAATTACGTCTTTTTTTAGTGCGATTCAACATTTTTGTCGATAAATGGAGACATATCTGTCACTATGACAAGTCGTTGTATGCTTGTTAGTGTATTAGTGCATTATCGGGATAGTTAGGTAGTGCGACAAGTCCACCCGAATTTATATTTATGAATGGGGTTCAAATAACTTTGCATTATTGTCCTCTTTCACAAGTAAATTTGCATTTGAAACAAATACTTACATAGCTTCGTGGTAAAGGTCATGAATCAACGCCATGCGTTCAAATTAAACTTGCTCAGAGCATATCTCCTACCTTCGTTGATGTACTACAAAATTACTTTGTACAATCGTTCTCTATCACGAATCGATTCGTCATGTAAAACAAACATTTACGGTCAAAGTCACAGATCAATGTCAAATATCTGTCGGGTTCCACATGTCCCAGGACGACTGTCTAGTGTAAGCTAATTATCTTTGCCATTTACTTAACAATTCGAATATTAGATTACCTCTGTTAATTGTGTTTCGAAGAGGGTAAACTTAAAGGCAGCTATTCGCCAACCTTAAACTCACTATTATCAATTTATTTTTACGCATCATTCCTATCAAAATCTAAAAAGGGTTTTTCAGTGGTTCACTGCCTCAAAGGTGCTTGCCACTTTGATAGAAATTATATTAATCTCTTTCAACTCATTCCCAATCGGCAGAATAGACTGGTCCAAATTAGAAGTTGCAGACGTCAAAACAAAGTTTGTTATACTCGGAGAACAGGAGCCGTAGAAAACATTGTGAGATAAAAAGAAATTATTTATTACAAGCAAGTTCTTCTTTTCTCGCAATGTTTTTTATAGTAACATTTCTTCGCTTTGTAAAATGCAGAATTGTTTGACAGTGGGAAAAGAGATATTTCCAAGACAAGAAAACAGTCGTGTCTTCGATTAAAGTAAACCCCGGCCCTTGAACTCCATCATTGACTGACATATTTTGGAAGCAGTTTTGTTGGTCTGCCGACTACAAGGTCGTAACTACAAGCTAGGTCGCCAGTCAATCATTTCTCTTTTTTGTTATCGTGTTGCTGGCCACCAATTTTATACAATAACATCGTTCAATATGATCGAAATGGATCTTCCGGATGGAGTCAGTGGGTGTTGCCAGCGGAGTCAGTGGGTGTTGCCAGCGGAGTCAGTGGGTGTTGCCAGCGGAGTCAGTAGGTGTTGCCAGCGGAGTCAGTAGGTGTTGCCAGCTGAGTCAGTGGGTGTTGCCAGCGGAGTCAGTGGGTGTTGCCAGCGGAGTCAGTAGGTGTTGCCAGCGGAGTCAGTGGGCGGGGTTAGTGATTCGTCAATTAGCCCCCAGCGTCACAAACTATGATTTTAACTACCTGGATTTTATGGGAAAGCGTAAGAATCTTACTTACCTAACGAATTCTGTGTATCTACATCTAGTCCAATAGGTATTGATTTATCCGTCGGTTGCATTGATGACGTCATTGTTTTTGTTTGGTTAGCTGGCGTTTTCGTCACTCGCAATGATGACGTCATTGCTGTAGCTGATTCTCGATA
This sequence comes from Fragum fragum, assembly GCA_946902895.1. Lineage (NCBI taxonomy): Eukaryota > Metazoa > Mollusca > Bivalvia > Cardiida > Cardiidae > Fragum > Fragum fragum. The sequence continues at coordinate 52,202,714 of OX336378.1, forward strand.
AGAGTCAAATAATGCAGTCTGTGTGCATCCCGGGAGTGTCGAATGAAAATGGGACTGTGATCTACAGTGAGATTCCATCAGTGATGTAGAGAGTGGCGTGGGATCTAATACAGATTGTTTCATTGATGTTAACATCGCAAATTCTGTTTTTAACTCACTTGCCTCATTTTCAGATAACGTATGCATTGAAAGTGTATTTACATGTACCATGGATATTTCTGCTTCACTTAATTCCATACTTGAGACTATATTCATTGTCGCATGAACTGAGTCCGACGCTTTAGTAACAACAGTAGGCATTATTGAAATATTAGGACCACAGTGTTTTTGAGAGTTCACATCTTGACTCGATAGTTCGGAGTATGTGACAGACGAAGATCTGTGGTTGGGCGCAATTTTGGAGTACACGACGGGTGTAGAATACTCATGCATTGATGAAGATATTTGGTCGGATGGTATTTTGGAGTACAAGAGGGGTGTAGAAAATTCATGTCTCGACGAAGGTATCTGGTCGGGTGGTATTTTGGAGTACACGATGGGTGTAGAATATTCAAGTCTTGAAGGTATCTGGTCGGACGGTATGTGGGAGCTCATGATGGATGTAGAATATTCAAGTCTTGACGAAGGTCTCTGGTTAGGCGGTTGACCCCCCGGTGGAGGTCCCCTGGCTATTAAACACGGAATAGTAAACAGTAAGTAAATGACACGTCTAAAGCTAAAAGTAAACATCTTATCTGTAATAAAGGAATGCGGACGTGATAAATGGTTTCTCGTATCGAGATAAATGTCAGAAAGAAACGACCAATTTTTCTTTGAATTGATTGCCGAGAAAAAAGGCTGATATTATCATTTTTTCTTTTGTATGCATTTTAAAACGTAAGATAATTCATGCTTTATTCAAAGAACTTTTTTAGGGAACTTACGAAGTGCAGGTCACATGAGATCATTGTATCGCTTCATTTGATTAAAGACCTCGACCTGTTCAAAAGTTATCATGATTATACTGAAAATTAGTAATGCACTTCTGAGAGAAATTGTCAAAAATGCACTACTCTAACAACCAATTGTCTGGAATGAACTTGATAAAACATCAACCACGGAACAGTTTTAAAGTGAAGACGTAAACCAATAAAAAATGTACTTACCCTTGTCATGTCGAATAAAATCCTGTTTACAATTGTACTTAAATCAAACCACTGAAATGTCCGGAGGCACCAGGTGTAGGTCAATATTTCTTTTGAAAGCTGATTTAACTTACAATTCAGGCTTGAAAGAGGTTAGCAGGTGGTGTAGGCTGATCTTTGCCAGTACCTCCTAACGCAAAAACAGGAATATTTCGGGATGACAAGGGTTGATCTTGATGTCCGACCACTGACTCCAACAGGAAGAACCACTTAGGTATTAAACTGTGATATTTTGCCAAATTTATAGCCAGTAGCATGTAACAAAATGTAAAATGTTTGGTTTTCGACCTAAACCTTGTATCTAAGCTTGAAAAAGCTATAGTTACGTCTGCTAAGTCGCCAAACCAACACAAATGCTTCACATAAATGTCGACCGACGACGAAGTTCAAAGTTTACTTCTATACATAAACGAACTATTTGATTTGTCGATTGGTTCTTTGATTGATACCTGCGATTGGTCAATTCATCATTTGAGATCAAATACATTTTCATATTACGATTTGTCTTAAATAAAATTTATGCATTCAATATTTTCGTATTATTTTGTAAAATGCAATCTCACACGTTTTTTTCAGTTCCAAATAAACACATTTTAAAGGGAGATATCGATGTTTCTGAAACCTAGACAAGGAAAAAGTGTCAATCGCCAAAAAGATACGCTAAAACGACGGACGCTTAATACTTAAATTTTAGTCAGATATTGTCTTCGCGGTAATCTGATAGGCTTAAAGTGGCCTTTTTTGGTTATTTGGGAAAGGTTCAGCGGAATTCCAAGTTATTTTACCTATCACGGAACTTGGTTGTCGACACCGCATGAATTCATTTGCATATGACCCAAAGTCAACGGAAGGTAACTAATTGACAAGCGAAACAATCAATGACCTAAATTATGTCACATCAAATGGTTAGCGCAAAAAAAATGGTAAGTGTCTATATTCGTATTAATGCTTTTGACAGTTTTGTACTGATCTCTACAGAATTGAAGAACGGCTAGCGAATATAACTTCTGATGACGTATTGATGACGTTGTTTGAGCAAATTCAAACTGAATACGGGATTTCAACGGTTATACGCACCGCGTTAATGACCCAATATTCTTCGCAACTGTCTCGGCTAAATCTAAAAATAAATTAACAACCTACATAGGCTATTAGGGAAATACTATTGTTTATTCAGATAAACGACCTCTGATTTTAGCAAAACCACTTTTCAGAATATTGTATTAAAGTAGTTTACGAGAAGGAATAAGAATAGTCAAAATCTGTGACAGGAAAAAAACGTCGATACCTACCTATAAACAAACACACCAAATAAAAAACATGCACACACAAAAATTAATTATAAACTGATACGGGATATTTAAATAATACTTGTAAAAAAAAATACACACCTTTTCTCTTTTTCTGTCGCGATCTAATAAGATTCAGTCCATCAAAGACCTGTTTCGTATATTCAGGTTGAACAAATTATGAATTCCGTTACTATAGTAACTTGCAAAAAGAACACAAAACAGTTTTCTAAGCCCTTATAGTCACTTATTGTAATAAATCAGAAATATTTATCTATTAATGAATCTATTTCAGCTCAGAGGATAATAATTGTAAAGCCCATGAATATGTTAAATAAAGAGTGCTTGAACTTTCCGATTTTATCATATGGCCATTATAGAAAAACAAAGTATGTTTGTTGTTTTTTTTATAAATTTTTATACGCTATCAAAGAAGAAAGAACGCTGCTAAAATCTTCTACGTCTGTCTGCCGGGACGGCTTTCCGTGCGAAGGTCCAATCAAGAGAAGAGAATATAATCACATTGGTATATATCTCCATGAAACAAAACATATTCTCTTCATTTGTTATAATTTAATTGTTACAATTGAAAGAAACAGATATATTACAAATTGTGATACATTTTTTGTAGAACTTTTTTGTGCGCAAGCATACACAATAGTTGTGTGCTGAATATTTTGTTCACCGGCCAATCAGAACGCCATTTTTTGATAGACAAAACTGAAAATTAATTTATGTCTTGTTTACACGTATCCCTCTACATTACCGAACTGATATGAATGAAAATTCCACAGATTCTTCGACATCTCTTGTCTTTTCACATATTGTCTCAGGTTTCGTATCTACATCACAGAAAGAGTTTAGGAGACTTCATGTACATGATGTAAAACTTCTACAGATGAGGACAAGATGATTAATTCGAGTTTTTTTTAACGAAAGTTTTCACCTACTCTTCAAATATTTTATTCTTCTAAACCACTTGGTCATTTTCAAGATAACTGCAGTAATATTTGATGGGTGAACTCGATTGGCCAATAAATACGGGCGAAGCAGGACGGCGTTTTTACTTTATACGTGTTCTCTATAATAAGAGGATGAATTTCAAGGATACTTAATAGGAATATCCTTCATTTTAACCGATTCCGACACAATGACCTCTTTTGACGCCCCTCAAGGAAACAGTTTAGGAAAACAGTTTGGATAATGAAGAAATAGCTTTGTAGCAAGCAATTTCTTCATTATCCATAATGTTTTTTATCCAGAAAGACTTTAAGATTTAGAATTCCACCAACTTGGAAGAGTCCTCTACAGCCTCCTTCAATTAGGACCAGTCTTAATTTTCGCCGTCTGGTAATAGGTTCAAATATACCTTGCAGTTAATGAGAAGATGTCGTTAGGGGAATTAAGAGGCGAAAAATATTACCGTTCTAAACGGCTATATCTATTTGCTAATGGTAATCTAAAGAACAATTCTGCAAAGTTTCATCAAGACTGCAGCAGCAGTTTTATGAATCGCTGACGACGCACGAAAGACGCAGGATGATCCTATAAACACGTTGCACTAAGATAAGAGAAAAATGAGTGAATGCGGCTTTTTCATTTAGATGACTTGTTTTTGATAAAACTTTTTTAAACATTGATGAAATTGTTTGTAATCAGACCCTTCTGTATATGCTTCTTTTCTTTAGTAACTTTGCGAATGGAACTTGGTATAATGGTCTATGAACAACGTACCCGCTTATTTCTCAATTATTTTACTAAAATTTTCACCAACAGGGACTAGTAAATAAGGAATGAAATACTACAAGATAGATCGAGTGATTGGCTTTAAAACCCCTAACTGCACAATTTCAAAGCCTGAACATCGTTACAAAAAGGAAACCTTTTGAGAATCCTGCGATCCAGTTTAGATGAATACAAGAATGTAGTTAAAGCATAAATTTACTGTTCATGTACTAATCCAAATTTAGATAATTTCCTTAACGCTCACATGTCCGTATCGCATTAACAAATCTTGTAGACGATAGTACTTCCCATGTACTTTAAATAAGGCCTTTTTAGGATATTACTATTTGTCAAATTTTCTATGTTGAACCAAGCCACAAACGTACACCCTGACTTACAGTAGTAAATTTAGACAACAAACCGTTAGGGCACACATAAACATCGTCGATAAAACAGCCACCGCACCGTTATCCGGAACTGGAACTGAAAATATGCGAGATATAAAGTAAAATCGACTAATTATTTCTGATAAGAAAAATCTATCACAAGAATGTGCTGTCAGGCGTTGATAAACGTGTCATTTGATGAAGTAATTTCAATCCCCATTACTTTAGTCTTCAACCATTCCTCTAATGAAATCATTAATTGATACCACACTTGAGGTTTTTCTCCAACTTCGGCCGCCATTTTCGTTGTTGTTGGTTTGGCGAGTTAAATGTCGAAACTACAGCTTTTTCAAGCTGTATTTACGCTTAAGTCGTAAAGTTTTTTGTTACATGCTACAGGCCATAAATGTTTTAAAATAACGCTGTTTAAAATCGAAGCGGAACATCCTGTCGGGGTCGATGGGCGGGGCTTAATAAAGTCATTGGGAGGATCCAGCCATTGGTCAATTGCGCGATATTTAATTTGCCTCTCAGATTAAATGAACAGAGCGAGAAATTTACCAAAAACGAACATGTGCGTAAAGCGGAGATATAGAGCAGTCTGATCTGCCATTACGTTCTCGGGTCGTCTTGACCCATTCCCACGCAATCTCAATTTTTGACTTTTGATTAAAAAAAATAATAAGAGATTGTTTGTTACAAGCAATTTTTTATATCCTACATTGTTTTCTACCTCAAAAATACAAAAAAAAAAAAAATAAATAAATAAACTTCGGAGTTCAAAGTCCACTTCCGGTCTGAATGATTAATTTTATTGGTACATGTAGATCGATTTTTAAATTGGCTTATCAAATGACGGAAATGTGACGCAAATTACTCAAACCGATTTAACGCATTTTCAGACAACAAAAGTTAGGCTTGTCCAAAACAAAGAAGTTACGGACGAGAATTGAAAGTCGATAAATTTCAAACAATTTTTATTTACCTGGGTAGAAAATATGTAGAAAAAGTAGAAATGGCCAAAAGCAATCAAGTTTTACTTTTCACAATGTTTTCCAGATCCTTTATCTTGAGGGACATCAATAAGTGGGATTGTGTCATTATGGGTTAACGTCTGATCATTGTAATGGAAGGACACCACTCACCTGTCTGTTCTCTACTAGATTGGTCTGACTTGGTTGATGTTGTTACACTCCGCGATGTTGATTCTTCTAAAGCTGTTGCTGTTTGGTCATCTGAATCAGCAGATGAACTGTCATATGTCGTTTGCCCTTCAACATTGTCAGGTCGTGCTTTATTTGGTAAAATGCTTCCGGTTATTGATGTATTCTTTGATACCTTTGGCGGCGTCGTGTGCGTCAAAGCCGACGTAAAAGGTGTTGTACCTGGTGGAGTTAATATCGTTAAAGGCGCCTTCGTGGCTTGTAATTTAGTTTGATTTGTTTGAATCAGATTTTCCTTAAAAGTCGTGAACATCGACTGTGCACCTATAGTATCCAATTTCGTCACTATTTTTAGATTGGTTGTTGAAGGTACTGTGGTTGCATCTGATGTTACAGGAGATGACGTCATTTCCGTGATCTGGAACGTAGAATCGGATGCAGAAGTATAGCCAGAGTAAGTAATTGAGGCTGCATTGAGTTCTTTCGATCTGGAATTTGAATGTGGGGATACGGGTGAGTGTGAAGTTAGAGATAGAGGAGTGGAAAATACATTCGGTACATTCGTTGTGACCTTTGAAATGTTAGTAGATGATGTCATTGAGACATTTGTTGATTCTGTAGGTATATATGAAGTAATGGTTCCAATGCTGGTTTCACTAGTGGTAGCTTCAATGCTGGATTCACTATTTGTCGTCGTTACTATAAGCGGTATAAGAAAGACGGACTGGAACAATATGTAGAAACCTCGAACCTGAAAAATGAAGATCAAATCAAAGTACTGGTAGTACTGAACGCAAGAAAATTATTGAAAAAATGTATGCGCCGAGTCGACATGAAATGTATATAAGGTAACGTAACTAAGCCGGCTGAACGTAATTCGATTACGTCATGCCACTTAGCCCGTTCATTACAACCACTTTATTATTATGATCATTATTATTCTTATTATATATATTTTTAATGTTTAATTTTACCATTATTATTATTATTATTATTTTTTTTTTTTTTTTTTTTTTTTTTTTTTTTTAAGGGGCACAACAATAAGGCATTGAGATAAACATCATGGGAAAGGGAAAACTAGTTCGTAACACCCTCTAGCGCACTCTCTAGGAGCCTGATTGCTTTGATAGTTTTTATGAAGTTTATTTTTGAATAATGCTGTCCAATTCGTACACGAAACTAGTGGAAATGGGGTTTTAAAGAGAAGTCACTGTTTACAACAGAGGCCATACTTTTGGCCCAATTTTCATAAAACTTGTTCAGACTGTTTTTACTTTACAATGATGACTCCTGTTGTAACGAAAAAAGGAAAAGGTCAAAGGTCATCAGGTAGAATTTTGTTTTAAAATGATAAATATTCAGTTGCCCACTGCCCACATTCAACCCTTGAAAGTGGACGAAGTTGGTAGATCTAAGGCTTAACAAAGATTAGAAAATGTCTGCAGTTTTTATTTGGTTAAAAATTGACTCGTTACATTTCTGACATTCCACAAATAAGTAGAGAGAACACATTTGGATATATAAGCACCCACAGAGTATATTATCCTTTCCTGCACTGTCACGGCTAGGCACCCCCCCCCCGAAAAAAATGTCTTGGAAAACCTTGTTGAAAATGGAAAAAATATCCATTATTAATAAAGTTTTCTACCGTTAAAATCTAATGTTTTCAGAATTCAAGAACGATAAAACGCGGTATTCATGTCTAAACTTATTTGTCCGGTAATGGATTAACTAAAACCTCTGAGGCAGTAGCTATCTACAGGGCGTATAACGAAGGCTCTGATTAGACTGTGCTGATACGGAGGCTAATCTGAATCTATAGTTCGCGCCATAAAATATTACAGGATATCACTTGTAATAGTCCACTATATCTAACAAACTCATTTTCGGTAAGCTTACAACTGACCTATCGCAGCTGTCAATTAACTCGAACAATACCACTTTTGTACGCGCCGCAGAAACACAGCTACAGAACACTCTGTGAGAAAAGAAGAAATTGCGTGTTACGTGTTACAACCAATTTCTTCTTTTCTATTTTTTTACCACATATTGCCTTTGTTGTTTCTTTAATTTAAACCAACTATATTTTGTCGTCTTCAACCTCTTTCAATTTGGAACAGCTCTCGCACGCTCACAATCAAGATGATTTCGCGTTCTTGAAAGAGAGAGGCAGTGGGTTAAATCCACTGATACCTAATTTTACAGCTGGGTAGACTGAGACTGGCTAGCTAATAAGTGTCTTGCCCATGAACACAATCCCTCCTTTTTAAACCCCTCAAGAAAAAGGCTTTGAAAAACATAGTGTAAAATGGAGAAATTGCTTGAAACAAGCAATTTCTCCATTGTCTACAATGTTTTCTACCCGAAAAGACAAATAATTTTGAAATTCCATCAAATTGAAATTGTCGTCTGCAACTTCTATCAATTTGGACCAGTCTAAAATTTTGTCGTGATGGAATAGGTTAATAGCTAGCGTCTTACCTGATCCATTATTTGTCCACAAAAATCTCTGTTACTCACTAAAAATGATACAGCAAGTTTATCCTGGTGGTCTGACAGACGATACCCCAGTGCATGTTAAACATTCCTTATTTTGAATGAGATTGTTTGAACGATTTCCATAGCAACACTCAAATTAACCCATTTTTTCTCTTATCAATGAAAACTTCGCCTTTATCTTGAAATGAAGTGTTATCCGAAAAAAGTAATGACGCATATTCCCTCAGTCGAACTGCCATGCCAAAGGTCGAATGGCTCGGACAATAATTTGTTCATTTCCCTGTTTGACCAGGACAAACGTTCTTAATTGGAAGGAGGAAACCCCTTATCTGCGAAAAATAACAAATTCTAGCTGTTCAAATAAAACTCAAAAAATATAATGTTGTGACAATCTATAGAAAGGTATTGTTGGTACAACTTTGTTTTACTATATATAGAATGTAGCATTTGGAATACCTTCGGGTATAAGTATTACATGATTGTGTGAAAAGATAAGTATTGCACAGACGGATTCGACATTTCTGCTTTTCACAAATTTCATTCGACATTTCTGCTTTTCACAAATTTCATTCGACATTTCTGCTTTTCTTAAATATCATTAATTTAGATGAACGTTTTCGTTTATATTTGCAGTGTTTATATCGTAGACGGTCTAAAAAGAGAAATTGTTGTTTATCTGTTCTATTGAAAGCAATGATCAGACGTTCATGATAGATTGAGATCAATTCCTTCAAATTAATCGTTGTATTTTTTTGGATTCTTCAGATCTCGTCGAGTCAATGTGTTTTCAAATAATTTCGTCTTAAAGCTTCAATATAGTGCGGGCAAGTTAATAACTTCCTTTTCGAGAACGCAGTTTTATTCTCTTAAAGATGATTTAGTCGCCAGCTTTTTTTTAAAATTAAGACCACTGTGATACTTCTTAAATTGTATTGCATATAGTGACGTGTTTCCAACTGCATTTCACAACAGAAAAGTTTAACTTGCTTCTTCTCTTGATGAACGATAAGCTTCCCGTCATACTATATCCTGTTGCCATGGCATCGACAGGCTTTATTTGGAGCAAAGATAAATTCAAAATAGTCAGACTTTTAATTTTTTTAGTTGAATCCATATCTTCCCCCAAAACATACTATTTTATCAATAAGAAAACCATACTCAAGGTCCAACAGCAAAAATGAATAATTCAGACCAGCATTAATCTACTCAGTAAGCCTATAATTCCCGAAAGAAGTTTACAGAGATGATCTTTTAAGATTCGGTAGCCATTTAAACAAACTGCAAGGTCACAAAGATTAACGAAAACGTCCGTAAAGTTTAGTCATCAGCTCATCAATACCGGAGAATAGCGAAAAAATCCGGTGAAGAAACGGTTGCATTCGTCTCGATTGTTTTATGATGTTTTGTCGGAGGCATCACGCTGATGGAAAAAGAAATAACGAAAGGCCAGTGTGCAAGCTAAGCGTTGTAGCCACTATTAACGTGTTAACCCTTGTCATGCTGAACCCGGAATACTCCGGTTAATGTAGGAGGTATAGACAAAGATCAGCCTACATATAAATGCAGTCAGATCTTGGTCTACACCTTCTGCTTCTACTTTTCCTCTCGGAGAAATAACGAAATTGACTTTAAAAGGAAATAATGATTATTGAACAAAAAGTACTTCCAGTTTTTATTTCCTGAAGGACGTTTGGACAGGGTCTGCAAATGACGAACTTTTTTAAGAAGAAAAGAATATTGCGATTTTATTCGTCATTCAAGAACGGTGATTCGTCAGTTTTAACAACCCGAGACGACAGTATTAAAAGTGTAAGGTAGCAGGATTGCCATCAGAACTTTTTTAAGAAGAAAAGAATGTTGCGATTTTATTCGTCATTCAAGAACGGTGATTCGTCAGTTTTAACAACCCGAGACGACAGTATTAAAAGTGTAAGGTAGCAGGATTGCCATCAGATTAATTTTATCATCTAGAGAGTTTGGTAAACAATAAACTGCCCTTGTTATCATTTCAGTCCATTACAATCTTTCCCTACCAGAATCAAGGGCTTTAGAAAATTGGAAAAAAAATCTTAACATCCTATTTTCTCTTTCTAGCCCTATTTTGTTGGTACTTATTACAATCGTGATAACGAGGCAATTGACAGATCGCTTGGTATCCAAGACTTTGTGTTTAGTTTACGATCAATGAGATTATATCTCATACAGTCTTTAGTCGTATTTCAATCATCTTGTCTTAACCAAGGGTGGCGAACTTTCGACTTCTATATCCCTTCTCTTGTGATGATGTATTTGAATCTGAAGCTTAAATTGTGAGATAATCCATTGATAAAATAGTTCAATATGTCAAAGATAGGGAATTAAATGTTTTTATATTCGAAAAAACTGCAACAAACAAACAAACAATAACAACAATACAGTTGAATATGTTCGAATTGTCGACCAGACAAATTAATTCACACAAACACAAAAACCCTTATCTAAGATATTACGATTTTAGGCGATGTTGTGAAGATTAATTGCAGTAAATATCGCGGTAAAAGGAAAGCATATTTGTAACTAGTAGTTTCTCTTCTAAAAATGGTTTCTAAGTGATCAATCACGGCTGTGAATCATAGGACCAATCTACAAATCAAATCCTTCATTTAGACCAACACTGAACTATCAACTCCAACTTTGACAGCCATATATATTAAGTTTTTTGTTGGTTTGGCGATCTAAACGTCGTAATTACAGCTTATTTTAGCTGTTGTAAAGGTGCTTAGGTCGACGACAAACCGACTGACTACTTTTTTTTTATATATAAACCTTGCATTTAACAAAAACAAAACAAAACCAGACAAAAACACGCCGTTTAATAGCTACGTCAACCATGTAAGAGCTCAAGATGAAGAGCGCCTCTGCTAATCAACAAATCAAAGTACTGAAAAGTATTGTAAGCTAGCAAAGCTTCAATATTCTTCTTTGTCAAACATTATCATGATAAAGAAAAGAGGTTAAAGTAACCTAGAGGTTAACCTACACAATCCCTCCTGTTTACGCCCCGCAAAATAATAGTTGTTGAAAACAATGTGAAAAATGAAGAAATTGCTTTTAACAAGCTATTTCTTCATTTTCCACATTGTTTTCTATCTAACGAGATAAATATTTTAGAATTTTCAACAATTTGAAATCGTCGTTTGCAACTTCTTTGAAGATCGATGTGCTCAAGTGAGCTAAAATACGAAGGAGATGAACTTGCAGGCAGAGTTTGCAATATTCCTAGAATATATAAGAACTACTTTTTATGGCGTAGACATTTAATGGATTTAGTGGTTAAGCCTCCAGTGGCATTTTGCACTCGTTGAACTTTGAGAAGACCTCAAAATTTTGTCTGTTAACTTATTAATAAGCTGTCAAAGCTAACGCTTTGCAAGCTAAAAACCCATCAAATCATTCATGACTACCAGAAGTGAATTTTAACTTCTTACATTTATGTCAATCATGTTTGTTTGTTGTTTTGTTTTTTGTTTTTGAATATACGACATAACTACAACTTGAATATTTGTAGTTACGGCGTTCATTTCGTCAACAAGCGATTTTTATCTTTTTGTCCCTGACCGAAAATTAATTGAATTAACGTTGTCTGATATCTCAGTCGTACTGAGTCATATTGAAGGTGAGTGGAGCCCAGAGACAGTCCAGATGATCCCGTACAAAAGTCACGTTTAACCCTTGTCATGATGAATCTGGAATATTCCGGTTTTGGCAGAGGGGGTAAACCAAGATCAGCCTGCCAATAAGTGCAGTCTGATCTTGGTCTACACAACCGTCTTGTACTTTTCCTGCCAGAGTTGTAAATGAAATCGATTTCTAAAAGAAATATTGATTATTGAACAACAAGTTCTATCAATGCCTTCAGCCCTTTGATCTTACAGCAATTCAGTAAGATAACTTATATAGCATGATAAGGGTTAAAAAAGCGATTACAGAAATAAATGTGAGCTAGGTGTGAAAAAGATGTCTTTGTGTCCGAACAATTGACCAGTCGAGGCTGTCAATTAAAAAGCAGTTGATCAATAAAATCCTTACTTTTAAACCAGAAGAGAACTTTGAACACAGTCAATGGCTGATATTAACGGGAAACTTTAAGTTGTATTGTAGTTACGACGTTATGGTCAACAACCAACGATTTTCTTTCTTTCTTTTTTTTTTTTTGTTCAATATTACTGGCCACAAATGTTTTATGTCGAAGTATAACTTCCCGCTGCAGTCAGTGGGCGTTTACAGCGGGGTCGTTAGGCGGGGCTAGGGATCGGTCCATTCTACCTTATTTTCTCTGAAGTTTAACACGCCTTTAGTGTTACAATGGCTAACGATAAGTGAACCGTCGGACGAGAAAACACTTCCGGGAAAGGAGAAACATATCGACGCTGCAGGGTGTGCGTTGGCTGTTTAACTTGAGTTTCTCAATCTATATTTTTTTTCCTCATAATATTCTATCGAAGTGACCTCTGTTTGGTTCGATTTCCTTTGCAAATATTTGTTTACGGAGTTTCTGCGTGTAAGTCCCTTTTCCAATGACGTGCCATATATATATTTCTCCTGTGCTATAACCAATCTTTTATAGACAGTTGTTGGAGATCAGACGGCGTGATCAGAGATCTGTTAATTGGTGTCTATTAATACGAAATACGGTATAATATTATACTTAATATTTCATATCACTGCCATTTTAAGTTATTAAAAAATAATTTAACCTATTGCCGATCGACAAAATTTTTCATTGGTCCAAATTTAAAGGAGTTGCAGACCACAATGTAAAATGTATGGAATATTTTTTTCCCACAAATGTATGCGTAGAAAACATTGTGAAATATGAAGAAATTGCTTGTAGCAAAACATTGTGAAATATGAAGAAATTGCTTGTCGCAAGCAATTTCTTCATTTTCCACAATGTTTTCTCGATTTTTTTTCTTCGGAGGCGTCAAAAAAACGCCATTGTTTGGGAATGGGAAAAATGTAAGATTCATAATTCAAGAATTCTGAAGTACTCAAAACGTTTAGTACCTTCAGGAAAGAAAGATGAATACGTGTATTACTGTGCACAAACTACTTCCAAAAACAGCTTTTCAAACTGGTTATATAAGTAAGTAAGTAAATTTTTATTATAGTGACATGTGTTATAAATCAATATACAAAATCAAATATCTAAGTATAAACACCCGGCCCCATGGGCCTATAAGTCACTTTTGAATAATAAACAGAATACCAGTGCGGCAACAAGATAAGAAATATGGCACGAAACGAAAACGTTGTGGAATTTGAGCTTGCAAATATACACACAATAGTTATTATTCATATATGCAAAAATGATAGATACTGAAATCATTTCTTTCCAATATGAGAAAATGAATGTTACAAGGATCCAACGGTATGGAGTTGAGTGCAAGAATAGAAATACTTGCTTTGTAAAACAATATGTACAGGGGAAAGTATTGACGGAAAATGAGAAAATTGCCGTTTTCAGCACTCTCTTCAATTCTATCAATATCCCCATTTAGCGTTTATCGACAGTAACGTCAATGCAAAACCTTAATGGGGAAAGTGTTAAGATATTACTATATAAATACTGATATTATTAATATAAATCCTCTATATATTTAAGAAATGAAGAGAATATTTCCTGTTTTCATTGACCTAAAAACTTAATCACACTGTATGAATACTCGAACGATTGTAACATTGAAAATAGACTGACACGGTTGTATGCAAGCCAATTAGACTTATTCGTGTAAAAATAATAGAGATGATGGAAGGAGGGGGACTGTTGCACGCGCCGCGGATGCTAACTGCAGTCCTATGCAGTTTGTTCTTATTGCTGTTACGCGTTTCAAAGGGAAGTAATCGAAATAACTACTGTAATTTAAAAACACGAGTTACTTTCCCATCTTATATTAGAGCCGTTTTCCAACAATTAGGGAATCAAAGCATTGAAAGTACTGATGATGTACGCCCGTGTTTGCATAGTAGAATGATATGCCCGTTTTAGTGTACAAAATGATAAAGCATAACCTCTCGCCTAGCCTGATTTGTTTAATAGGTACATGTTATGCAGGATGTTTCTATTCTAGAGTCCTGAGCACAATCACAAGTTCGGGAAAAATGTCATCGTCACACGCGTCATTTGTCTTTCACCGACGGAAATATGATAAATAATTTGCCTGTAAAGTTGGCTGATCAGCTACACTTTTAATGACCCAAAATTATTGTTGCAGTTGTACATGTTACTGGTGTGAAAAATGACTGGAAGCCATGGTTTGTTGCACCTACTAACCGCGGTTTTATTGAAATACTACTGAGAGTCACTTTAATTCACTTTATCGCAGCCTAACTAGCTTTCAAGATCAATACTTTTTTTTACTTTTCCAAGATTATTCTTTTCCGAAGACATTCCCTTTGAGTTAAGAAATCATTTAAGAAACTTGGACAATATTAGATTAGCAATATCCATTGAGAATTATGAGAACTTTTGTATATCTTTTAAACCTTACGTGATCCATTAGAAGCTTAACCCATTCCCATACAATCACGCTTTTTCCTCCCCTCGAGAATTGCATTAAAGAAAACATTGTGAGAAAAAGAGAAATTGCTTGTTGCACAATGTTTTCTACCCTATCTGGGCCTTTAAATTGTTTTCAATCTCAAAGGGACTTGAATTTTCGTCTGTAACTTGTCCAAAGTGTTGTCGTTTGGTAATTGATTGTAAAGGCTAATTCAGAAAGATTATAAAACATCTTAAGATATTTGTAACTGTTTAGCTTATCACTCCCGCGGTATACTGCTGGTATGCTGAGTTATCAAAGTAGAAGGCAGATTACTCGCTATAAAATTGAAAGACTCTGCATTTTTTTAAACAGTGAACGCATCTACGCCAAGCGGTTTATTGATAGGTGTTTTCGTATTTAAGAGGAGTCTTTACGCGTTATACGAATTATATAGAATTCTCGTTTTACGCCATTTTCAAAATATACAGTTGTTTGAGGGAGACATGTTTTAAAAATAATAAAACGAACCTAACTGGGTACTACTTCTCTTCTAATATAGTAGCAGCCTACTGGATTTTCACAACTGAGTAACACTGATAGACGCCTACGGTGTCCATCAAAATGTTCCTGCTAAGTAGACCCTGTCAACCCTGGCTAGACTGTACAGGCATTTCGGTCTATATAGATTTTACGAACCATAAAATGTTATTACACCGTACAATAACTTTAATTTTAAACTCCTACATCTAATTGACCTCTGCTGGATCTATTATGCATTATATGGTGTTCAAAAAAGGTCCCTGTTCGCTTTACGGGTTAGTTATTTTTTAAATATCTTCTTTGTGATAAATCAGTACGAAATTGGATAATTTACTGTCTATAATAATGCACGCCAAGGCTAAACACTTTCCAATTCAATCTCTGGTTAGTTTTTGCGTACCTGTAAATTTATGATTGAGAAAAAAATGTAGAAAAAGAAGAAATTGCTTGTGACAAGCAATTTCTTTTTTTTTACACAATGTTTTCTACTCGACTGAATGATTATTTTTCAAATTAAATCCTTTGTATTATTTTTTTTTTTGTCTGCAAAAACTTAGAATTTTCACAAATCTAAAATATAAAAAAAACAGCAAATGGGGTAAAGAATATGTGGCTTGTATCCATAAACACATGTAAACAGAAGGATGGTTTCTGCACGTAAAACAGTTCGATTATTTACAACCGGTGTTGTAATGTTAAGCTTTTCGTGACAAATTGTATGTTTCCAAAAAAAAAAAAAAAAAATAACACACACTTCATTTTTGAAGAGCACACAACCGAGTGTTTTTAGCCTGTAAACCTGATCAGATCGTACTTAAGGGCGGGGGTGTTACTTAAATGCCGTCGTCTGAATGTGCAGCATTTTGTAAGTATTGTCTCTAAAACGATTTTTACGATATTTTGACATTAAAGGCATATATTCGTTCATTTGGAACATCTCTTAATTCTTTAAATCACGCCTCTGAACGTTACAAACAACTTTCGAGTTATTCGGAACACCTTGGCGACTTACAGCTGTAAGGTCCACCAATAAACCATTTTACTGTTTTGTTTCTTGTCGGTGGTCGTAAATTCTACAAAATGACGCCGATTTATATGAAAGCAAAACTTCCTGTCGGAGTCAGTGGGCTGGACAACTGTCAATTAAGCAATCATATTCATTTAACCCTTTACTGTACATTCACTGGTTTTTACGTCCTTGTGATTATACTTGAGAAAACATTGTGGGAAAAGAAGAAATTGCTTGTAACAAGGAATTTCTTCTTTTTCCACAATACTTTCTACCCTACTGAATGGTTATTTTTCAAATTGAATCCACTTAAAAATTTCGTCTGCAAAACCTTTGAAATTGAACAGGTCTACAAAATTTTGAAACAGGAAAGGTTTAAACCTGAAGTGAACTTTGAACTCTGACATATATTCAGCATTTTTTTGCAATGTCGGCTTCAACGTCGCAACAGTTTATTCAAGTTGTAGTTACGGCGTTTATGTCGCTTAACAACTTTTTTACTTTTTCTATACGTTTATAATAAAATTTTAGTTTCGTCTATCAAAATCTGGCGTTCTGATTGATCGAAAAAAATATTCTTAACTCCATGAACAAATTTTTGAGCACCCAGCAATTTTGTACGCTTCCGCATAAAATAGTCCTATACAAAAAAGTATCAAAAATTGTAAAGCTTTTGATTTTTTCGCGATTGGTCATTTTACACATGCGTTTTGGTATATATTAGAAGTCACTAATAATCCTGTTACCAGTGCAAACAGACTAAGCCCATTACAAAAAAAGACGCTTTTGGCGCACTTAAGAAATATTATCATGGAACATTTTATGCGAAAATGAGAAATTAATTCTAACAAGCAGTTTCTCCCTTTCTCATTATGTTTTCTATACTAAACGGTACTCATTTTCCAATTTTAGCAGGGTTTGAAATGTTGTCTGCAACTTCCTTCATTTCGATCAGTCAAAATTTTGACGTCTCGTAATGGTTTGATGTCGTCGTTTGGCGAGCAAAATGTCGTAACTACAGCTTTGAAAAATATGCTGTAGTTACGAGATTTTGCTCGCCAATTGACGATGTGATTAATTTTAACACAAAAACTGAGTCACGGAAACATTTGGTTTGTACCAATAAATAGAATCCGAATGAAAGTGTTATTTGTGTAAAAGAAGCTCCTTGTAATTATTTCCTTGTCAGTGAATATGTTGACAGGGAAAAACAAGGAAAACAAAAAAAGAAGGAAAGTTATCATTACAGGAAGACTTAAACACTTAACTCCCTAAATAGGACACGCCACGTGAAGAGAGCTCAGCCTGAAAACCCGAAACTCGTTTTTCTAATGGAAAAAAGTTCGTAGATTGACTTCGTTTGAAACTTGTCCGTTAAAATGGTAAGAAACAATCTTGAAATACACTCTGAGTTCTTTAAAACGGCTCTAGAACAGATTTTAATGAAAATTTGACATCATAAAATCATCTGCTTTTCTATTGGTCATATAGGCGGCTCTTGAACAGATTTTAATGAAAATTTGACATCAGAAAATCATCTGCTTTTCTATTGGTCATATAGGCGGCTCTTGAACAGATTTTAATGAAATTTGACATAAGAAAATCATCTGCTTTTCTATTGGTCATATAGGCGGCTCTTGAACAGATTTTTATGAAAATTTGACAGCAGAAAATTATCTGCTTTTCTATTGGTCATATAGGCGGCTCTTGAACAGATTTTAATGAAAATTTGACATAAGAAAATCATTTGCTTTTCTATTGGTCATATAGGCGGCTCTTGAACAGATTTTAATGAAAATTTGACATCAGAAAATTATCTGCTTTTCTATTGGTCATATAGGCGGCTCTTGAACAGATTTTAATGAAAATTTGACATAAGAAAATAATCTGCTTTTATATTGGTCATATAGGCGGCTCTTGAACAGATTTTAATGAAAATTTGACATAAGAAAATCATCTGCTTTTTAATTGGTCATATAGGCGGCTCTTGAACAGATTTTAATGAAAATTTGACATAAGAAAATCATCTGCTTTTCTATTGGTCATATAGGCGGCTCTTGAACAGATTTTAATGAAAATTTGACATAAGAAAATTATCTGCTTTTCTATTGGTCATATAGGCGGCTCTTGAACAGATTTTAATGAAAATTTGACATAAGAAAATCATTTGCTTTTCTATTGGTCATATAGGCGGCTCTTGAACAGATTTTAATGAAAATTTGACATAAGAAAATCATTTGCTTTTCTATTGGTCATATAGGCGGCTCTTGAACAGATTTTAATGAAAATTTGACATAAGAAAATCATTCGCTTTTCTATTGGTCATATAGGCGGCTCTTGAACAGATTTTAATTAAAATAATTTGATATAGGAAAATTATCTATTTTACCAATAGTTATGAATGGAATTTTCATGACAAATCTTCTTTCTTTGTGTTAAATCTACTAAATTAGAGTAAATTAACCCCAGAGTCCTGCTAAGAAACATCGGAATTGATGAAAATGAGGTCGTGACTATTCGGGTTTGTCCGACAACGACTGACCTGCTGGCGGAAGCCGATGTTGTAATTAATACGCCATGGAAACCACAAATACGGCAGTTTTTGGTTCAATCGACAGAAAACATATTTTACCGACGAATACCGCTTTCTTTCGGGTTATACTTCATTATTTTTGGTTTTTTCTTCCTTTCTCTCTTTTTTTTAAATTTACAAATAAACATTTTGATCACAACATCGGATTAATCCCCTTCTTTAAATAGTGTGAAAGCATTATAGTTAGAGACTTGGAAAGAAAACAAAAAGTTTTCTTCCGTTATCCGTGCAAGAGCCGCTTTGATGTCATACTCACGATAAATCTTCTCTCTTCGTGTTAAACAATTGCCCCAAAATACGCTCCAACGAACATTTCATACTTAAATATAAGTCAGAGATTGTCTTTAAGGTAATCCGATAGGCTAAATTCGCTTTTGGTGGAGATATCGAAGAAATTTTAATTACAAAAGATTTGTTTGTTTGAATGGGGGTTTACGCCGCTTTTAACAATCTTTCAGTCATATCGCGGCGGCTGGAGCACCTAACAATGGATTCCTGGTATTTCTCACACCAGTACTACCATTACATCCTTTCCTAGACTCCAGCTGCTATCCCACATAGGTCTACGATTATCGACCCATAGGTGAGAGACAAATAGTCGGAAAGGATGAGTGCCGCCGTCGGGAATCGAACCCGGGACCTCTAGATTGACAGTCCGACGCGCTACCAACTGCGCTATGACGGCGGCTCTATTACAAAAGAAGCTTAAATACCTTCTTACAAATGTTTGAAAGCATTTAAGTTAGAAATTTGAAAATTGAGAGTCAGTGTTTTTCTTTTATAATCTGAGCAATAGCCGCTTTAATGTTTTCCGGTGGATCATCGAGATCTCTCGGTATAATACTACTCGATTTCATTATATATAAAGTGAGATATCAAAAGTCTGGCTCGTTGGTCAAGCGGTTAGCTTGCTCGGCTCGTTATTGACAAATCGCTGGCCCAACCCACTTATTCCGTAGGCCACGCCCATCGACTCCGATGGGAAGTCCCTTTTCGATTATAAACGGCGTTATTTTGCCACAGTTTTTGCCATTAACATGTAAAAAATGGTTTGTTTGCGACCTAAACGTCGTAGCTACAGCTTGAGTTAGCTGTTAGGATTAACCCTAACTCTCCTAAGTAATTTTAGCTCACTCGAGCATATTGTGTTCAAAGGGACTGGCCACGCGAATTAACTTTAATCAAATTGTAGAGAACTCCTTCAAAAGCAGGCTATACAGACTATTCCTATTCAATCCAACGTTTTAAGAATCTCAAAAAAGGCTTTGGTAAACATTGTGGACAATGAAGAAATTGCTTGTAACAAGCAATTTCTTCAGTGTCCATAATGTTTTCTACGCTACAAAAGGCCAGGAAGATAACTTAACGAAACAGTGCTTTGCCAGCTTACTAGTACTTTCAGTACTTTGATTTAGATTCCATCGAGACAGTTGAAATGAATATTGGGTTATTCATATGGTGCATATAACCGTTGGAATCGAACCAACGTCATCGTTACGTTATCAGGAGTTATGTTCGCTAGTCGGTCTTTAATTCTGCAAAGACCAGTTCAAAACTGCCGTAAGAGTTAATACGAATATTAACAATTATACTATAGTATTGCGCTAACCATTTAATGTGACATAATTTAGGACGTTGGTTGTTTCACATGTCACTTTGATACTTATATGCAAATGAGTTCATGCAGTGTCGACAACCGAATTCTGTGATTTCTGAAAAATAACCCGGAATTCCGACTAACCTTTCCTAGATTACCCTGAAGACTGTATGTATTTGACTCTAGTGTTTGTTTGAGCATATATTTTGGCAAATGGTATTTTTTAGCGTTTTTTGAAAAAGCCGAATCACTGATGTGCGCTGTGATTAAGGTCATGACCTCGACTGGTACTTTTATTTTTACATAATCGACAGCCTAGACTGGTATCGCTATGCCTCCTATATTCATTCGGAGCATCTCTCAGCCGATCTACGCTTACGGAAATGGCCGAGTGCTTCCGCTTGTACTAAATTCAGACCGGCCGAAGGCGGAGCTATAGATGAGATGCGTATTGCGGTAAATACCTAAAACCGCAATTTTGAAAATAATCACTGGGTAAAAATGCACTAAATTAAAAAACATTTAAAAAACACCGATTAGCATTTCAAATATTTCAATGTATATTTTTCAAGGTCCACAATCATTCCCGTTTCGAAAAAGACGCGAACCCGACACATGCATTGGTCTTTCACACCCAAACAATCAATTTATGTATGAACCGAGTCGAAAGATTCCCGAACAAAATATTGAGAAAGTAATGGGATCCAAACTTGCTCGAATCCCGAAGTGAAAACTCTACTCAGAGCCCTCTATTTTTTTGAAACATTTCAAAAGATGGGAGGGCAATGCTCTTAAAACTAACCTTCGTGTATTTTGTCCGAAATTGACAATAACGTCGTTGATCAAACCAGTTATGGGCGAGGAAACATTGTCCATGTTTTTGTAGATGGTAATGCGATTTCAGTGGCTTCGTATATCGGCGATAGAAAAGACAAATTATTGAAATGCTGCACGTGTGGAAAGAAGAAAGTAAGAAGTATTTATTCTGACGAGGGGTCTTCAACTGGCTACAACCAAGCAGCTTTAAATGCCAATTTCTTCGATAATGGTATGATCTTTAGTCAAAGTTGCCACTTTGAAAAAGACATTAATGATCGAAAACTCTCAGTGCAGATACTTCAATTTAGAGAGGATATTTATTTGTAATGAAGATTTTCGTATGTTTGATTGGATAATAGTCTAAGCTGTCATTTTGAGCTCTATTAACCGGATAATGAGGTAAATCAAAATTCAAGAATTTTTATAGTATTTCTTTAGGCTCACCACCTCTATTAATTATTATTCTGGTTTGACTAAATTTTAATTACAGAATATGTTTATAATTATGTTGTCCAAACTTGATCATACAAGTGGATCCCCATTTTTGTAAGTCCTTTTAGCTCAAATGGTTAGAGCACTCGACTTTTAACTTTGAGGTTGTATAATTGATCCTCGTTAACAACAGGAATTATATTTCTATTTATAATCGCATGTAAAGATTTCACAGCTAAAATGTTTTAAGCAAATGTTCATAATATTCAGTGAAATTTAAACATTTTGGAGGAAAAGATAGAAGTCTTCAGATGTGATTTCATAATAAGGAAAACTTCACAGACAAATCAGAGAGTGGCTTCAATTATCATACTAATTGTTAATATACAGTTCTGACTGCATTTGAGGTCGTTCAGGCCTTTGATATCTTTCCCAGTCTACTACATGACAGCAGATATCGCGATCTTTTTGTTTGTTTGTTTGTTTGTTTTTTATGCTGTTGTTTGTTTGTTTGTTTTACAAAACTAACCTTTCCTTTAAATTCATCACATGGTTTACTTATATTATTATTCTTCAAACATTTATAATATAGTTGGCCTCGTTGAAATAAAACCAGATGAGGCTTATACATAGAGTCACGCAAACATATTAAATGGCTTTTTCTCATAATCAGACCATGATAGAAATCATTGAAGATGTCAACGGTTATTTGTTAAAGTATGACATTTCAACATTCTACGGGCACCCATACTGAGGGTTGTTAAAAGAATATTTCATTTTGAATGAAGATAATCAAGGTTGCGTGCCGTAGTTAGATATAAGATAAAGAAAATGGGACTACTAAAGGCTGTCTTCGACCTTTCCGGACAACCGTCGTACATCAATATCTTAAAAAATGTTATGTTATACATTTTTCTTCTCTATTGGTTTTCTTTTATTTGTAGGGCGCGTTTGTTTTTCTGTTTGTAATAAGCTAAGGGAAATGGTATCCTTGTTTTGTGGTATTAACTTGGCACGTAAAAAAGTTGAAAAATGAAATGAAGTGTATGTTTTATTTTTAAATCAAGTACATATAATCTCTCTAGATTCATTAAATGTTTTCTGGTAAACTGTTTGATATATGAATTTCCTTTTTACGTTTCGATATTGACAAACAGAATTGATTTATAGGCCTCCTGGGTTACAAGTGTGTTATAAAGAAAAATAAAATAGGAGTACAATAGCTACCTAGCAGACATATCTCCTAAATCGTCTTCTAGAGTAAACAGGGAGGATGTTACATGTTACACGTATATTGTAGATGGGGGCAACTACGAGTTGTTAATTAACCAATCGCGACTGTCAATCAAGGAATATATCGACCAATCAAATTATTCATAACAGCTGAGCTACATAGAGCCGAAGTTTATCAATTGGCTGATCTAGAAAGGGAACAAATTACCAAATACATTGTAATCCCCCAGAAAAATTGTACAAAGTCATGATTCGTCGTTTTGCATGCTTAAGTCATAACTACAGCTTTATTCAAACTGTAGTTACGACATTTTACACGTCAAACGACGATATACGCTATAAATCTGCCAAGTAGTTACTCACTTGTTATAACAACTGTTGGAGAAACGGACCGCCGGGATGGTATATTGTCATCACTAAGTAAATTCGGATAAATATGATATAGGGCCTTATATTTTATTGCCACTACTCAAAAGGAGATTTCTTCAAGATCAGATATCTAAAAAACAAACAAACAAAAACGGACGCATGTATTTTACGACAGACGAAATACAATACCAATCGCATAGCTGACTTTCGGACAGAGGAGCTCTAAAAATGCTATGGTCGGTTTGGAAATATATGAGCTAAGGTGTTGTTAGAGGTATATGAGCATGGTAGACTAAGATGTTAGTGAGCTATGGTAGACTTCGATGTTAATAAGTTATCGCACACTAAAAGGTATATAAGCCATGGTAGCTTTAATGGCAAAAGCTATTGGGGTTTATAAGCTATGGCAGACTTAGAGGTTTATAAGACTATGGTAGGCTTACAGGTATATAAGCTATGGTAGTCTTAGAGGTGTATAAGACTATGGTAGACTTAGAGGTATATAGGCTGTGGTAGACTTAGAAGTTTATAAGCTCTGACAGACCTAGAGGTTTAAAAGTTTATGGTAGACTTAGAGGTATGTAATCTATGGTAAACTTAGAGGAATATAAGCTGTGGTAGACTAAGAGGTTTATAAACTATTGTATACTTAGAGGTATATAAGACTATGGTAGACTAAGAGGTTAATAAGACCATGATAGGCTTACAGGTTTATAAGCTATGACAGACTTAGAGGTTTATACGACTATGGAATACTTAGAGGTGTGAAATCTATGGTAGACTTAGGGGTATATAAGATATGGTGTACTTAGAGGTATATAAGCTACGGTAAACTAAGAGGGAGAAAGTAATCATATACATGTACTTAATACAATATAAGCTACGGTAGACTATTTATATTCGTCCTACGCTCTGCGTATTCATATATTGTGATAAGATTTTTCGTTTCATACCTCCATGAAAACACAAAATATTCTCTTCATTTCAAAAATAAATAAGAAAAAAATAAATATACACAGGAGCTCCTTTTGTTTGATATATTTTTAAGTACTTACTTACTTAAACGGACTATTTTGGTGCCGCGGTGTTGCACAGTCACCTACCGGTAATTACAGAAGCCAAGATTTAGCATGGCTTTAAAAATTTAAAACATCTTAGTTGAATTGATTGATTATTTGATTGAATAAATTGGGTTTAACACCAGTTAAACAGTATTTTAGTCAAATCGCGACGGCTTGTGAACCAAATCATGATTCCTGGTATTTCGCACACTAGTACTACCTCCACGTACTTTTGCGCGCCTCTTGCTGCTCTACCTGCTCATCCCCTTTAGGTATACAACTAACCAATCGCTGGCCACTCCCACTAAGTTCATTGGTCACGCCCATTGTCTCCGACAAAAACTTGCTCTTCGATTTTTAACAGTGTTATTTTGCAAAATTCGTGGCCAGTAGCATGTAAAAAAAGTAAAATGGTTGGTTGGTGACTTAAACGTCGTAACTACAGCTTGAAAAAGCTGTAGTTATGACGATTAAGTCGCAAAACCAACAATTAAAGATAAACAGTATGGCGGCCAAAGTCGGAAATGATAAGCTCAGGTCCGAGCTGAATGAATTATTTGATTGGTCGGTTTATTCGTTGAATGACAGACGCAATTGATCAATTATACACGCATTTGTGGGAGACTTATGACGGAAAGGTCATTGATACAAGCAATGTCTTCTTTTCCACAATGTTTCCTAAAGCTGATTTTTCTCAAGGGGCGTAAAATGGAAGGATTGTGTGGATATGGGTTAATGGCCTTGATATTTTGGAAAAATGCAATTCAATTGCGGGGTGGTATCTCCTTTTCTATTAAAGGGTAGGGGGCAAAAACTTTGATTTTTTTACGAGATGACAAATTTGAGACCGATGCAACATGAGAAAGTTGCATACGAGAATTCAACGTGCATATAAATATGACTCACCAGGCTTGTTCTATCGCAAAATTAAATGAATAAATACAAATAAATAAGCAAATAAACTTGTGAAAAGTATGAAAAACAGGAAGGGGCAATAACTCAATTAAGCAAGTAGGTGTAATTGTTTCTATATATTCAATATCTCTCCTGTAAGATCCATTCACCTATGAATTTTCATATTCATGGCTATAATCATGAAGATTTGCCGCGGCACACGTTAGGTCTGAAAAAGATAAATAATTAAATAATAAAATATGTTTAAGAGATGAAGCGAATATTTTTTTATTTTCATGGAGGAATGAACCGAAAAACCTAATCACACTGTATGAATACGCGAAGCGGATTCATTAATTGTGTGGTTAGGTTTTTCGGTTCATACCTCCATGAAAACAAAAAAATAATCTCTTCATTTCTTATAATTTAATAGCATCTAGCGAAAAAAACAAAAGCTTTGCAAATTTTGATACCTTTTTGTATGGGACTATTTTGTGCGGAAGCATACAAAATCGCTGCGTGCTCAAAATTGTGTTCATGTGGATATGAATATTTTTTTTTCGACCAATCAGAACGCTCGTTTTTGATAGACGAAACTAAAAATTAAATTATAAATGAATAAAACTCGATAACCCCAAAACTATTCAATGTAGAATTATTGTTCTTGCAATCTTCACTCAATATCAATACAATCAACATTACAGCCAATTATCTTGTGGATATGCCGCCATGATTGAAATCAGAGAGCGGGGTTGAAATTGGGCTCGAGTGATATTCTGGGTCTGAACAGACTACTGCGACAGCCAAAGAGCTCGTGTCTAAACATATCTCTTCCTGTTTGACTTGTTGTTCACGATTTCAAGAGCTGAAATTTGTATCCCAGAATGCATTTTGTTTCCTTATAAAGTCCTACATATAAGATAAGAGGACCCCGGCCTGCAGTCACTATCGAATTAACTTTCTTTCGGGTTATTCTGTAGGACCAAAAGAGGTACAAACATTACGGCTTATAAGGTGAGCAATTTGATCTTAAACTTTGACATTAATACATATCAATAATGATAGAAATCTATTTATAGCAACATCACTATTAATAATTATAATAATAAATTATTTAAGGGCTGAAGAGAATAAGTTTTGTTTTCACGGAGGTATAAAACTAAAAAACTAATCACACTGTATAAAAAACGCGAAGTGAATTCATACTTAAGTGTGATTAGGTTTTCGTTTCATACCTCCATGAAAACGATTGAAATGTTCTCTTAATTTCTTATAACTTAATGACATCGAGCGAAAAGGGAAATAGTTTACAATTTTTGATACATTTTTTATGTATTCAATTCATTGTTTGATTTTTATTTTAGTCTATCAAAAACGAGCTTACTGATTTGGTAAAAAATCATAACTCCACGAATAAAGATTTTGAGCACGCAGCTATTTTGTATACTTGCGCACAAAAAATTGTAGTGATGATAAAAAAGAAGAAAAATATAGAAATAACAAAAATATAAATATTTAAAGGACCGATTATAGTTTTCCGAGATTCAAAACAAAGAAAAAACGTATACAAATACTGATAATGTATTGATGTGCGGTTTCGAACCCGGGTCCCTAAGTTATGCATCAGCGAGAGGCAGACGGATTAGACCACTGCGCTACACTACGAATCTTTACTATGCAAGAAGTCAATTGAATTATTGAATTGGTTTTAACGCCACTTTTAACAGTATTTCAGTCATATCGCGGCGGCTTGAGCACCTAACAATGGATTCCTGGTATTTCTCATACCAGTAATACAACCACATCCATTCCAATCTGCTCATCCCACTTAGGTTGCGATTACCACCCATATGTGAGAGACAAAAGACGGGAAGGATATTTGCTGTGATTGGTGATCGAACATGACACTCCATGATTAGGAGTCCCACGTGTTACCAACTACAAAAAGTCAAAGTATAATGTGAAAGTATAAGTATATGACCCAGCAGAAATCATCGACAAATTACGAAAGATAATGAAGTGACAGGTCAAATATGTTTGGCAACGAAGAATGTTTTACAAATAATTAATGTGTTGTTCAAAATTTCATCAATCATTTCTAAATCAGTATCCCACCGAAACATCATGGTTTTAAACTGTAAGCTTGCAGAAGTAGCACCGGGGGAAGGGGGGATGCACCCAAAGTAATTAGACAACGATGACCACCGGGATACCTTTGTGTGTTTGTTTGTTTTTTTTGTGTGTGTGTTTTTTTTTTCTAATTCAATCGTCGATCACATCCATAAAATCTTTCACCAATTACTCTGATATACCACAGTTTGACACTTAAAAAACAAATTAGGGTTAGAATACATTTCTCAGAAAAGGAAAAAAAGTTCAAAATGAGAATTTTTTTCCTTACACGGTAGTCAGCTTTGATTAACGAGTTTCATGATTGTAACTTCATTGCGTTCGCTTCAGATGACAGTATGAAATCGATAGGGTTCGTCATTTTTAAAAATGCTTCCTTATGGACTGAACCTTTGATAATGGTTAATCAATCCCCAGACAAATCCTCCTTTTAACACCCCTTTGTCTGTTTTTTTGTTGCTGTTTTTTTTATCTTTGATATTTCAACTCTATATTTTAAACTGTAGGTAGACATTATTTTTTGTCGCCAGTACCAATGAAAATCTAGATTGACCAATAAAATCATTTCACTAAGACAGAAAGTGATCACGTTTAAGTTGCGCAGTTTTGTTGGTTTGGCGACTTTAACATTGTAACTACAATTTTTTCAAGCTGAAGTTAAGCCGTTTAGGTCGCCAACCAGCGATTCTCGCTTTCATACATGTCCCTGTACATATATGTTACAAAATAAATTCGTTCTGATTTCGATTTCCGGGAGCGGCCTACGATCGACCCACATTATCGGCGCGAGTAGGATTGAACTCTCCAGGAAGCAGAATCGAGAGGGATTAGTCCATATTGGAAGAACTTGTTGCTCAATCGATGTAAAATTAACAGATTTATACATAAACCTTTAATTTATGAATGCCCTTATTTTTTCAATTTCACGAGAATATAAAGAAAAAAAAAAAACATTATCAAGCTCCTGTAAGAAACTGATTGATGTATTTTACACGTAAATTAACCAATTCCAACTCAATCCCTCCTTTTTACGCCCCTCGAGACAAAAGCTTTGGAAAACATTGTGGAAAATGAAGAAATTGCTTGTATCAAGCAATTTCTTCATTATCCACAATCTTTTCTGTACAAAAGGACAAAAAAATCAAAATTCCATCAACGTGAAATTGTCGTCTGCAGCTTCTTTCAATTTGGACCAGTCTAAAATTTTGCTGTGTTGGAATGGGTTAAATAATTATGCCTTTCTTTTGACATGAGTATCATCTGAGCCATACCGGGTATCCTAAACTCGGTGTTTTGTTGTTGTTGTTATTTGTTTGTTTGTTTTAATTGAAAAGTTAAAATGACAGTAATGGGCTTCTAAATACAAGCCTGCGATACATAAAAAGAAATAGTACTTTTTCGATTTAAGAGAGATCCTAAACTAAAAATCTTATTTTCACGATAGGAAGAAAAATCTTTATCACTTAACCCATTTCCACTCAATAACGCGTTTTGTCTTCCCAAAGGAAAAAAAGCTTCGGAAAACATTGTTGGAAATGGAGAAATTGCTAGTAAAAAAACAAAAACAAAAAAAACCTGCATTATTCACATATCACCCTAGAGTTTTTAAGATTTCGTCAACAAAACATGTCATCAGCAACCTCATTCGGCTTTGAACCAGTCTGAAATGTGCTGTATATTAGCTAATTCCCACACAGTGACGACTTTCTAAACCAATAAGAAAAAATGGGGGGGGGGGAAACATTGGGTAAAATGAAGATATTGCTTATAACAAGCAATTTTCCCTTTTACACAATGTTTCCTGTCCTAAAAGTTTAAAATACGTAAAATTTCATAAACTTTTACATTGTCGTTTGCGACTCCTTTCAATTTGGACCAGTCCAAAATTTTGTCAGAAATGGGGTTAACGTGTTAAATAGGACGTTATTAAGTCTAAACTTCCTGCTAATAAAAGAACCTTATCCGACGTTTTATTTTCCTTGTAGTTCATTTCTTTGAGGAAACTAGCTGGTGACGCATTAAACCGTTCCCACACAGTGAAACTTTAGTCTGGTCCAAATTAAAAGCAGTTGCAGACGACAAGTTATAAATTATGAAATTTTAGATTTTTCAACTTTCTGGTTAAAAATCATATTGTAAAATTAAGAAATTGCTTGTTACAAGCAATTTCTCCATTTTACTCAATGTTTTACCAATTGTTTTTCTTCGGGGGCGTTCAAAAGCGGTGTTGTGTGGGAATAGGCTAAACAAAACAACGTAAGGTAAATAAGGTAAATCTTATTAGAGACACCACCTCTATAAGGCGACCACCTCTACAAAGTGACATCTAGTATTAAGCGACCACAATCATGAGAAGGGGTCGTATTGGCCAAAGCATTTCATAATAAATCCAATGTTGTTTGAACTCATTAGACTTGTCACTGAGACCATTCTAATGGGTCCAAACAACAAAGGATTCAGCGAGAATTTTGTTAAAGCTTATGTTTGCAATCGAATCATACCTTGATATATTATTTCACAGAAATGTGTTTTAACGACCATTTCTTTTAGCGACCATTTTCGGTCGTCCCATGAGTGCCTTATACAAGATTTACTGTATATACCGTGTGTGGGAAAACATTGTAAATGTAGCTTGGATAAGTTGTAGTTACGACATATTGGACCCACAACTACGATGTACATGAACCTAGATCGAGCGAAAATCAATATGTCCATCACCAAATACTTTGATTATCGCAAGAACCGAGATTATAACGCGAGAGTACGATGGTCATACCATCACACGACGATGTTGATATCGCGAGAGTACGATGACGTGAACGCGAGATAGAAGCGCGATAAACCATCGAACTCGCGTGTCACCACCGCGCTCTGATGATACCTTTGTCATACTATCGCGTTATCACCAACGCGCTTGTGATACCTTTGTCGTATTATCGCGTTATCACCACCGCACTCTTGTGATACCTTGTTGTACTATCGCGTTATCACCACCGCACTCTTGTGATAACTTGTTGTACTATCGCGTTATCACCATCGCACTCTTGTGATAACTTGTTGTACTATCGCGTTATCACCACCGCGCTCTTGTGATACCATTATCGTATTATCGCGTTATCACCACCGCACTCTTGTCTTACAATGATCTTATTATCGCGTTATCTTTATAATCTTCAAATTATCTCGTTATCATCATCGTACTCTCATGATTTCGTCATCAAATTTTCGTGATATCAAGAACTAAAGATTGTTTTTCTACAACAAGCTATTACATAATCAGAGAAACTATTCGATCCTGGTCAGATGGTCCGCTGGTAAAGTTAGAGCAGTCTGACTAGGATTGACACCTCACAGACAATCCCTAGTTTTATTACAGTTGACAAAAATTACGTGACTACTTCTGAAAATTTATTTTCGTCAAGTAGTGCTATAATTTATCAAAATAATACTCAAGTCAACAATGTAGCACGACTGTAAACACCCAAAGCGGATGTCCTTATCTAGCCAAAGATGTTCCCTGGATATTATATATCATTATCATCAATTTGCTCTTGAACAAGCTTTAGATTAGTGAACATGTAATTCACTACCTTACAGAAAAAATATTGATGCTTTAGAAAAATACCTTTTTATTATATGGTTTTGGTTTGAAACATCATCTACCATCAAGGAGAAAAAAGATTTATTAGAAAACACCAATACACTGATAGATGGTCCCACTCTCTTACCACATATGACAGGTTATAAATTACTTTATTGTGTACAATATGTTGTGTGGGACTTACAATAAACTACAAATCGCTTCTTTGCGTCTTTAACGTTGTAATTACACCTTGAAGTAGCTGTAGGTACGACGTTCCAGTCGCAAAGTCGATAAATACGTAACACAAATGGTGGAATTCCAATTTCACCTCCGGTCAAAATAATTTAATTGGTCAATTGATTTCTGATTAATAGTATCGATCCATCAATTGGCCATTCGCGGCTGTCAATCAAGGAATAAACCAACCAATTAAATATATTTTTTGCCCGGACCTGAGCTAATCAACTCCGAAATTGGATGCCACCTAAGTTTTCTATTATTATTGGTTGACGACTTAAAAGTCGTAACTACAGCTTATTCAAGCTGTAGTTACGACGTTTAGGTCAACAACATCCATTTCATTTTTTTTATTTGTTACTGGCCATAAATTTTGAAAAAAACGCTGTTAAAAATCGAAGCGGAATTTCCTGTCGGAGTTAATGGGCGGGGCCTAGGTAGTCAGTGGGCGTGATCATCGATCGGTCAATTACGGTTTAGTGTGACTTTTGTGTGTTGAAGTTACTACTATCTCGTTTATGTTCCCGATTCTAATTCAATACAATCAAGACTTCAAGCTCTTTTAGAAAATATCGACATTAGATTATCCAAACCTATTAACTACAGTTCCTCATATATAAATGCTAATGAGATATAATGCATTGCGACTCTGTATCAAAGTAACAATCGACGATCGATCACATTATTCATTTCGACAGGAAGTAAAATTTAAACTCCAATATTGGCCGCCAATTATGTGAAGCATTTTTGTTGGTTTTGGTCACTAAGACGTCGTAACTACATCTTATTCAAGCTATAGATAAGACGTTTTGATCGACACAAAGCTTTTTAACTGATACGTACTACTGACAATACATTTTGAAAAATAACGCCGTTTTGAATGGAAGTGGAACTTCTATTTGGAATCGATGGACGGGGCAAGTGTAGTAAATGGGCGGGGCGAGCGATTTGTTAACTCTTCTTGAAAATTTCTATCAAAGCGAAAAGTTGCAATCCTTGTCAAACTGCCCATCCGATACAGTCGGGTCAGGATATATATACTTTAAGAACTATATGTTGCCTTATTATTATTATTATCATTTATTTATTTTTTTTGTTTCATTTAACCCATAACCAGTCGACAAAATTTTTGACTTGTCAAAATTGAAAGAAATTGCAGACGATAATTTAAAGTTAATGATTTTTTTTTTATCTTTATTTTTTTCAACTTTCTTGGTAGAAAACAATGTGGAAAATGAAGAAATTGCTCGTAACCAGCAATATCTTCATTTTCAACATTGTTTTCCAAAGCTTTTTTCTTTGGGGGCGTCTAAATGTGTCACTGAGTGGGAAGTGGTTAATGACGGATTGCTGGCTCCGCCCCGCCCGACTAGCCACGCCCACTTTCCTCCAACAGGAAGGTCAACTTAGATATTTTGTAAAGCTTAATGTTAGTAAAATTAAAAAGATGAAGTGGTTGATTTGCGACCTAAACGTCGTAACTACAGCTTTAATAAGCTGTAGTTGCGACGTTTTAGTCGTCAAACCAACAGAAATGCTTCACATAAATGTCAGCTAACATCGAAGTTCGAAGTTCACTTTCGGTCTAAATGAATAATTTGATAGGTTGATTGATTGTTTGATTGACAGGCGAATTAATATTGTCTATTTCAGATGAAGACCCTAGTGCAGTCCATCGCAGTCATTGTGTTCTTGGTTGTCATGGTAACGGGTGAGTAATTAAGGCTAATATAAATTTTTATTTCATAACCATGGTATGTCCCTGTTGGAAAGAGAGAAATGGTTTTTGCTTATCTTTTCTTTCTTTCTACACGAAAGCCCCTTTCATCAAATTTCATTAAAAGTCACTCAAACCTCATTTTAATTAGTGTTGTTCGTCTGGAATATAGATATTAATCGGTAAAATGAAGTCCTTTAACCATATTTTACTTTAATTATCAAAAAGGTGGGGATATCGCAATTCAAAAGAATAGAAAATGATTATTTCACGTTTTTATCCATTAAACCATCTGTGAGGAATTCGTGTGAATTAATACGAGAAACACTGTAAAGTAAAACTAAGTTTTGACTTAGTACGGAAATTGACCTATCGCAGGACCCGCCCACTTACTCCTTTAACCACGCCCATTGACTCCAAACAGGAAGTCCGGATTCGATTTTAAGAGGCGCTACTTTGCAAAAACTATGGTCAGTAGAATGTAGCAAAAAGTATAATTGTTGGTTGGCGACCTAAACGTCGTAGCTACAGCTCGAATAAGATGTAGTTACAACGTTTAAGTCGCAAACAACAAAAAGTTTCATGCAAATGGCGGCCAATGTTGGAGTTTAAATCTCGATTTCGGGCTGTATGAATAATTTGATTGGTCGATATATTCCCTGATTGACAGCCGCGATTGGCCAGTTATCCAAATAAAGAGAAGATTCATTTTTCATTGTATAAAATAAATAAATTAATGGCTAAAACTCAATAACAAACCTTAATTGAAGTTTGATATTGTTATTAACATCAGAAAAACCTGTTTTTATGAATACGATTTAATTTGTTTTGTTTGTTTGAATAGGGTTTGACGCCGCTTTAACAATTTTTCAGTTATATCTCGGCGGCTGAAGCACCTGACAATGGATTCCTGGTATATCTTGCACCAGTACCACCATTATATCCTTTCCTAGCCTCCAGCTGCTATCAAAGCTAGGTTTACGATTATCCAACCATTGGTGGAGACAAATGTCGGAAAGGATATGTGTCGCCGCCGGGGATCGAACCCATGACATCCTATGTTTGAAGATTAGTAGTGTGACGCGCTACCGACTGCGCTATGACGGCGGCGAATGCGATTTCATACATACAATTTGGAAAAAGAAAGTGGAGGTCTCTGAAATATATCTCTGCAAAATGTCTTATTTTTGTCTCTCTTCTTGTGGAATCTTGCATAGCGCTTTCTTGTTTGATTATAGCCAAACGAACAAACATGACATACATACATGACTGGCAAAAATGTTGGTCCGACGAAAACCACAACATCGAGTTTGGTGCGCTAATATTAGCACTGTAACATTTCGAGCACGAATTGACGGATTGTGACAGTCAATCAAAGAAACAATCAGCCAATCAAACAATTTGTTTACACCGGAACTAAACTCTGAACTCCAAAATTTTCCGACATTTATATGAAGCATTCTATTTTGTTTGGCGACTTGAACGCACGAACCATAACCTATTCAAGCTATAGTAACAACGTTTGGGTCACCAGCTAACAATTTTATTTTTTTCCCACATGATACTGGCCATACATTTTGTAAAATAAAGCTGTTTATTATCGATGTCGAAGCTTCTGTATGAGTCAATGGGCGTGACGAGCGGACTTGTGGGCGGGACCGGCGGATACAGTGGGCGTGATCAGCGGAATCAGTGTGTGGACTAGTGGAATCAGTTGGCGTGAACAGCGGTGTCAGTTGGCGTGACCAGCGGAGTAAGTGGGCGGGATCAACGGAGTCAATGGGCGTGATCAGCGGAGTCAGAGGGTGTTACATGCGGAGTCAGTGGTCGTGATAATCGGAGTCAGTAGTCTTGATAAGTGGAGTCAGAGGGCGTGATCAGCGGAGTTAGATGGTCTTATCAGCGGAGTCAGTGGACAAAACCAGCGGACTCAGTGGGTGTGAGCAGCGGAGTCAGTTGGCGTGACTAGCAGAGTCAGTTCACGTGATCAGCGGTGTCAGTTGGCGTGACTAGCAGAGTCAGTTCACGTGATCAGCGGAGTCAGTTGGCGTGACTAGCAGAGTCAATTCACGTGATCAGCGGAGTCAGTTGACGTGACTAGCAGAGTCAGTTCACGTGATCAGCGGTGTCAGTTGGCGTGACTAGCAGAGTCAGTTCACGTGATCAGCGGAGTCAGTTGGCGTGACTAGCAGAGTCAATTCACGTGATCAGCGGAGTCAGTTGGCGTGACTAGCAGAGTCAGTTCACGTGATCAGCGGTGTCAGTGGTCTTGATCAGCGGAGTCAGTGGGCAGGGCAAGATATCCATCAACCCCCCCCCCCTCCTCTCTCTCGAACTCTGCTGGTTTGTCCGTTTTCGCATGACACAATACATGTATCCTCTTTATCATTTCAGATCTATGTCTGGCGCAGAATAACACCACATCAAATACAACTATAACTACACCGGCCCCGAGTAAGTACATAGTTGGTCACCTACCTAAACGTCGAAAGTGCAGAAATAACTTTTCAAGCTGTAATTACGGTATTCAGGTAGTCTAACGAGGTCATGCTCATTTAGCTGTTACTAATAAAGGTGCATTTATTACTTTTCCTTTGTAAATGTTACTTTTTAGCCCTATTAGTGGAAGCCGAACTCGAGCATAAAACCTTCAGTTTACTAAGGCAGTGACAGCGAGGACATTGTTAAACCCTCATATGTCTGCGACCTAGAAATTAGACCTGCTCTCTTTTCAATAACTTATCAATTTAATTTGAAGGAAAATATAATTTATATAATTTCAGATATAAACTGCATTAAAATCCAAGGGCTGAAAGCAGTGAAAAGCCCTATATGAGGGTCTATATTTGTTTTGTAAATTGTTTAAGGAACAACTCTGACTAAGCCTAGCAGGTGGTGAAGACTAAGATAAGACTGCACATATGTGTAAGCTGATCTTAGTCTATACCTCCCGCTAAAGCAGGACTATTCCGGACTCAGCATGACAAGAGTAAAAGTTATCCATGTATTGTTTTTGTAGACGGAGTCTTGAAGTCAACCATGACAATGATGTCATTTGTGACGTCAGGCCTACTATCCGCCATTTTGATGTTTGTTATGAAGTAGACGAGACAAAAAAGAAGGACAAGAGAAATTTATCCATAATCAGAATAACTTTGAAAATCTAACATTCTTATGAAATTTTTATTGTACTTTCAGGGCTTCCTATTCTCACTATTTTGATTGGTACAATTTAATACATAGTTTTACAAATATTTATCAATTACAAGTTTCTATGCAAATACAGAGATAATGCCAAACAGAGAGAAATACCGGCAGCAGTAATGCGTTTATTTTAAAGTACACCTCCGTTTCGTCTCAATTTTTCGTTTTTTGGGGGGATTAGAAATGAGGAACCATCTTGAAATTCCTATTTTCTTTAACAATTGTTACACGTGTGAGTGTGTGTGTAAGGGGTTGGGGTGTTAATGAAATGACGAGCATAGAACCGTCTTGAAAGTCCTCATTTTTTTCAAAATTGTCAGACGCGTCTTAAGAAAATAAGAGTGATATCGCAAGATTTCTTTTTCAAATGCGGTTTAAAAAAAAAAAGATGTAAAATGAATTTTTTACATATTGTTGCTATTCCGATGAGATCATCGAGTAACATACCTATAAAATAATTCCTTTTTTCATCGTCAACTTTGACATAATTAAACCCATTCCCACAGATTTCCACTTTTTAACGCCCCAACCCCAGTTTAAGAAATCAATGTGTTAAATGAAGAAATTGCTTGTCACAAGCAATTTCTTCATTTTTCACATTGATTTCTACCTAAAAAGCCACAATTTATTAATATTCCACCAACTTTAAACTGTCGTCTACAACTTCTTTAAATTGGACGAGTCTAAATTTTTTTCGTTTGATGATTGGTTAACAATTATATTTGCTCTTTTAACGATATCGGGCCTACATCACCTATTGAAACCCGTACATGATACAGTCAGTAAATAACATTCTCTTATGATTGACCAATCGCGGCTGTCAATCAAGGAGTATATCGACCATTCAAATAATTCATACAGCCCGGAATGCAGATTTGAACTCCGACCTTGGCCATCATTTGCGTGAAACATTTTTGTTTGTTTGGCGACCTAAACGTCGTAACTACATCTTTTCAAGCTGTAGTTACGGGGTTAAGGTCGCCAAACATCTATTATACCTTATTTTTACATGTTTCTTGCCATAAATTTTTGAAGATAACGCTGTTTAAAATCGAAGCGGGACTCCTGAGTAGATGGGCGTGACAAATGGTGTAAGTGGGCGGGGCCAGCAATCGGTCAATTATTATCAGTTATACGGTAATAT
This sequence comes from Fragum fragum, assembly GCA_946902895.1. Taxonomy (NCBI): domain Eukaryota; kingdom Metazoa; phylum Mollusca; class Bivalvia; order Cardiida; family Cardiidae; genus Fragum; species Fragum fragum. The sequence continues at coordinate 52,240,046 of OX336378.1, forward strand.
AAAGGGTCGTCACTTGCCATATATGACGAGAACTTAAAGTTTTCTGAAAGGCGAGTAACAAACTAACCTTTATCTATCAATGTCACTTCTTAAACAGTGTAATTGCACGCATGTATTTGTTGAAACTTTAAAGCGGCTTTTGAACAGATTTCATAAAGATGATAAAAATGATGAAAAGTATCTGCTTCCCGACAGTTTCACGAAAAATGTTTTCAATATATATTTAGTGACAAATTCCCTATGCTCTTCTTTAACACATCGGAATTTATCGGGAAGTGGTTAGTCCTCGGTTAATGTCGGTAATGTCTGAATTGCTTGCGGTAGCTAATGATGTAATTGATACACAACAGAACGACAAATAAGGCAATTTCCGGTGAAACCGAAAGACAAAATACTTCCCCGATGAATTCCGGTTCCATTCGGGATGTACTTCGTTGACTTATTTAGCGTTACGAAACGCAAAATAGTTTTGCTTCTTACTCTCATTTTTGAGTCACGAACAGCCATTTTCATTACAAAATCAGCTAATCCCCTTAATCCGCTATCAAATGTCTGGAATCAATAAATCATTGAAGTTAGAGATTTAAAATTTGAGAGCCAAACTTTATCACCGATAATCTGTGCGAGAGCTGCTTTAATAGAGGAAGACGATTTTAAGGGCGAACATCTTATTTAATGATACTTCTATTAACCCTTTCCTGTTTTAGAAAAATTTAGAACTGTCCAAAATCAAAGATTTGCAGACGAAAATTGAAAGTGGATTTAAATAATATTTAAAAAATAACCATTCATTAGGTTAGAAAATATTGTGAAAAAAGAAGAAATTACTTGTTACAAGCATTTTTTTCTTTTTTTACATTATTTTCTCAATTATAAAATTACAGGATCGTAAGAACCAGGGATTGAATATAAAAGGGTTTATTTGTCAATGATTCATATATCCCTGATTACTAATATCTTGTTGTACCTTTTCTCATAGTTTGTTCGTTTTTATTAAAAACTATTTTTAAGATTTTGATTTCTGTTATATGTTTAAATGAGATCCACCACGATATGAGATTCTATCTGATAATTGACAGACAGATGGTCACGCCCACTTAGTTCCGACAGGAAGTTCAACTTAAATCTCCAACAGCATTATTTTGCAAAAATTAAGGCTAGGAAAATATAGCAAAAGCTGAAATGGCATAGCTTATTCACGCTGTAGGTACGACTTTTAGGTCGCCAACTAACTATTCTATCTTTTTTACATGCTACTGGCCATATATGTTGCAAAATAACGCCGTCTAAAATTGAAGTGGGTCTTCCAGTTGGAGTCATTGAGCGTAGTCAAATGAGTAAGTATACTTACGACGTTTAGGTCACCAACCAACCATTTTACTTTTTTGTTACATGCTACTGACCATTAATTTTGCAAATGACACTGTTGCAAATCGAAGCGGAACTTCCTGTCGGAGTTAATGAGCGGGGCTTTTGTAGTCAGTGGGCGGGGTCAGCGTTTGGTCAATTAGGTAGATACTCCCTGATATTCTCTAGATGATCAGTAAATAGTGTTGGGTTCTATACATTTTATCCTTTACGCAAATACGAATTCGTGTCTTAATACCCCGCTTTTCATGTCCCTCAAGAAAAGTTTCGAAAACTATTGTGAGCAAAGAAGAAATTGCTTGTAACATTTAACACCGAATATGTGACCGGTGGAAGATAATTGCTTAGAGCAACAATATCGACAATGTTGGGATTTTAAAGGTAATTGTTTCTAAACAATAGACACTTTATCACCGTTGTAAAATTAGATACGTACAAATGGAGTATATTTCAGTTATATTTAGCATTTTACCGACAGAGCTGGGTGAATCTGGGTTCAATGATGATAGCAAATTACATGAATGACTGAATGAACTGGACCCGGTACACTAAATTGATCAATTGCAAGTGTCAATCAAGGAACCAGCCGACAAATCAAAATATTCTTCAGCCCGGACTTGAGCTTAGAAAATCGACATTGGCAGCTACTTGCGCAAACAACTGTGCTTGTTTTGGAGACTTAAACGTCTTAACTATAACTTAGTCAGGCTTTAGTTACGGCGTTTAGGTCGCCAACCAACCATTACCCTTTTTTGATCCATGCAAGTTGTAATACATTTTGCTAATAACGCCGTTTAAATCGTAGTGGAACCTCCTGTCTGTGTCAATTAGCGCAATCTGAGCAAGCAGGCGGGGCCAGCAATTGGTCAATTGAGAAAGAAATATGAAACCATCACAATGTATTAAGGCCCCCTACATTCATGCGCAAAATCGGGTCCGCGGGTGCTCTGGCTCAGGAAAAATTGCGATCCTAGGTCGAGGTAAAATACAAGTAATTAAAGCGCGGGAGAGCGTAGCCGAAGGGTGGTTTTGGTTTAGACCTTTCTTCGGCACTATGACTTAGGCGGACTTCGAACTTGGTGCGGAGGTATTGGAGGCCCCTACGTGCATGCGCATAATCGGACCTGAGGGTGGTCTGTTTCCTTAAAAAAGTGCGATCCTAGGTCGGGAGGAAATGTAGAAATGGCGTATGTGAGGGTTTGAGTTTCGACCTTTCTCTGCCACTATGACTCTGACTGGCCTCAAACTTGTAGAAGAGTAAAGTATTTAGGGCCCCTACGCGCATGCGCATAATCGGACACGAAAGTGCTCTGTTTCCGTTAAAAAAGTGCGACCATAGGTCGGGGGGTGGAAGGTTGAGAATTGCGTATGTGCGCGTTTGAGATTGGACCTTTCTCTGCCACTATGACTCCGATTGGGCAGAGTTAAGTATTGGGGGCCCCTACGCGCATGCGCAAAATCGGACCTGAGGGGGCTTTGGTTCCGGAAAAAAAGTGCAATATTAGGTCGGGATAAAATAGTGACATTAGCGGTTTGGGTTTGGGCCTTTCTCTGTCCCTATAACTCGGACTCGCCTCAAACTTGGTGCGGAGGTAAGTATTGGGGGCCCTATTGGTGCTAATCTTTATCATGTTCCAAATATCAAATTAATTATGCAAGTATAATGCCTAAAAGTAAAACCCAAAATTTAAAAATTAACCTATTCCCACACAGGCCCGCTTTTTGACGCTGTCAAGTTAATCTTCAAGAAAATAATGTGGAAAATGTAGAAACTTCTTGTAACATGCAGTTTCCACATTTTCCAGTTTTCTGCCCAGAATGACAGAGGTGCTTGAAATTCTATTAACTTTGAATTGTCGTCTGCAACTTTGCCCCGTTATAATCTTTGTCGATTGGGAATGGATTAAGAGTACTCCCACTTAAACCTCGAGGATTCTTTTTCCGATTACAAAAATAGGACATCAAAATCTTTAACACTATTTACTAAAGCTTCTATAGCATGATTTCGTTGATGTTTTAAAGAGTTTCGTATTCACTAACCAATCAAAATCAACGTTATTATTTGAATTTTTGATTAGCCGGGGCATTCTATTGTTAATCTGAAGATTCTTCCGTTAATTGACCAATCGCGGTTGTCAATCAAATAACTAGTCGACCAATGAAATTATTGATGTAGTCGCCAACATTAGTTTTCAAATTCTACATCGGCCGCCCTTTTGGTTAACACTGTTCGTTGGTTTGGTGGCTTAAACGTCGTAACTACAGTTTTTAAACTGTAGTTGCGACGTTTGGGTCGCCAACCAACCATTTAACCTTATGATCCATGCTACTGGCCATTAAATTTTCATTTAACGTCGATTAAAATCGAAGCGGGACTTCCTGTTGGAGTCGATTGGCGTGGCCAGCGGAGTAAGTGGGTGGGGCCAGCGGAGTAAGTGGGAGTGGCCAGCGGAGTAAGTGGGCGTGGCCAGCGGAGTACGTGGGTGGGGCCAGCGATTGGTCAACCATGCGGAGCATCAAGAAATTTTCAGAATTCAAGTTATAAATTCACAATATATATTTTACACGTTTACGCATTACGTTATAGAGGTGAATACTAAAAATTTAATATCTAGGGATATATTACCTCTTCAGCTTTTACTATTTTACGTTACAATGTTCGGAAGTTGCTGGATATTTCGTTTGTTTTTTGTTTTTGTTTTGTAGTTTGTTTGTTTAGTTTGAGAGGTGGGTTGGGGAGGGGGTACCAAATTATTTTAGTTCGATTGCGACGAAAGCTTTAAGCTTATAGAGTCGAAGAATTTGTGCTCGTTTCAAATGAATTTCAATTCCTGGTTTTTTTGTTGTTGTCGTTGTTTTTCTTGTAGCCAACTGCAGGGTCTCATGTTTATATGTCCCTTCCAATTAGTGACTTTTATGATATTTACATGATTTGATTATTAACCAATCGCTGTTCCCGCCCACTTTTTCTGTTGGCCCAGTCTATTGACTCCAACAGGAAGCCCCCGCTTTGATATTCGTTGTTTTGTAGAATTCATAGCTAGTAGCATGCAACGAAAAAGTAGAATAGCTGGTTTTGGACCTAAACGTCATAATTACAGCTCGAATGAACTGTAGTTAAGAAGTTTAAGTCACAAAACAAACCAAATTGGCGGTCAATGTCGAAGTTAAAGCTCAATTCCGGGCTGAATGAGTTATTTTATTGGTCGATTGGTTCCTTGATTAACATCTACGATTGGTAAATCAGGCTTGTGGTGAAAACGGGCCCAGATTAAGTCTTAAGGAATCTATATGTACTGTAAGACAGGAAAGTTATTATGAAAAAATAAATGTTGAGTTGTATCTCTTGAAGTCATCAAATCTTCACAGTTGTTTAAATTTTGTTGTCTTTCTTTCGTCCTGTTTGTTGTTTCTTCATCAACATCTCTGTCAGGAAACTCCATCGAGCCGAGTCACTATCATATCTACATCTGTAATAATAAGACAGACAGGAATCCAACAGAACTCTTTTATATGGTGTTATAAATTTGTTTGAATGTGATATTGGAGCACCTAACAATGGATTCCTGGTATATCTCGCACCAGTACCACCACTGCATCTTTTCCTAGCCTCCATCCGCTAGCCCACTTAGGTTTACGATCATCCACAAATCATCCGACAAATGCCGGAAAGGATATGTGCCGCCGCCGGGGACCGGATCCATGACATCTCATGATTGAAGATTGGGAGTCTTATGCGCTTCCAACTGCGCCATGACGGCGACACATGGTGATGTAGACCTGCGTTCTTCAACAAGATAAAAAGGCGAACAATTCGTTAAATTCGTTATGGAAAGTTTCACACTAGAAAAAAATGCCAAGAAAAGACCAAGGAAAAGTTAACTGTTAAATATTACTTAACCCTAATTGATGTGATGAATTATAAACTATGTGCTCACAGATGTCCGAAATATAACGTGACGTCAAGCGTTATAGTGAAAGTTTGATTTTTTGTTTATATTTCATTTTATCTAAAAGCATTTATTGAATAAATAATTTGATTGGTCGGTTGATTTCTTGATTGACAGCAGCGATTGGTCAGTTCTATTACCATTTTATTTCAGTAAAAGTGAGAACAATGAATGAAGAATAATGGGGGAATTAGCTTTGCACAATTACTTGTAAAGGTTTGCACGGACGTAAATCGTCTGAGATCGCAGGTTGATAATTCTTCATCGATCAGGAGATAACACTTCAAAATCAGGTCTTGCAAAACTTGAAGATATTATCAATATATTGGTAAAGTTTATTTAGTACAACTGATACATAACTGATGAAAGGATTTTGCAACACAAAATTACAGTTCTTTTTACACAGACGGACGGCCAGAGAGCCAGACGGAGGGGCGGGTAGAGAGCCGGATGAATGAAATGGTAGATAATCTACTTCCAGTATAAACATGAAACATTCGGTTTGCCGGATGAACTAATTTTCATTTTATATTTGAGTTTCACTATAGGGAAAAGCTATTTCAATTTGACAGAAACATTCCTAAAGTTAATTCCATTCCGCTTGTATCTTGGTGCTAAATATAACGGAGAATGTGTTGGTGATGATGTGACAAAATGTGAACAAGTACTGGCTTGAATACCTTGTTATTTTTCAAGACAAATCATCCATATTGAAAGGCTAAACATTGCCAACGACAATTAAAGGCTAAATCAATTCACAGAAAATCACGCATTTTGATGCCCTAATTATTGTGTATAAAGAATTTCCTCATTCTTCACAATGTTTGACAATTTTTTTTCCTTAGAGGCGTCATATAATCACGATTGTTTATGTATGGGTTGGTTTTCATTGATGGCTACTTACATACAATATTTTTTCATTGATGGCTACTTACATACAATATTTTTTCAATGAAGGCTACATGCATACAATCCTTTTCATTGATGGCTACTTACATACAATATCTTTTCATTGATGGCTACTTACATACAATCCCTTTTCATTGATAGCTACTTACATACAATATTTTTTCATTGATGGCTACTTAAATACAATATTTTTTCATTGCTGGCTACTCACTTACAATCTTTTTTTTATTGAAGGCTACTTACATACAATATTTTTTCATTGATGGCTACTTACATACAATCTTTTTTCATTGATGGCTACTTACATACAATATTTTTTCATTAATAGCTACTTACGTACAATATTTTTTCATTGATAGCTACTTACTTAAAATATTTTATCATTGATAGCTACTTACATACAATATTTTTTAATTAATATCTACTTAAATACAATATTTTATTCATTAATAGCTACTTACATACAATATATTTTCATTGATGGCTACTAACATACAATATTTTTTCATTAATATCTACTAACATACAATATTTTTTCATTAAAAGCTACTTACGTACAATATTTTTTCATTGATGGCTACTTACATACAAAATTTTTTCACTGATGGCTACTTTCATATAATATTTTTTTCATTGATGGCTACTCAAATACAATATTTATTCATTAATAGCTACTTACGTACAATATTTTTTCATTGATAGCTACTTACTTACAATATTTTTTCATTGTTAGCTACTTACATACAATATTTTTTAAATAAATATCTACTTAAATACAATATTTTTTATCAATAGCTACTTACATACAATATATTTTCATTGATGGCTACTTACATACAATCTTTTTTCATTGATTGCTACTTACATACATTTTTTTTTCATTGATGGCTACTTAAATACAATATTTTTTTTATTTATAGCTACTTACATACAATATTTTTTAATTAATATCTACTTAAATACAATATTTTTTTCATTAATAGCTACTTACATACAATATATTTTCATTGATGGCTACTTACATACAATATTTTTTCATTAATATCTACTTACATACAATATTTTTTCATTAAAAGCTACTTACGTACAATATTTTTTCATTGATGGCTACTTACATACAATATTATTTCATTGATGGCTACTTACATACAATATTTTTTCATTAAAAGCTACTTACGTACAATATTTTTTCATTGATGGCTACTTACATACAATATTTTTTCATTGATAGCTACTTACTTACAATATTTTTTCATTGATAGCTACTTACATACAATATTTTTTAATTAATATCTACTTAAATACAATATTTTTTTCATTAATAGCTACTTACATACAATATATTTTCATTGATGGCTACTTACATACAATCTTTTTTCATTGATAGCTACTTACATACATTTTTTTTTCATTGATGGCTACTTAAATACAATATTTTTTCATTGATGGCTACTCACATACAATCTTTTTCCATTGAAGGCTACTAATATACAATCTTTTTTCATTGATGGCTACTTACATATAATCTTTTTTCATTGATGGCTACTTACATACAATATTTTTTTATTGATGGCTACTAAAATACAATATTTTTCATTGATGGCTACTCAAATACAATATTTTTTCATCAATAGCTACTTACGTACAATATTTTTTTCATTGATGGCTACTTACATACAATATTTTTTCATTGATGGCTTCTTACATATAATTTTTTTTTCATTGATGGCTACTTACATACAATATTTTTTCATTAATAGCTACTTACTTGCAATATTTTTTCATTGATAGCTACTTACTTAAAATATTTTTTCATTGATAGCTACTTACATACAATATTTTTTAATAAATATCTACTTTAATACAATATTTTTTTCATTAATAGCTACTTACATACAATATTTTTTCATTGATGGCTACTTACATACAATCTTTTTTTCATTGATTGCTACTTACATACAATCTTTTTTCATTGATGGCTACTTAAGTACAATCTTTTTTAATTGATGGCTACTTACATACAATATTTTTTAATTAATATCTACTTAAATACAATATTTTTTCATTAGTAGCTACTTATATAAAAAAAAAAATTATTGATGGCTACTTACTTACAATATTTTTTCATTGATAGCTACTTACTTACAATATTTTTTCATTGATAGCTACTTACATACAATATTTTTTAATTAATATCTACTTAAATACAATATTTTTTTTATTAATAGCTACTTACATACAATATATTTTCATTGATGGCTACTTACATACAATCTTTTTTCATTGATAGCTACTTACATACATTTTTTTTTCATTGATGGCTACTTAAATACAATATTTTTTTTTATTAATACCTACTTACATACAATATTTTTTAATTAATATCTACTTAAATACAATATTTTTTTCATTAATAGCTACTTACATACAATATATTTTCATTGATGGCTTCTTACATACAATATTTTTTCATTAATATCTACTTACATAAAATATTTTTTCATTAAAAGCTACTTACGTACAATATTTTTTCATTGATGGCTACTTACATACACTATTTTTTCATTGATGGCAACTTACATACAATATTTTTTCATTAAAAGCTACTTACGTACAATATTTTTTCATTGATGGCTACTTACATACAATATTTTTTCATTGATAGCTTCTTACTTACAATATTTTTTCATTGATAGCTACTTACATACAATATTTTTTAATTAATATCTACTTGAATACAATATTTTTTTTATTAATAGCTACTTACATACAATATATTTTCATTGATGGCTACTTACATACAATCTTTTTTCATTGAAGGCTACTTACATACATTTTTTTTTCATTGATGGCTACTTAAATACAATATTTTTTCATTGATGGCTACTCACATACAATCTTTTTCCATTGAAGGCTACTAACATACAATCTTTTTTCATTGATGGCTACTTACATACAATCTTTTTTCATTGATGGCTACTTACATACAAAATTTTTTGATTGATGGCTACTAAAATACAATATTTTTCATTGATGGCTACATAAATACAATATTTTTTCATCAATAGCTACTTACGTACAATATTTTTTCATTGATGGCTACTTACATACAATATTTTTCCATTGATGGCTACTTACATATATTTTTTTTCATTGATGGCTACTTACATACAATATTTTTTCATTAATAGCTACTTACTTACAATATTTTTTCATTGATAGCTACTTACTTAAAATATTTTTTCATTGATAGCTACTTACATACAATATTTTTTAATTAATATCTACTTTAATACAATATTATTTTCATTAATAGCTACTTACATACAATATTTTTTCATTGATGGCTACTTACATACAATCTTTTTTCATTGATGGCTACTTACATACAATCTTTTTTCATTGAAGGCTACTTACATACAATCTTTTTTCATTGATGGCTACTTACATACAATATTTTTTCATGGCTACTTACATACAATCTTTACTGAATGGAGCAGCGTAATGACAGTGCCCTTGTCTACCACCATATCCACATGTTCCGTCACACCACCAGACCCCACCTGAACAACGGCTTTCTTGTCCATGTGAAACAACCAGAAGGTATAATACACAGTAGAGTACCAACAGACCTGAATAACGATCAGCCATCCTGTAAAACAACATTTACAAAGCACCAGCTAAATATGTATATGTTAATATGTCCTGTACAAACACGGGATTTTACCTTGCTGTGATTATACCTGAGAAAATATTGTGGAAAAAGAAGAAATTTCTTCTTTTTCCCACAATATTTTTACCACATAGGATCATTTTAATTCAAATTGCATCCAATTTACGTGTGGTTTACAACTTCTTTTAATTTGGACCAGTTTAAAATGTCGAAATCGGGAAAGGGTTAACCGATTCGAGGATCGCTGGCCCCGTCCATTAGCTCCGACAGGAAGTTCAATTTCGATATCAAAGGGCCAGTCACATGTAACATGTAACACAAACTTAAATGACTCACGGCTTAAACGTCGTACCTACATCTTGGACCAACAAAAATACTTAACCATTTTTCCCTTTTTTTCTTTTCGTTTTTTTTTTTTTTTTGTTTTTTGTTTGTTTGTTAGTTTTAGTTTTATTTTTAATATTATTTTTTGTATGTGTTTTTTTTTTTTTTATTTTATTCTTGACTGGTCCAAATTTAAGGAGGTTGCAGACGAAAATGAAAAAAGGTTGTAATTTGAAACGAAACCATCCTATGTGGTAGGAAATATTTTTTGGAAAAAAAAAAGAAATTGCTTGTGCAATTTCTTTTTTTCCACAATATTTTCTCGAGTATAAAATCACAACTTCCTATTACAAAAAAAATCTTCTTTTTCAACAATGTTTTCTCGAGTATAAAATCACAGCTGCTTATTACAAGCAATTTCTTCTTTTCAAACAATATTTTCTCGAGTATAAAATCACAGCTGCTTATAACAAGCATTTTTTTTTCGTTTTCAACAATGATTTCTGGAGTAAAAAATCACAATGACGCATAAGCCCGGGTTTGTCAAGGGAAGGATTAACATGAGTTCGGCCTATGTCAGAATTAAAAATCTAATTCCGGTTTATATGAATGCTTTGGTTGGTCTTTAATTGCCATGTATTCCTGTCAAAGATAATTAGCGCAGCTAACATTTCTCAAATGATTTCGTACTCGACATTGCATGTAGTTTTCAGACTTAGAAAACACATAATTAGAAGTGCTTATATCAGGATTTCGAAAATGTGAGACATTTCAGCATAATTCTACACAATTGAGATATGTTTGGTATTGTATACTCTTTGTATATAGAAAAAAACCTCCCCACCAACGTTGAATGTATGGGGGATCTTTATAAATCTTTTTCATGCACATTTTCCCTTCATTAGAAATTCTGCAAAACCTGTTCGTACTCAGGTATAAAAGATCTATGATTATAATAAAATAAACCCGGTGTTTAACAATATTTTGTTTATGCAAAGTGTATAAACCAAAAGCGATAGTACAGCCATTAACCCGGACGTATCAATAATTTGCGCAGGTTATGCAGGTTGAATTATCAAAAAAAAAAAAAAAAAACACACACACAGAAAATCCGTACAGAAACAGATTATAAAGTTATGATACCGTGACATTCATCATGGCCTAGTGGTAACGCTCGTATATGTCAGAACTAATACCGTCTACAAGACCATTGGTTCGTAATCAAGAGAATTTTTTCTTAACTAGGTTGAGCTCATATTTACGTTACAAGTTTGAAAAGTATGTTTCTTGTGAAAGTTTCAGTTTTAAGTTAAGTTTTCTTTTCAGTATAATTTTACAAATGCTCGATAGTATGTCAATGAAAAACCCATCCCTTTCCATCCCTGTATAATTACTTTTGATCTTTAAATGAAAGTCTATTTAAAATCTTCAATATGCGAATACGTTGAAAGATTGCATGTGAAGACTCGTTTTTAGTCTATCCAAATATCGCAGGACAATAACTTTCCGGATATTCAAGGCATCATCCACCCACCCTTCCCCCGACTGTCACACAGTTTTCCACTTGTATTCCACATGATGAACCCATTCCCATTTGACAAAATTTTAGACCGGTCCAAGTTCAAATAATTTGCAGACGATTTTTTTAAGTTCATGAAATTGTAAAATGTTTTTTTCTTTTTGGGTAGAAACCATTGTGGAGATACAAGCAATTTCTTCATTTTCCACAATGTTTTCCATTTTTTTTTCTTGAGGGGCGTAAAAAGTGAGATTGTTTGAGAATGGGTTAACCACTAGACTACGACACCGGTTGATACTTTTTATCGTCTCGCAATGATAGCAATTTTAAATTTCGACCCGACTCTATGTTTTTATTTACATGGATTGATCCTGTAATTGTAAACAAATAGTACGGTTATCGCGTGCGGTTTATAAATCGAAACTATTGTAAACGTTGTTTATGTAATTGATCAATCGCGGCTGTCAATCAGGGAATCAATAGACCAATAAGATAATTTATTCAGCCCGAACCTGAGATTTCAACTCCAAAATTGGCCGCCATTTTCCTTAACCGGTTTTTTTTTTTCGTTGTTGAATTGGCGACTTAAACGTCGTAAGTACAGCTTATTCAAGCTGTAATTACGGCATTTAGGTCGCCAATCAACCATTTTACTTTTTTGTTACATGCTATTAGCCATAAATTTTGCAAAATATCGCCGTTTAATAATCGAAGTGGTGCTTGCCATTGGAGTCAATGGGCGGGGCTTAGGGAGTCATTGGGTGGGGCCAGCGGTTGGCCAATAGATTGATTAAACTCAAGTTTATAGCTAACCCTAACCCTAATCAAGCTTAGATTTTAACTAGGATTATGCAATCAGCAGATGCACTACCTGTAAGCTCATCTAAAAAAAGTATCATAAAACAATTGGAAATATAGCCATAGCAACACTGAACCAACAAAAAAGACACAAATAAACAAACAAAAACATACATTTATGCAAATGTTTCATTATAGATACATTTAATAAGCTTTTACGCACTTACATTTAACGACGTCCCGTTTCTAGTTTTAGGAATGAACTACCGGAAGCGGAAAATAAGATTATAACTAATAAAGAATGGTCAGTGAGACTAGGGCATGGATGAGTACCCTAAGGACAAGCGTCAAGAACTGTCAAGCGATAAGTTTCTTTTTAACTTGTACCATATCCCCACTAGAAGTTTGAGATATGTTGAAGTAGATATCACGAAGCATCCTTTTCGGGATACCTTATCCTCAGATAAACAAATGTGTCGTCTGTAACTAACAGAGAAGAAAGAAGTCAACATCGTGGAAAGTCACAAAACGGATCGACTCGAAACGTTTGGTCCATCAGGGAAAGACTTTTGCAGAGCTTCCCTCATTCCAACACAACAAATTTTCAGACGTGTCAAAATTTTAAAAAAGCTGTTGCGTAGGAAAGGTTTACACATTGAATAAGGGATAACAAAAGCGAGGCGTGGATTCGACATTCTGTGCCGATAAAAGAGATTACTATGTTACAAATAGCGATGTATTGTCTTGTATTTGCTTTGAGCAGCGGAAGAAAATTTTGATTTTTCACGAGACAGAAAGTCGAGTTGAATATCAAATTTTCCGAAGCAGCGAGAAGCAAATGCAAGATGATGGATCGCTACAGTAAATTACATTTTTATATACCAACATTTTCTATTAAATAAACTCGATGAAAAACTGTTTTTAAAAATCTGTATTTCTACAAGTATTTCCCTTAATTATATACCTATAAACTATCTTAGTGAAATTTAGGCTTTATTTGGACATGCGGTATAACTCGACAGGAACAGAATGTATAAGCCATGTACCTCAAATCCGTAATTGTCGAGTACCTTGTGAAATATAAATATCAACATATACGATGTTTTTCTGTCATGGTGTTCAGCTTCATTCATGAATATAAAATCGTGCCAAGGTACATATTCGTCTTTACCAGTACCTCGACGTGAAGTTTAAATCAGTTTTATCTCGGGTCATCCACTCATTCTACAAATTATGTTACTCGACCTTTGATCTCGTCAAATAATATTTTACATAAGCCATTCGACGACCACGGCCTGTAAAAAAGAAGTACTGTTGTATGGAGTCCTGTTTCCGCCATCAAATTTTCGACCTACGAGGAACTCGAAAAGAGGAAACTAACTTCCACTTTTCCAGTAAAAATGTTGCAGCCAAAAGTCGAAGTTTTTTACCTGACAATTGTCATTAAACTTTCGACCTCACGTTTGTAAAGAAAACGACAATTTGGAACTGTCTAGAAAAATGAAATTGGGAATTTTTCGCATTCAACTTTCGGGTCGAAAAGTGGAAGTTTTTTTTCTTGACAATTGACAAAACAATTTCGACTCTTCAATCTAATAAACAGGATAAGACTCACAATGAAATATAAATACTTAAACTTTTCGACCTCTCTGAGATTTCGAAAAGTTGACGGGTGAAGACATTCTCATATGTTAATTAACTGCTAGAATTATGCCTTAAATAATAGAAATGTCGGATGACACTGTGTGTACATTTAAAAAAAAAAGTAAAATGTGCAGTGCTGTAAATAAAAGTCATTCTGGGTCAAGTCAACACGACTGACTGTAAAAGTTTGCACTATATGGGAGAATATAGTTATATGTGGTTAAAGCAATACCTTCCCTCCGAGGAAGGAAACACAGTTTAAGCAATCTGTCGTTCATTTGTTTGATCACTAACCTCTTAATATCGATATACAAAAGGAAAGTATGAGTGATGTTCTCTGGATATAATATTTTGTGTTTTCTGATCAATTTGAACTCATGTTTGCTTACATTTTGAGACTGAGACAAATGTACCCGATTCTTCACGGGAAATCTTAGCTGATCTTCGGTAATGACTGTTATATGCACAGGTGCTGATGACGAAACTAGACTGAGGATTTCGTTAATCTGCCTGACCTAGCGGGTTGTTAGAATGACCATCGAAAGTTGAAAAGTCATCACTGACGTCACAATTTTATGTAAACAAACCTTAAATTGTCGTGGGTCACAATTTAAAATATCGAAACTTCTTTCATTAATTGTAGGCTTACCGCGTAATAATTTCAATCGTCATATTTATATATGTTTTGGGCTTCGATCATAGTTTTCTTATCAATTTTATTAAGTGTTTGAGGGAGAATATGGTTTTAATACTTGCATATTTGTCTTTCTCTTGCGTCCATGTTCTAGTTAACACGATATTTTCTTGGCCCTGTGGTCGAGGTGAACAGTTTCTTGCTTGTCCCTGTATTCACTTCAACCAATTCTTTTTCCATCCGATGACTTTGAACGTGGATATTATTTTTTATTGGGCTGTTTTGGTTGACAAAATTTGGCTCAAATGTAGGTTATTAAATGAAGAAATACGCAATATTGTTCTTTTCTTAAAGATGATATAGAAATGCAGTGTTTAGTACGGAAATGTGAATTTATCGCGAAAATGAAACTGTGGGTCGTTTTCTGGAGCAATCGTACTATATTCAATATCTAAATATTTTTTGAACAAAGTTTATTATCTCACATATCATCATTGTCAAGCGGAATCGGGTATACGGACCGCGTGAATGTCTCAATATTCATTGCAACGGTCTCGGTGTAATAACACCCCACACAAGCTTTAAAGGTAGCTATCGATGTTTTTTTCATGTCACAGATTTTGATTATTCTTATTCCCTCTCGTATACTATTTTAATACAATATTCTGAAAAGCATTTTTTCTTAAACCAGAGGTCGATTATCTGAATAAACAAGGGTATTTCCCTAATAGCCTACGTAGCCTGTTAATCTATTTTTAGATTTAGCCGAGACAGTTGCGAAGAATATTGGGTCATTCACGCGGTGCGTATAACCGTTGGAATCCCATATTCGGTTTGAATTTGCTCAAATCACGCCATCAATACGTGATCATTACGTCACCAGGAGTTTTTGTTCGCTAGCCGGTCTTCAATTCTGTAGAGATCCGTCCAAAACTGCCATAAGCGTTAATACGAATATAGATACTTACCATAGTTTTGCGCTAACCATTTGATGTGACCTAATTTAGGACATTCATTGTTTCGTTTTTTCAATTTGTTACCTTCTGTTGACTTTTGGTCATATGCAAATGAAGTCATGCGGTGTCGACAACCAAATTCCGTGATATCTATAAATAACCTGGAATTCCGCTGAACCTTTCCTACATAACCTCTGTTTTTCCAAAAACTACTATTTCACAATATTGCATTCAAATGATATACAGGGGGGAATAAAGAAATGAAAAATGAAAAAGACATGCAAAAAGACATTCACACGTCCGTTTTACTTAAATGGTTAAGCCTAAGGTTATCGATGTAAAGAGAATGTTTAACTTAGCAGTCATTAAATACCGAATTTGTTCAACGAGTCATCTATCTATCTATCTATTTATACTGCCTAACTCCCGTTTCGGGTATTACTGGCAGGTGACACAATCCAGATGTTCTCACGTCCCTGAAAGAGAGGCAGTGGCTGAATCCCACTGCTACCCGATTTAACAGCTAGTTAGACTGGGGCTGGCTATTAAGTGTCTTGCCCGTGAACACACCCCGGTGACGTTGGGGCTCTAACTCGTGACCTTCAGATCACGAGTCAAGCACCTAAACCACTCGGCCATCGAGGCTGTCATGCTAAACCCGGAATATTTATATTTAGGCAGGAGGTATAGACTAAGATCAGACTGCTCATAAGTGCAGTGTGATCTTTGTCTACACCTCCTGTTTGACCCGTTTAAAGGGCAAATCCATAGGGGTTACATAATTTTGATTTTCAAATTCCATTAATAAACGAGTGCATTGATATCCATTGATTTTTCATGAGAACGTTCCAAAAACACTTAATTGGAGTTTTTATTTTTACCTTTTCGTTTTTACGGCCTCGCCAGAATTGTTTATATAATCATTTTGTAAAAGGTTTAAAACGAAATATTGGTCCTCAATAGGGCCTACAAGAGCTGTCAGTCTTTTGATTTTAAAGCAATCACGTGTATGTATCGTATTTTGATTCGGCATGACAAAGGTTAACAGTTATGAATCAAGAGAGAGTAGTTTTCTTCTCCGAATTATTCGGCTATTGAGATTACATCAATTGATCAAAGATCTTATTGAATCACGAACATGCGTCCTATGTATAAAGAAAATCGGTTGAAATAAATGATGTAAGTCCGTGAAAGTACACAGCAAAGATGAATGTCAATTACGTATACAATGTCTTTGCATATCGTCTATGCACAAGCAAAATGTCGTAACTACAGCTTTATGAGGTCAGGTTATGTAAAAATCATTTACTAACTAAGATGAAACGTTATTTACAAAATTCTTTGAAGGAATCAAATAAAGGGTTACCCAAAGATTATTGCTGTAAAATTCGGTTGAAATTCGTAAAGTGATTTGTGAGAAGATTTTTTAATGTTTCACCATATATGAAAATTAGCCATGTTTTTCGTCTGATCAAAAATCTTAGAATCTGAGAAAGGGTCACCAAAGGTCATCGTGTTGAAATGGTTGAAATCATTCAAATGGTTTCTGAGAAGAATATTTTTAAATGTTTTACCATATATGGAATAAGCCCCGCCCTTAAAAGCCATGTTAGTCAAAATTCTTTGAAAGAATCTGATTAAGGGTCACCCAAGGATCATTTCTATAAAAGTTGGTTGAAATCCGTCGAGTGGTTTGTTAGAGGAAGATTTTTAAAGTAAATGTTTACAGACGGACGGACAGATACACGCACGACGGACACAACGCAATGACAATAGCTTCGCTGGTCTTCGTCCAGTGAAACAGCGAAGCTAACAACAAAAACGAAAATTGTCTTCATTACTTGTACATTAATACCATCAAGCAAAAAAAAGCAAACATCTAAACATCTTACCAATCTAAGTAAAATGTAATGAATTTTATCTGTACGCAAGTAATTAACAATAGATCCGTGTAATTAATGTGTCATGGAAGTAGGGAAATAATAACAACGAATCAAAACGCTTGATTCTTGATAGATGAAACTGGACTCGAATTATATGTGTATGAGACGCACATATACAAACGTCTTTTAGACGGGTCGAAATTGAAAGGGGTTACAGACGACAATGAAAAATGGATGCAATTTGAAATGAAATGGTCCTATATGTTAGAAAATATTGTGTTACAAGCACTTACTTCTTTTTCCATAATTTTTCTCAAGTATAAAATCACAGCAATGTAAAACCCCGGATTCGTACAGGAAATGGTTTAAGGAACTTTGGGTCAGTAACTATCTTCAGAGCGGATAATGAAAACTCTGATCAGACTGTGTCGATACACAGTATAAATCTATACTTGTCCCACAGATATATAATGGTTGGATATCATAAACACAGGCTTATTTTACATATACAGAGGATTTTTGTTGTTGTTATTGTTTTTCATTGAGGTATGAACTTAGAATCTTAGCCACACATTGTAAATACACAAACGTTCAAACAATATTATAATTAGTTATGATAACGATTTAGCAAATCTTTAAGGGGATCTTTTGATTTTTATAAAGAGATTTCGATTGGGTGACCTAATAGGGCGACTGCTTACAAAGTTCCCGTACGATTAGGACGCTTATCAGTTACGTTTTAAACAAAAAAAAAACTTGACTTGTAAATGACTTCCAACGTCTACCTTAATATTTGTATAGTTTTCACTTGTGTCTAAAACTGACAAATTCAAATAATTATAATGACGACGGGGGTTTTGATGCAGTTACAATGTTAGCCTTTGTCATCCTGAGCCCGGAATATTCCGGTTTTGGCAAGAAGCGGACCCCCGGCTTGTACTTTTCCTGCCAGAAATGTTTATGAAATTGATTTTCAAAAGAAATACTGATTTGTGAACAACAAGATCTGTCAGTGGTTTCAGCCCTTTGATTTTACAGCAATTCAGTAAGGTAATTTATACAGTATGACAAGGGTTAAAAAAGAACAAAGACGACAATTTAAGTAAACTCATCTCCTTTTAACACTCAATCGACCCGCCCACTGACTTCTTTGGCCCCGCCCATTACCTCCGACAGGAATTTCCGCTTCGTATTTTAATTTCCAAAATTTATGACCAGTAGCATGTTACTAATAAGTAGAATTGTAAGTTGAATAAGCTGTAGTTACGACGTTTAAGTCGCTAAACCAACAAAATCGACTCACCAAAATGGCTGCCAATGTTGGAGTCAAAACTGAACTTCAAGCCTTTGCATGACATGGCACATTTCTGTTCATATTTCAATTCCTTGATCTATGTCTGACGAACAACAGTACGTCAACAAATACAACGACACTGGCACATTCGATCATCGACCTAAACGTCGTAGCTTCAGTTTGAGATTATCAAGCGTCCAACGAAGACACGCTCATTCAACTCTAACTAATCTAGTTGTACATGTACCACTTACTTTTCCTTTGTACATATTGCTGTTGTCCCAATCAGTGGAACCCGCACACAAGCATGTAACCTCCAATTTACTTAAGACAGCGAAAGTTGGCCTTAATATGTCTGAGACCTGGAGTATTAAACCTTTAAATCTTCTAATAACGATCGCAGATCGTGTCTTGCGAAGCAAGACACGATCGAAGATCGTTTCGCGGTAGTACCGTCTTTTGTTATTTTTTTTAAAGACGATTATGAATATAAGTGAATTAGACCAGACCCGCATCTTTACTATGAGAAATTGTTTTGTGTAACTTTTCGGCGTAAGGGCGCCGCAGC
The DNA here is from genome assembly GCA_946902895.1 of Fragum fragum. Classification (NCBI taxonomy): domain Eukaryota; kingdom Metazoa; phylum Mollusca; class Bivalvia; order Cardiida; family Cardiidae; genus Fragum; species Fragum fragum. The sequence continues at coordinate 52,259,566 of OX336378.1, forward strand.
AAATGATTTGATTGGTCAAAATTGCCAAGGTCAAAGGTCAAGAAGGAGAAATAAAATCTAAATTAAATTCTGGATACAGAATAACTTATTCTGAAATAAGATCACACCGAAACGGTATCGGCTTTGAAAAAAACTTTGTATTTTTACTGAAGGTTATTCACTCCGACGGAACCATCTGTCATCGTCCATTTCGCGCGTTTTGGTAAGTCAAATTTAAATCTACTGTTTAACTCAAAGCTCAAGATAATTTGAATGATTTTTTGTGCATTTGATTTCTCTATTTATTTTTTTATTCATTTTTTTATTCATAACAGATTAGTTTGTACTTATTCCATAATCGCAATTTACATACGGCAGGCTATGCGGGTGGGTGGGGTGACCTCCACTGGACTTGGGAATTAGTTGACGGTAAGCCCTTTCTCAGCCCTTATCAGTTTCAGACTTGACTCTAATCAACACTGGCTTTGGTGGTTTTGACTCTCAGAAGTCAAGATAGAAATATATTTGAGAAAAAGAGAAATTGCTTCTTTGCCAGGAAATTCTGGCCTTTTTGACACTGGCCTTTTTTGTACACTAGGCCTTTTTGTCACTGGGCCCTTTTGACCCTAATTCTTTTCTCACAAGCAAATTCTCTTTTTCACACAATATTTTCTACCTCATAGGATGTTTTCATTTCAAATTGAAAACAATGCCATCTGCAACTTCTTCATTTTGAACCAGTCTGTCATTTTAAAAACAGCAAAGGGTTTAATTTGGAACTGTCCAACTTTTTGTTGTCTGGTAACTGGTTAATTTGTTTATATGGTTGCTAATACAGACTGCTAGCTTTGTTGTGAAAGTCCGTTACTGTGAATGAATACATTGTTGTGTCATTGTTCATGAAAGAGATGGATAATCAAGTAATAAATTATTTCTTATTATTAATCGTTTTAAAGCTTAATTGGTGACAAGGGTTTTAATTTTTATCCCAATTTCCTGTCTTTTAACCCCCATTCTTGCAAAGCAGAAGATAAAAAACCCAATCAAAAATCTGAGTTGGACGCTGATGGCAGGGATTATAAGGAGTTAAGGACACAGGTTTAGTGAGCCCATAACTCAAAATTTTGTTACCAGGACTCTCAAACTTTTCTGATGTAAGTTCAACGAATCCTCTTAGACTCACCTTCAACTTCAGGAGGGAACTGTTTAAGGTTTTTATGGCCATAGCTGTCAATTGGTTTTCAACATTTAACCTCAGGGCTTTGAATGGAATGTTTTAAGATACAGGCTGTGCAGTACCACAGTTGGCTACAAAAAATATCCTCTCTAATATTAATCTACCACCAATAGGTGGATTATGGTAAACCTAAGTTGGATGAGCAGCTGGAGGCTTAGAAAGGATAAAGTGATATTATTGTTGTACCAGGAATCCTTGGTTAGGTGCTCCAGCTGTACCAATATGACTTAAATACAGTTGGAGTTAAAACCATTCAGTCTATCAAACAATGTTTTTAGCCATTACTACACAATCACACATATGCTATGTAGAAAATGAACAGTAAAAAAAACATTGTGAGAAAAGAAGAAATTGTTTGTAATAAGCAATTTCTTTGAACTTTCTCATAATGTTTCTACATTATCTGGCACTTTTTTTTAAATTTTAGAAGCTTTGAATTTCGTCTACAACCTCTTCAGATTTGAACCAATCTACAATTTTCTCATGTGGTAATATGTTAAAACTTAACACATTACCACATCAGAAAATTTTAGACTGGTCCGAGTTGAAAGAAGATGATGGCCTCTCAATTCTGAACCCGACAATGTTTTAGACTAGGCTAAACTGAAATAAGGTGCAGACAACATTTCAAAGTCTGCTACATTTGAAATAGGTAGAAATCATTGTGAAGAAAGGAGAAACTGACTTAGCAATTTCTCTTTTTACCACTAAAAACTTTGAAACCTCACAGCTTCAAAAATCAGAATTGTGCATTAATGAGTTATGCAATGACCCTTATGATGCAAAGTTGCAAACACTTGAGTCCCTGGGGGGAAGATTAAAATCCTGCTAAGATTAACCCTAACCAGCTCATCATGTCCTCTCAGGCATCTTGGTCATTTTTGTAACTTAACCCTTTGACAAGTGAATATCTGTTTAGATCTTGCTGTTAAGTGTGGATGTCCTGTGACTGGAGTACTCTCCATACTGATCTAGTAATTGTTAATCCATATCTATTTACCACTTTCCTAAAGGACAGGTCATCCAGCTATACATGATGTCATGCAATGGTTTTCAGTTGTCATCATCATTTTAACCCTTGTCATGCTTGATACATTACCTTACTAAATTGCTGTAATATCAAAGGGCTGAAAGCACTGATAGAACTTGTTGTTCAAAATTCAATATTTCTTTTAGAAATCAACTTCATAAACAACTCTGGCAGGGAAAGTGCAAGCAGGAGGTGTAGACTAAGATCAGACTGCAATTATTTGCAGGCTGATCTTTCTCTACAGCTCCTGCCAAAAGTGGAATATTCCGGGTTCAGCATGACAAGGGTGAAAACTCAGAAATTTTTGAATTTCATTTTATAAATAGAAGACTGTTTAAATTGACATTAATCAATTACTTTTGGTTTGTTCAAAATGGATTAAACTGATGTTGCTAAATATTCAATCAATCAAGACCATATGAAATGTGTCTCCTTATTCAAAATCATGTATGGAGGTTCGATTCCCTCCCCAGACGTTATAAATAGCTGGTGCAAAAAGGGACAAATTGTCTGGTGGTCCCACATGATTTTGAATTTAAAAAAAAAAAAAACAGATACCTTATTGAAAGAAATAAACCATTTTGAAATCACGATAATGAATGAAAGTGACTGCCGCTGGCCTAATTACAATGAAAAATAATTGGCAACAGGATGGTATATTTGGTAATTAATAAAGACTGAAGAAAAGTGTTTGATTAATGTCTTACTTGCCATGATTTTGCACCAGGATTGCATATTTTCTAGTTTTACTCTGATTGATACAATGAATTGATATGAATCCATAGATATCAAGGTCTAGGTCATTCAACAAGGTCATTTGTCAAGGTCAAACATCTTCAAAAACTTACTTAAAAACCTTAACATTTACAATTACTTCAGGCCTATTTAAGATTCATTGCTCATATTTGGCACGAAATGGGTTAATGGGAATATTTTTTTTCAAATGCTTTGTCATGCTGTATAAATAACCTTACTGAATTGATGTAAAACCAAAGGGCTGAAAGCACTGATAGAATTAGTTAAAAAAAACAATATTTCTTTTAGAAATCAATCTCATAAAAAACTTATGTGCAGGCTGTACTTGGTCTACACCTCCTGCCAAAACTGGAATATTCCAGATTCAGCATGACAAGGGTTAAAACTATTCAATTGATATATTTACATACCCTGCTGTAGGCAGGATGAGGCTTATCTTGGCCAAAATTGTGTCTGCCAATCTGTATGTCTGTTTATTTTTTTTAATTCAAATTCTGTAAGATTTTTTTTGGGAAAAATTTCACAGAATATTAGTCATCAAAATTATTGGTTACACATATTTTACTGGAGTACAGAAAACTAGCTTGTTTAAACTTCTCTTACTTGTCCTGCTGATTCCAGTTAACTCAGTTGATATACCCTATTGTATAATGCACCAGTGACCGTGATATAACTGAAATATTGTTTGACCCATTTCCACACAGTGAAGGCTTTTGACACCCCCCCCCTTCCACAAGAAAAACAATTGAGAAAACATTGTATGAAATGAAGAAATTGCATGTAACAAGCAATTTCTTCAATTTAAAACAATGTTTTTTGTCCAGAAAGTTGATCATTTTAAAATTCCATTAGCTTCAAATAGTCGTCTGCAACTCCTTTGAATTTGGACTTATCTGAAATTTAGCCACTTGGTAATGGGTTAATTGGTGTTAAACTTCATGCAATCAATCTATCAATTTTACTAATCCTGACATGATGATGGATTTAGATGAAGTTTTCATATGTATATCATTGATTGGCCTTTTGCAAACGGAACAGTTTTAGCTCACCTGAACACAACATGCTCAAGGTGAGCTTTTGTGATCATGCCTTGTCCGGCATGCGACATGTTTAGACTGTCAACATCTTTTGTGTACACTGTAAAAAAAGTGTGTTAAGTTACACCAAAAAAGGTTGACAGCAACACCAATATTCGTGTAACATTTCTCTACACCAAAGTAAGTGTGAATTCGCACTTTCTGAGAATAGTTACCTCAACTTTGGTGTTAAATAACACGAACAATAGTGTATAATCAGCAATGAACATTTGGTGTTACTTTACTCTTTTAATGGTGAAACTTCAAACTATTTTGGGTGTAAACTTTCCCTTTACACTAATTTACAATAGTTTACACTATTAGTGTAACTTTACGCTAAATTCGGAGAAAATTTACTCTTTCAGTGGTGAAACTTCACACCATTTTGGGTGTAAACTTTCCCTGAACACTTGTTTACCATAATTTTCGCTATTCAGAGGAACTTTACTCTTTCGGGGGTGTAACCTCAATCCATTTTGGGTGTAAACTTTCCCTTTACGCTAGTTTACAATAGTTTACACTATCAATGTAACAATACGCTAAATTCAGAGATACCTTACTCTTACAATAGTGAAACTTCATACCATTTTGGGTGTAAACTCTCCCTACACACTAGCTTACAATAATTTACACTTTACAGAGGAACTCTACTCTTCCTTGGGTGAAACCTTAATCCATTTTTGGTGTAAACAATCTTTTCACAATAGTTTACACCGCAAGTGTTACCTACGCTAAATTCAGAGAAACTTTACTCTTTCAATGTTGAAACTTCAACCCATTTTGAGTGTTTACTTTCCTTTAATACTAGTTAACAACTGTTTACTCTATAAGTGTTGCTATAGGCATAATTCAGAGAGACTTTACTCTTTAATTGGTGGAACTTCGCTCCATTTTGGGTGTAAATTTTCTTTTTAAACTAGATCGCAATGGTCTTCACATTAGTGTAACTATACGCTATGTTCAGGGAAACTTATGGGTGCCCTGTGTTACTGAGGTTGCTAGAGTCACTTCCGGTGAAGATTGCTGCGCTTATTACCGTGAATGCATCCGTATGAGATTTTGGTGCATTTTGGAGACACTGGGGATTCTACTGCAGTCGTTTAAGCAGGACAGATAGCGCTAAGGTAAATAAACGTCATTTCACTGTTCATATCCACAATATAGACATGCAGTGTGGCTTTTGTTCAAAGGAAGTTATAATGATGTTGATTATATCAGTCACGTTTCCATAAAGCATAGAAGTAACGCTATTTTCTTTATTAGTTGTGGGATAGATGGTTGTCCGATTACGTCTCATATAGCCACATTGTTTAGCAATGTGTGGATCTGATTGTGAAAACGAATAACTATCAATTTGAGTGTAAATAAATGTCGAGGGTTATTCGTGTTCCCAATCTTCTAGTCTATGAGTCTACCAGTCTAATAGTAAAATTTTGAATTCGGTGGCGCCATGTTGTGTTTTCGGTGAGCAAAACCGATCGAGTTAGAAGATTCCTTCAATCGAATGCTGTGCATAGGGTAATGATGGCTCACATAATTCAGTCTTAATATTCTCTTAGTTTAGGGCCTGTTACATGCATCCACATCTAATTATTGAAAGTGGTTAGCCTTTGTCGGTTTACTAAAATTATTGGGTGGAGTTATCACCTTTCTGTTCTTATAGATATTTTTGGCCTTGATTTGCTTGTTGTTGTTTGGATAAATATTTCGTCTTGTTCTAGTCTTCGTATTGGTTGCATCATAGAAGTGAATATTCACTTGTTTACTGTCACGTTGCAAACAATTTACCCTGTGTTGTCCCTATGCTGTGGGTACTTGATTTAGAGGTTATACAAGATAGTCCGAGATATGGATATTTTCTAAGGAAATTTTATATTTGTATTTCAGTTGGCATGGGAAAACAGTATCTAATCATTTTATCACGTTGAGTGCCATTACAGTAAGAAACCTGCACCTAAAGCACTTTGAATCAGAGTTAAAATCCTATAAAGATGTGAACAAGGCTGCACCAGTAAAGGAAGATTGATATTTATGGAAGACATAGGTACCACAGCTAGAGATCGTGTGAGGAGTGGACTGATAAGGGTGAACAACTATTAAATGAAAATGTGCTGCACTTCAGACAGAAATTGATAAATTTGAGATAGAATATTGATAGATAGTAGATATTATGTACCTTTTAAGAGAGACAGAATATGACTTATGAAAGGAGGAATCCTTTAATGCATCATGTTATTTGGAAAAGATTGTTTGGTTTTAGTAAAGAAAGACAAAGAGTCACCAAAGGGTTCAGAGGCTTCCAGAGTGTCTGTGATATCAACAAAACTAGCTAGCTGGGGTGATTCAACTGCTTGATGATCGAAAGAACATTGCGGCTTGCCTCTATAGAGGCAGAACTAAAAGAACTCGAAAGGTCACTCCAAAGATCTGAGATAAATCTATAGTGTAAACTTAATTTGACAGTTCTACCTTTGACTTCCGTTGAGAAAACAGAATGTTTCATAAATTTATTACCTAAAGTTGATGATTAACTGATAAGTGTTCCCTTTAACCCTTTCCTGTTTTTCAAAATACTGGTTCTATTTGAAAGGAGTTGTAGACCACAATTATAAGTGGGTGTAATTTGAAAAGAAACCAACCTACTGGTTAGAAAATATTGTGGTAAAAGAAGAAATTGCTTGTTACAAGCAATTTCTTCTTTTTCCACAATGTTTTCTCAAGTATTAAATCACAGAGACGTAAAAACAAGGGATTGTACAGGAAAGGGTTAAGAACAGAAGCCGATAAATTTGTGTTGTCCGAAAAAAGTGTAAAGCAACCTGACCAAGTCAAATTCATTTAATCTACTCCCACATAATGGTGCTTTTGGACGCCCCTCAAGAAAAATAACTTGGAAAACATTGTGTTAAACTAACAAATTGCTTGTTACAAGCAATCTCTTCATTTTCCATAATGTTTTCTACCCAGAAAGTTAAGAAAAATCTAATATTTCATAATCTTTAAAATGTCACCTGCAACTGTTTTCAATTTGAACCAGTCTAAAACTTTGCTGTCTGGTAATGAGTTGAGAAAGAGCTACTTCTTAATAGATTAGTTGAGTTTGATGATATTCCATAATTTTTTATGCTCTTGAGAGCAACTTTCCTGAGTGTTGTTACTGGGCTATGTTTGCAGCTTGTAAAGAAATTAAGCTTTTGATTAAATATTTTGGGACTATTTCAAGTTAACCCTTTCCTGTTCAATCCCTGGCTTTTACTTCCCTGTAAATTCATAATTAAGAAAAAATTGTAGATAAAGAAAATGCTTGTAACAAGCAATTTCTCCTTTTTCCACAATATTTTCTACCCTTTGAATTTGGACTAGTCTAAAATTTTGCAAAACAGGTAAGGGTTATCAAGCCTTGACTACACACAGCTTCAATGCAAATTTTCCTTGAAGAAGTTTAGCAAAAATTTGGGATAGGTTGGAAGATTATTTTTGAGCCCCTCAAATTGTGCATCATTCCTTAACTAAAAGAGTAGAAAATTTTATTAGTTAGGTTAGGATTTGAGAAAACTCTATGACTTGGGGGATGTTGAGAGTTAGAGAGAGGACCCAAAGTTTTCCCCCTTCTTGCATATTACGACTCATTGTCTGGTATCAAATTGCCATACAAATTTCAAGAAAAATGGACAAATTCTGCATGTAGTTTTAAGAAGCAATTTAGTGTTGCATTTATTTTGACAATTTCATTTAATCATTACTTGTGCACTTTTGCACTCATCACGTGACCTGGTTTTGACGTCCTTTTATAAAAAAAGCTTGGGAAAACATTGAGGCAAAAGAATGCTGACAACCTGCATTTTCTCCTTTTTATCCCCCACCATTTCGGCAAAGGGGATAATAGTAATGCTCTCTGTCCGTTATTCTGTCACTAAGCCTGTCCAGAGCATATCTCCTAAAGTATAAATGCTATCAACTTGAAACTATATATGTGGATAGATCTCATGGAGGAGAAATGCAGTGCACAAGAACCACAACTCTTGCTTGCATTATTTTGGAGTTATTGCCCTTTGTTATTTTTAAGACTTAGATTTTGTCCGGTGCATATCTCTGAAAGTATAATAGCTATCAACTTGAAACTTCATAAGTGGATAGATCTCATGGAGAAGAAGTGCAGTGCACAAGAACCACAACTCTTGCTTGTATAATTTTGGAGTTATTGCCCTTTCTTGTTTGAAAGTCTTAGATTTTGTCTGGGGCATATCTCCTAAAGTATAAATGCTTTCAACTTGAAACTCTATAGGTGGATAGATCTCATTGAGGAGAAGTGCAGAGTACAAGAATCACAACTCAGTTTACTGCCAAGCTTTTACGGCGGGGGATGGCCACTTCTGACATGGCTCTTGTCCCTCTATATTTTCTGTGATATTAAACAAATCCGATCTTTATCAAACCCTTTTATCTCACCTGCAGACACTTTCAAATTGAAACATTCTAAATTTAATCCTTTTCCATGCCATAAAATATTACACGTCTTCAATTTCAAAGCTGCTGGAATAATACAAAATTCACCATATTGAAAATTAAACTTGTGTAAAAAATGGTAGAAAGGGAAAGAATGGCTGGTTATTGGCATTTTCCTCAAAGTTTCGAAAGCATTTTCTGCTTTGGATATCAAAACCAGTCATTGCTTTCCATGCAATAATCTTGATAATAACCTTTTTAGCTCCCCTGAGCACAAAGTGCTCTGGGGGAGCTATTGTGATCGGTCATCGTCCGCCGTCTGTCTGTCTGTCCGTCCGTTCACAATTACAAAAAAATCTTCTCCTCCTAAACTAACCATGGATTTTCAACAAAACTTCAATGATCCTTAGGTCATGCTCTTTCAAAATACTTCAAAGAATTGAAATCCATGAAGAACTCTGGTTGCCATGACAACGGAATGAAAAAACTTAAAAAAATCTTCTCCCAAACGGTAAGGCCTAGAGCTTTGATATTTGGTATATATCATCATTTTACATAGAAATAAAGAAGGAAATCTTAAAAAAATCTTCTTCTCCCAAAGCATAAGGCCTAGAGCTTTGATATTTGGTATACATCATCATCTATTGACCCTCTACCAAAATACTTCAAAGAATTATCATTTTCTGAAAATTAGCCCTTTTCTTTGTGATCCCTGATTTTACAAAGAAATAAAGAAGGAAATCTTTAAAAATCTTCTTTTCCCAAACCATAAGGCCTAGAGCTTTGATATTTGGTACAAATCATCATCTATTGACCCTCTTCTAAAATACTTCAAAGCATTACCTATTCTGAAAATTGGCCCTCTTCTGGGCGATCCCTGATTTTACATAGAAGTAAAGAAGGAAAACTTTAAAAATCTTCTTCTCCCAAACCATAAGGCCTAGAGCTTTGGTATTTTGTACATATCATAATATATTGACCGTCTACCAAAATACTTCAAAGAATTATCATACTCTGAAAATTAGCCCTTTTCTGTGCGATTCCTGATTTTACAAATGAATAAAGAAGGAAATCTTTGAAAATCTTCTTCTCCCAAACCATAAAGCCTAGAGCTTTGATATTTGGTACATATCATCAGCCATTGACCCTACACCAAATTACTTAAAAATTAGCCCTTTTCTGTGCAATCCCTAATTTTAGTTAGGAATAAATAATGATATCTTTGAAAACCTTCTTCTCCTTTGACCATTAGGCTTACAGCTTTTATACTTGGTATGTATTGATGTCTATACTTCAAAGCATTACCATATTCAGGAAATAAGTGCTATATGGTGGGATCATCAATATACCTTGGATTAAAAGAGAAATCTGTAAACATCTTCTCCAAAATAATTGGACAGAGGGCTTTGCCATTTTTTTATATCATAAAGCTGTGAACCATCATACACAGGGGAGCGATTTAAGACCATCATGGTCCTCTTGCTTATTTATTGTGACTCAATCTTGTCTATTTCCAAATTTGGATAACCCCTTCCCAAATACAAAGAATTAGACTAGGCAGAATTCGAAGCTGCTGCAGACGACAAAATGGATGTTATTAAATTTAGAAATAATGAAAATTGAAGTTCAGAAAATATTGGAGAAAAAGGAGAAATGTTAATTATTGGCATTTTCTTCATTTCTCTAAATGTTTTCCAAAGCTTAATATTAGGGACGTCAAAACCAGGTTTTGTTTGGGCAAAAGGTTAAGAATAAAAAATACTTTTTCTAATCCGGTGGTGGACTCCTGTATTGCATCGCAATGCAACATCCACTTGTTAATACTGAAATGTATGAGAAATTGAATTGCCTTGGCAGTTAAATAATAAAGAAGCTAGGGACTGTTTCATACTGTTTCTTAACCCTTGTCATGCTGCATAAACCACCTTACTGAATTGCTGTAAAATCAAAGGGCTGAAAGCACTGATAGAACTTACTGTTCAAAAATAAACATTTCTTTTAGAAATCAACTTCATAAACAACTATGACAGGAAAAGTACAAGCAGGAGGGATAGACTAAGATCAGCCTGCACATAAGTGCAGTCTGATCTTAGTCTACACCTCCTGCCAAAACCGGAATATTCCGAGTTCAGCATGACAAGGGTTAATGTCAATTAGATATTTCACACAATTTCTCGATGGCTCAGGGTGAAACATTTGTAACTGTCTATATGTTTATAGGCATATACAACATTTTCACTCTGAGCTATTGACTTGAGCTCATACTTTCACAATGAGCAAGTCTGAATAGATCAGGGGTATATAAATTCTTGTCCTATCTGTTCATCTAAAAGATAACTATAATAAATCTTTTAGATTTTAAATAAAATTTAAAGGTTGATTATAGTTATTCAATGTTAAATTCTAACATTTGGTAAAACCCATTTGTTGATACCAAACTTAGGCCATCAGACAAGGTCATGATCATTTCTCAGGGTCATCTCTATCAAAATAGAATTCTTCAACACCTGCCATAATTTTAGCCCTACTGACCAAAGGTCAGAAGAGCTATATCAATGGCGTTGTTCCCGTCCGTCTATCCATAAAAAACTCTCGTTTATGTGATGAAGCCCACAAATATAATCGGAATTCCTTGCAACTTTCCCAGGATGATTTTGGGATCATAAGGAAGGTTTCTTTTGAAAATTGGGCTAATTTTTTGAAAACACTGGAAACAGAGCCTTACAAATTTTTTACTCAAAATATTCTTTCTCGTTAACGTAATAAAAGTCTACAAATATTATCAGATTTCCTTGAAACTTTCACAGGATGATTGTAGGGTCATAAGGAAGGTTCCTTTCAAAAATGGGGTAGATCCTTGAAAAGGGGCCTTATGGATTTTTACTCAAAATATTCTTGTGTACGCAATAGTCCACAATTATCTCAGGTTTATCAAGCAATTACTTCATTTATCACAATATTTTCTTAAGTATAAAATTGCATGTAAGTAAAAACCTGTGATTATACAAGAAAGAGTTAAGAAACTCATCTTTTATGTTACTGCACTTAGATTTTTTTTTATTTTTGAAAGAGATACTAGCACAATTTTCCAGGAAAGACATAAGATTTTTAATTCCCTCACCGGTTACTGGTTGGGGGACTATAGATTTGCTGGATTGAGTCCATCTGCCCGTCGGTCACACTTTTGTCTGGATCATGTCTCCAAAACCATAAGTGCTAGCAGCTTCAAACTAGATACACCTATAGATTACAATGTGGAGAAGTGTCATGTACAAGTACTTTACTCTATCCTGCTCATTATGCCCCCGCATCGATCGGGGGCATATTGTTTTACCGATGTCCGTCTGTCTGTCTGTCTGCAAAACTTAACCTGCCAACTAAACATTTTCCTATAACTTCAATCCAGATTAAGTTACAATGCTAATATTTAGTATGTAGATAGGTCTCAACAAGGGGCAACTGGGGAAGGTCATTTCATGAAGGTCAAGGTCAAAATATTAACCCTTTACCCGTTTCTAAAGAATTCCTGTCGGGGGCATAGTGTTTCACAAACACATCTTGTTTTTTTTCAAATTATTGTCCTTTGTTGTTTTAACCTGTACATTTCTTTTTGAACATATCCCCTAGAACATAAGTGCTAGTAACTTCAAAGTTTGCCATGCCCTTTTGAGTTGTTGTCCTTTGATATGTCTAATTTTACATTTTCAACATATAACAACCATGATAAGTGGATGTGCCTATAACATCATTAAGTTTGACAATTTCATTTGATCATTACTTGTGCGCTTTTACACTTATCTTCTTTTATTTATTGTCTTTTCTATCTTGCCTACGTTGATATCTCCAAATTTGGTGAACCCTTTCCTAAACGGCAAAAATTTAGACTAGGCCAAATTTAAAGCAGCTGCTGTTGACAAAATGAATTTTATTTAATAATGAACATAATAGATGCTAATATTTGGTATGTAGATACCGTTAGGTCTCAACAAGGTGCAACTGGGGAAGGTCATTTCGTCAAGGTCAAATTTTAAACCCTTTTCTCTTAAACAAAGAAAAAAACCCATAAAAATCACCCATTTCTAAAGAATTCCTGTTTTGGGGGCATGGTGTTTCACAAACACATCTTGTACTTCTTCAAAACTTCATGAGTAGTCGATTGTAGACCACTAAAATCAATAATGATTTATGAAGGAATAAGAAAAGGAAAAAGTTCAATTCCACATACACCAAAGTTTTTGTTTTCAGACTTTTCTGAAAAAGCTGTATGCATACATAGTGGGTCTTAAACAGCCCATAAATTGTCAATACTATTGACAATAATAATATGTAATAGATGTACTGATCAATTTTCAATAACAGCAATAAATGATCAATACTAGTGTCAATCCTGTAGACTGACAATATTATTGACCCTGTATTGGTGATCAATACTATGATTCAATGTATATTGGCATTTGTTAACACATTAATATGCAATATTTTATAGTCCATGATATACCATAACTTGATATGGATAACATTTGTTAAATTTCTTTTCAATTGATTATTATAGTGGTAGAGTATGATAAATCACAAACAGAAAAAAATGTCTGCAAGTACATGTGTCCCTCTTTGATTCCTGAACTGAAATAGGGCACAAATATTATCGAAGGAAATCATGCTTCCAGAGATTCAAATTTGATAGTTGTGTGAAACTTGTTTTATAGGAAATCTATTTCATATTAATTCAATATTACTGTCAATAATACTCTAGCGGATGGACCATATACTTTTATAACTGAAATTAGTTATTTCAATTACCATGTGTAGACAAATGTTCTTGGATGCTTACTTGGGCAGTTTGGTCATTGTTTAATAAATGTTAATCTTTTCATATGTTTTGATTTTATTATCTTTGCTGTTTTATATTCTCAATTATTTAGACTTCACCCCATTACCAGGTAACGGAATTTAAGACTGGTCCAAATTCAAACGAGTTTTGGACGACAATGTATAGTTGATGAGATTTTTAAAAATCTGTCTTTCAGGTTAGAAACCAATTTGGACATATGTTGGAACAAACATTTTGACATTGTCCAGAATGTTTTCTAAACTCTTTCTTCGTGGGTGTCATAAAGCCGGAATGGGTTAAATGAAAAATTGATAAAGATTGATTGGCCAAACCCTGGGTTCCTGTCAGGTTAAATTCCATTAATCTGCAGTCCATCACAACTCATTTTCGTCTGTCTTTTAGTGTTACGTAACACTAATTATGGCGTTAACAAAGTCTTATAGTGATGAAAAGATACACCAATATTGGTGGCAACTCTGCTGCTACCATTAATGGTGTAACATTTTCTTCTGTCTATTTGTGTTAAAAAACAAAAACACTAATTATGGTGTTAATGAACTCTTATCATGGTGTAAAGGTACACCAATATTGGTGGCAACTCTGCTGCCACCAATATTGGTGTAACATTTTCTCTGTTTTCGATGTCAAGTGCACTTATTATGGTGTTAATGAACTCTTACAGTGGTGTAAAGGTACACCGATATTGGTGGCAACTCTGCTGCCACCAATATTGGTGTAATGTTTTTCTCTGTCCGTCGGTGTTAAGTAACGCTTACAATAGTGTAAAGCTACACCAATATTGGTGGCAACTCTGCTGCCACCAATATTGGTGTAATGTTTTTTCTGTCCGTCGGTGTGAAGGAATTCTTTCAATGGTGTTAATTTACACCAATATTGGTGGCAACTCTGCTGCCACCAATATTGGTGTTTTGTTTTTTACTGTTTAACAGTGTTACTTTACACTTAACACAGATATATCGTACACTATTTTTAGTGTGACTTTTCCCGTTTTAAAACAGGTGTAAATTTACACCATTATTGGTGGCAGCAAAGTTGCCACCAATATTGGTGTAAAGTGCCGAATTATTTTTTACAGTGTACTCTAGAGGCCAAATTTTTTGGTCAAATGTGGTGATTTTTGTCAGAATATTTGTCTCCATAAATTCCCGGTCAAGTTTCGGTCCCATGGGTTAATACATTAGGTCAATTCTTAGAAAATACCTTGTGTTCACTCTAGAGGCCAGATTTTTAACTAAAAATTTTAATGTCTTGATATTTGGTCAGAATTTTTATTGTCATAACACAATATAACTAGAATACTGTTAAATTGATTGGTTGAGTGAGATTTAATGCCACTTTTAACAGTATTTCATTCGGCCGCTGGAGACATAACAACGGATTCCTGGTATTTCTCTCACCAGTACTACCATTACATTCTTTCCCAGCCTCCAGCTGCTATCCCACTTATTTTTAAAGTTGTCCACCTATTGGTGAGAGACAAATGTCAGAAAGGATATACATGTGCCGCCGCTGGGGAGCGAACCCATCACATCCCATGATTGAAGATTAGATATGCTACTGCCTGCGCTATGAGAAATACTGTTAAAGTGGCATAAAACCCCATTCAATCAATACAATAAAATCTTGGTCATATGGGGTAAAAAATAGGTCACTAGGTAAAATTTTAGAAAAACCTTGTGCTAACTCTAGTCTGTAATAATTTGATATTTAGTCAGAATGTTTATCTTTGTCCAAAAAAAGGTCGCTTGGTCAATCTTTCAAAAATTATGTATGTACTCTAGATGTCAAATTTAGGTCTCAAATACTGTATATATAGTCAGAATGTTTCTGTGCTAGAGGTTTCTGAATTTACATACCACTACAAATTACCTCCCCTGAAACCGTCACTTTTAGCTAGCAAAGCTGAGGCTTTAATAGCTTAAGTTAACAGACATAATTTGAGGTCGTCTCAAAGTTCAACGAGTGCAAACTGCCACTGGGACTTAACCACTAAATCCGTTAAACGCCTACACTATAAAAATAGTTCTTAGGTATTTAAGGAATATTACAAACACTGAATGCAAGTTCATTCGTAAGTATTTTTAGCTGACTTGAGCACAATGTGTTCAAATGACTCTGGTAAGAGTCTTCAAAGAAGTGCAGACGAAAATTTCAAATTGTTCAAAAGTCTAAATATTTATCTCTCTAGATAAAAAACAATGTGGAAAATGAAGAAATGAAACAAGCAATTTCTTCATTTTCCACATTGTTTTCCATAACTATTTTCTTAAAGGGCACAATAAGGAGGGATTGTGTGGGAATTGGTTAACTCCCTGGTTACTTTAACCTCGTTTCTTTATCATAATAACATTAGACAAAGAAGATTACTGAACAAAACAATACATTGCTAGCTTACAGTACTTTTCAGTACTTTGATTTTGAATACATGTCGATATCGATGACTGAGAAAACTAAACAGCAAAACACCATTTCATATGATCTCTTGGTTCCTCTGTCATATTTGGGTACCAATCGCCTAATCCTTTCCCATTTTGTAAAACTTTGACCAAATTTTGGCGATAAAAGAATTACACTAGTAAATTCGAAGTGATAGAAATTTTAATAATAAATACAGTGTATTTCTTGTTAGCTCACCTGAGCACAAAGTGCGAGGTGAGCTATTGTGATCGGTTGTTGTCCGTCGTCCGTCCGTCCGTCTGTCCGTCTGTCCGTCCGTCCGTCTGTCCGTCTGTCCGTCTGTCCGTCCGTCCACAATTTCTTTAAAAATCATCTCCTCCTAAACCAGTAGGCCAATCAAGCTTAAACTTTGCAGGGATGTTCCTTGGGTTAAGTTCTACAAAAGTTGTTAAAAGAATTTAATTCCGTCAAAAACTCTGGTTGCCGCGGCATGTGAAAATGGGAATCTTTAGTAAATCTGTAAAAATCTTTAAAAATCTTCTCCTCCTAAACCAGTAGGCCAATCAAGCTGAAACTTTGCAGAGATGTTCGTTGGGTGAAGTTCTACAAAAGTTGTTAAAAGAATTTAATTCTGTCAAAAACTCTGGTTGCCGCGGCATGTGAAAATGGGAATCTTTAGTAAATCTGTAAAAAATCTTTAAAAATCTTCTCCTCCTAAACCAGTAGGCCAATCAAGCTGAAACTTTGCAGAGATGTTCCTTGGGTGAAGTTCTACAAAAGTTGTTAAAAGAATTTAATTCTGTCAAAAACTTTGGTTGCCGCGGCATGTGAAAATGGGAATCTTAAGTAAATCGGTAAAAAATCTTTAAAAATCTTCTCCTCCTTAACCAGGAGGCCAATCAAGCTGAAACTTAGCAGGGATGTTCCTTGGGTGAAGTTTTACAAAAGTTGTTAAAAGAATTTAATTCCGTCAAAAACTTTGGTTGCCGCGGCATGTGAAAATGGGAATCTTTAGTAAATCTGTAAAAATCTTTAAAAATCTTCTCCTCCTAAACCAGTAGGCCAATCAAGCTGAAACTTTGCAGAGATGTTCCTTGGGTTAAGTTCTACAAAAGTTGTTAAAAGAATTTAATTCCGTCAAAAACTTTGGTTGCCGCGGCATGAGAAAATGGGAATCTTAAGTAAATCGGTAAAAAATCTTTAAAAATTTTCTCCTCCTTAACCAGTAGGCCAATCAAGCTGAAACTTAGCAAGGATGTTCCTTGGGTGAAGTTTTACAAAAGTTGTTAAAAGAATTTAATTCCGTCAAAAACTTTGGTTTTCCGCGGCATGTGAAAATGGGAATCTTAAGTAAATCGGTAAAAAATCTTTAAAAATTTTCTCCTCCTTAACCATTAGGCCAATCAAGCTGAAACTTAGCAAGGATGTTCCTTGGGTGAAGTTTTACAAAAGTTGTTAAAAGAATTTAATTCCGTCAAAAACTTTGGTTGCCGCGGCATGTGAAAAAGAATCTTAAGTAAATCTGTAAAAAATCTTTAAAAAATTTCTCCTCCTTAACCATTAGGCCAATCAAGCTGAAACTTAGCAGGGATGTTCCTTGGGTGAAGTTCTACAAAAGTTGTTGAAAGAATTTAATTCTGTCAAAAACTCTGGTTGTCGCGGCATGTGAAAATGGGAATCTTTGTAAATCTGTAAAAATCTTTAAAAAATTTCTCCTCCTTAACCAGTAGGCCAATCAATCTAAAACTTTGCAGGGATGTTTTTTAGGTGAAGCTCTTCAAAAGTTGTTAAAAGAATTCCATGAACTCTTGTAACTGTGGCATATGAAAAAGGGAAATTTTAGAAAATCTTTGTTGTCTTTTTTTTAACAGACTACATGGCCAAAGGCATTTATATTTTATCAAGAGCTTAATCATATTGTTCTCAACCAAGTTTTTTTAAATATTTAATCTCTGGGGTCAAAAATTGCCCTTCCCCTGAGGTCCGAAGTTTGGAAAAATGCTTAATTAGAGCAATTTCAAAAGACTTCTCTTAAACTATAAGGTCTAGGCTATTCATATTTGGTATTGGGCATAACTAGATGGTTTTGTACCATATCACTAAAAGTTGTCTTCTTCAGGTCAAAAAAAGCTCTGCACTAGGAGTCCAAAATTTGGAAAAACGCAAAATTTTAATATGTTAAAAAAAAATTCTTCATTTTAACCCTTTCCTGTTTTGCAAAATTTTAGACCCATCCAAATTCAAAGGTTTTGCAGACGAAAATTTGAAGTTGATTTTATTTGAAAATTAACCATTCAGTAGGGTAGAGAATTTTGCGGAAAAAGAAGAAATTGCTTGTTACAAGCAATTTCTTCTTTTCCCACAATGTTTTCTTAATTATGAAATGACAGGGACGTAAAAACCAGGGATTAACCAGGAAAGGGTTAAGGAGGAGGGCATTTATATTTTGAGTGTAGCATAGCCTGGCTGTTATCTATCTGTTTTGATCAAATTATGCTTGTAGGTTAATAAACACCCCTTCCCTGGGTGTCCAAAGTTAGTAAAAATGCTCAATTAGACCATGTTCAATAGTCTTTTCCTCCCAATCTAAAAAGTCTAAGGCATTATTTTGTAGCATATCCAGATGGTTCCCTACCATGTTAGCTAAAATCTTAGCCCTGGGAGAAAACATGGCACTGCCCCAGAGGTCAAAAATTTTTGAAAACGCCCAATTAGAGCAACATCAAAAGTCTTCTCCTTCTAAAAAATAAGGTGGCGGGCATACATATTTGGTATGTAGCATGACTAAATAATTTTGTACTACATAACAGGAAAACATGCTCTTAGGATAAAAAATGTCTCTGTTCCTGGGGTTTAAAATTGCGTAAATTGCATTGAAAGAATTCTTCTTAAATATAGGTTCCAGAGCATTTACATTAAAAACAAAGGATAACATTATTGTTATCTACCATGTTTATATCCTTTTGACAAACATGGCCCTTTCCAAGGATATGAAAAATGCTCAATAAGAGCATGTTCAAATATTTTCCACTCCTCATGTATAAGTTGTAATGCATTCATATTTTGATTTATAGTACATCCAGATTGTTCTCTACCAAGGTTGCTAAAATTACACCCATTGAAGTTGCAGACTGTAATTAGAGTTTGATTGAAATCTAAATACAAAGAATTTCAGGTAGAAAACACTGTGAGAAATGGAATAATTGCTTGTCACTCCCTTTCTCACTATGTATTTTTCAAACCTGTTTTCCCTGAGGGTGGCAAATTCTGGGATAGTTTGGTAATGGATTAAACTATAAAACCAAAGGCATTCATTATCATTGTAAAGCATTACTGGATTGTTTTGTACAAAGCCCAAAATCTTATATATCTTTTATTTATTTTGCTCAAGTTGTGTCTTTTTTATACTAAAAAGTACTGTAATTTGGAGATACCTCAGGTGAGCGATTTAGGACCATCATGGTCCTCTTGTTGTACTTAAGGTAGCAACAATTTCCATTCCAGATGATATGACATGATGGAGTTCGCATACATTTTGGAAGTTTTAACTGTCGATAATCAGAAACTGCGATCGTTCTGAGGCTTTGCCTTTTTCATATTAACTCATAAATTTAATTTTGAAGGAACTATAAAGATATTCATTATGTCTTGTTTACAGGCGGAGCGTGAAGTCAACCATGACAATGATGTAATTTGTGACGTCAGACCTGCTTTCTGCCATCATGATGTTTGCTTTGAAGTAGACAAGATATGAAAGTATAAGAGAGTTTTTACCAAAATCAGAACGCGATTTAAAAGGTGAACAACTTGTTTAATGATACTTACTGACGTCGTCAAAGTTTCAATTACCCTGATTAGATATAAAATTACTAGTTATTTGTTGAACCTTTGTCATTGTCTGTACTTTTCATTAAAATCTGTTTCATTTAGATATTGATTTCTTTTGTATTTTCAAACATCAAGCATCAAGATAAAAGGTGCTATCTGATAATTCAAAGATCGCTGGATACGCCCATTTAGCTTCAAACAGAACAGAACAGAATATATACTTTATTTTAGACAAACAGGAATAAATTTTGAAAAATCGTGGAAATTACGGTATTATACAAAAAATACATGTGTCCGAAAACACTTATACTGAGAGTACAATGTCTAAACTATTCAAAATATATGGAAATAGTTCATTTTTTCTAATACTATAAATTTAAGGTAATAGATCAAATTTTCTAAAACAATTTTGTCAGTCGAAACAAGTAGCATGCAAAGTTAATGCATACTTGGCCGAAGTCTGTAGAACTTATCAATATATCTTTTTTCTAATAAATCTATATTTCATACAAACAAACAAGAAATGAAACTCATCCTCTATATCAAACATTTGCAAATATTGCATAAACGTAACTGTCTGTCTAAACGATTAACACTGAAGTGTCCAGTTTGAATATGAAGGCTGTGGGCTGACACCCTGAACTTTGTAAGAAGGCGTCTGTCATATTTATTTTTCTATTATGTCCAAATAATGTTCATAACTACGATTCGGCTTAATACATTTATATACTGTTAAAACTCTATTCTCTCTTTCTTAGTTGATCCACTTCTGCTCATAATTGTCTATAAGTCTCTGCTTAATGATCGAAATATATTGGTTGTCATTTATACGAAATGGATCCTCCCAAACATATCGGAAGCAGTTTTAACATAGCAGTTTATGTACTTTACTAGCCGAATTCACGCGTCCTTTAGCTAAATCATCAGCTAAACAATTATATATTCCATATAGAATACAATTATTACTTTTGATAATTTTAAACAAATATTTTAAAATTCTAATCGTACTTGCAATCCCGAGTGGAAAACGACCCAGCTCACCGTACACTGCAGCATTACTATAGTTGAAAATCTTACACTCAAAATTCTTTTTTAGAATTTAAGATGTAAACGTTCAACCTCGGGATGAGAAGAGAAACCAGATATTTCAGATCTATAATTTAGTCGAGATCCCACAAAAGCATCAAACAACAGACACATAACTTTTGGCGTAAAGTGTAATCCAATTATATTTGCAAACAATTTACCTATAGCATTAGGTTCCTTACCACAAACTAAAGTTGCTGTCACACTACAGCTTATAGCACCAATGTACGCCGAGGTATGAGAAATTCGGTCCGTACGTGGGTGTACGTTGTATACCTTGGTCATAAGTTTTGCATACGTTATGAGTACGCTGTCATACGCTGGCATACGTCGGCGTTCGTAAAGTATGTTGATTTGTTTGATTTGTTTGAATGGGGTTTTACGGCGCTTTCAACAATCTTTCAGTTATATCGCGGAGGCTAGAGCACCTAACTAACAATGGGATCCTGGTATTTCTCACACCAGTACTACCATTACATCCTTTCCTAGCCTCCAGCTGCTATTCCACATAGGTCTACGATGTTGAAACATTTTGTGCATGCACAAAATTTCCAACGTATGCCGACGTATGGATAGTACGTTACTCATAAGTTTCATGTACGCAACTTATATGTAATGCACAGGTTCATGTACGTCACATGTAAGTTACTCATACGTTCGCATACGTTGCCATATGTTAAAGTCCGCTGGACGTTTGTGTAGCGTGTGTTTAGCGTGTGCATAACAAGTTTGTAACCTACAAGCAACGTACTCCTAACTTATGAGTAACTTATACCAAACGTACATCGACGTATTGAGCGTATGTTCGCCGCACTATGAGCGTACTCAGCGTACTTTGAACGTAATGAACGTATTTGTAACTTACGGTTAGAGTATCGGCAAGCGTTCTGAGCTCATCCTGTACATATTTGGTACCAATGAGTAAATGGTACCACTCAGATTCGTGAGAAATGGAAGACAATGAGAGACTTAGGCGAGAATATCAGCTAGCCGTATTGAATCATAAAATAATATGATTGAAGCTGCTTTGTATGTGGCTGGTAGGATCCGAAGAAGAAGAAGAGGCCAACGGCGCGGCCGTGGGATCTGGGTTAGTCCACGGATTCAAAGGCGGCGGGAATTTGGACTGTACGATCAGTTAATGGTGGAACTTCGCAACGAACGTCACGTGTGCTACAAGTACGCTGTGCACAAGTTTTGCGATAGTTGGGCATAAGTTCCTCACAAGTTTTTCATACGTTCCTCATAAGTTAATAACGCTAGGCAAACGCTGGACGTACGCTGTTGTACGCTTTCATGTCATGTTACGCCAGAGGTAAGCAAAGCATAAGTTACTCATACGTTGGACATGCGCTATTCATTCGCTCAGTACGCGGCACGTACGCTTTGCATAAGTTCAAACAGAGGCTTTCTTTCTCTCTTTTTTTGTGTTTGTGTGACTTTTCTTCAGCGTATGACAACGACATGAGTTCTTTTCATGCGTTCGGCGTACGTTGATTATACGTTATAGTGTGACAGTGGCATAACCATAAACACTTACCGTAGTTTTGCGCTAACCCTGTGACATGATTTAGGACGTTGGCTGTTTCGCTAGTAAATTTGTTATCTTCAGTTGACTTTGGACCATTTGCAAATGAGGTCATTCGATGTTGAAAGCCGAATTCCGTGATATCTAAAAATAACCTGGAATTCTGCTGAACCTTTCCGGTATAACCACAAAAAGCTACTTTAGGTCTATTAGATTACCACCAAGATAAAACCTGACTCAACTTAAAGTATTAAATGTTCGTGTATTTTAGGTGTATTTTTCGGCACTTGATAATTTTTTCTTATATAGGTTTCAGAAATATCGATACCCCCCTTTTAAAGAACCATTATATCTAAGAAGTACACCTAGATATGTAAATTCATTAACGATTTCAATGATTTAGTATCATATGTAAATCGCCCAAGAGGTTTTAACCCCCCACCCCACTCTTTTTCTGAATTTTTTTTTCTGTATTAACACTTAGTCCCCAGTTGTAACAATATACTTTAAGGCTGTCCAAACTACGTTGTTAATAGTCCACTGTTTCGCCCAAGATGGCCATATCGTCTGCATATAAGAACAAGATCAGTAAATATTGACACCGTAACTGCCATTTGTAATCAAATATAATTCTAAGTCTTCGACGAATGAGGAGTATAATAAAGGAGAACACAACTCTCCTTGTTTCAAACCAACGGCTATCTGTAATACGAGGAATATTATTATTATAATGTTCAACTCTACATTTAACATATTCATAAATATACTTTAACGTTTGCAGCATTTTGCGTCTTACCCCCAAATGAAACAGTTTGTACCATAATGCATGTCGATTCACGCTATCGAATCACTTTTTCATGTCAATAAACGCACAGTATAAACGTTTAATATTAGTTATCATATGATCTATCAAACCGTGAAGACCAGAGTTTGCGACTGGGGTTCAAATCCCATTCTGAAACCAAACTGAGCATCGTATATGACGTCATTCATTTCACACCAGTCACTAAGCCTTTTGTTTAATATGCCTTTGACAAACAACTAGTAAGCGTTATTCTCAGATAATTGTTAACATCGTCTTTATCTCCCTTTTTATTCAATAGTACTATCGGTCCTTCCTACGATTGTCTTCGTTTGAAATTATTTTTTATTTCGCGCACTTCTTGCAGGCGGATAGGTTCGTCAAGCTCGTCAAAACTCGAGTGATCACGTGACCTGTCTTGCTTACAAGTCCGCTGTCTGATTTGGCGCCAAATTAATTTCACTGGCGACGACTTTGAAATAATTGTAAAACTTTTCAATCGATATTGTATCCCTGCATCCTTGTTTCTTTATCGCAAAATATTTCCAGAAATCACGAGGATATTTTGGCTTAAGGCGTTCTTTTTAATTACTTTCTTTAATTTTTATAGAGTGGCCTCTTTTTAATAATTAAACGCTTGTATTCTCTCTTTTTTGTCACAAAGTTTATGTCGATTTTCCACACCTTTTCATTCATTAAACGATCTCAAGCATTCCTAATATTCTGTCTTTATTGTACGACAATCGTTATCGAACCGCTCCGACTGGTTAAAATGATTGATCTTATGGTCCGCTTGTTTTTGGTACGCATTTCTTTTTTAAATTAAGTAAGCGCTGATTTATTGACAAGATCAACATAACCATTATTAAACAGTCTATTTTGTGTCTGCTTTTAATTTCTGATTCTAATGTGAAAAAAAATATTAAAACTTTGTATATCTGCGATTATTCGATTTCTAAACTGTCCACTTTGGTTCTCATCCCATTCTATCTTACTATACGAAGGTTTGATCTCGTGTCCGTCTTTAAATTCCTAAACACTTGGATATCAAACTGTAAAATCGCATAATCAGAAAATTCATTAAAGTCATGAACATAGAATGAACATAGTACGTTGAAGTTTGCATAACAAATAGTCGATTACGGTATTTCCCCCGTGTCCGTAGTAGGTAAACGAGTTTGAGTTCGGATATCTACCGTTACAAATTCTTAATGACGTCATTTGCACAAATCAATCAATTGAAAACCTTGTGCATTGGATTGTTTGTCCATTGAGGTTCTTCTGGTAGTTTTGTCTGTCATATAATTTTGACTATCAATATCCGCAATAACGTTTTATGTCAGTCCTGTGCATTCTATCGAACTGAAATTCAAAAGGAAGCTGCAATTAAAGATTAAACAGCGTTATTTTGCAAAAATTCATGGCCAGTAAATAAAACAAAAAACTAAAACTAGCTATAATTGGCATAAGCGTTACTTACGACGTTAAGGTCGCCAAACCAAAAAAATTGCCGCCACGATCTGTCAAGTATAAAAACGTATTGTGATAAAAAAAAACAAAACAAAAAAAAAAAAACAAGAGGCACATAGGGCCTTATCGGTCGACTAAGTCCGAGGAGCACAAAACCAGATAAAAGCTACATACCAAATATAAAAACTCTGGGCTTTTTTCTACGGAAGAAGAAGATTTTTAAAAGTGTTCACTATACAAGCCAATGTCAAATTTTTGACGTCTGGGAACGGGCTAATTATGATCCTGGGGCTACAATTTTTAAACTCTTGATAGAGTTTCACCAGATGATGCTGTATACCAAATTTCAAAGTTCTGAGAAGATTATTTTGAAATTTTCACAATGTAAGCTCTATGTTAAACCGATGGCATTCGGGATTGGCTAATTACGATTCTTGGGTCACAATTTATGCTCTCGTGATAAAGGTCTACCAGAATGAGATGATGCCACAAACCACAAAATTCAATTTATTTACAAAGTCAGATGATAAAGGTATTCATGAATTATATTTTAAAAATCACTAGATACCATATATGCACAAAAGCCACAACCATATAAGAACGAATCAACGAATCAAAAATAATTGATGGAATCTTAAAACGAGTCACCAGCGGATCATTCTCGTAAAATTTGGATGAAACCCAACAAATTGTTTCTAAGAAAAAGATTTTCAAAGCTTTTACCCTATATGGTAATTAGCCCCACCATTAAAGCTATTTTTTGTCTAATCAAATTTCTTTGGTGGATTCTGTAAAATTAACCCAAAGATCATTCCTGTAAATTTTAGTTGAAATCCATTCACTGGTTTCTGAGAAGAAGATTTTTTAAAGGTTTTACCATTTATGGAAATAAGCCCCGCTCGTTAAAGCCGTGTTTTTCATTCGATGTAAATTTCTTTGAAGGAATCTGATAAAAAGTCACCAAAGGATTATTTCTGTGAAATAAGGTTGAATTCTGTTCAGTACTTTCTGAGAAGATTTTTAAAGGTTTAACCATATGTGGAAATTAGCCCCGCCCATTTAAGCCACGATTTTCGTCCGATCAAAATTCTTTGAAGGAATCTGATTCAGGGTCACCTAAGGATCATTTCTGTTTAACTTGGTTTGAATTCTGTTCAGGACGTTCTGAGGAGAAGATTTTTAAAAAAAAGTTTACCGACGGACGGACGACCGGACACAACGCCATGACAATTGGTCGTTGACTTTCAGTCAGTGGAGCTAAAAACCAAAGCTATGATCCTTCCTGTTTCGGAGAAGAATATTTTTTAAGTTTGACTATACAAGCCTATGTCGACTTCTAACGTCCGGGAATAGACTAATTCTGTATCTGGGGCCATGATTAATATAATCTTGATAGAGTTCCACCAGATAATGCCACATACTAAATATCAGTTTATTTAATAGAAAAGGACTATGTAAGCTAATGCCCCCCCTCCCCAAGCGCGGTCATTTCTTGAAAGTTTTTTTTCTTGCACAAACGTTATAGTCCTTCCCCTAAAGACTCTAAAATGGAATTCGATCCAACAACTATTTCATGACATTTTTTAAGATGTTAATTTTTTGCCTCTTCTTGCCCTCAGGGGAGATGATTCTATGACGCGTATAAATCTTATCTACAACGCACGACGCATGACGACGGGCGAAACACGATCGCAATAGGTCGCCATGAACTTCGTTCAGATGACCTTAAAAACCTATTACGTAATGTAATAGCTAAAATGTATTAATTTGAATTGAGGATTTGCAATATTTTATAATCACCAGTGTGTTTATACCCCCCCCCCCAAAATAAAATAAATAAATAAAATAAATAAATAAAAAAAAATTGGTAAAGCTATAGCATTATGGTAGATAATCGTTATCGAACTTCTGACAATATGCATAGAATTATTCCCCTTATTTTGCTTTTGTTTTATCTTAACTAGTTACTGAATATGGCAAGAATTCTGGCTTGAGTGGATAAGGTAAGGTTACATAAGGTTGTATCTTCACTTCTTGGCACATTGATTGGTATAGTTATTTCCCTCTCTCTTTCTCAAACACACACACTCTCACCCTCCCCCCTCTCTCTCTTTCTTTCTTTATTTTGTAGATATGAAATAAACTTCATTATGAATCGTTTGGTTGGCACGGTGTGTCTGTAGGTGCACTTATCATTTATCAATTTGGGGGAAAAGAAATGTTCTGTCATTTTTTCAACCATTCTTTCCCAAACGAGAAAAGCTTCATACAATTTTGTATTGCTTGCTTAAATTTTTATTATAAGAGTCTTTATAAAAAATATACAATCTACTGTAGATTTTTCATTTTTGAAACCATACTGATCGTTAATGATTTTATAATGTAGATTTGATCATTTATTCAGTCTTGTAACAAATAAATTGGAATAATACTTTGGAACAATAAATTTGAATTTTATGCCTCTAAAAATGTTTGGTCGGTACTGCTACCTTTCAAAATAGAAATAATTACACCTTCTCCCTAGTTGTTTGTGTGTAATCCGTTATCAAATATTTTGTTGTATGGGGAAGACTTAAATGAAACTATAATGCAGAATTAATTTTTAAATATTTAGGCTATCGATTTATCATTACCGTTAAATTTTCATTTATTTTGAGTAAAAAGCGGCTTCTTTAACTTCTGATATTGTGATTTTCTTGTCTAGGACTTGGTCGGTTATACTGTTTGTGTTGTCTGTATAGTTATTGTTTTTAGGAGGTTCTAACTTATACAGACTATCAACATGTAAAAACATATATATTGAGCTATTCTCCGGAGTTTCAGGATTTATATTTTTAGTTGTTGTTTTTTCCAGAATAATTTCGGGTCTGTATTTGCAAGTTTCGATATTCTATCCCCTTTCTAGCGAATTATTTTTTTCCACCGCCGTTTCATTTTATCATAAGAGCTCTTTTCATTCAAATATATATTCTAATTTTTTAAAGTTTTATTTATTATATAGACATTTCTTACTTCCCCTAAAGACTCTAAAATGGAATTCGATCCAACAACTATTTCATGACATATTTTAAGATGTTAATTTTTTGCCTCTTCTTGCCCTCAGGGGAGATAATTCTATGACGCGTATAAATCTTATCTACAATGCACGACGCATTACGACGGGCAAAACACGATCGCAATAGGTCGCCATGAACTTCGTTCAGATGACCTTAAAAACCTATTACGTAATGTAATAGCTAAAGTGTATTAATTTGAATTGAGGATTTGCAATATGTTATAATCTCCAGTGTGTTTATATCCCCCCCCCCAAAAAAAATAAAATAAATAAATAAAAAAAAATTGGTAAAGCTATAGCATTATGGTAGATAATCGTTATCGAACTTCTGACAATATGCATAGAATTATTTCCCTTATTTTGCTTTTGTTTTATCTAGTTACTGAATATGGCAAGAATTCTGGCTTGAGTGGATGAGGTTAGGTTACATAAGGTTGTATCTTCACTTCTTGGCACATTGATTGGTATAGTTATTTCCCTCTCTCTTTCTCAAACATACACACTCTCTCCCTCCCCCCTCTCTCTCTTTCTTTCTTTATTTTGTAGATATGAAATAAACTTCATTATGAATCGTTTGGTTGGCACGATGTGTCTGTAGGTGCACTTATCATTTATCAATTTGGGGGAAAAGAAATGTTCTATCATTTTGTCAACCATTCTTTCCCAAACGAGAAAAGCTTCATACAATTTTGTATTGCTTGCTTAAATTTTTATTATAAGTGTCTTTATAAAAAATATACAATCTACTGTAGATTTTTCATTTTTGAAACCATACTGATCGTTAATGATTTTATAATGTAGATTTGATCATTTATTCAGTCTTGTAACAAATAAATTGGAATAATACTTTGGAATAATAAATTTGAATTTTATGCCTCTAAAAATGTTTGGTCGGTACTGCTACCTTTCAAAATAGAAATAATTACACCTTCTCCCTAGTTGTTTGTGTGTAATCCATTATCAAATATTTTGTTGTATGGGGAAGACTTAAATGAAACTATAATGCAGAATTGATTTTTAAATATTTAAGCTATCGATTTATCATTACCGTCAAATTTTCATTTATTTTGAGTAAAAAGCGGCTTCTTTAACTTCTGATATTGTGATTTTCTTGTCTAGGACTTGGTCAGTTAGACTGTTTGTGTTGTCTGTATAGTTAATGCTTTTAGGAGGTTCTAACTTGTACAGACTATCAACATGTAAAACATATATATTGAGATATTCTCCGGAGTTTCAGGATTTATATTTTTAGTTGTTGTTTTTTCCAGAATAATTTCGGGTCTGTATTTGCAAGTTTCGATATTCTATCCCCTTTCTAGCGAATTATTTTTTTCCACCGCCGTTTCATTTTATCATAAGAGCTCTTTTCATTCAAATATATATTCTTATTTTTTAAAGTTTTATTTATTATATAGACATTTCTTACTATATTGATTTCCTATCGTGTAGTGTTCAGCGTTAAACCAACTGTTTTCTAGACTTTGTTTTATTTGATTTTTCCTTTCATTTTTTCCCGAAGATTTTCAACTATTCATGTCAACCACTTTAGCTCAGTTGGTAAGCACTCTCGGGCTGAACAAACAACCTAACTAATCGTCTTTCGGATGAGAAGATAAATCGACTCCCGCCTGTGGCGATGCTTTCCACCGAAAGTTTACTTAATCAAGCGGTTCTTTCTGCAGTTTCGTCCTACATCCTTACACTTTCCTCCATAACAACTAACCTTTATTTAGGGGCGACTCTCAAATGGGCATGGGCTACAATGGCGACGATAAATAAACGGAAATTCATACATTATAAATTATTATAAACGAAACCGAATTCTATCAATACTTAATTGAGTTATCACAGCTGCACTTTTCTGTAGTAACCCTACATATTAGGGTTAGTATCACCAGGCTGTTTATGAACTTCATATACAAGAATATATAATAATAAATTATCTGCTTTTCCTAGAGTTATTAGTGTAATGTTCACGATAAATGTTCTTTCTTCGTGTAAATCTACTCAATTTACAATAAATCTACTTTCGTATGCCCTACTTTGAAATATCGGAATTGAACGGGTGAGGTCGTTAATTTTCTGGTAATGTCGATAAGGACTGAATACCTAGCGGAATCAAATGACGTAATTGAAACGTCACTGAAACCACGAATAAGGCAATTTTCGTTGCAATCGACAGATGACGAATTTATCCGATGTATTTCGGTTCCATTCGGTTTTTTCTTCGTTGACTTTATTCGACGTAAAAATATTCTCTTCCTTTCTTATAATTTAATAGCATCGAGCAAAAAAAAGCAAAAACTTAACATTATTAATACTTTTTGTATGGAACTATTTTGTGCGGAAGCAAACAAAGTGACCGCGTTCTCATTTTTTTTTTTTTCATGGGGTATGAATATTTTTTTCAACCAGTCAGAACGCCCGTTTTTTGATAGACGAAAAAATAAAGTTATTTAAAGGTAGGTATCGATGTTTTTTTCATGTCACAGATTTTAATTATTTTTATTTCCTCTCATAAACTATTTGAATACAATATGCTGAAAAGTAGTTTTGCAAAAACTGAGGTCGCTTATCAGAAAAAAGCAGGGTATTTCCCTAATAGCCTTCGTAGGCTATTAGTCTTTTTTTTTTTAGATTAGTTACGAAGATTAAAGGACAATCACGTGGTGCGAATAACCATTAGAACCTTGCATTTAGTTCAAATTACATCAAACCAACGTCATCGTTACGTCATCAGGAGTTATGTTCTCTAGCCGGTCTGTAAAGATCAGTCCTTTCATGTGACATGATTTAGGACGTTGGCTGTTTCGCTAGTAAATTTGTTACCTTCATTTGACTGGGTCATATGCAAATGAGGTCATTCGATGTCGACAGCCGAATTCCGTGATATCTAAAAATAAACTGGAATTCCGTTGAACCTTTATGATATAACCACAAAAAGCCACTTTAGGTCTATTAGATAACCACCAAGGCAATACCTGACCTAACTTAAAGTATCAAATGTCCGTTTGAGTCTACTTTTCGGCACTTGGTAATTTTTCTTATTTAGGTTCAGAAACATCGATACCTTCCTTTAAAGGTAGGTATCGATGTTTTTTTTCATGTCACAGATTTTAATTATTTTTATTTCCTCTCATAAACTATTTGAATTCAAAATGCCGAAAAGTAGTTTTGCAAAAATCTGAGGTCGCTTATCAGAAAAAAGCAGGGTATTTCCCTAATATCCTTCGCAGGCTATTAGTCTTTTTTTAGATTAATCCGAGACAGTTACGAAGATTAAAGGACAATCACGTGGTGCGAATAACCGTTAGAACCTTGCATTTAGTTCAAATTACATCAAACCAACGTCATCGTTACGTCATCAGGAGTTATGTTCTCTAGCCGGTCTGTGAAGATCAGTCCTTTCATGAGACATGATTTAGGACGTTGGCTGTTTCGCTAGTAAATTTTTTACCTTCATTTGACTGGGTCATATGCAAATGAGGTTATTCGATGTCGACAACCGAATTCCGTGATATCTAAAAAAAACTTGGAATTCCGTTGAACCTTTACGATATAACCACAAAAAGCCACTTAAGGTCTATTAGATAACCACCAAGACAATACCTGACCTAACTTTAAGTATCAAATGTCCGTTTGAGTCTACTTTTCGGCTCTCACCAATGGGTCGATAATCGTAGGCCTATGTGGGATAGCAGCTGGAGGCTAGGAAAGGATGTAATGGTAGTACTGGTGTGAGAAATACCAGGATTCCATTGTTAGGTGCTCCAGCCGCCGCGATATAACTGAAAGTTTGTTGAAAGCGGCGTAAAACCCCATTCAAACAAACAAACAAACTACTTTTCGGCACTTGGTAATTTTTCTTATTTAGGTTTCAGAAACATCGATACCTCCCGTTAAAGGTAGGTATCGATGTTTTTTTTCATGACACAGATTTTAATTATTTTGATTGCCTCCCATGTACTATTTGAATACAATATGCCGCAAAGTATTTTTGCAAAAATCTGAGGTCGTTTATCAGAAAAAAGCAGGGTATCTCCCTAATAGCCAACGTATGCTATTTATCTATTTTTAGATTTATCCTGGACAGTTGTGAAGAATAGGACATTCACATGGAGCGAATAACTTCGTGTTTTGTTTAGATTACATCAAACCAACGTCACCGTTACGTCATCAGGAGTTATGTTCGCTAGCCGTTCTTTAATTCCGTAGATTTGCTCTTAGCCTTTCATGTGACATGATTTAGGACGTTGGCTTTTTCGCTAGTAAATTTGTTACCTTCATTTGACTGGGTCATATGCGAATAAGGCCATTCGATGTCGACAGCCGAATTCCGTGATATCTAAAAATAATCTGGAATTCCGTTGAACCTTTCCGATATAACCACCGAAAGGCATTTTAGGTCTACTAGATTACCACCAAGACAATACCTTACCCAACTTAATGCATTTCTCGATTTCATTCTGTATTTATAGAAATTATTAAATGTATTACAATTTCATTTATTAAAAACCCAGACGTATAGATCACAAATGCATGTGGTTGTGTTTACAAAACAAATCAAAGTGCCACATGCTTGACCCTGTCCTTTGGGGGGGATGTGCACATGACTGTGACCAGCTCTTGTTAATTTTTCTCTTTAGTCTACGTAAGAAATGAAAAGAATCATCTTATGATAAATTCCAAGGCTCTAGGACTAATTTGAAAGGAGGAGAACTCTGGATCCAAGGGTAATAATTTCAGAAATATGAAAGAAGTCAATGAACTGATGCTTCATGCAAAATATTAAGGCTCTAAGCCTTTTGGTCAGGAGGAAGAGATGTTTGAAGATAGTTTTTGAAATTTCACTTTTGTTGCCATGGCAATCAGAATTTTCAACGATTTTAATTCTTTTAGCTATTGTCAAAGAGGATAACCTAAGGAATATTTCTGCCAAATTTGGTTCAAATTGGCCCGTTGGTTTCGGAGGAGAGGTTGTTTATAAATCATTTTTATTTCTACATAAAACCAATCCCCTGGGGCTCCGCCCCTGGGGACCCGTGGTTATTATTTTAGGTATTTTGAATGTGGCACAAATGTTCTTTAGGTGGTCTCCTTTCAAAAAAACTAAGAAATTAAAAAACAGTTGAAAATTCTGGTTGCCGTGGAAACAATGCGAAATTTAAAAATAATCTATAAAAATCTTCTCATCTTAACACAGAAGGCGTAGAGCCTTGTTATTTTGCATGGAACATCAGTATATTGACTTCTTTCAAAATACCTAAAATAATAACCCCGGGTCCCCAGGGGCGGAGCCCCAGGGGATTGGTTTTATGTAGAAATATTCTCTTCATCTCTTAAATGAAAAATATATGTATCTTACTAGATAAACGAACAGTATTTCTAATTCTTTTATTGCTCGGACAAAATTTTCAAATCGCACCATTATTCAAGCGATTAACTTGGCAACTTGACAACATCATCACGACTTTTGTCCGCTAAGATGACGTTCGCCAGTGCAGAATGGACGAAAGCAGGGCTAAATCTATCCAAACAGTGGGTTCATTCATTGAGAACTTCACTGTTTTTCTGTAAAATTACCAAGCTACAATCCGCTGAGAAATCTCAGTAATCCACCGGAAAGCACTAAAGATCGATTTATGATTTATAGAAAGTAACCTGGTAGAGTTTTGAAGAGTAACTGAGTTATAGGGACAAGGAAATCGTATACGAGTTCTCGTTTGGCCGTCAAATCCATAACTTTCCGTAATCCACCGGAAAGCACTAAAGATCGATTTATGATTTATAGAAAGTAACCTGGTAGAGTTTTGAAGAGTAACTTAGTTATAGGGACAAGGAAATTGTATACGAGTTCTCGTTTGGCTGTCAAATCCATAACTTTCCGATTACCTTT
Organism: Fragum fragum; assembly: GCA_946902895.1. Lineage (NCBI taxonomy): Eukaryota > Metazoa > Mollusca > Bivalvia > Cardiida > Cardiidae > Fragum > Fragum fragum. The sequence continues at coordinate 52,293,004 of OX336378.1, forward strand.
TTCATGATGACTGCATCTAAATAAAAACTTAAGATTTGTTTTAGGCTATGGGTCTAGACCGGCCCCATTCCCCATATCTGCCCGCGTTGAGTTAAATTTCCTTATCATCTAAAATGCCTTGTCTATCACTACAAAATGAGAAATATAAAATGAGATGACAATGTCAAAGTCAAGGTCACTTATCAAATGAAATCTATTTCATTTTGTCGGTTAGGGCTAAGGTCATGCCTCTATGGTATGATAAAGTCAGTCTAAATGTGAGTCTGTTTTGATGTCCCTTTGTGTAAGAAATGGTTACTATCAGTAAGGTTAATTTTTTTACATTCAGTCAAAGATCAAGGTCACAGGGTCAAGGTACTTGTTTTGAAATGAAAGTATATCGTTAGATCCATAAATATGCCAAATGTAAAAGCATTTAGAAAATACAAGACCGGTAAAAATAGCGTTTAAAGTCTTTTGTTAAAGCGGCTCTTGCACATACTACGAAAGATAAAAAATATCCAAACTTCTAGCAGAAATACTTTTAGACATTTCAATAAAGGTAATTGCAATTCATAACTTTAAAAGGGGGAAAAAAGAAGCAAATATATTTCGCGTCAACGAATACAGCTCGATCGGAACCGGAATTCATCGGGTAAATACGTAATCGTTCGATTTCACCAAACATTGACTTATTTGTAGTTTGGATGAAGTGACATGCGTCATTGGTTGCCTCTAGTAATTCATTCGTTATCGACATCGCCCTTATACAAACGATCTCAAGAGAAATCCGATGTTTCATAGCAGGTCATTGAGACTATGAATTTATAGTGAGATATGTAGATTTAACTCGAAGCAAGACTATTTATCGTAAATATTGACAAAACAACTATTGATAAAGGAAAACTATCTACTTTTCTAAATTCATTAATTCCATTTTCACGTTGTATATAATGCTACTTATTCAAACCAGTAAATTCACTATAAATTCAATATAATGTGATAAGATCAAAATGCTCTACTTTGAAACATCGGAATTTATCGGGTGGGGTCGTTTGTCTTCGTATGATATCGATAACGACTGTATTGTTAGCGGAAGCTGATGACGTATCAAACTACAAACAAGAAAAGTTTCGATTCACACGAGATAACGGATTTATCCGATGAATTCCGGTTCCATTGTAGTACTTATTTGATGCCAAGTACCGCCAAATATCATTGCTTTTTTTCTTTGTTATTTAAAGTTATGAACAGTTATTTTCATTACAAAGTTCTGAAAGTATTACAATTAAAAACTTGAAAGTTGAGAGCCAAAACCTTTCTTTCATGATCTGTGCAAGACCCGCTTAAAATATTTTTTGAAACTCGGTTAAGGCGAGTTATACAATATCAAAGGGTCATGGTACTTGATATGTAATAGAGGTTTCTACAGAGTGAGTTTATCTATGAACATTGATTGTCCTAGATGTAGGGAATAAGAGCATATGAGAAAGATTAAATTCTTAATCTTTGAAGTGTAAAAGGGTTCATTTTCGCCAGTTAATCGAAGAGATGAGAATATATTATGGAGGTGTGAGACGAACAAACTGGTCACGCTGTAAGAATACGCGAAGCGGATTCATACATAAGTGTAATTAGGTGTTTTGTTATATACCTCCATGAAAACAAAAATATTTCTTCATTTTTTAGAATTTAATAACATCCAACGAAAAAGCAAATGCTTAACAAAGTTTGATACTTTTTGTATGGAACTATTTTTGCAGAAGCATACAAAATACCTGCCAGCTCAGAATTTTGTTCATGGAGGTATGAATCATCTTTTTCGACCAATCAGATCGCTCTATCTTTTGTAGACGAAACTTAAAACTAAATCATACTTACATACACGTGAATTCGGTAAAGCTACGGTAACCACAGTATCCTTGCCTGCCTCCCTCTACACACATACCGTCACAATACCACCAGCTTCCAATACAAGGGCGATCCTGTCCATTTGAAACAGCCAGAAGAAGTGATATGCAGTATACTACCAGCAGACTTAAATAACGACGATCCATCCTGAAGAACGAAAAATTCAACTAAATATTTACTAATCAGTTTGCCAATCGCGGCTGTCAGTCAATAACCTGTAAACCAATGAAATCACTCATTTAAAAAAGAATTGAGTTTGAACTCCAACATTGGGCGTCACTTTGTTAACCTCCTTTGTTGGTTTGGCGTCTTATATGTCGTAACTATAGTTTATTCAATGTGTAGTCACAGCGTTTAGGTCGACAACCAATTATTCTGAATTATTGTAGCAGGCTACTGACCATACATTTTGAAAAAAAAAAACAATAAAATGTTTCAGACAAGTGGTGGAAAATGTTGGAGTTTAAATTTCAATACCGGTCTGAACGAATAATTTGATTGGTCAATATATTCCTTGATTGACATCAGCGATTGGTCAAATGCAAAAAGAACAAATTCCATCTGCATAAGCTAGCAGTAAAATTTGCATCAAAACGCCATTATTATATGCACCCATGTATACACTTACAATGATCTTTGGTTTGAATGGGGTTCAATGCCGCTTTAAACTATTTTTCAGTCATATTAAGGCGGCTGGAGCATCTGAAAATGTATTTCTTTTATTTCTCGCACCAGTCCCACCATTACATCCTTTCCAAGCCACCAACTGTTATCCAAAATAGGACTACCATTATCCACCAATTGGTGAGAGGCAAATGTCGGAAAAGATATGTGCCCCGCCTGGGATCGAGCCCATGACACCCTATAATAGAACATTGGGAGTCTTATGCGTCACCAACTGCGTTATGACAGTGGCTCACTCGCAATGAAGCTCCATAGTAAAGCTTCTTTAGTGAAAATGCAATGACATCTCAATCTACAGCTACAGAAAGAGGGCGTTTTCGTATGTTACATTTAAAACAGCAATACTGCCATAAATCCTATGTTGTAGGCACTCATTTGAACGAGACGATTCAAGTGAGTACCCACAACATAGGGTTTCGTTGCGGAATAAGCATTTTAGAATACTGTTACCACTTCTTATCTAGACCTCTATGACACGGCTGGAAATCTAGCAAAAGAGACGTTGAATATAACAAAATGTTGGGTTATATATAAAAAAAAAGGGGAACAATAGCACGCACGCTCACGTACTGGAGAAAATCAATAAAGAGCCTGAGATTATAAATCTTTTCTCGTACTAAAGGCTGAATTTGCTTAAAATTCGGTTTGAAATAAAAAGAGGTAAATAAGCTTCAATTCTACTGTAAATGTGTACAAATGAATCATTATATTGGTCAATTATAGTTTCAAACACAAATTTTACAATAAACATTCAATTTGAAACACAACACTTACTTAACCTTGAAGTTTGAGTAAATTCTCAGCTGGGTACGAAAAAAGTTTTATAATCTCTGGTCCTGATATGAGGGTTACCTTTCACTTGCTTACAATTACGACGTCCATAAACGTGCGACGTGTTTCAAGATCCCTGTTAATGTCACAAAGAAGGTTTCATTTACTCACCTCACTTGAGGTTTAACCCATTCCAACTCAAGCCCTCCTTTTTACGCCCCACAAGAACAAAGCTTTGTAAAACATTGTGGACAATGAAGAAATTGCTTGTCACAAGCAATTTCTTCATTATCCACAATGTTTTCTATCCCAAAAGACGAAAAAAATTAAAATTCCATCAACTTGAAATTGTCGTCTGCAGCTTCTTTCAATTTGGACCAGTCTAAAATTTTCTTGTGTTGGAATGGGTTAAGAGATACTGAAGTAGGTAATACAGGGCAAAGTTTTCGCGCAGATTAACCCTCAAACCCTTTCCCTTTCAGTCCTTGGTTTTTACGTTCCTGTGATTTTATTTTAGAGATAATATTGCAGAAAAAAAAGAGAAGAAATTGCTTTAAGCAAGCAATTTCTTCCCTTTTTACAATATTTTCTACCCTACCAAATAGTCATTTTTTTTTCAAATTAAACCCACTTTAAATTATCGTCTGCAAAACCTTTAAATTTTGAAATTTGGCAAAACAGGAAAGGGTTGATAGGCTAGATAGTCAAATGCGTCATCTGGAATAAGCAGATAAGTAGAGACGAAAGAAGTAGAAATCATTGACATGACGAATTGGATTCATCAGGAAAAGAGTTAGACAGGGACTTAATTTGACTTTACTGCTAAATGCGTCGAAACGAACAGAGTGAACGTGAAAAAAATTAAGTATGTCTCACAATTGACTAATTGCACCTGTCGAATCAAAGAACAAATCGACCAATGAAATCATTCATTTAGCCAGAGATGTGATTGGATCTCCAACATTGGCCGCAAATTTTGATAACCTTTTCTGTTAGTTTGGAGACTTAAACGTCGTAACTACAGAGTATTCAATATGTAGTTACGACTTTTAGGTAGCCAATCAGCCATACCTCTAATTTGTTACATGCTACTGGTCGAAATAACGCGGTTAAAAATCGAAACGGAACTTCATGTCGTAGTCAATGAGCGGGGCTAATTAAGTAACCTGGTCAGCGATTGGTCAATTGAAGGATGGCTGCTGTCAATCAAAGAACTAATTGACCAATCAAAACAGTGAACATTAACCCTTGCCATGCTGGATACATTACCTTACTGAAATGCTGTAAAATCAAAGGGCTGAAAACACTGATGGAACTTGTTGTTAAAAAACCAATGTTTCTTTTAGAAATCCATAAACAACTCTGGCAGAGAAAGTATAAGCAGGAGGTGTACACTAAGATCAGACTGCACTTATGTGCAGGCTGATCTTGGTCTACAGCTCCTGCCAAAACCGGAATATTCCGGGTTAAGCATTACAAGGGTTAAACTACACCACTAAAATCGTTTATTTGGCGCATTCTGTTGGTTAGGCGACTTCAACGTCGTTATTGCAGCTTATTAAAGCGTGGTTATGACGTCTAGGTCGCCGATCAACCATTTTACGTGTATGGTACATTCCACAGACTAAAACAGAATAACACCGTTTGACTTTGAAGTGGAAATTCCTGTTGATGATTGAAGGAAGGGGTAGCATTCCGTCAATTTACAAAACATATAATTAGTGAGCAAATAAAATAATTCATTCAAACTGAAAGTTTAATTTTAGCTCAAACATTGGCCGCCAGTTTGGATTTGTGTTGGTTTTGCGACTTAAAACGTCGTAACTACAGCTCATTCAAGCTGTAGTTACGACGTTTAGCTCCCCAACCAACCTTCAAACTTAAAATCGTAATGGGTTCGCCGCAAGGTGCCCACACAATATTAGGTAACAGTAACAGCAGATAAAATTGTGTTGAAAGGAGAAAACAACGGGAATAAGATTTTTTTTTCCAAACTTTTTCTTTAACTGTATTTCTTTAAGGCTTCTGAAAGCGGGATGGTGCGATGAATTGATAAATGGATCAAGACTAAAGACGGTGTCGTCCTTAGGCGAATTAATTGCCGATAATCCATCTTGAATAAAGCTGTATTTACGATAGTTTGCTCGCCAAACGACTATATTTTTAGGTGAAAGAAATTGAAAACGCTACAAAGGGTAAAATTACATGGTTTGATTTATTTAAATCTTTCTTTTCAATCTAAATTTTCTCAAATCAATTATTCATCATTTAGAAAAATAAGCTCCAACACAGCTGCAGTTACGTTTTTGGCACACCCAACGACGTCTGGTGTATGTATTCATTCAGATGTTTACACAACAGTCTAACAGGACTTGGCAGAACAAAAACTTCAGAATTCGATAAGTTTTAGATATTTGAGAAATTCCAAAAAGTAAACACGCCTTTTGACGTCCCCAAAGAAAAACAATTAAGAAAACATTGGGTTAATTGAAGAAATTACTTACACAATGTTTTTACCCGGAAAGTAGATAGACCTAGAGTTTCATAATGTTTAACATATTTACTGCCACTTCTTTCAATTTGAACCAGTCTATATGTTTCTGGAGTGGTAACGGGTTAAAGGTCTAAGTCGCTAACCAACAAATTTGCTTTTTTGTTTTATGCTAGTAGCCAAACATTTCGCAAATTAACGCCGTTTAAAATCAAAGTGAGACTCTAGTTACGACGTTTCAGTCGCCAACCAACCATTTGACTTATTTGTAACTTGCCACCGGCCATACATTCTACAAAATAACACCGTTTAAAATAAAAGCGGGACTTCCCAACGGAGTAAATTGGTGGGAGGGTGGGGCCAGCGATTGGTCAATTATCTTGTGAAAAATAATAAATAGAATTATTTAAAGAAAATAAATGTGATAAATAAAAAAACAGTGACAGCAATAAAAATACATATATTTAAAGGGGGTATCGATGTTTTGACCCCCCCCCCCCGATTAACTCTGATAAGCGACCTCTGATTTTCGCAAAACTACTTTTCAGATTGTTTTATCATAAAAGTGTATGATAGGGAAGAAGAATAATTAAAACCATACCTTCTCCCCAAAAAAGTAGAAAGACAACTATTTTTATGCTCAAAAGCTTGATAAACATGACGATTTAAATAATAAGATCACAATTATTCTACGCGATAATCCTACAATTCAAGAAAAAGATTCAAGAATTTAAATTGTGACCCACCACAATTAAGGTTTGTTTACATAAAAACTTTGACGTCAGTGATGACGTTTTCACTTTCGCTAACCTTTCCATCAAACTTTTCAGTCGCGGAGTTTTACGATATGGTTCGTAAAAATCAGTAACTAGCACCTGAGCATACAACGGTCAGTGCCGAAGATTAACGAACATTTCTGGTGAAGAATCGGGTGCAGTCATATTGATCTCAAAATGTAAGCACACGCGAGATGAAATCCATATGAAAAACACAAAATACTCTTTCTAGAAAACATACCTCATACCCTCCATTTTTTGTATAATGACATCAAAAAAGACTTTGTTTGATTTAGTGACCAAATAAACGATATATTCTTTAAATCGAGATTTCTTCCTCAGAGGGCAGACATGCCTTTGAAATCTGTGATATGCGAAAAGAATCGACACCTACCTTTAAATGTCCTATTATAGTTTTACAAGTTTCGAACCGTACGTTCAAAACTAAAATGTACGGCTAATTTGGGATTCGAACTAAGGTCTATAAATTAGGCCTATGTATGATACAGTCTATGAATGGTTTAGACCGAATCGCTACACAAAATTAAAATGACAGGAAAAAATTGATAGTTGATGCTCGCGAATCATCGATAAATTACGAAAGATCGAAGAAATTGGTCAAATATGTTTTGCAATACATCTATCTCCGACAAGTTGTCGTTTTTTAAAGGTAGGTATCGATGTTTTTTTCCAGTCACAGATTTTAATTATTTTTATTTCCTCTCATATACCATTTGAATACTGTAGTGTCTCCATAATATAGTTTCTTAATGCAAGGGAGTTAAGCCTGTTGGTAGTACTTATTGCAATAAACATGCTTACTTCCCTTGACGGGGTTACGGGGAATTATGGGTAGAAAGCGTGCTTGGTTATGATAGAAATAAAGGACGCAGTTGATTAAATTCTGTCTTTTTTATTGTGTTAAATCACGGTCTTAGGGAAGACACAACATTTGGCGACGAGGTAAAGTGCCCAGTTCGTCCACTAGTCAGATGATTGATACTGACGATCCATATTTAATTAGAAATGGCCAGTTTTATTGAGCTGAATGGGCTTCCGCCATTTGAGCCACGAGGGGAGAGGATAGGGCAAAGTTGGGATCGTTGGATTCGCAGTTTCGAGCTCTTTTCAACCGGTAAGGGGGTAAAAGATGACAAACAAAAGCACTCTCTGCTCCTACATTGTGCCGGACAACAGGTCCAAGATATCTACTTCACGTTACCAGACCGAGATCCTGGAGAGGGTGAAACCTGGTATGATAAAACAAAATCTGTATTGGCCTCACATTTTAAAGGTAAAGTCAACATACCATATGAACGTTACACCTTTCGCAGCATGGCCCAGAAAAGTGATGAAAACATTGAACAATACATAATTAGGTTACGTCAGCAGGCTGAACTGTGTCAATTTGAGAAAACTGATGAGCAAATCAGAGACCAGATCATTGAAAAATGTCGTTCACACACATTAAGAACCCGATTGTTGGAGAAGGGTAAAGACTTAACATTAGAACACTTAAGAGTCACTGCTCAAGCTTTAGAAAGTTCAGAATTACAAGCCAGACACATAGAATCACAGGGTGGAAACGGCGAAAGTCAGAAAATTGGTGCCATCATGAGTTCTTCATCTGTGAAACAATGCTTCAGGTGTGGCAAACCGGGTCACATAAGTACAGATAAACATTGCCCCGCTAGAAATAAGAAGTGTAATGATTGCGGTAAAATGGGACACTTTGCTGCAAGATGTAAAACCAAAGATAAAGGTGCCTCAGGGTCACATGATAAGTCACATGACAGTCGTTATAGACGGAAGAAACATTTTAAACAGAATAAGGTACAATCAGTAGATAGTAATGGTAGTCCTGATGATGAGTACGCTTTTCAGGTCACGGGAACCGTTGAAAAAATGTCAGTCAATTTGTTAGTTGACAAGTGTAACATTAATTTCGTGATTGACAGTGGAGCCTCAGTGAACATTATAGATAAAAACCTATGGGAAGAATTGAAAAAGAATCAGATCTCTTGTAAATCGGAGAAAACAAGTAAGAGACTGTTTGCATATGGGTCTAGTGAGCCGTTAAAGCTGTTGGGAAAATTTGTTACAGCGGTAGCGACGGATATGGGTAACGTAGCTCCCTCTACAGAGATATACGTGTTAGATGGTTCAGGTCCAGCTTTGTTAGGTCGGAAAACAGCGATTCAGTTGGGTCTATTGAAATTAAATGTTGATCAAGATGTATATGGTATTGAAGAAATGGTACCAAAGGAACTTTTCGAAGGTGTTGGCAAGCTCAAAGATTTCCAGCTTAAGTTACATTTTGACAAGTCTGTAAAACCTGTTGCTCAACACATGTACAGAGTTCCGTATAGTTTAAGGGACAAAGTTGTACAGAAAATCAATGAACTTTTAGAAATGGATATCATAGAAGTGGTAGAAGCTCCAACTGCATGGGTCAGTCCGCTCATAATCGTGCCAAAACCTGATGGGGATATTCGTCTTTGCGTGGATATGAGACGTGCAAATGAGGCAATCATACGAGAGAGACATCCAATTCCTACTGTTGATGAAGTTCTGTATAAAGTGAATGGAAGTACAATTTTCAGCAAGTTAGACTTAAAGTATGGTTATCATCAGATCGAGCTTGAGGAAAACTCCAGAGAAATAACCACGTTTGTGACGCACAAGGGGTTATTCAGGTATAAACGACTAATGTTTGGGATAAGCTCAGCCCCAGAAAAGTATCAGTATATCATTTCCCAGATATTCCATGATATTGATGGCGTAGAGAACATCCAAGACGACTTAGTTGTTCACGGTGTTACTCGTGAAGAGCATGATGAACGACTCCGAAGCGCGATTGAGAGGATTCGGGAAAAGGGTTTAACATTAAACCAGAAGAAATGTCAATTTGGTCTTGATAAGATTGAATTCATGGGACACATTATTTCGGGGAAAGGAATCGGTCCAACAGAAGAGCGTGTTAAATCGTTGATGAGTGCATCGCAGCCTAAATGTGCTTCAGAAGTACGTAGTTTCCTAGGTCTTGTGAACTTCAGTGCGCGTTATATACCAGATCTAGCTACTATAAGTGAACCTTTGCGCTGTCTAACCAAAAAAGGTGTCAACTTTGTTTGGGGAAAAGAACAAGAACAGAGTTTTCAAAAGCTTAAGCAATGCCTGTCTAGAGAAAAGACACTAGGTCATTTTTCACTAAATGCAAAGAAAACTATTGTTGTAACTGATGCATCCAATATTGGCTTAGCTGCTGTTTTGATTCAACAAGATATGTCGAATAATTCCAAAGTAATCTGTTATGCCAGTCGAGCATTGTCAGATGTCGAGAAGAAATATTCGACCACTGAAAAAGAAGCTCTAGCTGTAGTTTGGGGTATTGAGAAATTTAGGCTTTATTTGATTGGAGTCGATTTTGAACTTGTAAGTGATCATAAGCCTTTAGAAGTGATTTATGGGCCAAAGTCCAGACCAAATGCAAGAATTGAGCGTTGGGTCATGAGATTAATGCCATATAGGTTTAAAGTCTGTTATCAGCCCGGAAGGCTAAACGTTGCTGATGCCCTGTCGAGACTTGTTTCTAGTCAGTCTTGCAATGAGAATGAGCTAGAAGAAGAATCGAGAGAGTATCTGTATTTTGTAGCAAGGGAATCAACTCCTTTAGCTTTGACAACGAGACAGGTCGAAGAAGCATCAAAGGTTGATCCAGATTTAATTAAGATAAGAGAATGCATAGATTCAGGAAGATGGGAAGAGTGTAAAGAACTTGTTTCTTTCTATCCGTTAAGGCATGAATTATGCAAATTGGGTTATCTTGTACTAAGGGGTACTAGATTGGTCATTCCAAAGTTATTACGTCAAAAGTGTATTGAGATAGCACACAAAGGTCATTTGGGAGTAGTAAAGACCAAACAACAGTTACGTACAAAGGTATGGTGGCCATTACTGGATAAAGAGGTTGAGAAGTTTGTACAGGCTTGTCATGGATGCCAAATTGTTTCAGGGACAATTCATCCAGAACCTATACAGACAACTAGATTACCTGATAAGCCATGGTCTGATTTGGCAATCGATTTACTAGGACCATTACCTTCTGGTCATTATATATTTGTAGTGGTAGACTATTACAGTAGATTCTATGAGATTGATATAATGAAAGATACAACAAGTGACAAGATCATTGGTAGTTTGGAGGTAATGTTTTGCCGGTATGGGTTGCCCAAAACATTGACTTCGGACAATGGTCCTCAGTTTAGATCTGAAAAATTCGAAGAATTTCTCAGGACAAACAATATTTTCCATCATAAGACAACTCCACTTCATCCCGCAGCAAATGGTGAAGTTGAGCGACAAAATCGTTCTTTGATGAAACGAATTAAAATTGCACATGCGCAGTCTCAGGACTGGAAGAAGGAAATTTATACATATTTGTTTGCTTATAGAGCAACACCACATAGTGTGACAGGAGTGTCACCAGCAGAACTTATGTTTGGACGGAAAATGCGAACAAAATTACCCGAAATTGAAAGTTTTCCAGAATTTCTGCAGGATGAACAAGTCCGAGATAGGGATACATTCATGAAGCATAGGTCCAAGTTGTACACAGATATGAAACGTAGTGCAAAAGAGTCAGATTTGAAAATTGGAGGTGAAGTTCTACTGAAGCAGAGGATTTCGGATAAATTCTCTACTCCATTTAGCCCATCACCTTATAAGCTTATTGACAAACAAGGTTCTAGCTGTACTGTTATGTCAAATGAAGGTGTTTCATATAAGAGGAATAGTTCACATGTTAAACCGTATATAACTGTTTCCGAAAGTGAAAATTTGAAAGAGTCTTCTCTGACAAATACTCAAAATCGGTTACAGAACAATGAATCTGAAATTTCTGTACAACAATCTGCAGATGACAACTTTTCACATAGCACTTTGAATGAGTCTAACCATGTTAGGCCAAGAAGAGAAGTTAAGCTTCCCGGAAAATACAAAGATTATATAATGGGACAGTAAGGTAGAATGGACAAATATTAACCTAAGTTTAACATGTAGACTTTTCCTGAGGTATTATTTTTTATGTGATTATTTTGTTTTAATTGTTCAACTAGGCAAGTTGTTTACCTAGGGTCAAGAGAAATTGCTTGCTTGGAACGGTTTTAATTTTCCAAGAAAATTAATCTGAGAAAGGGGAGAGATGTAGTGTCTCCATAATATAGTTTCTTAATGCAAGGGAGTTAAGCCTGTTGGTAGTACTTATTGCAATAAACATGCTTACTTCCCTTGACGGGGTTACGGGGAATTATGGGTAGAAAGCGTGCTTGGTTATGATAGAAATAAAGGACGCAGTTGATTAAATTCTGTCTTTTTTATTGTGTTAAATCACGGTCTTAGGGAAGACACAACAAATACAATATGCCGCAAAGTAGTTTTGCAAATATTTGAGGTCGCTTAAGAAAAAAAAAACAGGGTATTTCCCTGATAGCCTACGTAGGATATTAATCTAATTTTAGATTAATCCGAGACAGTTGCGAAGAATATAGGACATTCAGTTGGCGCGAATAACCATAGGAACCTTGCATTTATTTCAAATTTAATTACAGCAACGTCATCGTTACGCCATCAAAAGTTATGTTCGCTAGCCGGTCTGTGAAGATCAGTCCAAAACTGTCGTAAGCGTTATTACGAATATAAACACTTACCGTAGTTTTGCGCGTAGCCCTTCTTTTGACATTATTTCGGACGTCGGCTGTTTGTTACCCTCATTTGACTTTGGGTCATATGCAAATGAGGTCATTCGATGTCGACAGCCGAATTCTGTGATATCTAAACATAACCTGGAATTCCGCTAAACCTTTCCGAAATAACCACAAAAGCCACTTTAGGTCTATTAGAGTACCACCAAGACAATACCTGACCTAACTTTAATTATATTTGAGTCTATTTTTCGGTATTTGGTAATTTTTTTCTAATCTTGGTTTCATGAATGATTTTTAATGGGCGATTGATTCCTACATTGACAGTCGCGGAACGTCCATTGACCATCGCGTCAATGGACGTCCATCGCGGCTGTCAATCAAATATCCAGTCGACCAATAGAATCATTCATTGAGAGCAGAAAAAGGTTTTGAACTCCGACATTAGCCGCCATTTTCGTTGGTTGGTCGACTTAAACGTCTAAAGCTGTAGTTATGACGGATAGGTCACCAACAACTATTTTTTTTGTAACATTATACTAGCCATAAATTCTTCAAAGCAACGCCGTTTAAAATTGTTTAGATCACCAACTAAGTAATCTCCTTTTATTCTAACATGCTAATGGCTATATATTTTGCAAAATAACACCTTTAATGTTAATGGGACGGGAACTATGGAGTTAGTGGGCGGGGCCAGCGATTGATCTATTCCGAACATGAGTATTGTGTATAAAGATAAGCGGTATAGTCGCAGCAAACTGGTCGAGGAAAATTGGTCGTTCCACCATAAAACACAGTTGAGTTTCGGTTATATGAACAAAACCTTTCATAAGCTGGTTAAATACAATTGATTGATTGATTGATGGAATTAATACCACTTTTAACATTTCATAGTCATATCGCGGCGACTGGAGCACCTAACAATGGATTCCTGGTATTTCTCCGATCAATACTACCATTACATCCTTTCCTAGCCTCCAGGGTTTAAGATAATCCACCCACTTGTGAGAGAACGATGTCGCAAAGAATATGTGCCGCCGCCGGAGATCGAACCCATGACGTTCAATGATTGAAGATAGGGAGTCTGATGCGCTACCGACTGCGCTATGACGGCGGCTGCTTAAATACAAGTAAATACGTGTAACAGTCAAGTTTTATGGAAACACAAAAACTTCACCTAGCGTTAAATGACACAAAGCATACTTACATTTTAACGTACCCTCTTAAAAAAGAGTGACACTTCAGTTTTGTAGCATATATTGGCAGACTAAAAGGAGGTATGATGTTTTTTTTTAAACCTAGATAGGAATAATTTCCCATTTCTTGAAATACACTTAATTTTAAAGCGGTTAGGGTTAGGGTTACCCTAGATGTTCAAGAAAATATATACTTGTAGCAAAAGTGTCTGCTTTTCAGAGAGTCATGTTCACAAAAATGTTCTTTTTCACAATGACTCTACTAAATTCATTATAGATTGAATTAACCCTTTCCTGTTTTACAAATATGTAGGCCTGTCCAAATTCAATTGTTTTGCAGAAGAAAATTTAAAGTCGATATAATTAAAAAATAACCATTTAATGGGGGAAAATGTTTCTCAATTACAAAATCAGAGGGACGTGAAAACCTGGACTTGAACAGAAAAATGTTAATGCCGATAACAGCTGACGAGCTAGCGATTGAACGCGAACTATTTTTTCTTCTTTTCTTACCTTTTTTAAAAGTTGTGAACAGTCATTTTGATTACAAAACCAGCTGCTTAATTCCCTACTTTTAATTTTCTGAAAGCATTACATCTTGATATTTGAAAATCGAGAGCAAGAATTTTCCTTTTGTAATCCGTGCAAGAGCCGCTTTAAATATGAGTCAGATATTGTCTTCACAAGAGTCTGATAGACGTAAAGTGGTTTTTTGTGGTTATCTAGGAAAGCTCAGCGGAAATCAAATTAATATTAGCCTGAGATTGCGTTTGACTGGGTTACTGCCCCTAGATCTATCGATACTAGTCTCTCACAGACAGCGGGCTACCAGTTTAGAGATTGCGTGACCAATAGACCTTTTCACGCAAAGCGCCAGATGACTAAAAAGTCTACATCCGCTAGACGCTTTCAAAAAATAACAACAACAACATTTTCCCGTTGCGGGGAGTTTTTACTTCCGGTTTGAAAAACTCAATAGAAAATAAGAAGGCTCGATACGACCCCGAACTTTAACAGTGTTAAAATGTCAGAAAACAAGTTTCTTTTTGTGAAGTCAGTGTTTACTAATCCGAACAATAGATGGGAAAATGGTTTGAAAAATTTTCCGGCCTTTGACATATCAAAATTAAAAAAATATTTAGTGGAATCGCGGGACAAATCGTTTGACAAAGAAAGCGTCCGGGCCTACAAGTCGTTGAAGGCGTTTAAATACTTTGAAGAGGGATTTGTCCAGAGACTCAGTCACATTGAAAAAACTGTGGAAAATACCAGCTTGTATTTAATCAGTTCCCGTGTCCTTGCTTCATACCAGGGAAAATCCTACCAAACTTACGTTAGATTTAATTGAAATCGTACCTCGCAGGGGATTGGGCAATGCAGCATTTCGCATTCTGTCATTTCATCTGACCGCTCATGTGAAATCTGAACTTCGTTCTGCACATTTCTAAGATCAATTTCTGGCAACAAAACGCGTTTCTTGGTGTAACACACGCTTCAGTTTTCTTTCACAAGGGTTTCTACTGCTCCGTCATATTTGGACGATTTCATACTGGAAACAGTAGCTCTCCTTTGCCTCAATGTTACTGGCAAAGTCATCGGAAGATTTATTGTCTGTATAAAGTCCACAGACGTTGGATCATCACTTCTCTTCCCATTCACAAAATGTCGACCACAAAATAAAGAATTATTCGTTGGTGCAAATTTATTTCTTCCATGGAGGACTCTTCCAGTTGCCTTTATCCATAATTTTCTTCTAGACTCCGGTTTCTTTGGAATTCTATGGAAGGATATATTAGAGTTATGCCTTGTCGATCTACAATCTGCCACGCAACAATTGTCATTTCCACCCATCTTTTTAGGATAATATATATCCCACAGCAATAAGTATCCACTCAAAGTTGTTAAGCGTATTCAATTTATTTTTATTTTGGTAAAAGATTAAAATGATAATGATAAATAAACACCATGCAATAATATTCCCGTGCCGATTGAAAGACGTCTGGTCGGATTCTTTGATTCGTCGATCAGGGCCAAGTACTTGGCGGCATATCGGTTGAAACATAAAAAGACAAATTTGTTTCATCAATTCCTAAATTTTACTAATATACATAAAGAGAGTGCGGTGTTGTTTATTGGATGCTTGGTGGCATGTTGCCGTCTACACATAACACCATATAGATATGTGATATATCAAAGGGAACCCTTTACATCAAGACTTTTTACCGAACAGCACTCCATTATAATCATTACATTTAATTATTTTTATTTTTCATACTTTTCTTCGAACTATTAACATCGTCATCATACTATTATGATTTCTGTAATAATCATTTTTTCGTTAATATATAGTGCTCTCAATTTTGAATTTCCATATACACTTTTTAATCGGTATATGGCATATCTACACGAAAAGCAGATTATATAAATCAAAGAATATATTTTCTCCTTTCCTCCAACTCTTCTATTACCAGAACGCTGCGAATGTCAATTTGAGAAGAAGCATTTGAAAACATTGTGGAAAATGAAGAAATTGCTTGGATAAAGTAATTTCTTCGGTAACCACAATATTTTTCCTGTCCCATAAGGAAAAAAAGAAAATAAATAAAAAATTAAATTCCATTAGCTCTAAAATGTCGTCTGCAGCTTCTTTTGGACCAGTCAAAAATTCATTCATTGGGAATGGATTAATATTGGAATGTTATTTTAGTCAATATTATATCTGTCAAGATGTTTGACACTTGTCCGTATACTGCAAGGCGGGATTTTCCATTCACCAACGTAATCATTCAGTGTTTGCGTCGAGTGCCAAACTATAACTATTTACTTTTCCTTCCTTGTATGTGTGTGAGGGGGGGGGGGGGTTAAAAATATGTCCAAAATATCTCATTTCGTAGGAGATATTATTGTATGAAAGGGTAATTTTCGCAAAACTCGAGGTACGTAATGTTTCATATGGCCTAGACACCAGGTCGTTTTAAACTTAATTTTGTTACTAATACACGGTAATATCATCAATATTACTCGCTACAACTAGTCTGCATATATCTGCCCACATATTGAAACCCTTTTTGCACCAAAAATTTGATTTTTAACCTTTATTTTTGCTCGTTCAAAATAGACAATTTATATAGGATTATATAGTGATAAATTATCGACTCCCCGCAATCGATCACGTGACAAAGTCTCGGGTAAATATCGCCTTTAACGAGATTCGATTTGACGCATGCGCTGTGACACCGTGAAAAGGTCTATTGACCTCCGTGGGAAAGTTCGACTTCGTTTATTTAACGGCGTTATTTCGAAACTTTGTGACCAGTAACTTGTAACAAAAGGTAAAATGGTCGGTTGTCCATCTAAACGTATTAACTACAGCTTAAAGGGAGGTATCGATGTTTCTGAAACCTAGATAAGAAAAAAAATACCAAGTGCCGAAAAATAGACTTAAACGAACATTTAATACTTTAAGTTAGGTCAGGTATTGTCTTGGTGGTAATCTAATAGACCTAAAGTGGCTTTTTGTGGTTATATCGGAAAGGTTCGGCGGAATTCCAGGTTATTTTAAGATAGTGAAACAGCCAATGTCCTAAATAATGTCACATGAAAGGCTACGCGCAAAACTACAGTAAGTGTTTATATTCGTAATAACGCTTACGACAGTTTTGGACTGATCTTTACAGACGGGCTAGCGAACATAACTCCTGATGAAGTAACGATGACGTTGGTTTGATGTAATGATGTAATTTAAAGTAAATGCAAGGTTCCAGCGGTTATTCGCGCCACGTCAATGCCCTATAATCTTCGCAACTGTCTCGGATTAATGTAGAAATAGATTAATAGCCTACGTAGCCTATCAGGGAAATACCCCGTTTTTTCTGTTAAGCGACCTCAGATTTTTGCAAAACTACTTTGCGGCGTATTGTATTCAAATAGTATATGAGAGGAAATAAGAATAATTAAAATCTGTGACATGAAAAAAATATCGACACCTACCTTTAAAGTAGCTGTAGTAACGACAAACCAACATAATTGCTTCACATAAATGCTGGCAAATGCCTGAGTTCAAAGTTCACTTCGTTGTCGAAATTAATTACTTAAATTGTGGATTGATTCAATGATAGCAAGCCGCGATTCGTCAAATCCTGGCTGGTAAGTAGGTCACACACCAGGTATGATTCCTTATTGTGTACCTGGGTCACATCAGAATGTTGTTGTATAATAATTAAATTGTTAGTTTCATATATCGAAAACAGGCGTTCTGATTGGTCGATAAAAAAGCACGGCTATTTGAAAGCTTGCGCACAAAAAAGTTCGATAGAAAAATGTATCAAAATTTGTAAAGTTGTTGCTTTTTTCGCTCGATGCTATTAAATTATAAGAAATGATGAGGATATTTTTTTTATTTTCATGGAGGTATGAACCAAAAACCTAATCACACTTTGTTTCTTCGGTTCATACCCCCATGAAAACAACAAATATTCTCTTCATCTGTTATCTACCTTCTAAATGTAAGTTTGATTTCAATCTCTAGAAGATCCACATGATCGAAAATTCGATGTTATTTCTCAGAGAAGTTGGTCGCTGATTTACAGTTACTAATCAAATAGAAAAAAATAGAATTTTTCCATTAACCCATTACCAGACGACAGAATTTTAAACTGGTCCAAATTAGAGGAAGACAATTTATAGTGGATCGATTTGAAAAAAAAAATGTTTTTTTTTGTGTGTGTGTGTTTTTTTGTTATTTTTTTGTTAGACCACATTGCGGTTAATGAAAAAATTGCTTGTATTAAGCAATTTCTTAATTTTCAACAATCTTGTCCGAAGCCTTTTCTTGAAGGGTTTTCATTTTGCAACTAGCTCTCACCTCGAAACCAACGTGATCGTGACTTCACCTGGTGTTCTATTTGCTAGCCGATGTTTGTTACTGTAAAACCCGGTTCAAAACTGTCATAAGAGCTTATATTGTAACACCAGTTTTGCGCTAACCTTTTGATGTGACGTTTTTTATAATGTTTGTTGTTACCATTGCCTTTATCTTCCGTTGCAATCTATACATCAAACTTTGAAATACGTCCGAAAGTTCGTTCTATTTATGGCCATATAGCACAAATCAGTTTGACGGGATACGGGGTGATGTCACGTGACCGTGGCAGCTGCTGTGATCTATAGATAGGTAACATCAGTGATGCCAATAAATAAAGATAGAATAAAGACGGACCGGACAGCATCACTTCCCCACACTGTGTACCATATTGGACTTTATAGACACTGAGGACATCTATTATAAAATATAGTGAAATATATCTTACTTACATAAAATATTTGTCGAGACATTTCAAAAGTCAAACGAAGAAGAAATATCTAGAATCAAAGGTGCTTTCCATCTAGAAGATAAAATTGAATTCTTAAAATTGCAATAAACCTAGTCAGATAAAATATTATATCTTATAGTCTAACTGTTTTAATCCTTGGATTGCTGAATAACCTTTTTCAGAATTCCATTATATTAAAAGGGCTGAGAGCACTAGTAGTGCTTGTTCAACGGTTAATACAGAACTGAACAGAACAGAAACTTTATTCAAGATAACGACTTGAACACGTATGGTTCATCGTCGATATACAAAACATTATACAAAGCATACATGGGTATTAACACGTCACGTAACAGTATAAATTACAATGTATATGTATATGTGGATATAATGAATAATGTAGGGGTCTTATTATGGTTAAATTTGTATAGCGTTTGTTTTCTAAATTAATTCCAAATTTGTGATACGTAAATGATTGATTACCCATTGTCGATATTCAAGTATAGTTTTCGCTTTTCGTTTGCTTTTATAGAGTAAATACCAATTCCGTTTAGAATTTTAATGTTTTCTGAATTTAAAAGTTCTATTAATTTTTTAACGCTTGGTCTCTCGTAAAAATATTTTTTGATGTATAAAATTCTCAAATCCCTGTAAGCCGGACAGATTAACAAAAAGTGAAATTCATCTTCAATTTCATTAAGATTACTAAGTGAACAAATTCTTTCGTTTCTAGCAATATTTCTATGTCGTCCGCTTTCAATGTTTAATGTATGAGCTGAAAGGCGCAATTTCGCCACAGCGTTTCTATAAGAAGTAATTTTCATTTTATCTAAATACTTAAAAATTAAAATCATGAACAACTCTGGTTTGAAACGAAAACGCAGACGGTGTAGACTAAGATCAGACTGCACTTATATGCAGACTGATCTTGTCTTCACCTGCTGCCAAAACGAGGATGTTCCTGGCTCAGCATGACAAGGGTTAATTTTCAAAACATCGTTAAATGCCAATCAAAAGATTAAGAACAAAAAATAAGTAATCAAAATAGCTTAAATATCAACAACAACAACAACAAATCAAACATTGGAATTTAAAGATGATTCAAACATTTCTTCATTTTCTCTATACCTCCCCAAGTTGTTTTCTTGATTGGCGTCAAAAAGCGGGATTTGGTTGGAATTGGAATTGGTTGAATATATTAGTTTCAGCCTGTCATGGTTTTTAGGTCAGTGATTCTACATACCATAAATCCGCCACAAGAAAATGACAAAAAGCTATCCTGATTAGAAAACATCCGCGTCGTCTGATTTGGTAAGATATAGTGGCTGGGATGCTAAAACCTCGAAACTCAAAACGTATTGAAGCTGTAGTTATGAGGTGTTGATCGCCAAATCGACGATATGTACCGAACTCCCGTGATTTCACTTTTTTGCGTGACGAGTCAAGTTATTTTGTACAAGTTTCTAACCATCATGTATTTTTTAGCTTGGCTGTTTTCGGAGAAAACTCGAGGTATTGCTTTAGTCGGGTCTGCGTTTGTGTCGTCCCAAAACTTTGATATTTCGTCATAGCTCTGGTATTATTGTGAAACTCGGGTTAAATATTCGCTTTCAAAAGAGCAAGTGTAATCTAAATCAACTAGAGGGATCCCTTTTTACCCTTTCTTGTTTTCTGAAATTTTAGACTGGTCTAAACTGTAAGAGGTTGCGGACGGCAATGGGAATCGAATGCAATTTGAAAGTAAGATATCATTTGTGGTAGAAAATATTGTGGGAGAAGTTGCTTGTTACAAGAAATTTCTCCTTTTTCCACAATATCTTCTCAAGTATAAAATCAAAGCATTTTTTATCGAATTATATCCTTTTTTCGATGCACTATCAAGCAGTGGAACAGCCGAGAGATGGCATCCACTTGTATTCCTCTTGTTTTGTATATTGCTAACCCTTTCCTGTTTTGCAAAATTTTAGACCTGTCAAAGTTCAAAGGTTTTTTAGACGAAAATTTACAGTGGATCGAATTTGAGAAGTAACCATTCAGTAGCGTAGAAAATATTGTGGAAAAAGAAGAAATTGTTTGTTTTCCAACCAGACTATATCACACGTATGTTATTTTAGTCGACATTTAATCCGACTTTTCTCAAGGAAAAGCATCAAATGTATTTTACATATAGTTATTAACCCGTTACCAAACAATCCCGCTTTGTGACACCCTGGAGACAAATAGTGCGTTTTTTTATTGTAAAGCGGAATTGCTTGTAACAAGTAAAAAAGAGTTTCACCTTTTCTCAAAATATTTTCTACATCATTTGACTCTTAAATTCCTCTTTTAGCTAATTTTGAAATGTCGTATGCAACTTCTTTCAATTTGGACCTCTCTAAAATTCAGTCGTCTGGTGATCGGTTAAGAAATTGACAAGTGATTTATACATGATTGACCAATCCAGCTGTCAATCAAAAAACCTGTCTACCAACTAAGCCATTCAATTTAAACCTGAAATGAGTTTTGAACACCGACATTGGCTGCCATTCTAGTTAACAAATTTTGTTGGTTTGGTGACTTATTTAAGCTGCAGTTACGATGTTTAGGTCGCCAATCAATTATTCTGCTTTTGTGTTACATGCTACTGGCCATATATTTTTACAAAAAACGCCGTTTAAAATCGAAGCTGGACTTCCTGTCGGAGTCAGTGGTGTGGCCAACGTGGATAGTGGGCGGGGTCGTTGATCAAGTAGAAAGTGAAAGGTCTGCTATAAGACAGTGTGGTCTGGACACGTTCCCTTCATCAGTCGAATGTACATACTTTTTGTCGATTTTAAAAAAAGAAGACTAATGAACCTTTTATTTGAATACTTTAGAAAACAAGATACTTAAATTCTGTTCACGTTTTAATTTTAGTTTCGTCCATTAAGAACCTTAATCACCCTTATGTATGAATATAATTATATTAAGCCAAACAAGTATAAATGCATACAATTGGTAAATGCTCGTCCCGCGTATTAGCTCCAGCAGGAAGTGTCGCTTCAACATTCAAAGGTAGGTATCGATGGTTTTTTATGTCACAGACTTTAATTACTTTTAATTCCTTTCATTTACAATTCGAATACAATATGCCGAAAAAGTTTTTTATATTCATACCTTGATGAAAAAAATGAAATAAATCAATATATTCTCTTCATTTCTTCAGAAATAAAACATTGAATTATCGATTTACCATACTAATGTACACATCCTAGGATACAGAAATACAAATGAAAATATACATTTATCTATACATTAGTTAAAGAATATAAAAAATCACCTGTAAATAATGCTATAATAGTTATAGAGTTTTAGTTATATCAATCGTTGAGGCCTTTTTTTGGGGGGGGCGTGTTTGTTTCGTTTTGTGTTTTTAAAAAATGAAACTTTTGGATCTTACAACTATCCCGTAGTCGACTTTGGGACTTTGAAATTACAAGTTGAAAAGGTATTTCTAACTTTCATTTTTCTTCCGGAAGAAAGTAACTATTGGAAGTCCAAATTCAGGTGCAATAACTTCTCTGAACTATACGCACAGAAAAATTTTAATCTGGTAATATGTTGGCTCACTGCATCATGATACAGTTTGGGTTGTTCAGAACAAGTGACAAATCGTGATGTGAATCAAAGAATAAATCAACCAATCGAATCGTTCATTTTGACCGGACCGGACCGAACGAGACAAGCAGTCAATGGGCGAGACCAGGAGTCAGTGGGCGATACCAGCAGTAAGTGGGCGAGACGAGCAGTAAGTGGACGTGACCAGCAGTCTGTCGGCGTGACCAGCATTCAGTCGGCGTGACCAGCAGTCAGCTGGCAGGACCAACAGTCAGTGGGCGTGACATGCAGTCGTTGGGCGAGACAAGCAGTCACTGGGCGTGACCAGCAGTCAGTTTGTGGAATCAGCAGTCAGTGGGTATGACCAGCAGTCATTGGGAGTAACCGCAGTCAGTTTGCGTGACCAGGAGTCACTGGGCGTGACCAGCAGTCAGTGGGCGCGACCAGTAGTAATTTGGCGGGATCAGCAGTCAGTGGACGTGACCAACAGTCAGCGGGAGTCACAAGCAGTCTGTCGGCGAGACCAGCAGTCAGCGGACGTGACCAGCAGTCTGTCGGCGAGACCAGCAGTCAGCGGACGTCACCAGCAGTCAGTAGGTGTGACCAGCAGTCAGTGTGCGATACCAGCAGCAAGTTGGCATGACCAGCAGCGAGTTGGCGTGAATAGAAGTCAGTTGGCGGGATCAGCAGTCAGCGGACGTGACCAGCATTCAGTTTGCGTGACTAGCAGTCAGTTGGCGTGACCAGCAGTCAGTTGGCGTGAATAGGAGTCAGTTGGCGGGATCAGCAGTCAGCGGACGTGACCAGCATTCAGTTTGCGTGACTAGCAGTCAGTTGGCTTGTCCAGCAGCCAGTTGGCGTCACCAGCATTCAGTTGGCGTGACTAGCAGTCAGTGGGCGTGACCAGCGATCCATTAATTCTAGTTAGCTGAATATAATACCTCGACAATATCCAGGAATTATATTTTATTTTTGATACAGGGTACTTCAGTATTAAAACTATCTCAAACTATGCCTACATTGATGATATAGATGTACAAGTTGTAGTGAGCGATCAAGGGTCATTTTTTGTTCCCTGTAAAGACAAAATTGACCTTTGATCAATCATACAACTTGTACATCTATAAAACAAGGGGGGTGAAAAGAAATCTATTGTTACAAATGTTGTTGTTTAATGGATGTAAGCAAAAAGTAAACTAATCGTGTTTCAGTATTTATTCACTTCGCGGTTAAACAGTAAAACTTTGTTTCTAATTGACTAATCGCGCCTGTCAATCAAATAACCAGTCGACCAATCAAATCATTTATTCATTCAGCCCGGGATTGTACTTTGAACTCCACAACTAGTCGCTATTTTCTTGAGACAATTTTGGTAGTTTGGCGATTTAAATGTCTTAATTACAGCTTATTCAAGCTTTACTTACGACTTTTAAGCCGCTAAATAACCATTTTGTTTTTTGTCTCATGCTACTAGCCATTAATTTTGCGATACAACACCGTTAAAATCGAAGCCCAAATTCCCGGCGGAGTCAATGAGAGAGGCCAAAGAAGTAAGTGGGCGGGGCCAGCGATTTGTCAATTTCACACTTCGTTTGTACTAATTTATTTCAGTTCGATTGCGACGAATTCTTTAAGCTTGTAGAGTCGCTCTTGAACACTCACAACCCAGTTGGTTTCACGTCCCACGGCTTATAGCCAGTGCTACCCACTTTTACAGCTGGGAAAACTAACGTTGGTGATAAGGTGTCTCGGTGACGATGGAACTTCAGATCACGAGTCAAGCATTATACCACTGGGCCATCGAGGAAATCCGAATTTCACACTTGGGTGAAAATGAAAATGTAGTATCTTTGATTAAGGTATGAAAATCAAAACCTCATCAAATTTTCTTTAAATCCATTTCCAGATGGCAAATTCTTAGACTAGTCCAAATTGAAAGGAGTTGCGTACGAAAATATAAAAGTTATGAATTTTTAGATTTGTCCAACTTTCTGGATAGAAAACAGTTTGGAAAATGAAGAAATTGATTGTGACAATCAATTCCTTCATATTACACAATGTTTTCTCATTTTCTTTTCTTTTGTTATTGTTTGGGAATGGATTAAAAATAATAATGTATTTATATATTTCTTTTCAAAAGGAAAGGGTTGTAATTTTCATATGTCAGTGATAAACGAAATATTAGTTTTATATCTTAGGTAAGCCTTTTTCTGAGTTATTTTGAATATCATGTTTACTAAGCATTCTATTTCCCGACAAAAGACCGGTGGTATGTTTGATTTATTGTTCCATCCTCGCATCTGTTACCAACGTCCTATTGTTAGTACCTTCTATATAACCATACTGAGATCTTCAATACTTCAGACCTTTGGTCCCGACAGAGAGAATCGAACATATAGAGACTCTTTGCTAACTAGCCAATATAACTACTACTGGTGTTTAACTCGACGAAAATAGTCCGACCCAGGACCAAAATGGGTGAGGCTACACCCACTATTTTAGGACTGCTCATCTGGATCACGATTTCGGGCCTTGCTCATGCTCAATCTTCGTAAGTTATTTTTTCAAATCGCTTTTATTAATCGCTGGCTGACCTCTTTGATCACGATCATTGACTCCACAGGAAGTCCCGCTTCGATAATTAACGGCGTTTTTCTGCAAAAATCATGGCCGATACCATGTAACAAAGAAATAGAATGATAGTTTGGCGTCTTAAACGTCGTAACTACAGCTTTAATAAACTGTAGTTACGACGATTAAGTCGTCAAAGCAACAAAAAAGCTTAACAAATGTTTATTGCTGTTTAGTAAACTGAAGAATTAACCCATTACCAGATGACGCAATTTAAGACTGGTCCCAATTCAAAGATGTCGTAGATGACAATTTTAATTTCATAGAATTTCAATTTTTAATTGTTCAATTAGAAAATAATGTGAATAATGAGGAAATTGTCCGGAACATGTGATTTCCATTCTCATTGCTTTCCGAAGCTTTCTCTCTTGGGAGGTTTGAAAAACGTGTACCATACACTGAATTCTGTCTTCTTACCCAAAACAAAACAAAACAAATAATTGTTGTCTTTATCTATCGATGAATACATCTTCAAACATGTTCAATGCAGTGGTGTGCAAATATATATTTTTCCTCTCATTTTACCCGGACAAGTAAGACTAGTCCACAAATAATTTAATTGTTAGTTTCGTCCATCAAAAACGGGCAGTCTGATTGGTCGAAAAAAATATATTCATACCTCCGCAAACAAAATTTTGAGCACGCAGCCATTTCATATGCTTTCGCACAAATAGTTTCATAAAAAAAGTACCAACATTTGTAAAGTTTTTTTTCGCTCATTTTTAGATTCATATCTCATTCAAAACAGAACATATTCTCTTCATTTCTTAATGGAAATACTGACAATTTAGACTATAAGCATCTTGATAAATACATCTAAAATATAATTACAATTTATTTACATTAAGCTTGTGTTTACGCGATCAGCTTTTAAAAGGAGGAACCAATCATTATGTAAAGGGGGTGTTATGTTGTCGAGTGGAATTTAATATAGTAAAATAGCGTTTGTGGGCGGCTAAAACCACGTAACTACAGCTTGAAAAAATGTCATATAGCTTAAAGAATGCTTCCTTTCGGGCGGCCCAGTAGATATCACTCTTTGTACTATGATTAGAGTCTTTTGAAGAAATATGCAGTGTGGGGTCTGGTGGTATAACAACTTTAGTAATTAAGAGATAAAGGGGATATTTTTTGTTTTCATGGAGGTATGAAACAAAAAATAATGTACTGTATGAATACGCGAACCGGATTCATACATGGGTGTGATTAGTTTTTTCGAATCATACCTCCATGAAAACAAAAAAATATTATCTTCATGTTGTAAATGTATAATCTAATTACAAAGCGATAATTTTTTTTACAAATGTTGATATATCTTTCATGGAACTATTTCGTGCGGAAGCATGCAAAGTAGCTGCGTGCTCAAAATTATGGTTATGGAGGTATGGGTGTATTTTTTTCGGCCAATATGAACGATTTGATAGACGAAACTAAGAATTAGATTATAAGGGTATAAGAATAATTTTATTTGAAATTGAAATCGATGCGAATTTGAATGTTTCACTGGTAAGTGTTGTCTGCCAATCTAATCTTTTAAAACTCATTTAAGTCAACTATATTTTAAAGTGGCTCTTTAAGAAATTACATATCATGAAAAATGATAAAGGAAAAGTATCTGCTTCCTGAATAGTTATTATATCGATTAATGGTCTTTCAACTGCAATTTAACCCTTTTCGTGCTGGATAAAATCCCCTATAGAATAACATTTATAGATCAAAGGGCTGAAAACACTGGACTTACTAATTGGTGGTTAATATTCATTTCGATTTTTTTTAAACCCTTTCCTGTTTAATCCCTGGTTTTTATGTCCCTGTGTTTTTACTCTTGAGAAAACACTGTGGAAAAAGAAAAAAATGTTTGTAATAATCAAATTCTTCTTTTCCCACAATATTTTCTACCCTACTGAAAAATTATTTTTCAAAAAAAATAACTGTAAGTTGTCGTCTGCAAAACCTTTGAATTTGGACAGGTCTAAAATTAAAAGAAAAAGTAAAGAATTAAATGACTGTTAAAAGGGACAAGCAGGCGGAGTAGACAAAGCTCACCTTGAGCATATGTCCAGGCTGATCTTGGTCTATCACTCCTGTTAAAACAAAAAGATTCATTATGACAAGTTTTACTACAGTATAGTCCTATTCTGATCGACTTTCCTCTATAAATCATCAACCGAACAAGAGAATTTGAACCTGTCGATCGACTTTGAAAGGATCGAATGGCAATAATGTGTAACCGTACACTGACCGGGCTTGAGTGTACACTAACGTAATGCGAATCTGAAGGTTTAAGTTCAATAGCCCATTAACTGAGAATACCTTACACATTCCCACACAATGACACTTTTTGACGCCCCTAAATGAAAACGATCTAAAACACATTGTGTAAAATGAAGAATAAAGACATTTCATTCCCAGGGAAATTCACTACCTGGCCTTACTGGTGAAAACAGCTCAAAACGCCAGGCACGTAGAGCAATTAAATCGTCCATGTTCTACAAAAACCTCGTAACTACAGAATGCTGTCACACAAAAGTATTTTTAAAACAATATAGTTTGCGATAAACGACCAGTAACTAAAAGCGAAATGGTCAGGCAATTGAACAATCGCGACTGTCAATCAAGTTATCAGTCCACCAATAATATCATTCATTTAGACTGGAAGTTCAGTTTGAACTCCGTTATTGGCCAATATTTTGGTGAATCATTTCTGTTGGTTTTGCGGCTTAAACGTCACGACTAAAGCATATTCAATATGTAGTTACGACGTTTAGATCACTAACCATCCATTCTATGTATTCGTAACATGCTACATGCCATACTTGCAAAATAACGCCGCAAAAATTGGAAGTGAAACTTTCTGTCAGAGTCAATACGCGGGGCCAAAAGAGTCAGTGGGCGGGCCAGCGATTGGTCAATTTGAGTAAATGTCACTAGACATCTTTCCGTCATACACCGTTAGTCAAATGTTGTCTACACCTATCTCAACATGGCCAAGTTGGTTCAAGCCTATTTATGTTTTATCAAATGAGAAACTGTTTACAACTTTAGATTAAAACCTGTCGAATCTTCTTCTTGGAGAATACATTAGGAACACGAATCACTTGTTAATGTTAAGGAGACTGTATCCTTTATTGTTGTTCTATTCATATCAAGGCAGGGTTCAATTTAGAAGCGCTTGCAAGAGTTTCATAATCCTGAAAAGCTCAAGGTTGAAATCTGAAAACAAGAGTACCATGGGTGGACGAAATATTCAATCACCAAGCATTGAATTTCTGCTCGTGGAATCATTCACTCTAGACCATGGGGAAACCATTTACTATTTAAATGTATATAATTTAATTGTTAGTTTCGTCTATCAAAAACGAGCGATCTGATTGGTCGAAAAATTTAATTCATAACTCCATGAACAAAATTTTGAGTACGCAGCCATTTTGAATGCTTCCGCACAAAATAGTTCACTACAAAAAGGTATCAAGATTTGTAAAGTTGTTGTAATTTTCGCTCGATGCTATTAAATGATAAGAAATGAAGAGAATATTTTTGTTTTCATGGTGGTATGAACCGAAAAACCTAATCACACAATGTATGAATCCGCTTCGCGTATTCATACAGAGTGTGATTAGGTTTTTCGGTTCATACCTCCATGAAAACAAAAAATATTCTCTTCATCTCTTAAGTAAAACTTGTATGAAGCGATCACTCAAGGGATGACTCATAAGTGGTCGCTTAGGAGATTGGGCGCTGAATACATTTTACCTGAATCATGATGGATACATTTGCATGCATAGATGAATTAGTGTATATTCTCACTCAGTCCTATGTTGTTCGTACTCATTAGATTTTAATAAGGTATGCTTTATTAGCAAATTCTTCAATTTCTCAATTAGATCGCTTATGCTGTATTCAAATGAGAATTTTGCCTACGTTCGCCTTATAAAAATAATCGCTTAATAGATGTGGCTATATATAATGTGGCATTTATTGGTCCTACAAATAGCTACAATTGGACTTGTCTAAGTTTTGATTTTCCTGGTCCGACTATATAGTATTTTATTTTCTCTTCAGTGACAATCTCTGCGATGATGTAGTCTACATTGTAGACTCGATCAACACCGGATGTTCGAACTTCACCACGATGGCCATTCAATCCTACTATCTTAACCGCACAGCATCTAATCTTGACGCCCTCTCAGACGAAGAGCTTCAACAAGAGATCGTGTACTGGATGTTGAACCCGGACTCCAGTCCAGAATGTGTCTTCTCTAAGTAAGTAAAGTGGCTACGTGGCTTCTGACTTCATCATGATGTCACAAAGTATATAATGGAATCGACACGACATCAAGATTCCTCTTCGGTTTCACTAAAATTACTATAATGACGTGATTACTACGTCATTTTACTAGAATCCGCTAGCAAATCAAAAGGCATGAATTTATCCGAAGATTTCCGATGTTCCAAAATGGCGCATTATGGGTATTCTATCCTAAACTATTTTGACTGAATTTCCAGTTTTTTCAAGCACTCAAATATCATTTTAATTCTTAAGATTACAACTTAGTTTGCCAGGGATTAAAATGTACCCACCCTTTATTTAAACAAGTAAATCAGTTATCGATCAACCCCTAACCTTACCACTGAGTCTACCTTTCCGCCTTTGACTAATGATATTTAAAAGATTTACACTGCGTGATGTCTCTGGTTTAGCTTTAAATATATGTTTGAAGTTTGCCTTACATGTAAACCTTCAAAAAAGTTTTATAACAGAGGGGAGGGGGCAACTCAATTGTCTTTTTGCATAAAGAACTTAATGAACATGAGCATCGCATGCGCTGGTATTTTTTCTCTTCCTAGGACTTGAACTAAATAAAATATCGTCTTTTTGTTTAAATCCTTCAAGGGATTAGATTCAGGTATTTCCCTGGTCACAATTATACGCCCCCCCCCAAATATCATTCTATTACCTTGTGCCATTGCTATTTGTATCAGGTGATTAATTGATTATTGAGGTTTAACGCCACTTTTAACAGTATATAAGTCATATCGCGACGGTTGGAGTACCTAACTATCGATACCTGGTATTTCTCACACCAGTACTACCGCTGCAACCATTCCGAGCCCCCAGCTGCTCATCCGGCTTATGTTTGCGATTATCTGCCTATTGGTGGGAAACAAATGTGGGAAAGGATATTCGCGGCGACCGTTGATCGAACCCGGGACCCCAAGATTAGGAGTCCTGCGCGCTATGGCCGCGGCTCTTTGTGTCAAGTGAGATTAAATTTTTGACGGACTCATTTTAGGAGCATCAAGATGCCATGAAAATAAAATTTAGCCAAACTAGTTTTTCGATTTTGGATTCCTTTATACTTTTAATGGTTATGTAGATCCTTTTCAGATTACGAAAATAGCTATTAAATTCAATGATCATTATTATCTTCCTTTTTCTGTAAAATGTTGCTAAACCCACTCACTCAATGATGCCCATCTAGAAAAGTAAGTGAGAAACATAGTGGAAAATGAAGAATTGCAATTTCTACGCAGAAAGTTGGAAAATCCAAAATTTCATTTACCTTAAATTGTCGTTTGCAAACCCTTTCGATGTGGATTAGTCTAAAGTTTGTCGTTTGGTAATGGGTTAATGATGTTATAATTTTAAACATTTTTCTTTCTTGTCTTTAAATCACAAAATTTTTAAATTCATACATTTACTTTTATGTTGTTAGAGTCAATGCAATACATCAATCATCACAAACCTATCTTAAAACCGAGTAAATAGTCCAAGTTCGATCGTGAAGCTTTGATATCTATGCCGAGTATTTAATTCTGTTTTTATCAATACCTCGGGCCTCAATGTTGGTTTAATCAATTATTGCAAATCTATGTTAAGCATGAGCACGTTTTCTGTTTTGATACATCTATGTTTTGATGATTTAATCTGATTTGATTAATCTATGTCAAAACATTAATATCTGTTTTGATAAATCTATGGTAAAAACTAAGATCTGTTTTTATTAATCTATATAACCATTGGTATCTGTTTTGATATTTTCATATGTTTGATAAATCTATTTAAATAATAATATCTGTTTTAATAAATCTATGGTAAACATTAATATCTGTTTTGATAAATCTATGGTAAACATTAATATCTGTTTTGATAATTTTATCTGTTTTGATAAATCAAAGTTAAACATTATTATCTGTTTGGGTAATTTTACCTGTTTTGATAAACCTTTCTTAAACATTAATTTCTGTTTTGTTAACGTTGTCTTAAACGTTTTTCTTGGGGGCATAAAAACGGACTTGCACGGGAGTGGGTTAAACGGGTCGACGTATATTTTAAATGAACTGCTATTTGATCAGGATGGACATTATATTCTCTAGATATACTACAGGTGAAGCTATTGAAAATGTTACTTGCAGGCTCATTAACCCATTACCAAATGACACTTTTTAGATAGGAACAATTTCAATGAAGTTGCAGACGACAATTTTAGTTAATGAAATTTAAATTGTTTTTTAATCCTTTGAGGTAGAAAACATTGTGGATGATGAAAAATTGCTTGTATCAAACAATTTCTTCATTTTCCACAAAGATTTCCGAAGCTTCTTTTCTTTGGGTGTCAAAAAGCGTCATTGTTTTGGATGGGTTAATATTGACCTTACTGTTAATCTTTTCTATTCAGGAAAGTGGAGGAACACGAAGTTGGGTGTTGTCCTGGTTGGCAGGGAGACGATTGTAATGTTGGTATGTGTTTCTTATAAGAATCGTGAACAGAAACGCGCAAAGCAAAATCGGGCCTCAAAAGGGTTGATATTCTCTATTGACTTTGACCGGGTTTAATAGGCCCGATGAAATACGTAACCCTTGTTTAACCCTTTCCTGTTCAATCCCTGGTATGTACGTCCCTGTGATTTTATAATTGAGAAAATATTGTCGCTAAAGAAGAAATTGCTTGCAATCTATTCCCCCCCCCCCACCACCACCACCACTATTCTTCTTTTTCACACTACTTTCTATCCTACTAAATGGTTAGTTTTCTAACTAAATGAACTATACATTTACGTCTGCAATGCCTTTGAATTTTGAAAAGGTCTAAGATTTTGCTAAACAGGAAAGGGGTTACAACTCGTATTTAACATCAGATCTAAAATCACAGACAGATAAATGGACTCAAATTTAAAGCAGCGTTGCATAATTGACCAATTGCGGCTGTCTGTCAAATATATAGCCGACCAGTGAAATCATTCATCAAAATCGCTAGACCAATCAAATCATATATTTAGACCGGAATACTTTGTCGGTTAGGCGACATAAAAGTCTTAATTATAGTTTATGCAAGCTTTGCGAGATTTAGATCTATTTATGTTACAAGCTACTGGAATTAAGTTTTCAAAATATCCTGTAATGAAAATCATAAAATATCATTTCCTACATTTGTCTCCTACCAATGGGTGGATAATCAGTCGAAGGCTCTGACAGGATATAGTTGTAGTACTGGTGTGAGAAATACAAGGAATCAATAGTTAGGCGCTCCGATATTACTGAAATACTGTTAAAAGTGGCGTTAAAGCCCATACAAACAAATCTAACACGAGTGGACTATTTTATTTTTCAGCTGTATGTAACCCTAGCTGTTTCAACAATGGTCAATGTGTGGCCCCCAATGTGTGTGAATGTCCGGAGGGTTTTACTGGTTACCGGTGTGAGGACAGACCAAGTGGTAGGTAGCGCTTTATTCCTAACTACGGTAGCTGACTTTATAGGATTTTCCGTGTTATGCAGTACCGTTTCGATCAGTCCCCTTTGAGTCGTCTTAGCCTAAAAAAAGCGTGCAATCGTAGATAATATAGATAAACCCGTTTGATTTAAACGTGCGCGCTTATATTTAGAAAGAGCTGGCGTTATTTAACGCGCGCACTTTCAAAATATAAGCGTGCACGCGTAACAAGTAAACTATATGAAATTGTGCGTGTACTTGTAAATTAGGCGTATATGCATATATTAAACCCTTGAGCTCTCAGTTATTATGCGCGCACGCCTAAATTTTGTGAGTGTACCTGTATTATTTACGCGTGCACGCGTTTACTTTTAGCATGTACTACCTAAAGTGGACTTTTGACCCGTTTGAAGAGACATAATGTTTTGTCTATCTATAAGGATTTACCACAGGGAATATGACACTTATTAGCTCGGCTGTTTTCAGAGAAAACCTAAGGCTGTTATGACAAGGTCGTTGTCAGCACTCAAAACTTTAACATTTTGTTATATTTCTTATATTACTAAAAACATTTACTTGAAAGTTGGAATATATACTATAAACTATTCGCTATACAAATAGATCAATTCATACCAACAAGGGGGGAAGGTAACTCTAAATCCATTTTATGAACGAATTCCACCCTTTTATAAGCTTAGAAATTGTATCAACTATCAAACACTCGAATAGCAGAGTGTTTGAATCCACATGCGGTTCTCTTGTTTCTATTTCTGGTAGTAGACGCAGTACGTTAGTTTATTCTATACAAAAGTTGAAAATAAAGCATGTAGTATTCATCATATACATGAGGGTTGATCATAAAGTAAATGACGTTAATTCAATTTACTAGGGTTGACCACAAGGTATTCAATGTTCAGTGAAGAATCGAGTAATCTTTCATTTAGTGAACAATAAAATCTATTTTTTCGATAGTGGCGGAGCACGAAAACAAAACAATAGTTATATTTCTTTGATGCAAAAAAAAAAAAAGACAAAAAATGACCTTATGGCTAGGGGGAGGGGGGAATTTCTAAAAACGTGTCATTTTACACGTGATTTACATAGTAACTGATGACGTCACCGGTGTCTTTGGTCCTGTATAGATAAAATTCAATAGCGCAAAAATAAGAAAAGCAGTGTTAAACCAAAACTATGAGTTTATCAATTTGATAATTTCACTGTTTGATTGGTGAAATTATCGAATGATAATCTACCAAAGAAATCTCACTAATCGACCGGAATGTATAAAAGAAATGTATATATGTACATTTTTTCATACAAGAAATAGTATATACCAATATAGACATGTTCCGAGGACTTTTAAAGGCTCATTATAAAGTAGTATGGCAACGACTTGTCACTGAAGGAGCGTTTATTTTGCTTACTTCTCGTATAGCGTTAAAAGTGATTGAAATATCTATATTTCCAAAAGGTATTCGAAGTGCAACTTAAATTGTTTGACTTATTTATAAGCTTAGTCGGTTGTATCGAGAACTGTGGTGAAAAAAGAGCAGAAATTGTTTGAAAGATAGATAAGTTAAGATATATTTATGTATGTAATCTGTCTGCAGGATATTTTATTTGTAAATATCAATAAATTGTTTTTGATATTATTGAAACGTTAGAATGTTCATAAAGCATTTAACCCATACCCACTAAGTGACGCTTTTAGACGCCCCCAAGAAAGAAAAACTTCGTAAACATTGTGGAAAATGAAGAAATTACTTGTCACAACATGTTTTCTACCTCGAAATTCCATAAGGTTTAAATTGTCGTCTACAACTCCAATTTCGACCGGTCTATAGTTTCGCCGTCAGGTCATGGATTAAGTCATGGAATACACTAATTTTTGGTGATTTTTTAGAAGATTAATAGAATAAACAATGCTTGCTTTAAAGGGACAAACGTGAGGTCTAGATAAAGATCCACATATATACAGACTGGTCTTTGTCTAAACATGCTGCCGAAACAGGAATATTTCGGGTTCAGCATCACAACTGTTAAGTGACAATGTTAATGATATAAAAAGGCCATACTTACATATTGAACGTAACGTTCAAAATACAATATTTGTACCATTAGACGCAGAAGCCAATGGTTTGATGTTCCAATACTGCTATGCTGCCAAGAACTGTTACGGACAGAAATTAGATGGACACGAAGGACAGCTCGAGGAGAAGATAGCCTGTTGTGGTGAAGGAGGAGGTAGTTGGGGGATAAGTGAAACCGTTCACTGTGAACAGTGTGAGGTAGACATGGATGAAGGTTCGTATAACTGTCAGTAGTTCATTGGCTCACCTAGGCTCAAGCTGCTTAAGATAGTCTTTAGTGATTACTCACAGTCCGTTGTCCGTCCTTCTTTCGTCCACTAGTTCTTTGGAAATCGTATTTTCCAAAATATTTCGGCCAAACAGGCTGAGACATGGCTAGGTGTTCCTTGTGTAAAGGTCTACCTTTAGTGTTAAATAAAGTGAATTTCGTAAAAAAAAAACAAAAAAACACTGGTACCAACGGCAACAGAAATGCTAGTATTAGAATACTTAATAATCCAAACTTTATGACAAAACTTTCTAGAGGTCTCATATTTTGCCTGTGACATTTACAACTGTTGTTAAAAAACAACCCTAGATCGTGTTGCTCCACCAACGTAAACCCTATTTACATATATAGGAGAAAGAGTATTTTTAAGAGAAATTATTAGAAAATATCTACCCTATTGAACAAAGAATTTTAAAAGTAAATTCTTTAAAAAAAAATATTTGATCTACACGTTTTAAAATTTGCTCGCGATATCCTTCGTACCCTCTACAAGACTATTAAATCGATGCTTTGAATTGTAATAATTTGTTTTACAACAAAGGGGGGTGTTTTAAATATCTGCAATACAGCTTGGGTGTTTCGTATGTTAAGTAACATTATTTGATAATTTAAGTATAAGCTTCATCTGTCAAGAAGAGTGTTCTGATTGGCCAAAAAAATATACCTTCATGAACTAATACTTCTGAGCACGCAGCTATATTGTATCCTTGCGGGGTCTCTTTATGTCATTAAATCATAAGAAATAAAGATATTTTTAAGGAATACAATTATTGACCAATGAAATAATTCATTCAGCCCTGAATTAACATTCGAACCCATTTGTGGGAACATTTTTGTTAGTTTGGCAACTTAAACGTTGTACTTACAACTTATTTAAGCTGTAGTTACGTCCTTTGGGTCGCAAACCAACTATTTTCCTTTTTTGCTGTATGCTAATGGCCATATATTTTAATATTTCTTCCATATCGTGCCGTTTAAAATCAAAACGGAACTTCTCGTTGGGGTCAATGGGCGGGGGCAGAGATTGGTCAATGTAAGTTTAAGGTGAAAGATTAATGTTTATAAAATTATTTCTAATTGGTCAATACTTTATTTTCAGCATTCTCCTCCGTGTCGCAGACGAATGATCTCCCATTTAGAACCTGTCTAAATTTTGGGATGGCGTTTTATCGAACATTCGACGGTCTTGAATACCAATTTGCTGGGGATTGTGCTTACACACTGGCAGAAGACACGGACAGAAGTTGGCATGTCGAGGTCACTGTGAAATATTGTGATCACTGGGCCACTTGTAGAAAGGTAAAAAAACATCGAGCAATTTATAAACAATCACTGTGTATTATTGTCACACTGGACAGGAAAGCAATTGCTATGTCATATACAATCATCAGTATGCAAATAATTAACAATCGCTGCAACCAGCAACTTACTTCGATGTCCCCGCCAAGAAATCCTGCTTCGATTTTTAAATGGCGCTATTTTGCAAAATTTATGGCAAGAAGCATGTAACGGTTGGTTAACGACCTAAATGTCGTAACAATAGCTTGAATAAGCTGTGGTTACGAAGTTTAATTAATCAAACCACCCAAATATTTCACACAAATTGTGCCCAAGTTTGGCGTTCAAATATAAATTCCGGGCTGAATGTATGATTTGATTGGCCGATATGTTCCTTGATTGACAGCTGCGATTGGTCAATTATCATCGCTATTACTTTGTTACCTTGAAGAATGTTACACGCCAGACCGAATTTGATTAAATGAAAATAGAGTAAAAAGGGTCAGTTTTGGCAGTGTATAGGTCCTTTCACAAGCTATAATGAGATTCGAACCTGAGTTCGTATTATAGGACGTTCATTTGCCTTGAAACTTATGCTAGGACAATGATACCATTAGCGATAAAATTTTCGACAAATTTGATTAAACACAATAACCATCAAATTGTCCTTTATTTGGGACGGCCTAACGCGGGGGGGGGCATTTCAAATCTCAACACCAAGTAACACATGGTCCTGACAGAAATCTATTAACACATTTGAATACAGTGCAACAGTGGTCTGCCATTGCGCAGAACAAGAGTTTAGGCTTCTAGCTATCGCCAAGACTCGAAAACACCATGTTATAAGTTAATCGAACTTTTAAGGATACAACGTGTCTAGGCTAAAATGCGGAGTAGGGTTGGACCAGTAAGGCTGCAAATAACTGATCACTTGGCTATGTTGTAAATAAGTAAACAAACACTGTGAACTATTATGATCAGTGGGCTAAATATCGAAAGATAAATAGCCATTATGAAATATTGTGATCACTGAGTTCTATTTTAGAATCACCTTGAACATATCAGTGTCCTATGAGTCTGGTAAAATTGTCAACAAAATCATAATTGGTGAGAATTGCTGTAAAACTTCAAACAATCTCCTTCCCGTATCTTTGTAATCATGTCATGATGATACATTCAAACTGGATAACAACTGAGGGTCGGAAAGGATGTAGTTGTAGTAGTGGTGTGAGAAATACCAGGAATTCATGGTTAGGTACTCCAGCTGTCGCGATATGACTGAAATAATGTTAAACGTGGCGTTAAACCCTTGTCAAACTGACAAGCAAATAACCGTTAATGTAGTATTTCCGACGCCAAGTGACGTTTTAATGTCCATTATTCATTTTTGCTGATCAAATACAATTGACCAAACGTCGCAATCATTTAAAGAAACAATCGACCAATCTGTTTTAAATTATGAGTGGTCATGTAATACCGAGAATGTGTCGAGTTTTATCTGTTTTAGAGGACGAGTATCATGAATATCGAGGCTTTGCCGAGTTTAACCTGTTTTAGAGGACGAGTAGTCACGAATACCGAGACTATGTCGAGTTTTATCTGTTTTAGAGTCGTCATGATTACCGAGACTATGTCGATTTTAGATGACGAGCTTAATAAAGTCGGTATTTTATTTATAATATGACATAATAGTGTGCGATAAATCGATAGAATCGTGAAAACTATCCCGCAATACATACAGTAGTTAGTAGTGTAATTTCACGCGTGTAATATCAAAATTATTTAACGACTTTATTTCACTACCAATTCGTAGGTCATATTATTGGTTATAGTTAGATTATAACCTATTATCCGGGAATGAAATAAACCCAGTGCATGTTTTTTATATTATACGGGTGATATTGCACTAGCGTAATAACTGTGCAACTCATGGTAACTCATTCTTGTTGCTGCCAACATGACGTCAGAACACATGTTATGATTTCACTTTACAAACGGCGATATATGTGTCGCGGAATATTACAGATTTTAATAATTACTTGCGAAAATAAAGGTCAGATTTTGATAGAGTATCAAATAGAGTATCAAATTCGCGTTCATAAATTACTCGACATAGTCTCGTTTTTATCTGTTTATGACTCGTTGCATAAATTCGGTATTCGATAAGTACTGATCATATATCCTCTACGTATTTTCAGAGAGTAAAAGTGTACATAGATTATGGTGACGTTGTTGAGACGGAATCCGGAAAGATCTACGTGAACGGTGACTATGTAGAGGTTTTACCGGGATTACCCATCATTACACCCGCCAAATGTGAGTAGAATTGTCAACCAAACAAGAGGTCTAGACGGGTAACAGTATTTTATAATCCTTATTTCTCAACGAAACCCTATGTTGTGGGTAATCATTTGAATCGTCTCGTTGAGACGATTCAAATGAGAACCTAAAACATAGGGTTTATGGCAGTATTAGTAACGATAGAACTTGGAATCGGCTTTGAAAAATGTGCGCGAGCAGAGCAGGATACCATTCCACTATAAAGTAGCCACCGTTTTGCCATCCTGAACAGGCTGCGCTGGATGACCCAATATTGATGAGCATTTTCCTCGTTTAAACAATATGCATGTATCTGTATCTAAGCTAGAAACTATATATCAAGCGTAGGATAATCATTTGTCATCTTGAAGCACCAAGATTTTTTTTATTCATTTATCGCAGCATTCGGTTGGTAAGAAAAAAGAGAGCAAATGCATTTCTCCTAAATAAAAAAGAACTGTTAACAAATACCTTTATCAAATGGAGAAAAAATCTGAGTTGCTTTGGTCATTTGTTAACCAAATACCACACAATCCCGCTTTTTGACGCTTTAATGAAATATGTTTATGGGAAAGCTGTGGTAAAGGAGAAATTGCTTGAAACAGATATTTTCTCACAATTTTCTCTACCTTATTCGACATTTATTTTAATTTGCTACTTCTTTCAATTTGGACCAGTACACCAAATCATCTGGTAAAGGGATAAGTAGCTTGAAGCAATTACCGGGACGAAAAAGTGATAACGCACATATTCATACTACAGCAGAGATAAGAAGTGACGCTCATTGCCTCTTTCGTGTTCATCCGTCCGTCTCTGCGGTCGTCAGCATTGTCATCCGGGTTTTCCAAAAAAAAAAAAATGTAACTGCGAACAAAAGATTTCAATAAAGTTGTATATACCATAAATCGTGGCCATCGTGGTTATAGTGCAGAAAATATTTACTTATTTGAGGACAGAATGGTTCGCAAAC
Organism: Fragum fragum; assembly: GCA_946902895.1. Classification (NCBI taxonomy): domain Eukaryota; kingdom Metazoa; phylum Mollusca; class Bivalvia; order Cardiida; family Cardiidae; genus Fragum; species Fragum fragum. The sequence goes on from OX336378.1 coordinate 52,332,673, forward strand.
ATGTCTTGTTTTTTATAGCGTTTACTGTGGGCGTGTTGGGTGAGTGGACAATGATAGAATCTCCGACAGGCCATCGTGTAAAAACTGACGAACTTAACACAGTATATGTAACAGTGGACAAGGCCAGAACTGACGGAGACAATATACGAGGGTTGTGTGGAAATAGCAATGGAAATAGTTCTGTAGCAGGTATCTCAAGTTTACTTAAAGCCGCTCTTGCAAAATTATGAATGAAAAGATTTTGCTCTAAATTTTCAAATTTCTAACCGTAATGCTAAGGAATATTTAAAAGAAAATGGTTAAGCTAATTTTGTAATGAAAATAACTGTTCATAACTTTAAAAAAAGAGAGAAAAGATGCAAAAATATTACGCGTTATGAGACGCCAAACTTTCACCGAATTATAACCCGAACGGGTATATACGTTATCTGTAGATTGCCTTATTCGTGGTTTCTCTGACGTACCCAATACGTCAAGGGATTCCGCTAACTTCCGATGTATCAAAATGTGGCATGAGAAATATCATACTACATTAAACTTATAGGGAATTAAGTAACTTAACACGAAGCAAGAATATTTATCGAGACATTTATAAATATTGGAAAGGAAATATCTTTTTTTATATGAATTTTTCATTAAAATCCGATCAAGAGCCGCTAGAAACAATATTTCCAAATAGACTTGATACAAGCATAAGTGTTAAGGGACCAAATAATGTATTGTAAACCTTCAAAATAAACTGCTAGTTAAATCCACAAGATGCTCATGCAGAGATTCTACACAAATGGCTCAACCAAAATTCATTACTCTAGGAAAGTTTGAGATGAAAGCTGCACGTCTTAATTTTTTTACGGGTTTTTGGATTCTGAAAACCCAAGAGTATGCAACCTTTCATAAATGATCATTTGGTTTATGAGATATAGAATGCATTTAACCAATTTCCACACAATGACAATGATACAAAGGCAATGAACATCGATAAGTTGTTTCAACTTTAGAGCATACTTGAAGAATTTCCGTTACTTCATCGATTGAAAAATATAGGGAAGCGACATTTTTCTATCGGTTATAGAGACATCTCTCGGTAATATCTGTCTTTTCTAAATTATCTAAAGATTTATTTTTGCGACCGAAGGAAGAAGGGTTCATGTTTTTATAGGTCTTAGTAGGACTCTATACCGTGTAAGATTCATACTTTTAATTTTTTCCTGTTTTAAACAATTTAAGACCTGTCCGAGTTCAAAGGTTTTACAGACGAACACTTAATTTAGATTTAATTTGTAAAATAACCATTCATTAGTGTAGAAAATATTGTCCTCAAAAAAATGCTTGCTACAAGCAATTTCTTCTTTTTCTACAACATTTTCTCAATTATAAACGCACAGGGACGTAAAAACAAGAGATTGAACAGGAAAGGATTAACGGGTCTTCTCGGACTCTAATCGTTTACTTCAACACGATAATCCAAATCAAACAGTTATTCCATGAGTTTTTTTATAAATCAACAATGTATATATTGAATAAAACGTGAAATTAAACTCATTAATGACAAAATGATAATGAAATAAAATAGAAATAAAGAAAATAAAACAAAACAAACAAACAAACACATTTTTCAATAAAAAACAACTAAATACATGTTTTGCGCTTAATCAAGGAAAGATGAACAGTGCGCAGATTTGGTCTTGTAGTCATGCACAATACTCTAGTGTTATTGCCCCTGTTATAGCCCTTGGTTCGATATCCCCCACCTTTCTGGATGGATAACATTGTGTTAAATGAAGAAATTGCTTGTTACAACCAATTTCTTCACTTTACACAATGTTTTCCCACTTGTTTTTCTTGGGCGCGTAAAACACGTCTGTTTATTTAATTTTCAGATGAATTTCTAAGGAGGGATAACGAATACACAACAAATTCCGCCATGTTTGGAAACTCTTGGAAACTTGTAAACAGCGACGAGCTGGTGAGAATACAACGTGTTCATTACCCATCATTCCTATCTTAATTGGCGGATAGCTGACCCCGCCTACTGACTCCGTCTGGAAGTTCCACTTTTGATACTTAACAATTTAATTTTGCAAAATTTATATCCAGCAACATTTTACAAAAAAGTCAAATGGTTGGGTGGCGACCTAAATGTTATAACTACAGCGTAGATAAGCTGTATTTTATGACGTTTGTAAGTCGCCAAATTGACAAAAAATCGCATTAATATCGGTCAATGTGGGAGTTCATAGTTCACTTCGGATCTAAATGAATAATTCTATCGGTGGATTGAATCTTTGGTTGACAGGCGCATTCGGTCAATTCCCCTAATGTTTTATCAGTTAAATGACCTAATTGTGATAAAAACTAAATTATATTACTTTCCTATTTCCACTTCTTTTATAGGCACCGTGATATAATCTTATCTTTACGAAAAAATCTCCATTTGAAAATTTTCTTTATGAAGAAGAGCTCTCATTTATTATCTCTTTCCTCTCAATATGATTATACTCACACAGCAAAACTTCGTTCTTTTTATTATAACTGTTCAAATAAGCTATAATCAAGGAATGCCGATGTTACATCCTATGAAGTTAATAAGGCCTGTTTCTTTTCGTTTATTTTTTCTTTCCCACCCTTTCAAGTAATGGTGATCTAGATAATCATACGAATTGACTTATAGCATAAATCTCTCTCTCTATTCTTCCCCCTCTCTCACACACCCTCAATTAATATTACTGTATTTTTTAAAAGCAAGCCAACTTCTCGTTTTTCCTTTTTATAATATTTGCTAAGGTGTTAAGGTAAATGACCGATGGCTTGCCCAACCTACTGACTCCGCTTGTTACGGCTTCTGATTATGAAAGGAGATCCCACTTTGTTAGTTTACGGCATAATTTTAAAAAGAAACAACAACAACAACATATAGACAATAACATGTGACAACAAAGTAAGATGGTTGTTTGTAGACCTAAACGTCGTAACTGTATCTTAAATAATCTTTAAATAATCTTTTATTTAAGTCGCCAAACCAACAAACTGCTTTACATGAATGACGACCAATGTTGGAGTTCAAACTTCACCTCCGCTCTAAATGAATAATTTGATAGATCGATTAATACTTTGATTGACAGCCTTCATTGGTCAATAAATCCCTGTAGAAGATTTATTCAGGATAAACATCCACTTCACGGTTTATCAAATATTGACCTTGACATTTTGTTGTCTATAGTGTGAAGATACAGGAGCCGTGGAAGATTTCTGTTCCGACCTGTCGGTCGAGGATCAACAAGCTGCCAGTAAAGCATGCTCCTTCATCAGATCCAACACGTTTGTGGAATGTCATGGTGTGGTAAGTTGAAAATTTATTTGAGATGCTTTCATAACCAAAACGGACAAAAAAAGAGATAAGATTTCAAAGGAATTTTGAATTATAACGGTTAAAAAATAATGATATGGATATGTCATTCCATCGATACATGTTCCGTCGTATTTTATGTTATAAATAATTAATCTGGAACGTAACTGCATAGGTTCCGTAGTGGCTGGGTTTTTTTTTTCATTTGACCCATTGAAAAAAATAAATTAAAAAAAAAAAAAAAAAAAAATTACGACGACGGAATTATTTTATTACGTCATTTGACAAGACATATTTTATAGGATGTACCTTTAGAACTACCACTTTTGTGAGAATTGCCATGTTTTATAATATACGCTTCGCTATATATATTTTGTGAAAGCTAAATTTTTGAGTAAATAGATATCAAGTTAAATTTGAGACTTAGGAAAAAACCAAATATTTGAGAAAATGATCGAAAAAGCATGGGTAAATTCGAGATTATATTTCGAATATATCAAATCGTCGTTACGCGAGAAAATGTCGTAACTACAGCTTTATAAAAATTGAAAGTCCATTTCGTCAGTGCGCGAGCAGCAAAATGTCGTTAATACAGCTTTATAAAAGCTGTAGTTAAAATATTTTACTCGCGCACGGACGAAATGGTATTTTTTTTTCTAAAAAAAAACACACACACAAAAAAAAAAAATGCCCCGAGCTAACGATCGGACCTTGTTAGTCTGTCTAGATAGATCATGGTAGATACCTTCACACTTCAAACACGATTCCTTTCTTGTTGACTTGTCACGTTTGGATTGTAGGTTGATTCAAACATGTGGTTTGACATGTGTAGAAACTACCATTGTAAGGCGGATAGTCCAGAAGAGAAAGACGAAGCGAAGTGTTATTATATAGAGGGATATGCACGAGAATGTGCCGCTCATGATATTGTAGCGCTCTGGAGGAGCTCTCAGATGTGTCGTAAGTCAATTTTCTCAAGGGATCAATAAGGGTACCCACATATATGAATTGATAATACTAATCCTAAAGAGGTATAAGCGGCGTGAGGCTCGGAAAGGATAAAGAGGTAGTACTGGTGTTAGAAATATCAGGAAGTCATGGTTAGGTGCTCCAGCCTCAAAGACATGACTGAAAGTCACTATTCTTAGATTTCGGTTGTATCAACCACTTCGAAAATTGTGTGTGGGTATTTCCAATAGCAATGCAGCTATCTAACTAAAGCATGATCAACACTGTCGGAGAAAGGTTTTAGGTACCAGATGGATTAGTTTTCAGAGCAGATAAACCTGTCTTTCAAGATTTAATATCTCTCACCAATGGGTGGATAATCGTAAACCTAAGTGGGATAGCAGCTTGGGGCTAGGGAAGGATGTGATGGTAGTACTAGTGTTAGAAATAACAGGAATCCATTGTTAGGTGCTCCGGCCGCCGCGATATGACTGAAATGCTGTTAAAAGTGGCGTTAAACCCCATTCAATCAATCAAGATTAAAACAGGCAAGCGAAAATATGATACCGATGACGTAGGCTATGACGTAGGTTGTCCTTTTATCTTTATGGTTCTCTACCCTATTTTCCAATTCATAATAAAAAATACCATTGGCCCATAAATCTATTACCATACAATAATGCTAAGGACACCCTGAAAAATACAATCATTGAAGACTTTGTTACAAGCAATTTCTCCTTTTATACAATGTTTTCTACCCAATTTGACAACTATTTTTCAATTTTAGCGCAATAATAAATGTTGTCTTTTAATTTGAAATAATGTCTTCTTTAAATTTTGAGCAGTTCAAAATTGTTTCGTCTGGTAATAGGTTACTCGATCTTTTTACCAGCACGTTTACGTTAAACAATTCTTTAAAAGGGACTTTATTCCAAGGGTATACTTCTACCATTGTGTATACTCAATTAGAGGATATATCTTTTTTATGAATAATCGAAAATTCTGCGAAAGAAATCTATGATATAAATGAGAAATAAATGTGTGAATAATTCAACCCATTCCAACATAACAAAATTCTAGACTGGTCCAGGTTGTAAGAGGCTGCAGACGACAATTTCAAGTTGGTGATTTGTTTTTTCGTCTTTATAGATATAAATCATGGTGGATAATGAAGAAATTGCTTTAAACAAGCAATTTCTTCATTTTCCACAATGTTTTCCAAAGCTTTTTTCTTGAGAGGTATCAAAAGGAGGGGTCTTGGTTAATACACATGCTGGTTTGGACCTCTCCAAATTCAAAAGTTTTTCAAAAAGAAATTCAAAATTAATTTGATTTGAAAAATAATAAACCAGCGGGGTAGAAAACATTCTGGAAAAAGGAAATTGATTGTTACAAGCAATTACATCTTTTTCTACAAAGTTTACTCAACTATAAAATCATAGGGACGAAAAAACCAGGGGTTGAACATGACAGGGTTTAATAAAACACATGGGAAAAGGCTAAGGATCTGTTATTTGGTGGAATATTTTTACAGCAAAAGAATGTCCCGTGGGTCTGGAGTACTCCGATTGTGCCTCTCCGTGTCCCAGAACGTGTAAGGCGCTACACGAGGTGATGCCGGAAGAGTGTATGACGTCATGTATATCAGGATGTCAGTGTCCATCCGGGCAGTTCTACCAGGATGGTAAATGTATACAGCCTACCGAGTGTCAATGTGAATATCATAACAGACGATATAATCACACAGAGGTCATCATTGCTGAGTGTAACAGATGGTTAGTAAAGTTTACCTATCACATAATAACAGTGAGAATTATCATAACAGACGGTATTATCACACAGAGGTCATTGCTGAGTGTAACAGATGGTTAGTATAATTTACAATCACGTGTATTTCATAACACACGAAAAACAGTTAAAAGGGGAGATTACCATTACGGGTTGTAACAAGAGGTAGTAGAGTGTGCATATCATTTAATTAAATTGGATGAGCGTATAATGAAATAGTGTCTTCACTGCTGACTGTAACAGATGTTTGTTATATTGTACAAATCACGTAGAAAACGCGTATATCACACAATATGATTGAACCATTAAAAACCGTAGCCAGTGTGATAAAGTCAACAGAATCAGAGAAGCGACGACATAACCATACAATGAGAACCATGACTTAAATTGCTGATAAACAGTCCCGACTGTATTGCAGGCCTTTCAGATCTTTGATACGAGTGAATCCATGTTGTTGTTTTCTTTTGATTATAGTAAATATATTATTTTAAACCATGATTTATTACAATAACAGTGAATAGAACTTAGTAAACCCATTTATTTAATCTATATGCATTTTTTCTAGAATTCTTGGAATGCAAACTGTTAAATATACCATTTTTTTTCATTGAAAGCAACATGACAATAGCGAGTCTTTTAAAATGACATTGAATGCAGTAGGGTAAAAAATCCTCTTTACCTAAACCTAAATTCCAATACAAGTCGAATGAATTTAAGATTCAAGCTTTTTGAATTTATTGAAATTTTCATACTTCTGTGAAATTTCTTTTTAGTAATCAACTATTTTGCATAGTTGCGCAAAAAGTAGATCCATAGATTTATACCCAAAGCTAGTAAAATATTTGGTCTGTTTTGTTTAATGACATTAAACTAAAAGAAATGAAGAGATTTTTTTTTCATCGAGGTATGAACCTAAAAACTTAACCTTAATGGTGTATGAATCTACTATCGCGTATTACAGAGTAATTTGGCTCTTTAATTCATACCTCAATGACAACAAAAATATTCGCTTCATTTCTTAAATAAAACCAATGTTGCTATGTTTGAAAACCATGACAATGTTTTCATTTCAGTGAATGTAATATGGGTAACTGGGTGTGTGTAGAGGACAAATGTAGTTCATCCTGTGATTATTACGGGTTTGGTCACGTGGACACGTTTGATGGTAAATCCTACGAGTTTGAAGCATCGCTTTGTTCCTATTATCTCGTTCAGGTGTGTAAGTTATTGTTCAATCTGGTTATTTCGACTTACCTTATCTCGAACTATTGTTAAATGCCTTTATATTCTGTCCCGATTTACCTCGGCTTATTTTGGAGAAAAGTAGAGCTAGTCTCGCCATCATAGTATCGCTAGCGTTAAAGACTTCAACCTTGGTGATATTTTTAACATTATTGGAGATACTTTCTTGAAAATTGTCATTTGTGTTCTCTTTCACTAGAACAATATAATTCTGCTCATTTCTGATTAAGATTTCAGCCTCTGCCACCAAGCGTTGGTATACCGCATTGGCACTCTTGTTAAGAAAATAACTCAAAGTACATTATTAGGAACATAAAACAAAATTGAAAGCAAAACAATAACAAACAAATTGTTGGTGGGCGACTTAATTGCCACTAAACTGTAGATGCGGGGTTTTTATCGCCCTCGCCGAAAATGTATTACTTAATTGATTGATGTCAACATTTTACCTCCAGTAAAAATACACCATTTAATTAGTCCATCAATTTATTTATTGCTGCGGGGTCGGTCGAATATTTCCTATTTGCAAGTTTTCCAAACCTTTAACACTAAAAACTGACTTTACATCTTTGCATAATGTGTAGAATCGTCAGCACCCTACGATTTATCTCCCCATTGTCACTTCTTTCCTTCTTGAATAGAGTAATATTATAAAAACTAAATATGGCAGGTGGTGCACTTTTGTTTTGATTGGTCGATTTATTTTTTGATCTACCGTCGCGATCGCCAGTTACTTACGCAGAAAATAGTGAAAGCTACCCTTTTGAATTGAAACTGGATAGAGTTTATATCTAGTGCAAAAGAGCCATTACTTTTCATTTTTTTTTTTAATTTGAGTTGTTGTCCTTCCTCTAAGTACATGAAACTTCATGTGTGAATGAATTACACGTATCAATATATTTGATCATGGCAAGATAAATTATAAAAGTATAAAAGTAAAAAGTACTATAATTAATCTCAATTATTATGCCTAATTGAGGAATCATTTCATGTTTTATTTATGAGATAGTTTTCGCGGGGCTTGGTCGAGTCCCCATGGGTCGCGTTTACTTCAGCATAATTTACAGCATTAATCGTATTCCAAATGAAGCCTCGCTAGTTATATTTAAGTTTTTAAATCTTATTCTCGTCATCTAATATGTAAAGTATATCCAAATAGAATTGGTTCTTTCTGTTTTAAGCCTACCGACACCACGTCACTTGATGACACCAGAAATGACCTCAAGATTAAAGTGTCTCACGAGGACTGTGGTGATAATATCAACGAAAGAAACTGTGTTAGTGGAGTGGTGATTGAGACACAAGGAAATACAGTCGAGATAGAAGGGGAGAATGGCGAATATGTCATGATCAACAGCATTGATTACAGTAACAGTATTACAAAGACGCCATTCCTGTCTCGTGTCCTCTACGTCAAACAGGCCACGTCACTCTTTAAACTAGTTCGAGGGTTTGGTTTCCGAGTTTTGTATGGATATAGACGTGTGTATGTTAGCGTAGATCCATTCTACGATAATAAGGTATTACAGATGAATCTTTTTGTGTCGGTGTCACTTCTGTCGAATAACGGTCTATGGAGAAGATATTTGCCTCGTTAAAAATATCTATTAACCCATTCTCACACAACAAAATTTTAGACTGGTCTAAATTGGAGGAAGCTGCAGACGATAATTTCAAGTTGGTGGATTTCTTTCTCATCTATTTGAATAGAAAATATTGTATATAATGAAGAAATTACTTGATACAAGCAGATTCTTCATTTTCCATAATGTTTTCAGAAGCTTTCTTGGGGGGGGGCGTAAAATGTACATGATTGGATGTATCGGAATAAGTAAAGTAACGGAACGCTTCTGAAATTGAAAAAAAAAATAGTAAAAATAAAAACAGAATAAATATCTTCTTAATTTGCAAGATAGTTCTTGATTAAAGAAACAAATCTTGCTTAACACTTTCATCTAGCGAAATCAAACGACCCTATTAAGTCAAAGTACTGATATCTCGAATTAATTCGGGAAGTCGACATATTGAAACTACACAGTATTGGTACGCCATACTTGTTATGTTGAAGTCATTCGTATTGTTTAAAAAATGGAGACAATTTGACTTCGACTTACGGATATGAATACCTGATAAAAACATTCAGTCACATAATTAAGTTTGATACATGAACATATAGTTATCTTGAAAATATAGAATGAACAGTCGATCCTGCTAAAGCGGCCATCTCTTTTAAGCGACCACTTCAATTAAGCAACCATAATCAAAGTTCCCTTTCCATAAAGCATAAGCATAAGCTTTTGATAAGTTGAAGAATTCTTTAAAAGGAATAACTAAATCCTATGTTCTTTTAACTCATTAGAATCGTCTCAATGACGACATCTAACAATACCAGTGCTGTACATGTCCGACTCAGATTTAAATATTTCCGCATGCATTAAATGACTTTTTCAGGGAATTCCGTAGGGCGAATTTGTTCAAGTATACACGATCCTTATTGGTTTTAAGGTCGGTGTAACGTTAATATGAAAAAAAAAAAACAATTAAGAATTTATATGCAGATCATTTTAGACATCAAATCGGCCAAGGTTCTTTTACAAGTGACCCTACTGATTTGAATTTGATAAAGTTACGCTAGTCTTCTTTACGGAACCTTTAAAACCTTATAACTGTTCTGAAATCGATACGTGCTCTTCAAATATGTCATAAATTTTAGATTTATGGTGTAGAAACATCGCTACTACGTTTATGTAAATGGATGCAAATCATGATGACACAAAACATGAAAATTGTCTATATGTTAAACACAGACAAATTGTGTGTGCTATCCCCTATATTACATGGGTTCTATTAATTTAGTAAAAATATTTATCCACGAGCTAAGATTTACAATTTTTCATTCAATACCAATCAATAATCTGTAGTGATCCCATAAATCTTGAGTAATAAAAGTTCCGTTCTATTCTGCTTCGCCTGAAGATACAGTAAACCAAAGACAATGATGGACAGGAATGATAATTGTTCATTTCTTATCTCTAGATACAAGGTTTATGTGGAAGGTTTAACTACATTACATCAGATGATATGCAGTCACCTCAAGGAATCACGGAGACGAAAGTTGCCGCCTTTGTTACACATTATCGAGCCTCGGTCAGCTGTCCGGTACAGCTAGAGAGGCCGGTAACACTCGACTGTCAAGTGGATTTGGTAGGTTGATATATCTACAAGATTTTATAATGAATTCAACACTTTAACATAGGAAAAAAATGAAAAGTTGTTATCAACTCGTATAATAATTTTCCTGAGAGTTTACATTTCACGAACGGCACATGTAATTTAACTTTGTTTTTACCTTGTGTGTGTTCTTAATAGTTACTCATGATTTAATGGAGATTTGTCCAATTTCAATGAGGATTTAGACGACATTTCAAAATGTTTAGTAAATAAAAGAAGTCTAAAATGGATAAAATGTTTGTGTCGGTCTAAATCTTAACAAGTTGATAAACTGCGATGGGATTGATTTATACCGCGCTTTACTTTTAATGTAGTGACCTGAAACAATTCATATTTCATATTTTTATTTCTTGTAATTCGCGAACACCATCTGTATCAAATGGAGGACCATGACGTCATATTTACGCATATATTTATGGCTGACCAATTTTACCATACCTTATATTACAGCATAACTTCGCTGCCAGTAAATGTGCTCCACTGAGAGACACCCAAGATTTATGGTCCAGCTGTCAGGGTCTTGTATCATTTAACGAGTACTATGACCAGTGTGTTAGTGATATGTGCAGCATCAAGACATTCTCCGAGGTAGAGCCGGCCTGTATTATCATGGCTGTAGTGGCTCACGAGTGTGCTCTCCAAGGAGCAGTCATCGATGATTGGGCTGACCATCCTAGTTTAGGGGGAAGTTGTGGTAAGGGTTTTCTATGTGGCTATACATCTTCGGTGCGTGAGTAAAATGTCGTAACTACAGCTATAACAAAACGATATATGTTTTCGGGGGAAGCTGACGCGGTCTTGTCTGAAACGACGTTTGTCTTTGAATCTCATAAAGAGGGCACTATTTAATTGAGACATATTGTTGTTTGGCGAGCAAAATGTCGTAAATAAAGCTTGAACAAAGCTGTATTTATGATATTTCGCTTGTCCAACGACAATATACCACATCAAATCGACAGCTTTCGCTATACAATTCTCATTTGGAATTTTAGAAAAGACATCTTGTTCCATATTGCTCACAGTCCGCGTTTTACAGCACAATATTCTTAGGTTTTCGTGTTTAAAATCTACGGTGCAAATATATTAATATAATTGTTATTTAGTTAACTACTACAACGAATAAAGGGCTTAATTTTTGAAGCGTTCACATATCTTTCAAAGGAGCGGATGAAATATTTTTAACCCATTCCCTCACAATGACGGTTTTGGACGCCTAACAAGACTAATACGTTCGGAAAATATTGTGGACAATGAAAACAAATGCCTATTACGTTTTCTACCCCAAAATACAAAATTTATAAAAAAAAATACACCAGCTAAAAATACCGTCTACAACTTCCTTGAATTTGCATCAGTCTAAAATTTTGTCGTTTGGTAATGTGTTAAGAACTCTTCCTTTTTATTGACTGAAATTTCATTTTGACAATTTTGTTCATACCTGCCAATTTCCATCCTTTTACTCTTGTAGATGACATTGTAACCTGTCCAGCATCTGAATCTGGCCTCGGTTATAAAGAATGTGCGACGACATGCCGAGGTCAGTGCCGAGACCTACAGATCGCGGACTCGGCATGCGAGGAGGAATGTATACCTGGATGTCAATGCAAAGCCTCCCATCAGATGATCGATGATTACGGTACATGTGTGAACCCTGAAGATTGTACATGTTATGATAAATATCTACCGGAAGGGAATAGGATTGTTGATCCTGGAGTAACTGTCGAGATGAACTGTCAGGAATGGTGAGTATACGCATTGTAATTTTACATTCTGAAAAATCTGTGATTATCTTAAATATTTTAATAAATCTGTAAGTCGAACTCCTTTGTTGGCCTTGTGGTATTGTACAAGCGCTTGAAAAATGAATCAGTCGAACCTTTATTTCCCAATTTCCCCCAAATTACAGTGCCTTCAAAACTTTGATTGTTTTCGAACGAACCATAGAGGGATATGCGTTTCATTTTCCTGCTAAATAAACATACACGCGTTTTCCTTTGTTTAAGCAGTCTTTTGTTTTAGTATTGGAGATGAATGCAAAACTGCTCTGAGCTTTATATGCCAACGCTTCAAGAGCTGTTGTTAACGTCAGCTTATGTTCACATGATACACATCGCTTGTTTTATTACAGTTTATGTGCTAACGGTACACGGCGCTGATATTTATACCATTATAATTTAATCTTAGTTTCGTCTATCAAAAACGAGCGTTTTGATTGGTCGAAATAATATTCATAACACCATGAACAAAATTTTGAGCACGCAGCGATTTTGCATGCTTCCGCACAAAATAGTCCCATACAAAAAGGAATCAAAATTTGTAAAGCTTTTTTTTTTTTCGCTCGATGCTATCAACTTATAAGAAATGAAGAGAATATTTTTGGTTTTCATGGAGGTATGAACCGAAAAACCTAATCACACAATGTTTGAATCCGCGGATTCATACATTGTGTGATTAGGTTTTTCGGTTCATACCTCCGTGAAAACAAAAAAAACAAAAACATTTCTCTTCATTTCTTAAGTGAATGCTATGGTGTTTTATAATTTTTAAAGATGTAACACTACGCAAAATTATATTTTCCATTCCGGTCTGTATTCATTCATATCTTTATTTCCTCCGTATCAACAATGAAGATTTACATGAATATAATATTACTTAAGTTCAAAGAGAGAATAAAGAGAATACAAAATGCATTTCACAACCCTATATACATGCATTACTTGATTTTGTTGGCTTAAGTAACACAAACCTATGAATAATTACCCGTATGTGCCTACGACCTACATAACTGTTTTTTTTTACACACATACATAGCTATGTTAACATTTTATGTGCTTACTAAAAACATAACAATTGGCATAGCTTGACAAACATAACTATATTTATTACACTTAATGTGCTCACTAAACACATAATTGATTTCAATAGTTTTGTGCTAAAGATAACCTGGACTCTGTTTGATTTCAGTCTATGTGCTAACGGTACATGGAGCTGTGTGGATCTAGAGTCCTGTGTATCGGACGTTTCGTGTCCTAAAAATCAAGTGTTTTTCGAAGATACAACAATCTGTCAGACGACATGCGAGACCTACTCTATGGCCTGTGATTCCGGCTACCTGTACTCGGGTTGTGGATGTCCATCCAACTACACAATGGCACCTGATGTACGGCATTAATATTAAGACACATCTTCTCTTTCTCGTAGATTATCGCAATTTTGGGAAGACTTAAGTTTTTTTTCTGATCGTGTAACCTTGTATATATAATAGTCGAAAATAGAAATGGTTTGCTAATTGATAAGATAATCAGTTTTACACAGATATTTTTTTCCTAACTAAAATTTATTTTAACTTTGTTTAGGTATTTCTCAAAACAGTATGACTGTGTTTATAAAACCGCTGTAATATTTATTATTTGAAATATCGAAGATAGATTTAAAAAACAACAACAAAACTTGCAAAAATCAAGGTGAAAAATGCAGGGTTCTGACCACTTGGAATTGATCTTCAAAAACGCATGCGCTATAAAAAAAGATATACTAAAACTGATAAGACTGTTCTTGCAATACAAAAGTTAAAGACAATTTTCTTATATTTTAGGGAAGTTGTGTTGAGCCCAGCAGTTGTCCTTGTCAGTACAATTATAACTGGTACCAGCCGGGAGAGGAAGTACTGGATGGCTGTAGACAATTGTAAATAATTAATCGTCTTCTGTTACTATCTCTCTTCCTTTCTTAAGAATATTTTGTTTTACTGCTGTTTCCGGCGATTATACACAATAAAGGATTGTTGTTATAGTCTATGGAAAAATGTGGGAGTTATGACAGAGAAAAAATAATATGAATCGATTGAATATCGTAATCATCCTTTAGACCAGAATAGTAAAGTTTTGAAAATGAACGTCTCTGTTAAGTGAGTCAAACCGCGTTTATGGTGAACGGGTGTTGCAAGCGATAGGTCGATTAAGGTACTTACTCCGCTTGTAACGGAGTTATTTTGATAAATTTATTAACAATAACATCTAACAGAAAGGTTAGATAGTTGTTAAGCGACCTAAACGTCGTAACTACAGCTTAAACAGCTATAGTTTCGACGTTAAGGTCGCCAGACCAACAAAAATGTTTTACAATCATGTCGGCTAATCTTGTAGTACACACCTGACTTCCGGTATAAATGAGTGATTTGATTGGTCGATAGATTTTTGATTGACAATCGCGATTGTTCAATTACCGTTAGTACAACGAGTCAGGTTTCTTTTATTTCAGACGCTGTGTAGACCGCCATTGGATCGTGATTTCTGAAGGAGATTGCCCGGGTAAATGTCAACTTTTATTTACACCCTCAGCTAAAAATTAAATGTTAAACTGCTCTGAACTCAAAGTAATTTAGAGGATTTATAAATTGTTTCCATTTGTAAATTTTTGTTCCTTTATTTTGCTCGAACTATATTTGCTATTTTTAGCTAGCAAAGCGTGAGCTTTGATAGATTAAGTTAACAGACAAATTTTTAGGTAATCTCAAAGTTCAATGAGTGCAAACTGCCATTGGAGGCTTAACCACTAATCATTTGAATACATACACCATAAAAAGTAGATCTGTTATATTGTAAGATTATTACTAACTCTATTCAAATTGTATCGCACTATTTCAAAAGCATGCTGTCTAACCCATTCCCACTCAATACGTCTTTTTAAGCATCTCAAGAAAATTGCTTTAAAAAATATTGTGTAACTCCACAATGTTTTCTTCCAATTTCCACTATCTTGAAATTGTCGTCTGTAACTTTTTCAATTTGAACCAGTATAAGATTTTGACATTTTGTAATAGGTTTACTCCTGGGTTACTTTAACCAATGTCTTTGTCATGATAACATTTGACAAAGAGGATTACTTAACAAACCATGCATTGCTAGCTTACAGTACTTTCAGTACTTTGATTAAAGTTTGGCATAACCATTCAGCTTTTGAAAATAGTGAAATATCGTTGAGGTAGGTAATTCTTTCATCGAAAAATTTCATATAAATACGAGTTAAGTCTTGTTGCTTTTCAGCCGCAGCCATAGCACGGTGGTAGCGCGTAGGACTCCGAGTCACGGGGTCCTTGGTTCAATCCCCGGTGGCGGCGAATATCCTTTCCGACATTTGTCTCCCACCAATGGTTGAATAGGCGTAAACCTATGTGGGATAAGCATTGGGGCTCGGAAAGGATTATGTGGTCTTACTGTTGTTAGAAATACCAGGAACCCATGGTGAGGTGTTCCAGCCGCCGCGATATGACTGAAATACAGTTAAAAGTGGCGTTAAATCAATCGTTGCTTTTTGTGTGTAATTATTAAAAGTTCTGAATTAAAGGTTACACTAGTTTATCTGATTACCTTATATTGACGAATCGCGGCAGTAAAATAAAAAATCTATCCACCAATCAAATCATTATTTCGACCGTAAGTTAATTTTGATTCGACATTTTTATTTTTACTTTTATTGGTTTTGCAACTTTAGCATGGTTACTACAGATAATCAAGCTGTAGTTGCGACGTTTGGGTCATAAACCAACAATTCGTCTTTAGATGACATGCCTATGATCGCATTATGAAAAAACAACAAAATATCGTTTGTAACTTCAGTAGAACCTACTGTGGAAGGTGAGTGGGCGGGGCCAATCAACTATCAATTAGACTTCCATAAACGTAGATGACAAAATAAGACCCAGGAATAAGAAATCCTGTAATAACCCTATGTTTATGTTGTAGGTACATGTTGGGCATCTGGTGATCCTCACTATTACACGTTTGACGGTCATCATTACTCTTTCCAGGGCGAATGTACTTACACCATGGCTAAATCTAATGGAGTTGGATTCGAGGTAATTAACAAGAAATTATATCAAGTGATTTGTGGATGCACAAGAACGAAGTTGAAGAAGGCGAAACAGGTTTTGTCCATACTCGTGGAAAAAGACTACCTTGTGTATTGACATCGGCTCCTAATAGCCATACCGTGTAGTTTCTCTTTTCTCCCTATTTGTATTGTCCTAGTTCCCTCTTATTTTTCAAAACGAATTCAATTGTACTTGTCTTATGCAGCCTCACTGAGCCTAGAATTGATTCGCCGTATTGCAATATGTTAAAGTATTGCAGTATAAATGTATTTTTGTCGACAAAGATGACAGCAAGGGCGTCATACACAGATGTTTTGGTCCTGAAATTAAGTTTAAAAAGGAAAATGACTCCGACTTCTTTTCATATGCATTTGTTTCTTTTACAGGTGATCATAATGGATGATGTTATACTCAACATATAATCGATTGTTAACAACTTTTGTCGAACATCTTATCAAATGATTTCAATATAAAAGCAGATGTCACTCGAGTCCAAAGACTTGAAAAAAAACCTAGAATCTCATCAACTTTAAATTGCCGTCTACAACTCCTATCAATTCTGTATAAAATTTTGTCATCTGGTAATGGGTTTAAAGATGACCTTGTGTTTTCCAGGTGAATGTACAAAACGTTCCTTGTGGGACAACAGGAGTCACGTGTACTAAAGCTATAGAAATCATTCTGTCCAACAACTTGGTGATTAGTTTGATTCAGGGAAGAAACCCGACAATAGGAAACCATACTGTGAACTTAGATCAGGAATATCAGACGTATGGTGTGACGATCTCGAAGGCCGGTGTCTGGGTTTATGTCAGAACAAATACGGGAGTTACTGTACAATATGACGAGGGTAATTACTCACTAAATACACTCATTAAGGTAGCATACCCGTAATACCCCATTTTGGAACATAGGAAGTGTACCCTTTGATTTGCCGGCGGAAGATAGTCAAATGATGTAGTAAATACGTCACTATAGTAACCATAGTGGAGCTAAAATGTTACGGTATTCTTGCGTCGTGATGACTCCAAAAATACGCAGTACAAGTATTTTAACTTAAAAAAGAAGGGTATATATTTGATATCTTACATTGAGGTATAAACCTAAAATCTTACCTTCATAATACTTGATATCTAGTTTTATTTATAGATTCATTAAACTATGCAGTTAAATTAGTGCAACTTTTATTCTTACATAAAACAACAAAAATACCGAGATCTGTCAACTAAATCACAACTTGCCAAGTTGAGTTGTTGTTGTTATTACTGTTGTGGTGGTTGTTGTTATTATTATTGTTGTTGTTGAAATAATGCAGTGTCAGTCATCAAGGTTTTTTCTTTCGAGGTAAGAAAGAAAATTTCACTCGAATTCAATGAACTGATTTATGTATAAACAGATACTAACATTGAATGACATTTTAACAGGAACACGTGTGATTATCCACCTCGACAAAGCTTGGAAGGGTATGGTGACGGGTCTGTGTGGAGATTATAACGGTCAAGCCTCAGACGACATGTTAACACATTCCAATCCTGTCGACTTTGGTAATTCTTTCAAGACCAGCACATCATGTGCCGATATTGAGGTTCCAGATGCAGCAACTCTCGACGCTTGTCACGTACGTAAATTTTATGTCCCCGCATCGACAGATTAGGGCATATTGTTTTACCGTTGTCCGTCTGTCTGTCCGTCTTTCCGTCTATAGGTCTGTCTGTCTGCAAAACTAAATTAAAAAACTTAACATTGCCAATTACTACCAGCCTATTCTATATACAATGCTCATATTTGGCACGATGATACTCTCCATAATACGCATCTCCTCATATCAAGGTCAAGGTCATGTGATTAGGTCAAGATCACATACCAAGGTCAAACGTTTAGTCCTGTTGCGGAGGCATTGTGTTTCACAAACACATCTTGTACATACTGATCTTAGAGCTATTAACAAACTTGTGTCCTACAGAGCTAAGTGTTTGGGGTGGCGGTCTAAAATGAAACAGGTTCGACCTTCTGCGACGGCGATAGTTATGTGAATAGGTCCTTGGACACGATAGTTGACAAATCACGGTTGTCAATCAAGAAATAAACCGACCAATGAAATAATCTGGACCTGAGCTTAACAACTCCGACATTGGCTCCATTTTTGTTTACTTTTATTGTTGGTTTGGCGACATGAATGTGGGTTAGGGTTAGAATAAGCTGTAGATACGACGTTTAGGTCACCAACCAACCATTTTACTTTTTTGTTACAGCACACTGGCCATAAATTTTGCAAAGTAACGCCATTTAAAGGCGGAGCGGAACTTCCTGTGGAGTTAATGGGTGGGGCCTAGGGAGTCATTGGGCGAGGCCAGCGATTGGTCAATCAACAAACCACTGGCCCCGCCCACTTATTCCGTCGGTCCTACCTATTGACTCTTACAGGAACTTACACTTCCACTTTAAATGGCGTTCGTTCGCAAAATCCATAGCCAGTAGCATGACCCAAAAGTGAAATGGCTGGATGGCGACCTTAACGTGTAACTACAACTTGAATTAAGCTAGGTTTAAATTGTCTATCTTGAAAATTTGACATCGATAAGAAGCTACAGTTCATGTTATTTTTTTCGTCTTTTTTGATAGAAAACAATGGGGATAATGAGCAATTTCTTCATTATCCTCGATCTAGTCTACCCAAGGAGCAAAAGTTGTTTTTTAATTCTATCAACTAAAGATTTGCGTCTGCAACTTCTCTCAATTTGGACAAGTCTAAAATTCCAAGTGGGTTAATATACAGCACGGATTGTTATGAAGTCAAGCATGTTTTCATTTGTCATATTATAAATTATCTTACCCCGATGGCGAAACAGTATTTTCAATCCATCTTTAAGGATACTTGGTCTTGAACCATGGAAAAATAACAAAATATTGACTATGACGTTTCAACATAGGTTAGTATTTTTTGAAATAGTCGTAATTGACCAAATGCTTGCCACGCCCACTTACTCCTTTAGCCACGCCCATTGACTCCTACAGGAAGTCCCGCTTCGGTTTTAAACGGCGTTATTGTGCAAAATGATCAGTAACATGTAACAAAAAAGTAGAATCGTTGGTTGGCGACATAGACGTCGTAACCACAGCTACAATAAGCTATAGTAACTACGTTAAAGTCGCCAAACAAAAAATGTTTAATAATGGCAGAGAGTGTTGTAGTTAAAATCTCAATCCCGGGCTGAATGAATAATTTGCCTCGATTGGACAATTCAGTAGCTTTAGTAAATAGCGATATAATGATGTATTCTCAATTTAACGGTGTGAAGTTGACTTTGCTCAAGCGACCACACTTTTTATCCAACCACATCCCTTAAACACTATAAAAATCACTCTAATTTTCAATATTTCGGCAAAATATATTCATATGATTTTGTATAGTGTTTAAACAGTTCCCCGAGGAACATTATTATGACACATCCCTTAACCTACCATAGTCGAAACCACTTTTTTGACAGAAAAAGCTCATAAGAAGTGAAGACATTTTGCTTAAATTAAATCACAACTAAATCTTATTATGTTGGAACTCATTAGAATCGTCTCGGTTAGGCGATTCTGATAAGTCTCACAACATTGGATTAAGTGAAAAATTCTGTAATTATTTAGTCAATCGAATCGATCCTGCATATCTTTTGCAAAAAAGCGACCATTCTCTAAGTGACCACTTTTTGGTCGCCACTTGAGTGGTCGCTTAATACAAAATATACTGTCTTTCAATTAATAAACGTATAAATTCTTTATCTTGAATATAATTCATCGATTTATTCTTGTCATTATAGGGAGTTGAACATCGACTCTGGGAGTTGAACATCGACTCTGGGAGTTGAACATCGACTCTGGGAGTTGAACATCGACTCTGGGAGTTGAACATCGACTCTGGGAGTTGAACATCGACTCTGGGAGTTGAACATCGACTCTGGGAGTTGAACATCGACTCTGGGAGTTGAACATCGGCTGACTTGGGCCGTCGCCTCCTGTCTTATAATTGTTGAGGGTGACGTGTTTGCAGACTGCAGGAGCGAAATGTCAGAAGATTTGTTATTTTACTATTATTTTTGTCATTATAGGGAGTTGAACATCGGCTGACCTGGGCCGTTGACTCCTGTTCTATAATAGTTGAGGGTGACGTGTTTGCAGACTGCAGAAGCGCAATGCCAGAAGATTTGTTATTTTACTATTACAATGACTGCTTGTTTGATGCTTGCAGGTAACACCTATATTATTAAAAAACATAGCACTTTTGATGTTTTTAACCAAAGATTTATGAAACAATCTCGAAAATTTCCATATCCAAACTTAATTGTTGTTTTCATTTTTTGTCTTTGTTATGTTTGACATATTTATTTCTATAGAGTATATTCAATAATCGATCACGAAATACGAAATTTCATTAAACGAGTAATCTATAAGCATCTATCAGCAAATAAAAACGAGGCTTTACTCAATTGTTTTCTGTTTAAGATGGCGAGTTTAAAGCGACTCTTGAACAGCATTTCATGTAAACTTGATACAGCAAAGTATATGATTTAAAATAGTCTTTAATGTCAAGTTCAAAATAATCATTCGTTCTTCAGGTAGATCTACTCAATTCATCATAAATTCAATTTATTGTAGTATGTTCGTGTCCTTAAAAATCGTAATTCATCGGATGAGATCGTTAGTCTTCGGGTAATACCGATAACGTCTGAATTTCTAGCGGATGACAATGACGTAATTTGTACCCCATAGAACAACAAGTAGGGCAATTTTCGATGCAATCGACGTGTTTATCCGATAGACTCCGGTTGCATTCGAATTTTTCTCCGTTGACAAACATGGTTTCTGTAACGCTAGATATAGGTAACCATTAAAATTAAACAAATTACAATTTTACCATTAAAAGTAGCAGTGACAATTTTAAAAGAATTTCATCCGATGTAGAGTTTGGGTGTTTATTGAGGATCAAGCATTAAATACATTTATATTTGTTCGGGTTTATGAAGTAAATATTTTAAACGAATGTTTCTGTCCGAAAAAAAAAACCCTAGGGCTTTGCTATTTGGTATACAACATCATCTTGTAGACCTCTTTCAAGATTGTTCACATTATGGCCCCAGGTCAAAATTGGCCCATTCACGTGAGTAACAAGTTTTATAAAGGCGTATATAGTGAATACTTAAAAAGTTGTCTTCTCTGAGACAGATATTTAATATGGTATAAATCATCATTTTCTGGACATCTGCCAAGAATGTTTAAATTTTGTTCCCCGAGTCAGAATTGACCTGTTGATGCTACATTTTTAGTTCACCTGGTTACAGGTTATGATGTTTTATTGTGATCGTTTTTGTTTGTCGCCTTTCGTCGTTCCTTAACTTTTTTCACATTTACGACTTCTTCATAAGAACCACACAATAGATTTCAACTAAACATAGTTGGATGCATCCACATGGGAAGGCGTTCCAGGTTTGTACACACAAGGGAGCTATCTCCACACAGGGCCAAAAACGGACAAAATTAGGTACATCTGAAAAATCTTCTAGACATGAACCAGCAGTAGGTGTGGAACACAATTGATATTTGAAGTATTAAGGACAAGAATTAAAACGTATGTGCTAGGAGAAAAACGGGATGAGGCAAATGTTGGGGGGGGGGGCTCGTCATATACTGTAAAAGAAGTAATGCACGAATTCTTTAAAAATCGCCACTTTTTGTATAGGCATATGCATTTAGAACTTGGTAGGTCTACAATGGTGTTTCTTTCGAGCAGCACCTGGTGTTCGCCAAAGTGCACGAGGAAAGAAACTCATTTTGTCTTCTGTGTGAAGGTTGATATTCTATAAAGTTTGTCGTGATTTAAATCACCAAACCAACTCAGAATGAATTCTCCTTAACTTTGCTAATGATGATAAGTTACGTTCTTATTTTGTCTGTCGTCCATCATACTTTTTATTCCCTTCCTTCATTGTTCTCGTGCCGAATACGTATATCCATGTTTTTTCTGCTCTATGCACTCGTTCGACCGATAAGTCATTATGGACCTCTTGTTGTTAGTTTGGCGACTTTAATGTACTATCTACAGCTTATTTAAGCTGTTCTTTCGACGTTAAGTTTGCCAACAAATCATTTTACTTATTTACCGGCCAAACAAACATACGAAAGCCGGTTAATGTCTGAGTTGAACTTCCTTTTGGACTCATAGGGCGTGACCAGCGGAGTCATTTGGCGCGGTCACCGTTTATTTCCCAAATGAACATTTAGCCGTGACCTTAATGTTTCGTTAATTTTAGATGTGATCAAGGTGGGGACTGCGAATGTCTGTGTACAGCGATTGCTAACTTTGGAGATAAATGTAACCAGCTCGGCTTTCCAACCCGGTGGAGACATCAACGCCTCTGTCGTAAGTTCCCGAATATATTAACTTATTCCAACACAATTTCTGATGCTACAAGAAAAAAATTAGGAAAACATTGTATAACATGAAGAAATTGCTTGCAACTTGAACAAATCTAAAAAATCATAAACTTAAAATTCTCGTTTGCAACACCTTTCAATGTAGACCTGTCTAAATATTTTTCCTGTGGGCATAGTTAAACAGGATAAATATATAAGGTATTACACGAGACATTTTCATTTACGACATTTACCTAATAAGAGACGTTGACCAGGCCCAGCTGATTGTTTTAACTTCATCTTTTGATCTTTTATGCCAATACCAGACGAAAAAACTTTAGACTGGTATAAATTGAAAGAACTTATAAACGATGTTGTTTATTTAAAGGAATCTTTGTATTTGGGGTTAGAAGATAGTGTGGGCAATAAAGAAATTACTTGTAACAAGCACTTTCTTGAATTTCCAATATATTTTCATAACCTTAAGCATTAATGAGATATGGGTTAGATACGTTTTTTCGTAAAAACAGCTTAGGACTTTACTGAACGACGCCGTAATGTGTTAGTGAAATGATCACATGCTGCCAAAACTTTGACGTCCAATACATTGCATATGCTGTATAAAAAGACAAGAGAAACAATCAAACAAACCATGCTGAATTTTACATGTTCTAGTTCAGCCTAAAGAACTTCTTAAAGACCATATAAGTACTTGAATATTGAGAGCCCCAACCCCCACCCCCGGTCGATATTCAATAGTGAACGAGGCCGCGACCATGGCGGAATTGATAACGCGCCCGAATCTCAATCATGAGGTCCGGGGTCGATCCCCGTTCGCGACAAATATCCTTCTGACATTTGTCTTCCACTAATAGGTCGACTTTAACCGTATTCAAACAAAAATTGATATATACGCTCTTTTAAGTTGATCATTGTATCATTAATTTGTATGTTTTGACAATGACCGATAACGTTCAAGTCATACGAATGGAATTGTGTTAGTTTATAATATTCAAACAGTTGAATTCAGGTTGAACCCCTGATATAGAATTCAGACCAACCTGACTTTTTTCAAGGTCAAATTATGTGCAATATTCTATGCATCTTCACTCCGTCCTTGTTGATAACTTGACTTCTGGCCAATGTACAAAGCTAGGCAATATTAATTTCTTTTGGTTCAAATATTCGAATTTTCTCTTATCTAAAGTTCATATTCACTTAATCCTATAATTCTATCTGTGCACTTATGACTTCTTTTGTCTGGTGTAAAAAGGAAAAACCATTGAAAACTGGAGTTATTTTATTTCATTTCAAGTAGAATCAGAATGTATGTTTTGACTCTCCGACTACACATATATAATTCTTCTAAATTACACTATAATGACATTTTATTTCATGCAAGAAAATTAACTAGTCGTCGGAAATATAACAATTATACCGATAAATTCGTTTCAGACAAAATTCAGTTGTTATGTCACATAACATCACACACATGAGAAAAAGTTGGGTATGTCACGTATAGACTCAAATATCGTCGTAGGGCGTGCAAAATATCATAACTACAGCTTGATTAAAGCTGCAGTTACGCCATTTTGCACGCAATCGACGATACAATCATTTCTCGATATTTACGTCAGATGCGATGTTTACCCTTTTCTGTTCAATCCCTGTTTTTTACGTAACAAGCAATTTATTCTTTTTCCACAACATTTTATACGCTACTGAATGGTTATTTTTCTTTCAAATAAAATTCTCTTAAAATTTTCGTATTTTCGTCTGCAAAGCCTTTGAATTTGGTCAGGTCTAAACTTTAAAAAACAGGAAAAGGTTTAGGTATATGTGAGTAGAATGAGACAAAGACTACATGCTCTCTTTTATCAATGTGACATAACGCAACAGTCGAGGCAATGGCACCTAACGTTAACGTTCTCACTATCATATTATTTGTTACAGCCATGCAGTGTGATAATGGCTTCGCCTACATCGCCTGTGGATCCCCGTGTCCACAAACGTGTCAGAATATCGGAGATGAACCCGAGGCCTATTGTAATGCCACATCCTGTGTAGAAGGGTGCTTCTGTCCGCCAGGATATGTTCAAGAAGGTAATTGTGTTTATTTAAATAATCAGTCACTGGCCCAGTCCAATTACTTCTGTGGCCACGCCCATTGACTCCAAAAAGAAGTCCCGCTTCGATTTTAAACGACGTCACGATACAAAAATTGTACCATGTAACGAAACATGAGAATGGTTGGTTGGCGACCTTATATAAATTGTAGTTATGACTTTTAACTTGCCAAACCAACAAAAATGTTTCACTCAAATGTTGTAGATCAAATCTCAATCCCAGGCTGAATGAATTATTAAGCGAGAGCAACGTGACCTTAAATTCAACTTCTTGGGTTAAAATTCTGTTAAGACAGTAAAATAAGAAGAAAATAACGTTTTTAACTAGAAGAGCAAAATAACCGTTTTGTTAACTACTGGTTTTAAACAATAACGAACCTTAATGTCTGTGTAATCATCGATTGAATCAAACAAATACATGAATTTCCGTAACGTCAAAAATTATACCAAGCCTGGAAAACTGATGATATTGCAGTTAATGTGACAGGCATTCAAGCCTAACCCGCATGAGCTTGTTTTGTACGCTCACAGACTATCTATCCCTTGATTCTGTCCATGCTGTGAATGGTCAATCGATGTTCAAAATATCATGGTGCCTTTAGATCGACGATAGGGTAGTCACGCTTAATTACAGTATATGTTTCCTCCAAATTATTTTCGTACCTGACACTACCAATCTCTAAATGTCTTAAAGCGGATTTTCCCTCAAGAATTCCATATAAACCTTAACCCACTTAGAAAGGCAATCCAAGATGTCGAACAGAAATTATTTATAACAAAATTTGTTGATATAAATGCCCACGGTTCCCAGGGACCGAAGATGACAGATATGATTGAAATAAATAGGTAACGATTGAAAAATAAAGCTGTTTCGAATATAATAAAAAGAATCATCAACTAGTTATTTTTGATATGTAAAACCTCTCCTTCGAATACGTTGTTATGCATTAGAAAAACTCGTCATTTTCAATGCCTAATAACGCATTTTCGTGAGAGATTTTCATATAAAAATAATCAGTTGATTATACTCCATGTAACAATAGGCCTCGAATTCATTCCATAGTATTAGACTAGTGGAATATCACCCTCGATATATCAAATACATTCAACGGAGTTGTTTCATTCCCGGGCTGTAGGTAAAGTAATAAAGCCCATCTTATACAAACATTTATTGGTGAAAATGCACTAGTTATACCCGGGTATTACATGAATAGGGGAAAACTTTCGTCTTATAACTGGAATATTGTTCAAACCGGCAATAAACAACATACAAGCGAAATAATTCTGTTTAGCTTAATACGGAATATGCAAAAGCTCATTATTCTGCAAATGTAGAGTACATTTCGCCCTTATTGGGTGTTATATTCATTACGATATTATGTGCAATTTTCTAATGTTATTTCTGTCCGAAAAGGTTTGAAAGTATATTCATTTTTTTAGATAGCTAGATTAAACGCATTTATGCATAAAATATGACCTCTTTCCGACGTAAAACATTTTCAAATTGAAGATTTGTAATCTACCAAAAGAGTCGCAAACAAACTTCTGAACATCAAGTACATTCGTTTTCATATTTCAAATTTGACCTGGATTGTTCCAAACGTTACACTTGTTCTATAAAAATTAACAACAAAATCTTGCATTTACCGATCCTTCTGAGACAGACCTATCTGTGACTTTCCTAACAATTTATTTCGTCTTTTGTTACTAGGTGAGAGCTGTGTCCCGGCAGAAGAATGTCCGTGCATGCATGACGGTATTGAATATCCGGCTGGTTCCACAATTATTATACAGGGCTGTAGAAACTGGTACGTCTGAGATGAACTTCCTACAATCTTTCAATTCAATCTAACCCGACAATAGTTGCAAGTCAGGTGTCACACAAAGAGGAAACATCCAGCCAGTACGGGTCTCGAACCCTGGATCTATTGCTTTCACAGCGAGTACCTGACCATCGCATGAGATGCATTAGATCTCTAGATTGCTCCAAAACTCCAAATTGATGTACATTACTGATTACAAATAGGTTCAAATTCATATGCAATCGTCTCGACGCCGTCATAGCGCTGTCGGTAGCGCGCCAGACTCCTAATCTTCAATCATGGAATGTCATGGGTTCTATCCCCGGCGGTGGCACGTATTCTTTCCGACATTTGTCTCTCACCAAAGGGTGGATAATCGTAAACCTAAGTGGGATAGCAGCTTATGGCTAGGAAAGGATGTAATGGTATTACTGGTGTGAGAAATACCAGGAATCCATTGTTAGGTGCCCCAGCCGCCGCGATATGATTGAAATACTGTTAAAAGTGGAGTTAAACCCAGTTCAATCAATCAGTCAAAGCAATCGTCTCGAGGAAAGACAGCAGAATTCCAGTAAATTTTGTCAATTCTAATGCTTTGTAGTTCATATTAAAGTTTGACGTTCTCATCGAACTTTACTCAACTACCCTACCTACTGTAACCATCAAACAACTAATCTCTCCCTGTCGTTTTAATTTTGTTTGTTTGACAACAAATGATTGATGACGATCAGGACTGTGTTTGACAGACCTCTCTAAGCAGAGCAAAAAATGTGCTCCGTATTCGTTAATGATTGACTCGAATTGTGCCCCCTTTTAGAGTTAAGATCTCTTGTTAATATCGGTGGAACAACGATTAACTAATGATTACTCATTTAGTCGTTCGACTTGCGAAATGTCATAACTACAGCTTGAATAAAGCTGTAGTTACCACATTCTGCACGCCCAACTACGATTTGGTTTTATTTCATACACCCATCCAATTTATTAGTAATTCTTATTCTAAAATATTTATTGCCTTTTCTACCTGTCCGATTTAGATGCTCATAAAACAGTCTAAAACGTGATATAAAGATAGTAGATTATGTTTCGTGATATGTCTTATTCCAGAATGCAATGTACCATAAGCCATTCGTAACTTATTGAAAATTGTACAAATAAACGATTGACCCGACCGCCTTAACAATACATCATAATATTTCGATATTTGTAAGAATTAGAATATTTCTGTATTAGCAGTAAATATTTAAATATTTGTCGAGAAGACAAAAATGGAACCATGACTGTTTCTAATGTCTTTAAACTCAGCATACTCTATTGTTGTAAATACAGTGCAAGAATCAATGAACGATCTCTATTGCTAATTAAGTGAAACCGTTCGTCTAATTTCAGTACTTGTATCAATGGAAAGATGAGCTGTACTGCGGACAACTGTACTGGTATCTGTGAGGACAATGAGTTCATCTGTACTAACGGTGAATGTATCGACATGTCGTATGTATGTGATGGTATCATAGACTGTGAAGACAATAGTGACGAGGTTAACTGCAGTAAGTCCCGTTAAATACGTGTTGTCATATACTTGATGTCAAATACGCGCTGTCGTAAACGTGCTGAAGTATACATGTTGCCGTATATGTGTTATCATATACCTACTGTCGTATACGTGTGGTCACATACTGCCTATAGCAACCATGTTGTCATATACGTGTTGTCACATACTTGTTGTCATACTCGTGTTGTCATATACGTGTTGACGTGAACATGCTATCATATTCGCGCTGTCATATACACATGCTTTGATATACATATTATCATATAACTGTTGCCGTATACGTGCTGTCATAATTTTGTTGTCATATATGCTGCCATTTACGTCTTGTCGTATATTTTTTGTATACGTGTTGTCATACATGTGCTGCCATATAGATGTCGTCATATAAGTACTTTCGTATACCTGGTGTCATATACATGCAGTCGTATACGGCCTGTCATATACATAGCGTCAAATTTATGTTGTAATACAAGTGTTGTCATATACGTGTTGACATGTATGTGTTGTCGTATACGTGCTGTCACAAATGCTGTCGTATACGACCTGTCATTTACGTGCTTTGATTTACGTGTTATCATGTTTATAGCTGATCTTATACATGTCGTCATACAGGCACTTTTATATGCGTATTGCCATACATGAACGGTCATGTGTATGTTACGAAACACATGTTTTTTAATGTACGTGTTCTCAAAAGCAAGGTTGTTGATAAATTTCATCACATATGCTTGATTAAAGCTTTTTTACGATATTTTGCTTGCAGTCCGACTCGAAAATTTCAATAAGGATTGTTTATTTCGTATAGTTTTTGTAGACTTTTATCTCATTTAACCTCATCTGATTTTCAAATGTCGGAATCGTTAAAATATCACCTTTGGTATGACAGATTGTAATTCTTTGTAACTTTCTAATTCCAGCCTTTACCTGTGCTGCCAATGAGTTTAAGTGTGAATCGGGAAAATGTATTTTAGATGATTATGTTTGCAATGGGTTTACTGATTGTTTGGACGGATCGGACGAGAAGAACTGCGGTAAGTGTATTTACCCTTTCCTGTTTAGTAAAAATATAGACCTGTCCGAACTCAAAGGATTTGCAGGTGAAAATTAAAAATATATCTACTTAGAAAAAAAAACACATTCAATAGGGTAGAAATATTTTGGAATAAAAGAAATTGCTTGTAACAAGCAATGTCTTCCTTTTCTACAATCATTTCTCAAATATAAAATCAAAGAAGTAAAAACCAGAAATTGAACAGGAAAGGGTAAATTGAAATTCAACAAGTCGTCATTTTTTATTTACAAATTAATTAAAACCTTTTTAAATAATATTTAGCAAATTTAATCAGCTTTATGACATAATGAAATCAAATTTTTCATAAAGGTATTCACATTAGTTATAAATATACTCATTTGAGTAAGTAAATTTGATGTGAAAACGGTGTAGAGTTTTGTCCTCCCTGCTAAATAAAGAAGTGGAATTAACCACGACCTCTGATCTCCAACAGGAAGTTCCATTGCGATATTAACCCATTCCCACACAACCAAATTTTAGACTGGTCCAAATTGAAAGAATCTGCAGACGACAATTTCAATTTGATGGAATTTTAAATGTTTTCATCTTTTTGGATAGAAAACATTGTGGAAAATGAAGAAATTGCTTGTAACAAGCAATTTCTTCATTTTCCACAATATTTTCTAAAGCTATTTTATTGAGGGGCGTAAAAAGGAGGGATTGAGTTGGAATTGGTTAAACGGCGTTATTTTTCAAAATCCATGTTCAGTTACATATTACAAATTAATAAACATGATTAGTTGGCGGCCTAAACGCCTTAAAGCTTGAATAAGCTGTAGTTGTGACGTTTAAGTCGACAAATCAACTGAAGTACTTCACCGATGTTGGAGTTTAAAGTTCACTTTCGGTCTAAATGGATGATTTGACATCGTCAACCTAAGAGTTTGGTTATTTATAGTCTGATGGCTGGCGTTTATCAATTTAGAAAAAAAACCTTCAACTCTTTTCTGTGTTGCAAAATTGTAGACCTGTCCAAATCTAAAGGTTTGGCAGACGACAGTTCAAAGTTTATTTTTATTGGGAAAAATAATCATTCAATAGGGTAGGAAATATTGTGGAAGAAAAAAAACAGGGATTGAACAAGAAGGGGTTAATAAGGGTTTTCACAAACAATGCTTTTGATAACGCATCAAAGAGAAAAAAGTTTCTTTTTATGTGTCCCATAAGTACAACTAGTAGTTTTATTCCCATGTTTGCATACAGTTTTGTATCAAAAATGATTCTCATTATCGACCATGAAAAGAAATAGGTAATTACTTATATCTATTCCTTCATATTATAGCTTATCTGTTTTGGGTATTAATTTAACCTTTCTCATGCTGAACCCGTACCATTCCTGCCTAGGAGGGAGGTATAGACAAAGATCAGCCTGCACAAATGTGCAGTCTGATATTAGTCTACACCATCTGTTGGTCCCTTTTAAGCCAGAGTTGTGCATAAGATAAATTTTCACAAGGAACATAAACCTACAATTCGTGCTTCCAGTGCTAACAGTCCTTTGATTTTAATGACTAAACGTAGAGGATTTATAATACAGCATGACAAGAGTTAAAAGTACCGCTAGTATATGTGTATATCATCTCTGTGTTACAGAGCCGACTTGTTCCTGGCATGAGTTCAAATGTGACAGTGGTAACTGTTTATTATCTTTGTTTGTGTTACAGAGCCGACTTGTTCCTGGCATGAGTTCAAATGTGACAGTGGTAACTGTTTATTATCTTTGTTTGTGTTACAGAGCCGACTTGTTCCTGGCATGAGTTCAAATGTGACAGTGGTAACTGTTTATTATCTTTGTTTGTGTTACAGAGCCGACTTGTTCCTGGCATGAGTTCAAATGTGACAGTGGTAACTGTTTATTATCTTTGTTTGTGTTACAGAGCCGATTTGTTCCTGGCATGAGTTCAAATGTGACAGTGGTAACTGTTTATTATCTTTGTTTGTGTTACAGAGCCGACTTGTTCCTGGCATGAGTTCAAATGTGACAGTGGTAACTGTTTATTATCTTTGTTTGTGTTACAGAGCCGACTTGTTCCTGGCATGAGTTCAAATGTGACAGTGGTAACTGTTTATTATCTTTGTTTGTGTTATAGAGCCGATTTGTTCCGAGCATGAGTTCAAATGTGACAGTGGTATCTGTTTATTGTTTATTATCTTTGTATGTGTTACAGAGACGAATTGATCCGAGCATGAGTTCAAATGTGACAGTGGTTTCTGTATATTATTTCTTTGTTACAGAGCCGACTTGTTCCGAGCATGAGTTCAAATGTGACAGTGGTATCTGTTTATTATCTTTGTTTGTGTTACAGAGCCGACTTGTTCCGAGCATGAGTTCAAATGTGACAGTGGTATCTGTTTATTATCTTTGTTTGTGTTACAGAGCCGACTTGTTCCGAGCATGAGTTCAAATGTGACAGTGGTATCTGTTTATTATCTTTGTTTGTGTTACAGAGCCGACTTGTACCGAGCATGAGTTCAAATGTGACAATGGTATCTGTTTATTGTTTATTATCTTTGTATGTGTTACAAAGACGAATCGGTTCGAGCATGAGTTCAAATGTGACAGTGGTATCTGTATATTATTTCTTTGTTACAGAGCCGACTTGTTCCGAGCATGAGTTCAAATGTGACAGTGGTATCTGTATCTCCTCTATGTACCGATGTGATGGAGAATCGGACTGCGGACCTCTGGATTCGTCCGATGAAGAGAACTGTGAGGGTAGGTCAACAGTTTCACGTGCTATTTCACAAAATACTTATCCGTTTCACATGTAGTAGCGACAACGTTAAGGGCTGCCAAACTGTTGTCGTATAAGAGAAATGTCGTTTTATACGCTTGTTGCGACATACTTGTAGGATCGGTTCGACTGTATACATACAAACATCGGACTACCAACACGATACCCTCCTGAGGTGGGAGTGTTGTTAATAAACGTCCTCCCACTTGACGGTCGTAAACTCGGATAAATTAACTGGAACTCCATAGGTGACTTATAATCCCATGGGACCGGGCGTTAAATGTACTGTTGTTAATAATTGTTATTCTGTATATTATGTATAACACATGTCACTATAATAAATAAGTGCTTTCTTACTTACATTAATGTAGGATTCTCACTTAGTCTAATATTGTTGAGGTCTATCAACATAAGATTTAGTTTGTGACCATTTCATTAACGAAAAAGTCAAACTATGAAGATCTCTTGTTTTTGGAAAGTTGATTTTGATGGTCGTCACTTAATGAAAGTGGTCGCTTAATAGAGGTGACTGCTTGAACAAGATTGACTGTGTTGTTTGATTGACAGCCGCGATTGGTCAAATCTTATATCTTGCTTATCTAAAGTCAAGGTCATGGTGGTTGTATCATTTTGGTCATGAGCGTTTGGGCTAAATTGCGCCAATCGCACCTTTTCTCACAGCGTTCATTCATACTTACTCATATCAAAACTATAAAGCAGGTAAAAGTTATGGTTTTTCGTTCTTACCTTCATTTTTTTATTTGAGCTTGATAAAGAGTTTGAGTAACTGACTTATATTGTAAGAGAAACGTCCATGTATGAGTAAGTGTCTGGGTACGCGCGTGTGGGTGTTGTCCGGTGGATGTGTTTGTTTGTATGTATCCATTTCTTGTTCAGAGCACATCTTCTACATTGATTAGTGGATTTCAAAACAACTCGTTCCACTTGAAGGATACCAGTATCATACGTAACATTATATTGGATAGTCCCAATTTCAAGGTACCAACAGAAGATCATGTGAATAGCAATTATGCGAGAGCACCTAAGATTTGTAACGATTTTTTAGTAGTAAATACGATTGAAAGTAGATATTCCTTAAATGATACCAATGTCCTCCTTTTTAATCTAAACAGTTCCAACACACATTGTATTATTTTGTTAAACAGTGATCCAGGAATGTATAGAAGCCCGTAAGTTCCGATGTCAGAACGGAGAATGTTTGCCGTATACGTTACGATGTGATCGTCACGATGACTGCGGCGATGGCAGCGATGAAATTGGCTGTAGTATGTATTAGTTTAGATATTACATATTGTCATAATCGATTGATTTAGTCAATGTGTTGTCATCTAATATAAATCGTCATTGGGTGAGCAAAATATCATAACTATGGCTCTAATAAAGCGGTAAGAAATGACGAAATTTAATTCAGCTAAAGAAACGATGAACAATTTATACATGATACATGACGCGATCGGAATTCGAAGATTTTAGTCCTGTTTATTACCACTAAACCACGGACCCAACACTTATAAAAATTCTGAAGCATCTAAATTTTATTTTACGATTACTTCAATAATAAGAAAACCTTTAGTGAAATTTTGATAAACAAATACTTTCAGAAACTCCATAATAAACCATTCCCATACAATCTAGTTTTTTGTGCCGCCAAGATAGAGATCGTCGAAAACACTATAGAAAATGAAGAAATTGCTTGTTACAAGCAAGCTCTTCGTTATCTACAATGCTTTCTACCCGAAATACCCGAAAAGACAAACAAAATTATAAGAATGTTAGCTGGTGAGAGTTTATTCTATTTGTGTGAGCTTATTTGTCTATATTCTTTTCATTTTTCGAACTTTCGAGGAGGGTTGAAGTTATATTTCCTTTTAAAAGATTCTAACTATGAATTGAGATTCATACAGATTAACCACTATTGGATTTCCTTATCTTTTTTCTGTTTACAGTAACCTATATTTCAAATCAGTAAAAATGCGTCTGTTTAAGCCATTTTCATCCGACGTTCTTTCTAAAGTAATTCTAACAAATCTTTATAGACTAAGCATTTTATTTTCATTTCAGATTGTACATGTGCTGATGCTAACGTAACAGCCTGTCAGAGTTGTGAGAAATGTATCGATGCCTACCAACAGTGTGACGGTGTACTGGACTGTGAAGACGGCTCCGACGAATTTGGTTGTCGTAAGTACATATTTCACGCATCGTTTACCCCGCCCACTGACTCCGCAGGCCACGCCCCATACACTACGCAGGCTGCGCCCAATTATCTTCACAGGCCACGCCCTATGCCCACTGACTCCGCAGGCGACGCCCCATACACTACGCAGGCTGCGCCCAATTATCCTCACAGGCCATGCCCTATAGATTCCGCAGGCCACGCCTCATACACTCTGCAGGCCACGCCAACTGACTCCGCAGGCCACGCCCCATGCACTCCACGGGCCACACCCTATTCGCTCTTCAGGAAGTTCCAACTAAGTTTGCAATATTTATGACCAGTTACATTTAACGAAAAGTTAAATGTTGGTTGGTAAACTGAACGTCGTAACTACAGCTCGGATGAGATCGAGTTTCGAAATTTACGTCGCAATATCAATAAAGATACTTCACTTAAATGTCCACCAAGATTGGAGATCTAAAGTCACTTCCTGTCTTAATAAATGATTTGATTGGTCGAATGTTTCTTCGATTGACATATCAAGTGTCTGAGATTTGGGAGAACAATAGTTTGTCGGTCACTGAGGTCAAAACTGAAATTAAACCTTTATTGGTCTGCCTATTTAATCCTTTCCCACACAATGACGCTAAAGGACGTCCCCTCAAGAAAAACTACTTGGAAAACATTCTGTAAAACGAAGAAATTGCTTGTGACGAGCAATTCCTTCATTTTACACAGCGTTTTCTACCCACATAGATTGAAAAATGTAAAATTTCATAAACTAAAAATGTCGTCTGTATGTGTTTTCAAGTTGGACCAATCTAAAATTTTGTTGTCTGGCCTCGGTCAAGGCCACGTGTGGAACAAGTGGCATTTATTTCGTTTTTAGCACTTGTGTGTATTTCCGTTTATTTATCGTCGCTACCGTAGCACATGCCCATATGAGCGACGCCCCCAGAAGACGGTTAGTTGTTACGGGGGATAGTGCAAGGATACAGGACGAAACTACTGAGAGCCCCGCCTGGTTCTTTAACGTGCTCGATGGATAGCATCGTCACACGGGGCCTCGGTTTAACGTCTCATCCAAAAGACAATTAGTTAGTTAGTTGATATGGTCAGCCCAGGGCTCGAACCCGTGATCTTTAGGTTTGAAGTCAAGTGCTCTACCAACTGAGCTAATCGGATTGACTGACACTTTTTTCATACCTTGGTTTATATATCATTATTGACCAATCGCTGGCCCCGCCCACTGACTCTCGAGGCCCTGCCCACTGACTCTCGAGGCCCCGCCAATTTATTTCGCACGAGTTATTTTGCAAAATTTATAGCCAGTAGCATGTAACAAAAAAGTAGAATAGTTGCTTGGCGACCTAAACTTCGTAACGACGTTTAAGACACCAAACTAAGAAAAAAAAGTTTACAAAAATGGCGGCAAATGACGGAGCTTAAAACTCATTTCTGGTCCCAATAAATGATTGGTCACTGGTTATTTGATTTGGTCGATTGTTTTTATTTCCACAGAGTGTGCCTTCACGATGTTTACATGTGATAATACCGAGTGTGTGAACGGCACATCAAAATGTGACGGGACTATAGATTGTTCGGACGGATCAGATGAAGAGAATTGTATAACAACAACAACGCCTTTAACAACTAGTAAGTCATCACGTAATAATTCATAGGCTTTATTACTCTGATATTATATTCAATACTGTTGTAGATATTTCTAATTTCATTTCTACTCGATTAGTTTACCTACACGCACTATATCTTAACCCATTCCTACACTGTCACGCCTTTCACGCACCCAAGGAAATAGTTCAGCCAAACCAAATTGAAAATGAAATATTGCTTGTAAAAAGCAATTTCTGCCTTTTCACAATCACAATATTTTCTACGCAAAATGACTGAGATATTCCAACTCAACCCCTCCTTTTTACGCCCCTCAACAAAAAAGCTATGGAAAACATTGTGGAAAATGAAGAAATTGCTTGGATCAAGCAATTTCTTCATTATCCACAATGTTTTTATATCCAAAAAGACGAGAAATTTAAAAGTCCATCAACTTGATATTGTTGCCTGCAGCTCCTTTCAATTTGGACCGGTCTAAAATTCCACTGTGTTGGAATGGGTTAAAGTTCTATTAAATTGAAATTATTGTCGTACTTTATCTGAATTTGGATCTGTCAAACATTGTGTCCTCTGGTACTTGACCAATCGCTGGCTCCGTCCACTTAATCGATTGGTCCCGCAAATTGAATCAAAAAGAAAGTCTCGCTTCGATGTTTAACGGTGTTATTTTGCAAAGTCCATGCCAACAACATGTAACAAAAAATCGAAATGGTTGGTTTGCGACCTTAAGGTCGTGACTACAGCTTGAATAAGCTGTAGTTACGATGTTTATGTCGCCGAACCAACAAATATCTTTAAAAAAAATGTCGGCCATTGTCGGAGTTCAAACTTTATTTCCCGGCTGAATGTTTTGATCAATCATTGGTCGATTGATTCTTTGATTGACAATCGCGATTTATTTTCTTGTGAATTTAACCAGCGTTTTGGCCTGGTGTGCTTTTGTTTTCAAATTTAGATCGTTTTTGACGGTTCGAACGAGGACGTAGGCATAACTAAAAAAATGAGAAATATAAGATTCAGAAAGCTATTAACCGACGTCATTCAAAGTGTTGCATATATCTACAGCTCCGATTACCCCCACCACCCCGTGTATTGAGGTTGACGTGTTGAACGGTACACTCGGAGCAGTGCCAAATGATGCCATAACACTAGATGATCCCGCCGCTAGTGTCAATAAACAAAACCTTCGACATACAGACGATCTGAATGATTTACCTCTGGAAGTAACATCTGATACTTTACAGGTAACACAATTCTCAAATCGGTGGCTCAGTGCATAAACATCATGTGTCTTTACCTTGTATACACACTTATGATGTTTTTACACTAAGCTATCGATATACTATATACCTTATTCATGTAGTATGATATATATATGTAAATGATTTTTGTCTCGGGATGAGGAAAATACCTTCTCGAAAGAGAACAAGTGTTTTCATGAAGACGGGTTAATCAAAATTAATATGGCAAATAACAACAACAACAACACTTTTTGTCGCAAAAATCTAGCGGAGTTGTTGCTGACCCATTTTATTAATGTGTGTATTTGAAGTAAAGCCGAAGTAAATGCAGCTTCGTTCCAGCTGTATTTACGACGTTTTTCAATCTGCAAAATATAACTTGATTATTGCAATTGATAGTGTGATTTTTTTTTTTCGTTTCATAACTCTATGAAAAAAATCCTCTTCATTGTTTATAATTTAAAAACGCCGAAGGGATATAGAAAATATTTTACAAGTTTCGCTGATTTTTTTTTACACCTGTTTTGTGCGGAAGCATCAAAATAGCTGCGTGCTCAAAATTTTGTTCCTGGAGGTATTTGTATTTTTGTGGCCAATCTGAACGCTGGTTTTGATAGACGAAATAAAAAATTTCCATTATTCTCAGATAACAATCGACCTGCCAGATGGGACCTATTTGACGCAGATATCTCTCCCTACGAACGAGAATGTAGGAACATTTACAGTTGAGGTGTTACAGACCGGCAATAATGAGAGTACTGTCATAGGAGAGAACGGGGTGCCCGAGGTAATTGATTGATTGATTGGTGTTTAACGCCACTATCAACAGTATTTTAATCATTTCGCGGCAGCTCAGCACCTTACCACGGATTCCTGGTATGTTTCACACCAGTACTACCACTGCAACCTTTCCTAGCCTCCAGCTGCTCATCCCTGTATTTTTTCACTAATACATATAACAGTGAACATATTTATATACAGTCGATCATTTCCATTAAGTGACTACAATTGAAATTCTATAAAGTCCAAACAATATAAGATTTAGCGAGAGTTCTTTAATACTTTAATATTCTTTAATAATGTATGCAATCTAATCAATCCTTCACAAAATTGTATTTTAAGGCGACCATTCTCTTTACTGACCACGTTTTGCTAATCAAATGAGTGGTCGTTTAATACAATATTTATTCTACATAATAAGGCTATACCAGGCTGCAAACAAAACTATCGCTATTTGATTGGTTGATACTACTCTAACATAAAATCATACACACGGTTCCTCTGGTATTATAACACGTGATTTCCTTAATGAGTCTGGTTTTCAAACCATACGACCTGTCGATTCTCGCTATGTAATAGAATTAAACTAAATTATTCATTTTAGATATGTTAAGCGTCTATAAGATACTAAGCCCATGAATTAAAAAGAAAGGGGAATGAACTGTGTGTTTATAAATATCTGAAATTAGTCCAAGTATAGCTGGATATATGTAAGTATATTCAGACCACCGTTAAAGTATAATTCATATTTCTATGTTTAGACATTTGACGGTTCGGCTGTTGTAGACTTGATCAACCCAGTGTACGCAGATCAATTGATCATCAACATTGACAGTAAAATTAATCTCACTTTACCCATGTATGTTGAGCTCGCTGTCATTGGCTGTATTGAAGGTAAATGAATTAAAGCAACGTCACCAATAAGGATTTTAGTTTTAGTTGTGTCTATCTATGTTCAAGCGTTTTGATAGCCTGATATTTCCATACTTCAATGAACAAAGTTTTGAGCACGCAACTTTTTTGTATGTTTGCACAGAAAGTAGATCATTAAAAGATTACTCTAAACTAGAAAATGTTTGCTTTGTTTGATGGCATTAGATTTGAAGGAATTAGGGGAATAATTTTGTTTTGTTTTCATTGAGGAATGAACTTAAAGCATAATCACACTACTGTGATTAAGATTTTACGTTCATATATTAATGGAAACCAAATTGTAATCCTCATTTCTTAAAAAAAGAAAGACGAACTAGCCAGATACACACGTTTATATGAGTCTTTAAAGGTAGGTATCGATGTTTTTTTTCATGTCATAGATTTTAATTATTTTAATTTCCTCTCAAATACTATTTGGATACAATAAGCCGCAAAGTAGTTTTGCAAAAATCTGAGGTCGCTTAACAGAAAAAAGCCGGGTATTTCCCTAATAGCCTACGTAGGCTATTAATCTATCTTTAGATTAATCCGAGACAGTTGCGAAGATAATAGGACATTAACGTGGCGCGAATAACTTTTGGAACCTTGAATTTAGTTTAAATTACATCAAACCAACGTCATTGTTACGTCATCAGGAGTTATGTTCGCTAGCCGGTCTGAAAAGACCAGTCCAAAACTGTCGTAAGCGTTATTACAAATATAAACACTTACCGTAGTTTTGCGCTTAGCCTTTCATGTGACATGATTTAGGACGTTGGCTGTTTCGCTAGTAAATTTGTTACCTTCATTTTACTTTGGGTCATATGCAAATGAGGTCATTCGATGTCGACAGCCGAATTCCGTGATATCTAAAAATAACCTGGAATTCCACTGAGCCTTTCCGATATAACCGCAAAAATCTCTTTAGGTCTATTAGATTACCACCATGGCAATACCTGGGCTTACTTAAAGTATTTAATGTTCGTTTGAGTCTATTTTTCGTCACTTGGTATTTTTTTTTATCTAGGTTTCAGAAACATCGATACCCCCCTTTAAGTAATAAAATATTGTATTCTGTGAAATCAAGGTATTCTTATACAGTCAGTTACCTACACATACGTCACTTATGTTCTTTTTACAAAGACTGGCATTGAATCGGCCAAGAAAAGTCGAAACTAAAATTAGCTTGACACTTATTCTTTTGCAAATGTTGTCCACAATTTCTGTAACTTTAGACCAGCCTCAAATGTTCGTGGTCTGGTAATTATCAGCGGATTATCATTCTAGTTTCTAAACGTAATCTCATATTGGGACCGTTACGGTAAAACACCACAATGTAATTGTACTAAATAATAAATCTCACTACCTGTCAAAACCCATTGAGCACGTTTCTCTTGGCGCCAACGTGAAGCATATGAAACTTCTTGCAACTGGAATCAAAAACTTGCGAAGTTTCATCGTCAGCAATGATTTGCCGACTGAAATGATAATCCATACTCCAATATAAGGTGTTTAGAAATTGCTTTAAATTTCAATCGAGACGTGGCCTATAGATAAAAGCGGTACACTATGTATATAGATTTATTATAAACCTATAATTGATATGAATTAAAATCTGGCTATCTAATACAACTCGACAGAAAAAAAAATCAATATTCGGCGTGAACCAAAAAAACGTATTCGTCGAGTACCGTTAAACATGGATTCCTTTTTTGTGTATTGACGTTCGGTTTTTCCCCCGGAAAGTTGGTTATTTCTTAACCATTTAAAAGAAGTTTCTTAATGTCATGT
Organism: Fragum fragum; assembly: GCA_946902895.1. Classification (NCBI taxonomy): domain Eukaryota; kingdom Metazoa; phylum Mollusca; class Bivalvia; order Cardiida; family Cardiidae; genus Fragum; species Fragum fragum. Next base: position 52,373,321 of record OX336378.1, read on the forward strand.
CCTAAAGGTATATTATAAAAGGAATATTACAACAGTGTGTTTTTCTATTTTTGTTATCGTGGTCTCGAAACGTGTGTGGGTATTTACGATTCTCGAACACGATAACAACAAATAGAAAAAGACACTGCTGTAATATTCCCTATAAAATGCCATAATGTTATTAGCCATCACAGTTTCTTTTTTAAAAAAATCATCACAGTCTTAAACTATTAGAAGTTCAATACTTGTGATAAATAACCGTCACAGTTTTTTTTTTTTTTTTTTTTTTTAAATCATCACGGTCTAAAACTTTTAGAAGTTCAATACTTGTAATAAATAACTGTCACATTTTTTTTAAATTCATCAAGGTCTAAAACTTTTAGATGTTCAATACTTGTGTTAAATAACCGTCACAGTTTTTTCTTTTTTAATCATCACGGTCTAAAACTTTCAGAAGTTCAATACTTGTGATAAATAGCCTTCACATTTTTAAAAATAATCATCACGGTCTAAAACTTTCAGAAGTTCAATACTTGTGCTAAATAACCGTCACATTTTTTAAAAAATCATTACGGTCTAAAGCTTTCAGAAGTTCAATACTTATGATAAATAACCGTCACATTTTTTTACCATTGACAACTTACTCATTCTCCCTGAGACTATTTTTAGATTTTTTCTTCCATATTAGATTGTGATAGTCAAGCATCACATTGAAAATGAAATTTTTGACAATTATTCGTCGCACTGAATAGTGACGGTTAGACAAGCGACCTCATATTTTGCAAAACTACTTTGCGGCATATTGTATTCAAATAGTTTATGAGAGGTAATAAAAATAATTAAAATCTGTGACATGAAAAAAACATCGATACCTACCTTTAAAGCCAATCGAAACAATCCTCATTTTTGTATCAAGTTGGATTTTGCTTAAAAGCTTTATTTTGTAAACACATGCTACTATATATCTAGTATAAAACCTGTGTCGGGGTGTGTGTGTGCTTAGTTCGCTTGGATAAATAGTGCATTTTGCCGACTGTACTTTTGCAATTTAATCGGATAAAAACAACTATAGCTTGTAATACTACTGAAAGTGTATAAAATAACCACGATTTCTTCTCTTTTTCAGTTATAACAACAACAACAGTTGGTAAGAAAACTTATCTGGAATTTCTTGTCAAATTAGGACTTTGTAATTTCTTTTAAATTCTTTGAAATGTCTGTTCGAACTTTTAAGACAAGCTTTTGCCTTTTATATGCAAATGAGTGAAAGGGTTATACGATTTTTTGTTTAGATTTCGTCAATTATATACAAACTACGAGCAAAAATACAGTAGCATAATTACGGTATATAATGGAACCTTTAAGCAAACTATAATAGTCATATTTAAGAAATACCCGTTTATATGCTTGAATAGCATTGCATTTTTGTTCAGCTTTGTTTTAAAAAAATGTCTAAATAAAGGATAAGTATCGACCTCTTGACTCTTGAAAGTTTAGCTTCTGTTAATTTATTTGAGATGATTTCTATGTTGTCTTAGATATATTGTCTGAATTGTATGAAATATATAATCAATATTATGTTATAGTTGTGATGCAAAACATTCAATTTGATTCGAACCGCGCAGGAAAATTTTGAAAAAGTGTGATATTTTCAAACGTGCCGAGAATCAAATGCAAGGTTTTTGATCACAACTAAATCATACTATTCCATTTATGACATAAAAATAAATTTTAACTATAAAAAATAGAGCAAGCTCACGTATTTTTTCCACTATATAACTTTTAATTCTTAATTTGGCGTGACTTCATTCTATGGGGAAAATGACATCATCTCTCCGAATGCATATCAGTCAGTTCAGTACATGGTTGATACGGATTTTTTCTGACGAGGACGATTTTTCTCGCATACAATGAATGTATCTTATAAGGAATTTCGGTAGTTATATAACGTAAGAGGTTATTTATAGTGAGCTCCCCGACCACCAATATATCTACCGAGCATGCAGAGGCAACTACTCAACGTATGAACATCACAACCATCGAGGAAGTAACAATAACCGGAAGTATAGCCACGGTGAACGCGACAACTGTGACGTCATCAACTCTATCATTCTCGTCGTCAACAGGTACTAATATCTGCAAGAAAGGCGAATAAGATTTAATTTGGAAGAGAACTGAGATCTTTTAATTCTTATGTGGGAATGATGGGAGTCCAGATTTGATTTTATATGCCGTGTACTACCACACAATCCGCATTTTACGTGCCGAAGAAACATACAATGGAAGACAATATGGGAAATGACAAAATGCGTTTAAGAAGCAATTTCTTCACTGTTGATAGTGTTTCTACCTCTTATGACCATTATTTTTCCAATGATAACTATCCTTGCTTTGTCGTCTACAACCTCTTTTAATAATGATTGAAAAAAAGTGTCCTTAGAGAACTTAGTTGATTTTAGAAAGAAGAAATTGCTCTTTCCATTTCATAGATTTTCTTTTATACTTTTTTATGAATATAAGCCGGTTTTGATCTGTAACTCAATTAATTGGTGATTATTGCGACACTTCGTGTACATAGGAACCATCTCGTAAGTTCAAAAAGTGTCGACACTGATCAGATTTAAACCAATATACTCAGCCTGACGTAACAGAAGTTGAACTCGTAATGAAGATTAGGTAAATTACATCTGTAGATGCATATTTTTAAAATGTTTGATCTACTGATGAATCCTCTTCGAGTGACAGGTCACTTTTTAGCTTCGTCAGCTTTGATAGCTTAAGTAAACAGACAAAATTTTAGGGTCGTCTAAAAGTTCAAAGAGTGCAAACTGCCACTGGATGCTTCACCACTAAACCCGTTTTATGCCTACGCAATAAAAAGTAGTTCTTATGTATTTCAATCTATGCCTGCAAGGTCATTTACTAGGTATTTTTAGCTCACTTGAGCACATCGTGTTCACAGTGACTGATCAGAGTTTTCAAAAAGTTGCAGACGACAATTTAAAATTATTGTAAATTCTATATTTTTATTTCTCTACGTAGAAAACAATGTGGAAAATGAAGAAATTGCGTGTGAAAAGCAATTTCTTCATTTTCCACATTGTTTTCCACAACTATTCTTCACTATGATAACGTTTGAAAAAGAAGATTACTGAACAAAACAATGCTTTGCTATCTTTCAGTAATTTCAGTGCTTTGATTTCTAACGGGAGAAGTCGATAAATTCTTATTTGATCTGACCACCATCTTGTTTCATTATATTGTCTCAATTTTTCGTAGATCAATATAACCGTGTTCTGATAAAGGATGTTTTAAATTAATTTGATCTCGTTCTTTTTAAAACATATCAAGTTGAGCGTATTTATAAAAATAAAAAGATGCATCCTTACCGTTTACATGTTTATGTTTTCAAGGGATATAGTCAGATATTAAGAAATGATTGTCTGATTGTATAACCATATTTAAGACGTAGACAAATTAATTTCGATGGCCTATTCCCAAAAACGAAAAAAGGCTGTTGGAAATTGAAAAAAGTTGCAGACGACATTTTTTGCTAGAACTTTTCAAAACAATGTTGAAACTGAAATATAAATGCTTTAAAAGGCAATTTCATTATTTTCTACAATGTCTTTAAAGATTTTTCTTACTAACGTCCAACAGTTGGCTTGAGTGGGAAGGAGGTAAGCAAATGCCGAACTGTTGACTAAATGCTAGTATCTTCTTGGATCGGATGCAATTTTCCTGTTCGTTTTACTACAGTTAAGGGACAATCCTATCTTTGCCTTTCAGTATCGTCACCATTGACAACCATCAGCGCTACGTCCACTGTGACGACATCCGTCCCCTTGACAACCTTACCAAGTGAGTCATTTTTAACAATCTTCAGTTTGTTCAAGAAAATAAAATAATATCTTTATTGGGGTATGAAGCGAAAAACCTACTCAAATCGTATGAAAACGCGAAGCATTAATCACATTTTTTGTGAAGCAAATTTGTTGGTTCGGCGACCTCAACGTTGCAACTACAGCTTATTCACCATTAAGTCGCCAACCAACCTTTTTACTTTTTGTTAGATACTACTGGCAATAAAATCGACGCGTGACTTCCTATCGAAGGCAGTGGGCGCGGCTTAAAGATTAAGTCTGCGGGTCCTGCGGTGCAGTCATCTTGTCGACTAAAGAATCTTCAAGTTATACCAACCAAAAGATTCAAGAGTGAGCAGATGACTTGATTCTTTACTGGACGAATAATCGAAATTGCTTGCTTGTTGTAAACACTGTATTCTGTTATATTGTATTGTATTCTAAATGAAATGTTTGTAAATGTCGCGCACAAGCTCAGTAAATATAAATCTCAATTATAAATATTACAGCTTGTGCCAAAACAATCACATATGACACAGCAGAGGTAAACGTAGAGTCTAATAGCGTTTCTGATCCACGAGATGCTTTAATCAACTCCTTCTCTGGATGGTCGCCGGATTCTCCAACACTTTCCACTATGGATATTTCTCTCCAAAACGATGCTCCGTTCGATCTGTACAGAGTCGATCTTAAAGTACGAAATATCGCTGCTGTTGAGGTGTTGGTTTATGACGAAGCAGGTTTACCTGTTGGAACTCCAGTAAGTATGAAATCGACGGGTTAGGGCAAAACATTGTATAGACACTTACGACTTTTCTGCACTAACCCGTCGATATTTTCTATCCATTTCATCAAAAAGTTAAATGTAGAGATTAATTATTCATTTATTCATTTTAAATACTAAAGTGATTGACTAAAAGTGACAATTCAGACGCATGATATGTTACTTGCAAGTTATACTAGGCGATGTGACTAATAATTCTTTTTTTACTTCTTTGGTGAATTAGCGAATTTTCGTGTTTAGAGACCAACATTTTTATTTCCTACGTCTACATGTCAGTTTCATTATTTTAGTAACCAACATCGAATTAATGGTTTAATCAGTACCCATCGTTGTTTGTTGTTATCAAAGTCTATTCGTTATCAGCTTAATTCGTTTTCATTAGGTCAATCAGCTAGTAATCAGCATATTCTGTTATCACTAGGTATATAAGCTAGTAACCAGCGGTTTTTGTTATCACTCGATCTATAAGCTAGTAGCCAGCATATTCTGTTATCAACGGGTCTATTAGCTAGTAACCAGCTTAATCTTTTATAACTAGGTGTATTAGATAGTAACTAGCATTTTCTGTTATCACTAGCTCTATTTGCTAATGACCAGCATATTCTGTTTTCGCTAGTTCTATTGGCTAATAACAAGCATATTCTGTTTTTGCTAGTACTAATAGCTAGTAACCAGCATATCCTTTTTTCGCTAGCTCTATCAGCTGGTACCGGAATATTCTAGCTTTTGCTAGTTATATTAGCTAGTAACCAGCATATTCTGTTTTTGCTAGTTATATTAGCTAGTAACCAGCATATTCTTTTTCACTAGTACTGTTAGCTAGACCAGCGTTACCCCTTTCCTTAGGTCTATTAACTAGTAGTCATTTTATTCATTATTATTCTAGATCTATGAGCTAGTAACCAGCATTATCTTTTTGTTGTTGTTGCTTTTTACAATTGACCAATTAGCTTGTAACAAGCATTATCCGTCTGCCCTGGGTCTATCTGAAAGCTAAGGACACCAAGTTAGTTTTCTCACAGATGTGTTTATTGGTATTCGTGATCTTTATCGTTTTTTCGACAGGCCTATCAGCGGGTAACCAGAGTTATCAGTTTGTTTCTGCAGGTCTATCAGCTAGTAAATAGCGTTATCCATTATTTCTACAGGTCTATCAGCTCATAACTAGCGTTATCAATTATTTCTGAAGGTCTATCAGCTAGTAACTAGCGTTATACATGGTTTCTGGAGGTCTTTCAGCTAGTAACTAGACTTATCAATTGTTTCTGTAGGTCTATCAGCTATTAACTAGAGTTATCAATTATTTCTGCATGTCTATCAGCTAGTAACTAGAGTTATCAATTGTTACTGCAGGTCTATCAGCTATTAACTAGAGTTATCAATTGTTTATCAATGTCCATCAGCTAGTTACTAGCTTTATCAATTATTTCTGCAGGTCTATCAGCTAGTAACTAGCGTTATCAATTATTTCTGCAGGTCTATCAGCCAGTCACGGAGTCTCCATCGGATGTGTCAATAGAGCTGAATGGTATTCCTGCTAACAGAATACAGCTAGTGTATATACCAGATCTGGCAGCTGGCAGTTTACCGCTAGTCGCTGATCTTATCATTGTGGCATGCTATGGTCTTACAAGTACGTCCTAGTTGTCATTTATATACACCAACAGGGTCCCTTTTTCTTATCCCATTCTCACACGATACAATTTCAGACCAGTCCAAATTGAAAGAGGCTGCAGACGACATTTCAAGTTGATGTATTTTTTTTTATTTTTCATTTTTTGTCCTTTGGGATAGAAACATTATGGATAATGAAGAAACTGCTTGATACAAGCAATTTCTTCATTATTCAGAATGTTTTCCAAAAACTTTTTCTTGGGGGGCGTGAAAAGGAGGGATTGTGTGGGAATGGATAATATCGAAATGAAAGGGACCATCTGTTAAGCTTAAAGCGGCTAATACACTGATTATGAAGGAAAAATGTTTGCTCACGATTTTCAAATTTCTAACTGTTATGGTTTGAGACATATGAAAGAAGGTGATTAAGCTGATATTGTAATGAAATTACATGTTCATAATTTTAAAGGAAGAAAGAAGAGAAGCAAAAATATCTCGCGTTACGAGACGCAAAATAAGTCGGCGAAGTACAACGCGATTGGAACCGGAATTCATCGGGTATTACATTATTTGTCGATTACACCGAAAGTTGTCATATTTGTGGTTTCCATGGCGTGTCAACTACGTCAATGGCTTCCGCTATCAATTCAGTCATTATCGAAATTACCCGAAGACTAACGACCTCATCCGATAAATTCCTATTTTAAAGAACATTTATCATAAAAATTTTCTCAAATGACTATGCAACTTTTATTAAGAGCCGTTTTAAAAAACGTTCGTACTTTGATACATCAAATATTCAAAGTTAATGAAAAAAATGAAAATTAAAGCCAGATTAGAATCTGGAGGCTAAGGACTACCAAGTTAGTTATCTCACACAGCTGTGTTTATTGGTATACACGAGGTTTATAAGCTAAAATCTTTTATCTAAGTTTCGTCCATCAAGATTCAAGTAATTTGATTGGCTAGTTTTTGTCATACACCCATGCTACTACTTTGTTTGCTTCCGTACAAAGTGGATTCACGAAATTTTAATCAAAACTAAGAAAAAGACTATAAATCGAAGCACTAAGTTTAGTTCTGTTACTACTGTGAGTTATGTCATTTCTATTTATAGCAACATCTTCTGCAGTAACGACGACGGCAACACCAGTGACGTCAGTTGTTACTTCAATCACGGTAAGTAGAATAATATGTTACTGTTTGTAAACATAAATTGCCTGATCGAAATTGTCAAACAAAGAATCAATCGACGAATCAAATCATTCACCTAGACCAAAGTGAACTTTGAACTCCACCATTGTCCGATATTTATTGAACCATTTTGTTGCTTTGGCGACTTAAACGTCGTTAATACATTTTTTCAAGCAGTAGTGACGACTTTTAGGTCGGTAACGAACCGTTAAACTTTTTGTTACATGATCATTGCCTAAAATTCAACTTCGATAGCAAACGGCATTATTATGTAAAAATAGGCCTGTAGTATGTAAATAAAAAGGAGAATGGTTGCTTCAATAAGCTGTAGTTACGACGTTTATGTTGTCAAACCAACAAAAAAAAGTTATCAGAAATGGCGACCATTATGGAGTTCAGAACTCACTTCTGTTCTAAATGAATAATTCCATTAATCGACGGGCTATTTGATTGACATCCACGATTGGTCAATTAAAAGGAGTCTAACCACGATTATTTAAGAGATGAAGAGAACATTTTTTGTTTTCATAGAGGTATGAACCGAAAAACCTAATCACACTGTATGAATACGCGAAGCGGATTCATACATTGTGTGATTAGGTTTTTCGGTTCATACCTCCATGAAAACAAAAAATATTATCTTCATTTCTTATAATTTGATAGCATCGAACAAAAAATGCAAAAAACTTACATATTTTGATACCTTTTTGTAGTGAACTATTTTGTGCGGAAGCATACAAAATGGCTGCGTACTCAAATTTTGTTAATGGCGGTATGAATTAAAATTTTTTACCAATCAGATCGCTCGTTTTTGATAGACGAAACTTACAATTAAATTATAGCATGATAATCTCTATTTAACAAGTTACCAGACGGCAAAATTTTAGACTGGTCCAAATTGAAAGGAGTTGCAGACGACAATTATAAACTTTATGAATTTTACTATCTTTTCAACTTTCTGGGAGGGAACATTGTGTAAAATGAAGAAATTGCTTGTGACAAACAATTTCTTCATTTTACACTATGTTTCTTTCCAACTATTTTTCTTGAGAACCGACAAAAATTGTCATTGTGTGGAAATGGGTTAGCAAATGATAAAATATCGTTAAACTTCGTTTGCTAGTAGAATGATACTGTATAGAGTATTCGTTTTAACCGAATTGTTTTAAATTACCTCATTTATTAAACTGATCGTTTATAAAATCATGAAATATATACCACGTAGAGCTTTCATATCTCTAGACCTCGATATTTATAAGATCTTGTATTGCTGTTGTTGTTATTTTCTTTAAAGTTAAGATTGAGACACTTTTTACATTATAGAGGTTACATGGATAATTCCATTCATGCTATTCCGCTCTTTTAGTCGCTGGAAAAAATCACTTTGTATAAAAAATGTTTAAAGAAGAATTTTCGCATTACAAGTAATTGCTTCTTTTCTATCAAAATCTTTTTATCCAGCGTAATTCTAACTTCTCAAACGTCGAATTTTTTGTCTGCAACATATTATCTTTTTCAATTTGTACAGGTATGAAATAATCGGTATATATAGTACCGGTATGAATTTATCGGTAAATGTTGTACCGGTATTAATTTATCGGTAAATGTTGTACCGGTATTAATTTATCGGTAAATGTTGTACCGGTATTAATTTATCGGTATATATTGTACCCGTATCAATTTATCGGTATAAATTATGTATATTGTACCGGTATTGACTGATATAAATTTACCAGTATGAATTTATCGGTAAATGTTGTACCGGTATGAATTTATCGGTAAATGTTGTACCGGTATGAATTTATCGGTAAATGTTGTACCGGTATTAATTTATCGGTAAAATGTTGTACCGGTATTAATTTATCGGTAAATGTTGTACCGGTATCAATTTATCGGTATGTATTGTACCCGTATCAATTTATCGGTATAAATTAAGTATATTGTACCGATATTGACTGTTATAAATTTACCAGTATGAATTTATCGGTATAAATTTCAAACAACCTTCGATAGTGGACAGTATCTTTGAACGGATATGCCATTTGCAGAATAGGATGAACAAAATAACTTGTTCATAATAGTTATTTTAGATAAACAGTGGCAGATAAGATTGTCTATATACTTGTGGTATTCATTGTAACTAGGCTGCCGTCATAGCGCACTTGGTAGTGCATCAGACTCCCAATCTTGACTCATAGGTTCGATCCCAGAGGCGGCACATATCTTTTCCGACATTTGTCTCTCACCAATTGTTAGATAATCGTAAACCTTCGGGCTAGGAAAGGGTGTAATGGTGGTACTGGTGCGAAATTTACAAGGATTCCATTGTTGGTGCTCTTGCCGCCGCGATATGACTGGAAAATCGTAAAAGTGACATATTACCCCATTTAAGAATAAAAAAAAATATTATAACTGACTGAAAGTGTATGCATTTCAGACTACATGTGGTAGTGGACAGTTTCTATGTACGAATGGTGTTCAGTGTGCCGAGAGATGTAACAACATAACTGAATGTGATGATGGAACAGACGAGGAGAGCTGTAACGGTAAAGCCTCCCTAGAAATTCGGATCTTTCTACATCCTTATATTTTCTCAAATGACCAATCGCGATTGTCACTCATATAATCAGACGACAAATGTTATCATTCATTTACACAAGATATAAGTTATGATCTCCAACATTGGCCGCCGTTTTCGTTACCCTTTTTGTTGTGATATAGTGAATTACACCTCGTAAATACAGCTCATTCAAGCTGTAGTTACGACGTTTAGGTCGCCAACCAACTATTCTACTTTTTGTTACATGCTACGACCCATAAATTTTTCAAATTAACGCAATTTTAAATCGAAGTAGGACTTCCTGCAGGAGTCAATTGGCAGGGCTAACAAAGTATGTGGGCCTGGCCAGCGATTGGTATATTATATTGGCTATTTACAAATCATTTTTATTCCCTGGTCATATAGAATCTCCTTTATTCGTATGTATGTGTGTGTGTGAGTGTGGGTGTGGGTGTCCATTTTCGGAGCATATCTTCCACATTAATTGATGGATTACAAAACAACCTGTCACAGTTGTCCACCTTGATGAGTACTGGTGCCTGACGTAAAGTTCTGTCGGATACTCCCAAGTTTAAGGTCACAACCGAAGGTAATGTGACAATCTTATAACCCATTACCAGAGGACAGAATTTAGACTGTCCAAATTGTACAGAGTTGCAGATGACAATTTTTTAATTGGCGAAATTTGAAAACCTTCAAGCCTTTGTTTTTTGGCAGAAAACATGGTGAATAATGAAGAATGTTAGTGAAAAGCAATTTCTTAAGGGTAAGGGTTAGGATTTTTTCTCTTTTTTTTGAGGGGCGTAAAAACATGATTGTTGGGGATGGATTATGCGTGTTATGCGTGTGACACATTTCTAGTTTAAACTTCTTGTTCTAAATATGTCAAATAATCCTGACGACTCACAACAGTCATCCTATTTCAACCCAGATGGTAAAATTTTACACTGGTCCAAATTGAAAGAATATATAGCTTATTAAATTTTAGATTTTTCTTTTTTACTTTTCTCGGTGGAAAGCATTATATAAGATGACGAAATTCCTCGTCTTCATTTTACAGAAAGTTTTCCCATTTTTTCTAGAGGGGCGTCAGAAAGCGTCACTTTGTAAGATCGATTGAATGACTGAATTTCCTGTATCATTTATCTTTTAAAAATGTTTCCAGATACCCATTCGTTTTGTTTTCTTGATATTCAAGTTCAGATATCCAGATATTGATAAATTTCAACGTTATGTTTTTTATTCCATTACCAGGCCGCAAATTTTAGACTGGTCCAAATTCAAAGCAGTTGCAGACGACATTTTAAAGTAGATCTTCCATTTTTCTGTGTAGAGAATATTTTGGAAAATGATGAAAATTCAAGTTACAAGCAATTGTTGCATTTTACAGACTGTTTTCTCAACCGTTTATCTTGAGGGGCAGGAAAGAGCGTCATTGTGTGAGAATGGGCTAAAACCCCGTGTCAATGAACAAATTACGTTACTCTTAAATCAATCGCTTATGGTTACATCAATTTTGATAAGAGATAACTTTACAGACTTTTATTAAAGTTCACATGGATAAGTTGTTAGTCTTCTTTCTAGGCTATGGTACAAGTTGAGCGCTATATAATGTTTCTTTATACTTTTTCAGTGACAACAACAGTTTCTCTGCCAACTGTTACTACCCTCTCTGGAGCAGCAGGTATGTAGTCTTTCTTCATAATATGGCTTATGGCGCATTAGCGAATTGAACCCGATGAATGGTATTTAGAAAACGAGTGTAAAACGACTTGAACGGCTCGTAAAACCGGTTCAAATGGAAACGGGCTTAAAAAAGGACGTCGTATTTCGTCTGATGACGTCAATCAACAAACATTGTTCTTATGTTCTACAAGATGTTTTTATATAGTAGTTTGCAACGTGTTTATTTTAAATCGACTCTCTTAATTGACTCCCACACAACCCCTCTAATGTTCAGGAAAATAATATGGAAAATATAGAAATGGCTTGTTGCAAGACATTTTGCATTTTGCAAAATTTTTTCTATCCAGAATGTCCAAATTTTATTGAATCCTTCTTTGAATTTTGACCAGTCTCAAATTTTGCCGTCCGGAATGAGTTGAAGTAGGTAGGGCTTATTATTCTAGTCTGTCTGTATTTGACAGATTTACTCATCTGCTTACATAATATAAATGTTATTTATCAAGATAGATAAACTAAACTGCATTTATATTTTTGTTAATTTTGTTATGTTACGTCATATATTTGTGATGTTACTCCAGATTTTTCTATTTAGGTACAACACAAACTCCTTTGATTCCAACTCTACCTTCTTCTGCTTCTACCACTACACGAGCCTTACCGACACGTCCGACCGCAGCTACAACTGTACAGGTCTCTTCTACACCATCACCAATTTCCTCGGTGACTGGTACCGTGTTCACGTCAGGACTTTCTACTCCATCTACTACTTCTGCTCCCGGCACCACAGGCTTGTCTGGAACTACATCTGGACCAGCTGGTACCACGGGTCCGTCCGGAACCGGAACCAGTCTGCCATTGTCAACCTCGATAACAGTCACCTCTGGGCCAGGTACAAGTTCCGCTGCTACACTTACCCCGGTATCAGGAGCTACCACAGTCCCAGTGTCTGGGGAAATATCAATATCTGGAGGATCTACACAAGCATCTGTCACTACATTATCTACAGAGCATGCTGCGGCAACCACTCAGAAAATAACAGGTACATATCTGTGAAACGATCATGGACAGATTATTCACTGACCTCCTATAAGTCAGGTCGATTGAGATTTAAAAGGGCATTAGTTGTAAAATATCCGAAAAGGGACACAGAATAAAAGCAAATCATTTTTTGCGATCTTCACGTAGTAACTCATTATTAAATGAGCTATATTAACGATTTCGTCGCCAAACCATTAAATAGCTAAACCTCAATGTTGGAGTTCCACTTCCACTTCCGGTCCAAATCAAGAATTAGAGAAGTCAAATTATTTTTCAATTGACGCCGACAATACTTCAATCAGATAAAATCACTCGTATGCTCTTTTCGCATTACCGTGCCACGGAAGGTATATTGTTATCATTTTCTGCATCTGTCCGAATGTTCCTAGTCAACCGACCTTGACCATTTCACTATTTTATGCTACGGCACAGAAAAAGGAGCTTACTGGAAAAAACCTTCTAACACATCTCCTCCTACATTTATGGACGGAATTTCACAGAATTTTCCTCCTCACCTAGCCTATAATACGAGTTTCAATATGTTGATAGAATATCTTGTATTTATTTATCATATTTATTCTAGCCCCTCCAGGTGTGGTGACGACATTAGTTCCAGGCGTTACAACGACGCTGGCACCAGGTGTTACAACAACCCCAGCTCCAAGTGGTGCAACGACTTTGACACCAAGTATTACAACGACCTTAGCACCAGGTGTAGCTTCAGGTTCTACAACACCTCTTGCATCAGGCGTCTCTACAACTCTTGCACCAGGAGTTTCTACAACTCTTACACCAGGGGCTTCTACAACTCTTACACCAAGTGGTTCATCAACTCCTGCAACAGGTGTTACAACAACATCAGTACCAGGTGTTACATCGACTCTAGCATCAGGTGTCACCTCAGGTGTTACAACATCTCTTGTGCCAGGCGTTACTTCAACTCTCGCACCGGGTGTTACTACAACACAAGCCCCTATCGTTGCATCTACCTTAGTACCTGGCACAACTTCCGCTGTTATAACAACTTCTGCAACAGAGGGCACAACTTCACAAGTTGTATCAAGTGTCCCGTCTAGTACCACTATTTCCACGCCACCGACAACGACTGTTTGTGAGGAAGCCGATTTATTATCTGACAGCATCATGCCTTTGGACGACATAATATACAACGATACCATGATTCCTGACATCAATGCAATCAAAGGTTTGATTTTTCTTCAGAGTATCTATGGCTCGTGAAGGGCCAAACTTTCTAGAAAATTAATTTTGGCAACAAAAATGATTTTGAGATTCATTTTCTTTTTCTGTTCGGCAACACTTTTCAAAGCAGGCTTGTAGCTGAATCTGAATTTATCTCTAGAGGATCTGTAGACATTTTTACGAAAATTTCAGGATTCATTTAAGTTCGAAATGTTGTCCCTATGAGAGCCACAGAGCCGTCAAATTCACTAGTATGCTTTATTTACTGTATAGAAGTTGCTTGAGATATAGACAGGGATATGATTCTGAAGGAAAACAATGTTCTTTCAAGAAAAAATACATTAAAATTAAATGTATAACTTCTGGCATTAGCAGACGATATGATAACCCTGAATCATATTTGAAGAAAAGCAATTCTTTGTGTCTTACTATTTGAAAAACAAGAACTTGTCTATTTGAAGACAAGAACTTATCTATAGTAAAGGCTTCACAAATCATTTTGTGAAGGCTTTTATTATGGATAAGTTCTTGTTTTTCAAACAGTAAGACACCCAGAATTGCTTTTCTTCAAATATGATTCAAAGACATAATTAATTCACCTGTCACAATTAGGAAAATGAACGAGACTCAGACATAAATTCAACACAAATAAAACATCTCGAATTTTCCCTTTTTTTATACCCCATCAAATTGAAGTTTTATCCCTTTTTATACCCCTATAACTATGTATCAAGCAGAGATTTACATATTCTTACGGTCCATTGGTTTTTGAAGGAGTTATGGCTCTTTGGTGAAAAATCGTGTGCGCCCAATTTCTCAGCAGCCATTGGACGGATTTGATTCAAATTTCACTGACCTACTCGGTATAAGTCAAACATGTGCATATTCTATTTTTGTATTAATCAATTTTACAGCCTGTCACATAATTTAACCAAAGTAGACTGGTTTTCGAAAGAGGCCTTCAATACTTTTCAAGCTTTTTCATATAGAAAAATAATAACTGTGTTTCGTCTATCATGATTAAAGCGCTTGTATAAGCTGATTTTTTCATATTCCATTAACAAAATTTTGAGCACAGAACCATTGCGTATGCTTGCGCACAAAATAGATTCATAGAAGTTAAAAGCCATATCTTCCCTCAAAACACATAACGAAATTAATAAGTAAACTATACTCGAGATCCAAAGGCTTAAATAAATATTACTATTGAAACTATAACATTAAAATAATCTTTAAAGGAGTTTTGATATTTCAAATAAGCATAATTAATGGTTTGTTTACATTAAACCTAGCTATGTCACGGTGATTAACGAAGTCGTCCGTAAATTTTAGTCATCAGCGCATTAAAATATAACAGTTAATGCCGAAAATAAGCAAACATTTCCGGGAAAGAATCAGGTGCATGCGACTCGATTTCAAAATGTAAACAAACACGAGTTGAAATTAATAACAAAAAACACAAAGTACTCTCCTTTAGCATATTGATAATAAAATGGCCATAGTTTGATTCAGTGTCCATATATACGACATATTGTTCAAATGGTTTTTTTCCTTCCTCGGATCGAAGATGAGATTGTAATCAAAACGAGTTCAATATGTGCTTTATCTTGCTTGATGGCATTGAATTATAAGAATGGAAGTTAGATTATTTTGTTTTTGTTTCTGAGCCCTACAAGCTCATGGTAAGCTTTTGAGATACCTGAATGTCCGGCATAGTGTGTCGCTCTTCGTTTGAATACGGCAACACTCAGACTTATATCAAGGGAAAATGGGCTTTATTACTAATATCCTCGTTACCACTGCAGTGTCACAATTTTTTTTCAGTCTTCATTAAACTTGATGAAAGTGTTTTACAGTCATTTAGAAGAGTCCCGTTAATCATGCTGGCAATCTGCTTTAAGAGACCGTATTGACACATTCCTTGTAACTACCATAAAAGTCACAATTTGATTCATTTCCTTTTTCAAACATACCAAAAAAATCATGAGGATGAACCCTATTGAATTTGGTGCAATTTCTGACTAAAATCAAGGGGAAAAGTGGCATTATTGACCATTACAATGCTACTCCTTAATAGGCCATAATTCTAGCTTAAACGTTCTTAAAGTTGCTCAAAAGTTTGTATATTTTTGAGGAAGTGCCCTATTTTATATGGTGCCATTCTGACTTACATCAATGAAACGGGGCTGTAATGATAATTTTCTTGTCACCACTCTGGAGTTCCCATTTTTAGCTCTATTGGCCGAAGGCCACTAGAGCTATTGATATGGCTTTTTCCCGTCCGTCGTCCTCGCGTCCGTCGTCCGTCCGTGAAACTTTTCCTTGTTGATACTCTAGAGTCACAATGTTTTCATCGGATTCATCGGATTCCCTTCAAACTTTCTCAGAATGATTGTACCATGATAAGGATCGTTCCTTTCGAAATTGTGTCAGATCCACCAAGAAACACGGCAAAATGGGCCTGATGAAAAGTTAATTAAAAAATCCTTGTTAACACTCCAGTGTCCACAGTTTTTATCAAATTCAATTCAAACCTTCACATAATGATTGTGCCAACATAAGGATCGTTCCTTATGAAATTGGGTATGATCCGTCGAGAAACATGGGAAAAGGGGCCGTATGAAATTTTAATTAAAAATTCCACTAAATATCCTCGTTAACACTCAAGAGTCACGAGATTCTATTCAAACTTTCACATAATGATTGGACCAAGATAAGGATTGTTCCTTTTGGAATCGGATATGATCCATCAAGAAACACGTGAAAAATGGCCTTTTTAAAATTTAATCGAAAAATCTATAAAGAAATCCTCGTTAACACTCTAGTCTCCACAGTTATTATCGCATTCTCTCCAAACGTTCACAGAATATTGTTCTATCACAAGGATTGTTCCTTTGGAAATTGGGTATGATCTGTCAAGCAAAGACAGGAAATGGGAACTTTGAAAATTTAATTAAAAATCCGCATCAAATATCTTGAATCTACAGTTTTCATGAATACTCTTCATCATAAGGATCGTTCCTTTAAAATTGGGAATGATCCGTCAAAAAACGTGGGAAAGGGGGCCTTATTAAAATTCATTTAAAAAATCTTGGTTAACACTCTAGAGTCTAAAGTTTTCATCGGATTCTCTTCAAACTTTCACAGAATGATTGGAACTTCATAAGGATTGTTCCTTTCATAATTGGGTATGATCAGTCAAGGACCATGGGAAAAGGGGACCTTATGAAAATTTGATTAAAACAATCCTCGTAAACACAATAGAGTCCACAGTTTTCAACAAGTTCTCTTCAAACATTCACAGATTGATTATTACATTAAATGGATTGTTCTTTTCGGAAGTAGGTTTAATCCATCAAGTTTCATGGGAAAAGGGGCCCTATGAAAATTTAATAAAAAATCTTAGTTAACACAGCATGGCCCTAGATTTCACCTGATTGACTTCAAACTTTCACGGACTGATTGTACCATCATAAGGATTGTTCCTTTCAAATTGGGTATGATCCATCGAGAAACATAGAAAAAGGGGCCTTAGGAAAATTCAACTGAAAAAATCTTAATTAATGCTTTCAAGTCCACAGATTTCACGGAGTTGTCTTTATACTCAAACAGAATAAATATACTTTTGTAAGTATAGTTCCCTTTGGAATTGGTTCAGATCTATCAAGTAACATGGGAAAAGAGGCTATATGAGAACTTGTTAACACAATGTTAAATCCCTGTTAACACAATGAAGCCCACAGCTTTGATCATATTTTGTTGAAACTTTCACAGAATGATTGTAAGGTCATAACGATCATTCTTTTCATAACAGGGTTTGAGCTGTCGAGAAACACGGGAAAAGGGGCCTTATGAAAACTTCATTTATAAATCCGTGTTACCAAGTTCAGAGCTTTCATTGGATTTTCTTCAAACATTCACAGAATAATTGTACAATAAAATGATTGTTGATGATGACATTAGACCTAATCTGTCAAGTATCACAGAAAAGGGAGCATTATGAAATTAAATTTTGAAATCCTCACCACGATAAAGTCAACAGTTTTCACCAGATTCTGTTTAAGATCTCACAGAACGATTGTTCCATCATGAGGATTCTTTCTTTTCAAATTAGGCCTGATCTGTCTATTATCATGGGAAAAGTGGCCTTTTGAGAATTTTATCTATAATCCTTGAAACGAAGTCCAGAGCTTTCATTGGATTTTCTTCAAACCTTCACAGAATAATTACGATTCTTGATGCTGACATGAGACCTGATCCTTCAAGTATCACAGGAAAAGGAGCCTTATGAAAATTTTATTTTAAAATCTTAACACCAAGATAAAGTACGCAGTTTTCATCGGATTATGTTCGAACTTTCACAGAATGTTTGTACAATTATTACGATAGTTTCTTTCCAAATTTGGCCTGATCTGTCTAGTATCATAGAAAAAAGGGGCTGTATGAAAAATTATTACCAAATCTTCATTAACACAATAATGTCCTCAGTCTGTATCAGAATTTCTTCAAACTTTAATAGAATGAGTGTACCATCATTTGGATTGTTCCTTTGTAAATTGGATCTGATGTGTTAAGTAACACAAGAAAATGGGCCTTCGGAAAAATTTATTACAAAACATCATTATCACAATAAAGTCCTCAGTCTTTATCATTTTCTTCAAACTATCTATCAATAGAATTGTTCCTTTGTACGTGGGTCTTATAAAATATCATTACAATAAATTTTTATCACAATTCAATCCACTGTTTTCATTGATTCTCTATATCTTTTAAAGAATGATTGTACCTTAATTAGAATTGTTCCTTTTGAAATTTGGTTTGTTCTGTAATGTTTCATGAGAAAAGGGGGCCCATGATGATTTCACTATAAACTCATTTACACAATAAATTCCAAAGATTACACAGATTGATTGTACCATCATTACAATTGTTGATTTTGACAGTGGATCTGATCATGGCAAGTGTCACATAAAAAGGGGCCTTATGAAAAACTTTCTTAAATATTCTAGTTAACACAATGATGTCCCTTGATTTCACCGGATTCACTTCAAAATTTCACACAATGATTGTACAATCACTTATATGTTTTTTTTTTCAATCCATCAAGTATCATGTAAAAAGGGGCAATATGATTTTTTAAAATATTCTAATAAACATAATGAAGTCTCATATTTCATCGGATTCTCTGTTAACTTTCATAGAAAGATAAAACCAACAGTAAAATATCACTGGAAAAGGGGGCTAATGAGAAGGTGATTTTAATATCTTTGTTAACACAATATTGCAACATTTTTATCGGATTCTCTTCAAAGATGCATTGATTAATTGTGGCATTCGAATCACAGGAAAAGGGGCCTTACAGATTATCATTCAAAACATTCTTGTGTATGTGATGAAGATCACAATCATTATCAAATTGTCTTTTAAATTTCAGTAATTTAAGTAATTAAATTCTTTAAATATCAGATTTCTTTAATGGAAAACTTGATAACCAGTAGAGCGTCTCAGGCCCTCGATGGCCTCTTGTTTGATAAGGTTTATTATATTTGTTTAATTTTGAGGAAGATCCCTTTTGAATATAGAAACATTCTGATATAAATCAAGGAAAAAAGAGACCTTATTGAAAATTACATGTGATAACTGTCTATGGGTCATAATTCTGACTAAATCTTTCTTAATTGCTGAAAGTGTTTGTGTTGCCATAAGGAAGAATCGAATTTATCATGTTGACTTTCGACCAATATCACATGCAAAGGGACCTTATTGATAATTCCTTTATTACCATTCTAGAGGTGTAAATTTTGGCTATATCCTTCTCGATCTTGCTCAAATTATTCCTAGTCATGGGGTCCAGGGTTCGATCCCCGGCCACGGCGAATACCCTTTTCGACAGTTGTCTCCCACCAATGGGTAGATAACCGTAAACCAAAGTAGGGTGAGCAGCCGAAGGCTTGGAAAGGATTTAATGGTAGGACTGGTGTGAAATATTATGAATCCATCGTTAGGTGCTCCAGACAACGCAAAATGACTGAAGTACTGTGAACAGAGGCTTTAAGCTTCATTTAATCAATCTATCAATCTTTCAAACTTACTGCAATGCTTATTATATCTTGCATTCCCTTTAATATATCTGCGATCTATCGCAGGAAAGTCTGTAGCAAAAAATGATCAGGTGAGCGATATAGAACCAACATGGTCCTTTTGAGATGTGAACCTAGAAACTTAATTATACTTAAGTATAAATCCTCTTCGAGTATTCAGTGTTATAAAGTTTTCTATGTTTATACCTCAATGAAACAAAGATTATTCTTTTAGTCCATGATCCTTATTTAATTGTAGATGGGAATCCAGCTGCACCGGCAGTCGTCGATGAACCAGTTGTTGAACTCAAGTTTATTACTGAAACAGACGGACTGATGACCTTTGAGTTGCCTAACGCGACCAATGTTGACAGAATCGAAGTTTCATACCTACCGTCCGTATCCATTTCTACAATAACCACGGCTAGCTCTGGCCCTGGATTGACTAGTGGACTACCGTCTTCATCGAGTGTTCGTTCTTCTTCATCCGGGATATCATCTACTCCTGGTGCATCTATCACTATGACTACTCCGATTGGTGGTGAAGCTGTGTCAGGAATAACTCAATCAGGAACAACAGCTGCACCAGGTGCCTCACTTACCACTTCTATTCCAATAGGTGGATCAGGTTCTTCGGCACAAGTTGTACTACCGTCTACACAACCAGCAAGTGAAGCAGTCATACCTTCTGGAACAGCTGCCTCTGGAAGCAATACTGTTTCATCTCCGGGATTTCCGGCATCTTCTAGTGGATTTACTTCAACAATATCTGGTATAAGCGGTGGTCAACCTGTTACTACCGCTGGAAGCCTAGGATCTGGACCTAGTTCAACTGTACAAACTGCAGTAATTGGAAGTACTCCATTAGGAACAACAATACCAAATAGTTCAGGATCAACTGGAATAGCAAGTACCCCTATCGTTTCTGGAGTTTCTGGCAGTACACAAGGTCCAGGAGTCTCGCCCATTGGAACATCTCAGCCAGGTGCTAGTGGAAGTCAGTCTTCTACCTCAGTAATAACTGGTATAGGAGGTTCGGCTACAGTTGGAACCACGCTTTCACCGGGAGTAACTGTTTCGAGTAGTATTTTGGCCTCTGTAGGTGCAGGATCAACAACAGGACAGCAAGGGAGTGGTATAACTGCAAGCACTGGGCAAGCGGTTTCCTCTGGTATTTCTGGAACAAGCTCTGCGCCAGGATCTACCGGAACAGGAGGTGGTGTGACACCCGGCACAGGTTCAGGAACCATAAAGGCATCTGGTACAGCAATTATACCAGGAACGACTATATCTCCAACTGCATCATCTGTTCCAGTGACTCCAGGTTCAACAACTCCAAATGTTCCAGTAGTTTTGTCCTCAAGTAAGGTATGTATAACGAATAAAGTCGTGTCTAACGGTAGTTAAATCAAACTGCATTTTAACCCAAAGGTATGGCATATTAAATGTTGAAACGTATGAGTGAAATATCTTCTAATTCAAAATTGAAATTCCTACTAACTTATAACGCACTGTGTAGGGGGGACGTTGAAGGAAATATTCACTCATTGAATAGGGTTTTACGCCACTTTTAACAATATTTCAGTCATATCCCGGCGGCTGGAGACCTAACAATGGATTCCTGGTATTTCTCACACCAGAACTACCACTACATCCTTTCCTAACCTCCAACTGCTATCACACTTAGGCTTACGATTATCCACCCTTTGGTGAGAGACAAATGTCGAAAAAGATATGTGCCATCGCCGGGGATCGAACCCATGACATCCCATGGTTGAAGATTGGGAGGTTGAATGAAATAACGTTTGCCAATAGGGAATTTTTTACTGTAATACGATAAAAATCTTGAAAGAGCCAGATATATATCAATATGGTAAGCTATAATTAGTATTAACTTAATTTAAAGTAGTCAAGCAGATAATTTTGTACAAGTGGCTGTAGGAAAGTCTTCTTTCTCTTAAATTAGACTGTCAAAATTTATTATATCGTGTAAGTTTACTGGCTCTAAAAAGACTGATTCGCAACTAAGTTTTTCTGCCAAACATAAACCGACGTATGTAAAATGACACCATTATTTGTATTTTCTGATTTATCTTTATCTGATATCATTTACTTCATAGTGAAAACTGTCATCTACAGCGTAAAAATTAAATAATCGCAGAAAATAAAACGCTTTTTAAAAAGCTTAGTGAAATGGGTTTTTTATAGACGAATATGAATGTAGCATTCATTATGTTATTTTGAATGTTATTTTCATGATCCTGTTAATCGTGAAATTTTATATCAGCCGATTTATTGAAAAAATATTTCAAAAAATAAAACCTTAAAATTAAAGTTCCAAATAATGCGAAGTAAATGTAATATAACCGATCATGATAAATCTTTTGAATATTTCAGGACGACGTAGAACCTCTTAAAGTATATTTTCCGCCCAATGTAGAGATTGAATCAATTACAGTTAAAATCTTCCGAGACAACGAAACAGAAGCAATGGAATTCACTGTTGACTTGGAGGCCTGCATACATGGTAAATGTAGCATCAATAAAATTGGGGGGGGGATATAAAACGTGTCTTATGAAATATCGGCATAATGCTTCGAAACCGTTTTATAGACATTTAGCCTTTGGCCTCTTAATTTTCTATTCTATACCCGTTTAAGATCGGCTTGTTTAAAATATTATGCTAAGATTTATTTAAAGCCTCCAAAATTCACAAAAAAGTAATTAGAAAACGTACTCCAGGCCGAAAGGCATAAACAAATATGACGATTGAAATTAAACGATCAAAACAATTCTACGCGGTAAGTCTACAATTCATGAAAGAAGTTCGATATCAGAAACTAAGGTTTGTATACATTTAATTATAAAGTCGATGATGACGTTTCACTTTCACTTGTCTTTCATATAACTAGCGACCTATTCCGCTCGGCCACGGAGATTATCTTAATCGACCGTAAAGCGCGTGTGCATGTAACGGTCATTACCTAAGATTAGCGAACAAGTCGGGTGAAGAATTGGGAGCATTCATCTCTAAGTGCAAACACGAAACCGATTGTTAAAATTACAATTTCGCTTTCTAAGAACTGTGCATATTGATTATAAGAAGGCTCTAGTTTGCTTTAAGGACCAAATAATCCATGTATTGTTTGTTCAGATTTTTCCTTCCATGGGGAAAAGATATTGCTTTAAACATGTAAATAATAGAAGGTTGAGAATATGTAAAAGACAGCGTTCTATACCTATAAATCATCAGATGGCGTTTTACATCTGTTTTTTATATAATTTGTGAACATCAAAATAAGTTTCCGGCATTTCTTTCAACTAGATGGAATTAAGCGATGACAGCTTGCGTGATGCTAAAGCAACAAAATTTACATCATTGTGTTCTCTTTTTCATTCCTGAGTAATGCATGTACATTGTTAGTTTTGAGCCCTGGCGAGACATTTGTAATCATTACCGTTCGCCATGTAAAGACTCAGATCAACCTGTGCTTCTTTAGCCATCAGCGAATATTATAAATGCAATTGAAGAGATATCCAGACTGCTCAGTTTCTGCATTTTGCGCACATGGCAAACCGTAGTAAATGTTATGAACACGCATTTTCTCTAGTAAGTCCGCCGAGAACGGCTACCATTTTCAGTTTTACACTGGAATTAAAGCTTAGCCATCTTTCCTTGTCAAATTAGACAATTGTAGATAATTTTTGCACGTTTTTGTTTTTCACTGTCTCTATTTCTTGCTGTTGAATACCAGGGTCGGTAATGTATAATATTGCCTGCACGGAAGGCTAATTTTCTAGATAAAACGTAGACTTCATTAAATAACCGGGTTGAATACTATATCAAATGATTATCTTATATATTGCCGTCAAAAAAGATGGCGATAATAAATCTTTAATCAAAGCACTAAAAGTACTTTAAAGTTGAAATACAAACACGGAGAAATGAGCATTTTGCCAAAAGTAAAGATACAAATTTCTGACAGCTCAAGCGTACGACCTGAATTTCTCAAGGTACAATTAATTAACATATGCTGATCAACAGACCCTTAAAAGATGATATTGATCTTGTCAGATTGCCTAACCTTCTCCAGTTCTTTAAAGATTTCACAGAAGGATTATATAATCCTAAGGATTGATCCTTTGAAAATGGGTAAGGTCCGTCAATTGTCACGTGAAAAAACTTTATAAGAATTTGATTGAAATATATTCGTTAACACAATAAGGTCCTCAGCTTTTATTGGATTCACTTACAAGATACATGGACCAATTGTGGCATCGGAAATACGTTAAAAGAGGTCATATCGATTTTCACTCACAACATTCTCGTTTACGCGGTAAAGACCACAATCATCATCGAATTCGATTAAAAATTCTACAGGATGATTGTAGGGTCATGCGGAAGGTTGTTTTCCGAAATGGAGTGGGTCCATTAGAAAAAAACAGGAAAAGGTAATAAGATTTTTCATTCGAATTAAGGGTTAGATTTTGAAAACTGTATCGACCAGATTTCAAACACAATATATAGTATGTGTGAAGTAAGAATATAAAAAACTGGTGATTTTTTATTTTTAACTCTTTTTTTAACGACTTTGGCTTATTCTTAATGTAATTCAGGTGAAATATTACACCCTCTGCCCACTCCCCTTAACATATGTTACAAGAAGTGCTGTTTTTTAACAATACCCTTGTTATTTCCTTATAGAGTTTGCACGCAGAAGCTATATCAAAAGTAAATTGGCTGGCCCATTTATCTCTATGATAAGTATCTTATCTATCTAATGTACAGAACCACAGCAGAATCGCGTAATTGTGAACCTTACTGGTTCGTAGATATGTATTAGTTCGTATACTCCCTACTACCTTTTCATTAACATCTTTTTTGAAATACTGTCGCTAATTCGTACTTTATGAACATTTTTATAGCACTTGATTCTACCTTTAGTTGGTAGATAATATTTCCTTCAAAGAACTATGAGGGTATCATAAATTCCAATAATCCTGGATTTTAACACTTCCTGACCGATACAAATCCAAAACCTTTAATTTGTAATGAGGGGAATTAATTGGTGTAGGTTTAAGTTATGGACAGAAAGTCACCTTTGAACCGCCGACCTCCTATAAATATCAGTTGCAATTTAAATGTATAACATTATTTATTTCTTCTCAATCGCGGGTCCTTAAATACTATTCTCCGTTTGATTTAATATCTTCACAAAGGGAAAAAACACCGATTGAAGTAAAAACAAAAGCATTCACAGTTTTTGAACAAATTAACATTTCAACTTGGTAATATGGCGAAAAATAAAATTTCATATGATTTCTGTTTCCCTTCTCTAAATTATACAAAAGCTCTTCTGTGACCTTGATTCAGTATACATTTTGAATCAAACCCCAAATTGGAGGTGGAAATTATGAGTGTCTCTAAAACGTAATCACCCGCACTGCATTTGTTCGCATGTAATACCCTGGTCCCTTGAGGTTTTAATAAATTTATTTTTGTTACAGGTTGCACTAGGTTTTGAAATGTAACCCCTTTGGAAAAACTAAGTAGAATTCTTGTAGTCAGTAGACAGTAATCCGTCATTTAACCTAACTACTGATAGAACTACCCAAATTAATCACAACGCAATTCGAAGGAACAGCTATTTGCAAACCATATAACGACCAAATGATTGGTTTAACATATTTACAACACATTAACTGATAAATGAATATAAAATACCTATACTTTTTATTTGTGATTTCTTGCTTTAATTGGTCTATTTACGTCGGAAATAATTCAAAATGAGTTTGTAAGAAAACGACCCTAGACCACTTTGCCGCTTGAGCGTAAAGTTTTCAATCTGGACTTTGTTAATCTTGTAAAGAATACATAGGGAATATTATGCTACGATATCATCATGTATTTGCTTTGAGCTGCGAAGGTCGAGTGGAAAATCAAATGAATTAGTTGACTAGTAAAGATACATGTATCTTTATTGCTAAAAGCATTCCCCTTCTCCTTTACCATTTTGATTACGTCTATTCGCATCATGACGTCACCTATAGAATGAAACTGACGTCATATTAGACTACCTCTTCTGAAACCGTAGTTGACACTATCAGGTACGGGGTTTTCATCTGACGTGTCCGATTTTGTCTGTGTTGAATATATATTTTTACTAAAACTATTTGTAGGCATATATTACTATCCACGATCGTTCATCTTGTGCGCTCTACAGGCTACATTTTGGTTCTTTATTTTTTTAACTTGGAATTTATGTTTTTTGGAAAAGTTCGATATTGGGTCTCGAGGAAGGAAAAGTTGTGCTTACAAGTCTAATCGAAAGAAAAGAAAGTGACTGCTTTTAACCCATCATATTCTGACGCTAATTGCGTGACACTTGATCATATATTAATCTCTAAATGTGATATCGGAAATTAGAAGTTTTAATTAAACAGGTGTGCGGGATACCAGTATGCAATAGTTAGGTGGAGTAGCCGCGCAATATACCTGTAAAACTGCTGAAAAAAATAATATTTAACCCCAAATAAGCATTCGATCTGTTACAATTGACCAATCACCGGCCCCGCCCTCTTACTCCGTTGGCTACGCCCATTCACTCGGACAGGAAGTCCCGCTTCGATTTTAAACGATGTTATTTTGAAAAAATTATGGCCAGTAGTATGTAACAAAAATAGTATAATTGGATGGCGACTTTAACGTCGTAACTACAGTTTGAATAAGTAACCAAACAAACAAAAATATTAGCAAAAGTGGCGGCCGATTTGGAGATCGAAATTCACTTCTGTTCTCAATGAACGATTTCAATGGTCGATTGCTTATTTGATTGACAGCCGCGATTGGTCAATTTAACCTATTACATATAGTTAAAGTATTTAAATAGACCAAATCAAAGAAAAAACTCTTCATGCTATAATTGGGCTCATTTTGGCTCAATTGTTTTGAAACTTTTCCTTAAAAATAATTTCTATGCCAAAGTAAATGTTAAGTTATTTTCATTATTAAGTTAATTTGATACGCGATAACTTACTTATTTCATATGAGATTTTTCATGCATGCATCTTATCGACATTTTGATGGAATTTGAGAAGTCCATGACATGATTTTTCAAAATGGTCGACAAAACGGTCGAAATTCGATGAATACTGGATTTTTACATTTGATAATGACATATATCTCAGTAGATGTCTTCCTTTCTTCTTCCACCTATAAACTTTTCTGTGCAGTTCCTAGGTTACATCCATGATACGTTGAGAAGTAAGGCAGTTTTTGCTTACCAACCTCCCGAACTTATAAAATGGCGGGTATTTGGACACGGTTGTGTCAAAATCGTGTCCATAATATCCGCCATTGATAATTTCCATACAAACATTTCCCTTAAAAATATTTCAATTGTGATTCAAGTTTAAGTTTTCATGAAAGTTTGATTTTAGTATGACCGACAAAATGACCACTACTCAACAAAAACTTAATTATTACCAGCGGATTTCTTTCAAACTTTTGTAACAGATATCTCTCATCAATTTCGAAGCACGCTTGAATGTACGATTTCTTCGAATAGTTTCTTTCAATCTTACTGAAAAACTGGTCGCCATGTCACAAAGACTTTAAAAACTCATAGACTTCTTTCTTGCGGATAGATTTAAAGGTAGGTTTCGATTATTTTTTCGTAACACTGATTTTAATTATTCTTATTCCCTCTCAAATGCTATTTGAATACAATATTCCGAAAAGTAGTTTTGCGAAAATCAGAAGTCGCTTATCAGAGAAAAACAGGGGTTTTCCCTAATAGCTTACGTAGGCTGTTAATCTACTTCTAGATTAACCCGAGACAGCTGCAATTAATAAAGGGTCCTTCAATGATGTGAGTAGCCGTTGGAATCTCGCATTTAGTTTGAATTACATCAAACCAACGTCATCGTTACGTCATCAGGAGTTATTGTCGCTAGCCGGTCTTAAATTCTGTGAAGATTAGTCCAAACTGTCGTATGCGTAATTACGAATATATAAACACTTATCGTAGTTTAGCGCTAACCATTTGGTGTGACAAGATTTAGGACGTTGGTCGTTTCTCTAGTCAATTTGTTATCTTATGTTGAATTTTAGTCATATGCAAATGAGGTCATGCGATGCTGACAACCGAATTCCATGATATCTTTAAATAACCTGGAATTCCGCTGAACCTTCCCCATATAACCAAAAAAAATCCACTTTAAACCTGACATTACCGCCAAAACAATATCTGACTAAATTTTATGTATTAGATTTTCGTTTGAGCGTATCTTTCGACACTTGGCAATTTTTTTCTTTTGTAAGTTTCAGAAACATCAATATCTCCCTTTAAAAAAAAGTATCCTATCATTGTTCGGATGAATATTCAAAACGTGTAAAATGTTTCATATGGTCGACTTTGGAAATGAAGCTTGCCAGATCCACTTTCTTTCAGGGAGTCAGATTTAAAATGCATAGAATTTTTTGGTCAAAACTGAAATCAAGGTTCCTGCTTTAGAACTTGGATTAAAGGATTTCAGGTGTTTAAAAACTTCTATGACACTCACAGATTTGTTTGAGTTTGGGCTTTGTGTTACTTCATGTTTCAAGTGTAGCCCGAATTTACAACAATTCAAGCACATAGCTAGTTATCACTTCGCAGCAGTTGCATGCGAAGTATGTCAGGAGAAAAGTAAGCAATCATTTACCTTCTGAGATCTATATCGTATTCATTGATCGATATTTATCTGTTAGTTCGTTTCACACTTTCTAGAAAATATTTTTCGACCAATCAAAACATTCGAAATGATATGAGAAGAAAGCAAATAATTAAGTCGTTTTGCAAACTTTTGACTGCCAAAAGTATTTATTAAATACAAAGTAAATGTATTTCAAATATTTCTTTGCAGAAACGACAATAACAGAAACAACCAAGCAACTTTCAACAACTAGTCTGGTTACCAGCGGAACTGTAACGCAAAGTACACCGAGTACCGGGGCAACAACCATTGCAACTGGAGTTACGACCTCTGCAACAGCCATAACATCAAGTGCCGGAGTAACGACGCTTGCTCCTGGGGTAACACCATCCGGACCTTCTATTACAAGTGCTGGAGTAACGACCCTTGCTCCTGGGGTAACAACAGCCGGATCGGTTGTTACAACAAGTGTTGGAGGAACGACCCAAGCTCCTGTCGTAACAACAACCGGATCGGCTGCTACAACAAGTTCTATAGTAACGACCCTTGTTCCTGGAGCAACACCATCCGGACCAGCCGTAACAACCGTTACTACCCTTGCCCCTATCGTTACGTCTTCCTTTGTACCCGGCACAACTTCTGCTGTTATAACAACTTCTGCAACAGAGGGCACAACAGCACAAGCTGTATCAAGTGTCCCACCCAGTACCACTATTTCTACGCCACCGACAACGACTGTTTGTGAGGAAGCTGATTTAATTTCTGACAGCATCATACCTTTGGATGACATAATATACAATGATACTATAATTCCTGACATCAATGCAATCAAAGGTTCGACATTTCTTAAAAGTCTCTATGGCCCCTTTAGGGACAAAATTCTCTGAAAATTATTTTGGGCAGCCTAAAATAATTTTGTGTATTATTTTCGTATCTGTTCGACAACGCTTTTTAAAAGAGGATTTTGACGAGTCTAAAATTATCCACAGAGGGTCTGTAAACAATTTATCAAGGATTTCAGGATTTTCTTCAGTAAAACTGTACTTATGAGAGCCATTGGGCCTTTATATTCATGAGTATAGTATGTGTACTGCATAGTAGTTGCATGAGCTATTGACAGGGATGTAATTTTCAATGAAACAATGCAATGTTTGAAAAAAAATAATGTACCATCAAAATTAAATGTAAAACTTCTGATATAAGCCATTAGAAGACAAATAAACATGTTTTGAAAACAATTTATGAAACCAATTTCCAAAATTGATCTTTTTTTTTCTTCAAAATTTAAACAGTAAGACACCATGAACTGATTTTCTAAAGGTATTATTCAAAATTATTATTTCAGTCAGCTCTAACAAGAAGGAAACTGGAAGGGGTATAACATAAATTCGATGCTGAATAAAACATTTCAAAGTTTTTCTTTTTTATGCCCCATCAAATTGAAGGTTTATAGCTTTTTACTTCAATTATTCAAACTAAAATTCAAAAGTATTTTTCATGAAAATTGTCAAATACTTTTATATTTGATTGTGTGTTTTCATATGTTTTACTATGGCTTTCAGCAATACCAGAATTGATTAATGGAGTATAATATTGCGAAACTGAGACCAGTCTATATCATCATCTGAAAGGTTTTACATACAGAAAAAAAAGTGTTTCGTCTATCAAGATTCTAATGCTTTATTCGTTGATTTTTTTAATACTTCCATGAACAAAATTTTGGGCACGGAACTATTTTGGATGCTTGCGCACAAAAAAGATCCATAAACGTTTACTCAAAAGAAGTACAATATCTGCTTTATTTTACTTGGTGGCATTGAACTATAAGCAAGGAAGTGAGAATATCTACCTTTAGCTCTTCTAAGCACGGCGTGCTCATTGTGAGTTTTTGGGATACTTGAATGTCCGTCGTCCACCAACAACTCAGTGTTTCTACTCTAGGGATCACAATTTCGGTTAATATTTCTTAAACTTGATGAAAATGTTTGTATGGTCACGAGGAATACCCCTTTTGATTATACCCTTCTTGCTTATATCAAGGGGAATTGGACTTTATTTTTATTTGAATATCCTTACTACCAATCTAGAGGTCACAGCTTTGGCTATACCTTAATTGAACTTGATGAAAATAATTTTGGCTCAAACTTTCTTAAACCTGTTGAAAATGTTTGTATCTTTATGAGGAAGAACCCTTTTGATTAATGTGACATTCTGACTTACCCTAGGGGGGAAATGGCCTTGCTAACAATTATATGTACAATGCTACCTCTCTATCGGTCATAATTCTGACTAAAACAGTCTTAAACTTGATGTAAGTATTTTATAGTCATAGAAAATAGTACTTTTTAGTATGTCGGCATTCTGACCAATATCACAAGTAAAGGGGCCTTATTGACAAGTAACTTGTAACTTGTAACTTGTAACCCTAGAAGTCAAAATTTTGGTCCAATCTTTCTCAACTCTGGAATTATTTGTTTAGTTGCAAGGAAGATCCTTTTTGAATACAGAGACATTCTACCTAATATCGAGGGAAAGGACACATATTGATAATTTACTTCTTACTGCTCTTGAGGTCACAATCATGGTTTAATCTTCCGAATTTCTGTAAATGTTTAGAATATCTTGCATTCCCTTTTGATATTCCTCCATAATACTTCGATTAATCACAGTAAAGTCTAGAGCTGAATTGAACAGGCGAGCGAAATAGAACCAACATGGCCCTATTGTCATTAGAAACTTAATCATACTTTTGTATACATCCGCTTTGCGTATTCATACAGTATGATAAGGTTTTTAGGTTTATTCCTCAATGAAACAAAAAATATTCTTATACTTCTTTATCAAAATTGTAGATGGGAATCCAGCTGCACCGGCAGTCGTCGATGAACCAGTTGTTGAACTCAAGTTTATTACGGAAACAGACGGACTGATGACCTTTGAGTTGCCTAACGTGACAAATGTTGACAGAATCGAAGTTTCATACCTACCGTCCATATCTGTTTCTACAATAACCACGGCTAGTTCTGGCCCTGGCTTGACTAATGGACTACCGTCTTCATCGGGTGTTCGTTTTACTTCATCCGGGGTATCATCTACTCCTGGTGCATCTATCACTATGTCTACTCCGATTGGTGGTGAAGCTTTGTCAGGAATAACTCCATCAGGAACAACAGCTGCACCAGGTGCCTCACTTACCACTTCTATTCAAATAGGTGGATCAGGTTCTTCGGCACAAGTTGTTCTACCGTCGACACAACCAGCAAGTGAAGTAGTCATACCATCTGGAACAGCTGCTCCTGGAAGCAATACTGTTTCATCTCCGGGATTTCCGGCATCTTCTAGTGGAACAGGAACTGTTGGATTAACTTCAACAATATCTGGTATAAGCGGTGGTCAACCTGTTACTACCGCTGGAAGCCTAGGATCTGGACCTAGTTCGACTGTACAAAGTGCAGTAATTGGAAGTACTCCATTAGGAACAATAATACCAAATATTTCAGGATCAACTGGAATAGCCAGTACCCCTATCTTTTCTGGAGTTTCTGGCAGTACGCAAGGTCCAGGAGTCTCGCCCATTGGAACATCTCAGTCGGGTGCTAGTGGAAGTAAGTCTTCTACCTCAGTAATAGCTGGTATAGGTGGTTCGGCTACAGTTGGAACCACGCTTTCACCGGGAGTAACCATTTTGAGTAGTCTTTTGGCCTCTGTAGGAGCAGGATCTACAACAAGACAGCAAGGGAGTGGAATAACTGCAAGTACTGCGCTACCAGTTTCATCTGGTATTTCTGGAACAAGCTCTGCTCCAGGAACTACCGGAACAGGAGGTAGTCTGACATCCGGCACGGGCACGACAATATCAGGTTCAGGAACCACAAAAGCATCTGGTACAGCAATTATACCAGGAACGACTATATCTCCAACAGCATCACCTTTTCCAGTGACTTCAGGTTCAACAACTCCTAATGTTCCAGTAATTTTGTCCTCAAGTAAGGTATGTAAAACGAATAAAGTCAAGTTTATAGGTAGATAAATTTAATTGCATTTTTACCCAAAGGTATTGCATATAGGTTGAAACGTATGAGTGAGATATCTGCTGATTCAATTGATTGATTGATTGATTGAATGGGGTTTAACGCCGCTTGTAACAGTATTTCAGTCATATTGCGGCGGCTGGAGCACATAACAATGGATTCCTGGTATTTCTCACACCACTACAACTACATCCTTTCCTAGCCTCCAGGTGCTATCCCACTTAGGTTTATGATTATCTTACTCTTATTGTGCACAGTGTCGTGACGTTGAAGGAAATACCGTTTACCCTTTTAGACTGTTACTGTTATACGATAGAACTCTTGATAGAGCCAGTTATAAGGTCAATGTTGTTAGTTAGAATTAATATCAACTCAATATAAAGTACTCAAGCAGATAATTTTGCCCGAGTCATTCAAGCAAATGTCCTCTTTCTCCTTTATCAGATTTCAAAAAAAAAAATATCGTATAATTTTATGTGCTATAAAAAAACTAAATCGCAAATCAGGTTATCTGCCAAACAAACAACGACGTACGTAAAATGACGCCAATACTTGTATTTTCTCATTTATTTTTTATCTGATATCATTTACTTTTCACTTGAGAGTGAATATTGTCATCAACGGCGTTATATTTTTTTTTTAAAAAACGCAGAAAATAAATTGCTTTTTTGAAGCTGAGTGACATAGATCGTTTATAGATGAATTTGAACTGTAGCATTCAAATATGATCCTATTAATCGTGTGATTTTAGCCTAGCTAAAGTCAATGAATGCTCAATTTGCCCGATTGATAATAATATTTTAATAAATAAGTATTAAAACATAATTATCCAATCAATGCGAAATATATTTAATGAAACAATCATGTTGTCTTTTTTATATATTTTAGGACGACGTAGAACCTCTTAAAGTGTATTTCCCGCCAAACGTAGAGATTGAATCAGTTACAGTTAAAATCTTCCGAGACAACGAAACAGAAGCAATGGATTTCACTGTTGACTTGGAGGCCTGCATACATGGTAAATGTAACATCAACATTATTGGAAATTTATAAAACTTATTCTATGAAATATGAGTATAATGTTTCGAAACTGTTTTTATAGACATTTAGCTATTGGTCGCTTTATTTTTCTATTCTAGATCGGCTTGTTCATTAGAATATGTCATATAAAGATTAATTTAAAGCCACATATGCCCCGAAATTCACAACAAAAGTAATAAGAAAGCATTCTCAAAGCCCAAAAGCATAATAAATATGACGTTTGAAATTATAAGATCAGAGTAACTTTTACGCGGTTAGTCTACAATTCATGACAGAAGGTTAGGTGTTTTAAAATTTGACCCACCATTATTAAGGTTTGCATACATAGAATTATAACGTCAGTGATAACGTTTTTACTTTCGTTGTCATTCAAATAACTAGCGAACTATTCCGCTCGGTTTCGGAGGTTATCTAAAAGTCCGAAAATGTAATCACCAGCACATCTGCATGTAACGGCCAATACCGAAGATAAGCGAACCTATCCCGTAAAGAATCGAGTGCATTCGACTCCATCTCTAAACGCGAACAAACACGTGTTGAGACCGAAGTTAAAAATTCGCTTTCTAAGAAATTCACATATACCCTCATATTGCGAATATGAAAAGTCTTGTTGGTTTTAGTGCCATATAATCGAAGGACTGTTTATACAGGTTTTTCCTTCATCGGAGGGAACATTTTGCTTTTAACATGAAAATAACATCAGGTTGCGAAATTGGCAAAATAACAAGCGTTCTATTACAAAAGGAAATCTAAAAGATTTTCGGCTACAATTTAGATTTAATTTAAAAAATAGAAAGCAAAAATGTATTTGCTAATGCTGTTGTATACAAATCTAATTGAAGTTGAGCGCATTGGGTGTATTGCCTCATCCGTAGCTAAATATACTTCGGTTGTGTGCTTTTATTTAATCCAAAAATCCAGTTTAGAGGGATTAATCTAAGTTGTAAAAACATTTTTTTTCAAAACGATATAAAATTAATAGACCTAAATCACTTTTTACTTCTTCATATGTCATTTGTCAACAGCAAATATGTTTCCGGCATTTCTTTGTACTAGGTGGTGACAACTTGCAAGATGCTAAAGCAACAGAAAAAAAACAACAGTTTTTTGAGCCCTGGCGAAACATATTCAATCATTACACGTATTCGCTATATTAAGACTCAGATTAGCCTGTGCTTCTTAAGCCATCAGCGAATATTATAAATGACATTGGGAGATATCCAGGCTGCTCAGTTTCTGCACTCTGCGCACATGGCAAATCGTTACGGAAATGTTACAGAAATGTTACGAACAAACTTTTTCTCCGGTAAGTCTGCCGAGAACGGTTACTATTTTCAGTATAACACTGAAATTGGGGCCCATCCAACTTTCTTTATAACTTTAGACAAGCGTTGGTGAATTTTACATATATTTGTTCTATAATCTTGTCCCCACTGTCTCTTTTTTTCTGTTAATTACTAGGGGTCGGTCATGTATGATATTACCTGCACCGAAGTCCTATCTTCTTGAAAAACGTAGACTTAATTTAATAACTGGCTTGAATAATATTCAAAATGCTTATGTTGCCGTCAATAAATATTTAGTCAAAGCTGTGAAAATGCTGTGCAGTTGAAATACGGTGATTGAAACACAAACATGGGGAGATGAGCAGGTTCCCAAAAGTGAAGATACAAGTTTCTGATGGCACAAAAGTTCGACCAGAATTTGTCAAAGTAAAATTAATTTACTTGTGCAGATCAACAGACAATAAACGATTACATCGACCTTGTCATATTACCTCACCTTGAACTCAGCAGATGCATATCAAGGGGAACTATCATCACATCAAATACGAGCGATGTAGGCTTGACTACGTTCGAAGTAATTTTCAATTTATTTTAGCTTAAGTTTTTTTTCAGAAATTGAATTGAATTGTTAGATTACCTTTACCTCGATACCAGCAGATACTCGGCCATCATACTAAATATGAGTATTGTATCTTAAAAGGTTACGAAGGCAATTTTAAATGTTAGGGTTTTGTTTAGATTTCTAACAGACCGGAAGACAGACATTCAGATTGGCAGAAATAAAGACTGGTGGATAACGGTTAACAAACTGTCTAAGATCTTACCGATGTTAGGACATTATAAAACGAAAAGTAATCAATTGGAAAAGCTTTAATATAACGAAACGTTTACTTTAACAAATATGCACAATTCTTTGTCTCCTTCAACTGCTACTTATTTGCAAAATTATGGACCAAATGCGTATGAAATAATTTTCAAGACAATGAATTACATTGTCCCCCAGTGTTAAGATAATATGTACATTCTGAGAAGGCCGCGGGCAAAGCGCAGAGGTAGCGCATTGGTCTCCTAGTCTTGGATCCCGGGTTCGATCCCCGGCCGCGGCGAATATTCTATCCGACATTAGTCTCCCAACAATGGATGGATAATCATAAACCTAAGCGGTATGAGCAGCTTGAGGCTCGGAAAGGATGTAGTGGTAGTACTGGTAGGTAAAATACCAGGAATCCAAGGTTAGGTGCTCGAATTGCGTCGATATAACTTAGATACTTTTAAAAGAGGCATTTAACCCAATTCGATCAATCAACCTTCTGAGAATCCTGTATAATGCTCTTTAATAAAGCAGTATCCAATTAACCTCAATTCATCCATTCCTTTTGTTTTCCGTCATCAATTAAGTACATAAATTATAGAGCAGTTTGGTTTTTATTAAAAAAATCATTATGAAGAATGGAAATTCCTTTTGTGTACAAAAAAACTACCTTAGTTATTGATTTTTTCACAATGACCTTGGTTGATGGATACTCAGTAGCTTTTAGGTAAATATCGTTTTTAATGAAATAGATACAACTCTTAAAATTGTTTTACAAAAAAAACATTTCCCTTACACATTTTTGATTGGGATTCTTCTCTTTGATTTTTTTTGCTACGAGAGAAAATTTGAGTATGAAATCAACAGACGCTAGGTAGCCATTAGAATCTTCGTAAAATATACTATAAAGTTCGTTCAACATCATCGCTTTTTGCTGACAACAAAAATCTTGTCTGCATATTTAATTCTGTCACATGACTACGTCTTCGGCTATCTTTTGATATAATTAAAAGAATATATCAACAAATCAAGCAGGCGTTGAAGTCACAAGAACTCTGCAATCCAGCCCAGTTTTACCTTTTAAAACATTATATCACAAAAAATCGTTATGAAACATTATGACGAATAACAACCTTGAAAAGACTCATTCAGATCCGTATAGAAGTGCAAGAAAAAGTGGATGATCAATTATTGGATTGCCCTCATACAAATTCCTTTCACAAATTCAAATGATAAGATACATGCGATAGGTTACATGATGAGGAACACTCGATGAAAATTTCATCTTAATCTACCAAACTCCGAATAGTTTTGGTAAGAAGAAATAGGTTGACAGACGTACGGACATATCGAGAAGACGATAAAAGCACCTACTATTTGTGGCGTTGTTGTGACAGTGTATCTACACAGTAAAGCCTGTTTGAATTGAACGAGCTTCCCGTTTTCTTTTTAAGACAATAGAATGATGGAGAAATATTGACTTATTTATTTATCTAAATCAAACTTTTATTTGTTGCGCTTCTTTGATCTTTAATTTTAGTTAATAATCTTTATTTTGGTGTCATTATTGTGTTTCGTATTGTAAAATGCAAGTTTGTTAGCTTTCTGGCAGTGTTGTCCTCCTTCAGCAGTGTTTTGATCGAAAAGCGTGTAGTTAGTTCGTTTAGAAAGTGAAAGTAGGTTTCGATGAAAGTGCTCGATTGTTCTTTGAAGTGTTGATCAAATAAGATCATATAATTACCTAGGAAACATCAAATACAGTGAAAAATTCATACGATGTTCTTTCTTTTTCATATCTTTATAATTTAATTTTTAGGTTCGTCTATCAAAAACGGGCGTTCTGATTGGCCGAAAAATTTATTTATAACTCCATACGTTTGAGCGCGCAGCGAGTTTGTATGCTTCCTTACAAAATAGTATCACAATTTTAAGTTTTTGCTTTTTTCGGTCGATGTTATAAGAAATGAAGAAATATTTTTTTGTTTTGCATGGAGGTTTGAACCGAAAAACCTAATCACACTTATGTTCAGGGTATTCATACAGTGTAATTAGTTTTTGCGGTTAATACCTCCATGAAAACAAAAATATTCTCTTCATCTCTTAATTATATTTGTCCTTAAAGTACTACATGTAACACATTACTTTTTCAACATCTGGTTCGTCCACAAGACTGTTAGATGAACAGTAATCCTACGCGTATTGATATCTAACTGATCTTTCAACATCTGGTTCGTCCACAAGAATGTTAGATGAACAATAGTCCTACGTGTAGTGATATCTATCTGATCATATAATGTGTTCTTCGCTAATCCAGGGTGAATTATTCTGTTTCTATTTTCTGCATTTCAACTAAGAAAGTACTTTAGTACAGTGTTCAAATTCAAATCAAAGATTGATCTTCCTTGCACGTATCTTTATCGATCAGCAAAAACAGCGACAGTCAACTAAAGAAATAAAAACCATTTGTGTTTAACTTTCAAGAAAAAAAAATTGATAAGGGGAAACGCGACGTAAATTCACGGATACTTTTTCACTCAAAACATTCTTGTTCACGCGATGAAGACCACAATTATTATAGGATTCTCTGGGACATTTTACAAGATAATTGTAAGGTCAAAAGGAAGGTTACTTTCCGAAATGGAGTGGGTCCGCTAGAAAAAAAACACAGGAAAAGGGGTCTTATGGATTTTCTTTCGAGTTATTCTATTTTACGAGATAAAGTCAACAAAAGCCCACAAGAGGATTCCCTTTAGGCACGTTCAGAGGATGATTGTAGCGTCATAAGGAAGGTTTCTTCTGAAAATGGAGTGAATCCTTCATAACACACAGGAAAATGTGCCTTTAGAAATGTTGCTCAAATTTTAATTTTACGCATTTTACTTTAAGCAGTTATGTTTATTTAATATTGGATTAAATACATGAAAAACTTTATACCAAGTAGAGCGTATATTGCCCTCGTTGACCTCCTGTTCTAGTGTAAAAACTATCTATCTTTTTTCATAAATTATAACAATTAATCCCACTTAACTACTTTCAATGATCCAATATCCTTCCGAATGAGTTAGTTAGAATTTGAAAACTTTCATTTACAACCAGATTTCATGGGTGTGAAGAAAGAATTTAAAAACTGTTAATGACTTTGTCTATTTCTTCGAGCAATTCAGATGAAAATTCACATCCTCTTTCCACTCACCTGGAATTTTGTTACAACTAGTGGTCTTTTTAACAATGCTTAATTTCCCCATAGAGTATTCATGCAGAAGCTATATCAAGAGTAATTTGGCTGGCCCATTTAGGTATAGAATTAGTATCTTAGAGGAGTTATCGCCATGTTTAATCCTCGGGGTATGATGCCAAGGAGGTGATTTTGATTAAAGAATTGACTGATCGGAGTTTTTCAATAAGAAATCGATTGATCAATCAATTTATACATTATACAGGAAGTGAACACCGATTTCGGTCGACAGTTATGTGGATAAAATTTTGTGAGTTGATCAACTTTAAACTCGTAACTGTAGTTTATTGAAGCCGCAAATGTGACGTTTGTATCGTCAACGTACCACAGTTGAATCGCGTTATAGTTAGCGTTGCAGGGTCGTAAATATGCGTTCGTCCGTATACTTTCTACTGTCTTTTCCTTTATCATCTTTTTTCAAATACTGTCGCAATTTCGTCCTTCAGTAGTCCCTATTTTGTTGCCCATTCGATGTCCCGGAATTGTGCTTTATAGCACTAGCTTTAGTTCGTAGATGTCATCTTTCCTACAAAGAACTACGACGATGTCACAAATCCCAAGATTCCTTGATTTTAACAATTGCTGATTGATACTTATCCGTTACAAGATACCTTCAACTTGTAATGGGGGGGACTCAATTGAGTTAATTCTTAAGTTATCGACCGAAATTCTCTTTTGAACCGCCGACATCCTTTAAATACCAGTTGTAATTTAGCCCTAAATGGAGGGCATTGCTACACCAACTCCGATTACGAGTGTCTCTAAAAAATAATCGGCTGCACTCTATTTGGTTCGAACTAAGTGTAGTTCGTATGTAATAGCCCGGCCCCTTGAGCTTTTAATACCTTTCTTTTTGTTACAGGTTACTATTAATCTTGAAAAGATAACCCCTTTAGATATCTAAGAGAACTTCCAGTAGTCAGCAGTCAGTGATCAATTTAACAATCGCGGCTGTTAATCAAATAATCAGTCGACCGGTGAACTTATTCAGTCAGACGGGAAGACCAGTTTGAACTCGGACATTGCTAGCCATTTTAGTGAATCATTTTTGTTGGTTTGCCGACTTAAACGTCCTAACTACAGCTTAGTCAAGTTGTAGTTTCGACGTTTAGGTCGCCAGCCGACTAATCTTTTTACATGCTAATGGCCATACATTTTGCAAAAGACGCCGTTTGAAATCGAAATGGGACTTCCTGTTGGAATCGGTGGGCGTGGCAATCGTAGTAAATGGGTTGGGCCAGCGATTGGTGAGTTATTTTAACGACTGATTAAAACTATCAAAATTGATCAAAACGTATTACGAAGGAAAAGCTATTTGCAATCCGTATAATAATCAAATGATTGCTTTGGCATATTTTGCAACACACCTATTGATAGATATAATTGCTGATAGTCTTACAGTTAAGAAATAAAGAACAAGAAAATTATGGCCAGTATATTGCAACAAAAATAGTATAGTTGGTTGCCGACTGAAACATCGTAACTATAGCTTGAATAAGCTGTAAATACGACGTTTAAGTAACCAAACCAAAATAAATATAAGCAAAAAAAGGCGGCCAATGTTGGAGTTCAAAATTCATTTCTGGTCTGTTTGAACGTTTGAATGGTTGATTGGTTATTGGTTGACAGCCGCAATTGGTCAATTTTATCTATTGCATAGAGTTAATGTTATAGTTAAGGTTAGAACTATTTCAATAGACCATATCAAAGAAAAAACAACTAGTCAAGCTATATGTTGACTCACTTTGGCTCAATTGTTTTGAAAGTTTTCCTAAAAAACAATTTCTAGGCCAAAATAAATGTAAGGTCATTTTCGTTATTAAGTTAATTTGATACGCGATAACTTACTTATTTCATATGAGATTTTTCGTGCAAGCAGCTTATCGACATTTTGAATGAATTTTAGTTGCCCATGACATGACTTTTCAAAATGGTCGACAAAAGGGTCGAAATTCGATGAATACTGGATTTTTACATTTGATAATGACATATATCTCGATAGATGTCTTCCTTTTTTATTCCTCTTATTAACTTCTATGAGCAATTTCTAGGTGACTTCCTTGATCGGTTGAAAGTAAGGCAGTTATTTCATACCAACCTCAAACTTATAAATTGGCGGATATTTTAGACACGGTTGTGTAAAGCTGTGTCCGTGATATCCGCCATTGATAATTCCCATACATACTCTTAATAATATTTGAATTGTGATTCAAGTTGAAGTTTTCATGAAAACTTGATTGTGATATGACCGACAAAATGACCAATACTCATAAGCGGTAACTTAATTATTACCAGCGGATTTCTTTCGAAACAGATATCTCTCAATTTCGAGGCGCGTTTGAATTTACGATTTCTTCGAACAATCATTCAATCTGGCCGGCAAAGTGGTCGCTATTTATAAAGACTGAAACTCAAAGACTTCTTTCTTGCGGATAGATTTGATCAAAATTTCTCCTATCATTGTTATGATAAATACTCAAAACGTGTCAAATGTTTTCATATGGTCGAAAATACGACTTAAGATTGACGGATCTAATTGATTTAGGGAGTCAGACTTCAAATGCAAATAAATTCTTAGTCAAAACTGAAATTTAAAATGAAATTTCATGTTTTCGAGATGACCGCTTTTTGAAAATTCCATGACACACAATTCTTCAGGCTTTTTTTTTTTGAGTGAGGGTTTTGTTATTTCTTTATGTTCCAAGTGTAGCCATAATTTATAACATTTTTAGCACATAGGTAGTTGTCACTGTGCAGCGGTTGTATGCTAAGTATACCAGGAAACAATGTATGTCAGGAGAAAAGTAAACAGTTTTACACCTACTGAGATCAAAATCGCACTCATTGATCGGTAATTACCTGTCCATATTTTACGACCGATCGAAACATTCGAAGTGATATGAGAAAACACAAAAGCTTGAGTCGTTTTGTGAATTATTGGCGCATGTCGGTCAAAAGTATAAATTAAATACAAACCAAAAATGTTACAAATATTTCTTTGCAGAAACGACAATAACAGAAACAACCAAACAACTTTCAACAACAAGTCTTGTTACCAGCGGAACTAAGACGCAAAGTACACCGAGAACCGGTGCAACCACCATTGCAACTGGAGTTACAACTTCTGCAACAGCCATACCATCAAGTGTCGGAGTAACGACGCTTGCTCCTGGAGCTACACCATCGACACCGGCAGTGACAACGACTGTCGGAGTAACATCAAGTGCAGGTGTAACGACCCTAGTTCCTGGAGTAACACCATCTGGACCGGAAATTACGACAAGTGCTGGAGTAACGACCCTTGCTCCTGGAGTATCAACTTCTGCACCAGCCGTTACAACAAGTGCCGGCGTAACGACCCTGGCTCCGGGGGCAACGCCTTCCGGACAAGCGATGACAACAAGTGCTGGTTTGACGACTCTTGCTCCTGGAGTAACACCATCCGGACCTG
The DNA here is from genome assembly GCA_946902895.1 of Fragum fragum. Classification (NCBI taxonomy): domain Eukaryota; kingdom Metazoa; phylum Mollusca; class Bivalvia; order Cardiida; family Cardiidae; genus Fragum; species Fragum fragum. The sequence goes on from OX336378.1 coordinate 52,415,871, forward strand.
CAATTACGACAAGTGCTGGAGTAACGACCCTGGCTCCTGGAGTATCAACTTCTGCATCAGCTTTAACAACGAGTGCCGGCGTAACAACCCTGGCTCCTGGGGCAACACCATCCGGACAAGCGATGACAACAAGTGCCGGTTTGACGACTCTTGCTCCTGGAGTAACACCATCCGGACCTGCAATTACGACAAGTGCTGGAGTAACGACCCTGGCTCCTGGAGTATCAACTTCTGCATCAGCTTTAACAACGAGTGCCGGCGTAACAACCCTGGCTCCTGGGGCAACACCATCCGGACCAGCGGTGACAACAAGTGCTGGAGTAACAACTCTAGCGTCTGGGACATCGACTTCTGCACCAGCTGAAACAACAATTGCCGGTGTTACGACTCTTGCTCCTGGATTATCAACGACTGCACAAGCCGTATCAACGAGTGCCGGCGTAACGACCCTTGCTCCTGGGGCAACGCCATCCGGACCAGCTGTGACAACAAGTGCGGTACTAACGACTATGGCGCCTGGAGTATCAACTTCTTCACCGGCTGTTACAACCAGTGCCGGTGTGACGACTCTTGCTCCTGGAGCATCACCATCCGGAACAGCTGTAACAACATCTGCTGGAGTAACGACCCAAGCGCCTGGAGTATCAACATCTGCACCAGCCGTTACAACGAGTGCCGGCGTTACGACCCTGGCTCCTGGAACAACACCATCCGGACCGGCCATGACAACAAGTGCTGGAGTAACAAGTCTAGCGCCTGGGACATCGACTTCTGCACCAGCTGTTACAACCAGTGCCGGTGTTACGACTCTTGCTCCTGGAACAACATCCTCCGGACCAACCGTAACAACACGTCCTGGAGTAACGACCATTGCGCCTGGAGTATCAACGACTGCACAAGCCATAACAACGAGTGCCGGCGTAACGACCCTGGCTCCTGGGGCAACACCATCCGGACCAGCCGTGACAACAAGTGCTGTACTAACGACTATGACGCCTGGAGCATCAACTTCTGCACCGGCTGTAACAACCAGTGCCGGTGTGACGACTCTTGCTTCTGGAGCAACATCCTCCGGATCAACCGGAACAACAAGTGCTGGAGTCACGACTCTTGTTCCTGGAGTATCAACTTCTGCACAAGCCCTAACATCAAGTGCAGGTGTAACGACCCTTGCTCCTGGAGTAACACCATCCGGACCTGCAATTACGACAAGTGCTGGAGTAACGACCCTGGCTCCTAGAGTATCAACTTCTGCACCAGCCGTTACAACAAGTGCCGGCGTAACAACCCTGGCTCCGGGGGCAACACCTTCCGAACCAGCAGTGACAACAAGTGCTGGATTAACAACTCTAGCGTCTGGGACATCGACTTCTGCACCAGCTGAAACAACAATTGCCGGTGTTACGACTCTTGCTCCTGGATTATCAACGACTGCACAAGCCGTAACAACGAGTGCCGTCGTAACGACCTTGGCTCCTGGGGCAACGCCATCCGGACCAGCCGCGACAACAAGTGCGGTACTTACGACTTTGGCGCCTGGAGTATCAACTTCTGCACCGGCTGTTACAACCAGTGCCGGTGTGACGACTCTCGCACCTGGAGAAACACCATCCGGAACACCTGTAACAACATCTGCTGGAGTAACGACCCTTGCGCCTGGAGTATCAACGTCTGCACCAGCCGTTACAACGAGTGCCGTCGTTACGACCCTGGCTCCTGGAACAACACTATCCGGACCGGCCATGACAACAAGTGCTGGAGTAACAAGTCTAGCGCCTGGGACATCGACTTCTGCACCAGCTGTTACAACCAGTACCGGGGTTACGACTCTTGCTCCTGGAACAACACCATCCGGACCAACCGTAACAACAAGTGCTGGAGTAACGACCATTGCGCCTGGAGTATCAACGACTGCACAAGCCATAACAACGAGTGCCGGCGTAACGACCCTGGCTCCTGGGGCAACGCCATCCGGACCAGCCGTGACAACAAGTGCGGTACTAACGACTATGGCGCCTGGAGTATCAACTTCTGCACCGGCTGTTACAACCAGTGCCGGTGTGACGACTCTTGCTTCTGGAGCAACATCCTCCGGATCAACCGGAACAACAAGTGCTGGAGTCACGACACTTGTTCCTGGAGTATCAACTTCTGCACAAGCCCTAACACCAAGTGCAGGTGTAACAACGCTTGCTCCTGGAGTAACACCATCCGGACCTGCAATTACGACAAGTGCTGGAGTAACGACCCTGGCTCCTAAAGTATCAACTTCTGCACCAGCTGTTACAACAAGTGCCGGCGTAACGACCCTGGCTCCGGGGGCAACACCTTCCGGACCAGCAGTGACAACAAGTGCTGGAGTAACAACTCTAGCGTCTGGGACATCGACTTCTGCACCAGCTGAAACAACAATTGCCGGTGTTACGACTCTTGCTCCTGGATTATCAACGACTGCACAAGCCGTAACAACGAGTGCCGGCGTAACGACCCTGGCTCCTGGGGCAACGCCATCCGGACCAGCCGCGACAACAAGTGCGGTACTTACGACTTTGGCGCCTGGAGTATCAACTTCTGCACCGGCTGTTACAACCAGTGCCGGTGTGACGACTCTCGCACCTGGAGAAACACCATCCGGAACACCTGTATCAACATCTGCTGGAGTAACGACCCTTGCGCCTGGAGTATCAACGTCTGCACCGGCCGTTACAACGAGTGCCAGCGTTACGACCCTGGCTCCTGGAACAACACTATCCGGACCGGCCATGACAACAAGTGCTGGAGTAACAAGCCTAGCGCCTGGGACATCGACTTCTGCACCAGCTGTTACAACCAGTGCCGGTGTTACGACTCTTGCTCCTGGAACAACCCCATCCGGACCAACCGTAACAACAAGTGCTGGAGTAACGACCATTGCGCCTGGAGTATCAACGACTGCACAAGCCATAACAACGAGTGCCGGCGTAACGACCCTGGCTCCTGGGGCAACACCATCCGGACCAGCCGTGACAACAAGTGCTGTACTAACGACTATGACGCCTGGAGCATCAACTTCTGCACCGGCTGTAACAACCAGTGCCGGTGTGACGACTCTTGCTTCTGGAGCAACATCCTCCGGATCAACCGGAACAACAAGTGCTGGAGTCACGACACTTGTTCCTGGAGTATCAACTTCTGCACAAGCCCTAACATCAAGTGCAGGTGTAACGACCCTTGCTCCTGGAGTAACATCATCCGGACCTGCAATTACGACAAGTGCTGGAGTAACGACCCTGGCTCCTAGAGTATCAACTTCTGCACCAGCCGTTACAACAAGTGCCGGCGTAACAACCCTGGCTCCGGGGGCAACACCTTCCGGACCAGCAGTGACAACAAGTGCTGGAGTAACAACTCTAGCGTCTGGGACATCGACTTCTGCACCAGCTGAAACAACAATTGCCGGTGTTACGACTCTTGCTCCTGGATTATCAACGACTGCACAAGCCGTAACAACGAGTGCCGTCGTAACGACCCTGGCTCCTGGGGCAACGCCATCCGGACCAGCCGCGACAACAAGTGCGGTACTTACGACTTTGGCGCCTGGAGTATCAACTTCTGCACCGGCTGTTACAACCAGTGCCGGTGTGACGACTCTCGCACCTGGAGAAACACCATCCGGAACACCTGTAACAACATCTGCTGGAGTAACGACCCTTGCGCCTGGAGTATCAACGTCTGCACCAGCCGTTACAACGAGTGCCGGCGTTACGACCCTGGCTCCTGGAACAACACTATCCGGACCAGCCATGACAACAAGTGCTGGAGTAACAAGTCTAGCGCCTGGGACATCGACTTCTGCACCAGCTGTTACAACCAGTACCGGGGTTACGACTCTTGCTCCTGGAACAACACCATCCGGACCAACCGTAACAACAAGTGCTGGAGTAACGACCATTGCGCCTGGAGTATCAACGACTGCACAAGCCATAACAACGAGTGCCGGCGTAACGACCCTGGCTCCTGGGGCAACACCATCCGGACCAGCCGTGACAACAAGTGCTGTACTAACGACTATGACGCCTGGAGCATCAACTTCTGCACCGGCTGTTACAACCAGTGCCGGTGTGACGACTCTTGCTTCTGGAGCAACATCCTCCGGATCAACCGGAACAACAAGTGCTGGAGTCACGACACTTGTTCCTGGAGTATCAACTTCTGCACAAGCCCTAACATCAAGTGCAGGTGTAACGACCCTTGCTCCTGGAGTAACACCATCCGGACCTGTAATTACGACAAGTGCTGGAGTAACGACCCTGGCTCCTAGAGTATCAACTTCTGCACCAGCCGTTACAACAAGTGCCGGCGTAACAACCCTGGCTCCGGGGGCAACTCCTTCCGGACCAGCAGTGACAACAAGTGCTGGAGTAACAACTCTAGCGTCTGGGACATCGACTTCTGCACCAGCTGAAACAACAATTGCCGGTGTTACGACTCTTGCTCCTGGATTATCAACGACTGCACAAGCCGTAACAACGAGTGCCGTCGTAACGACCCTGGCTCCTGGGGCAACGCCATCCGGACCAGCCGCGACAACAAGTGCGGTACTTACGACTTTGGCGCCTGGAGTATCAACTTCTGCACCGGCTGTTACAACCAGTGCCGGTGTGACGACTCTCGCACCTGGAGAAACACCATCCGGAACACCTGTAACAACATCTGCTGGAGTAACGACCCTTGCGCCTGGAGTATCAACGTCTGCACCAGCCGTTACAACGAGTGCCGGCGTTACGACCCTGGCTCCTGGAACAACACTATCCGGACCAGCCATGACAACAAGTGCTGGAGTAACAAGTCTAGCGCCTGGGACATCGACTTCTGCACCAGCTGTTACAACCAGTACCGGGGTTACGACTCTTGCTCCTGGAACAACACCATCCGGACCAACCGTAACAACAAGTGCTGGAGTAACGACCATTGCGCCTGGAGTATCAACGACTGCACAAGCCATAACAACGAGTGCCGGCGTAACGACCCTGGCTCCTGGGGCAACGCCATCCGGACCAGCCGTGACAACAAGTGCGGTACTAACGACTATGGCGCCTGGAGTATCAACTTCTGCACCGGCTGTTACAACCAGTGCCGGTGTGACGACTCTTGCTTCTGGAGCAACATCCTCCGGATCAACCGGAACAACAAGTGCTGGAGTCACGACACTTGTTCCTGGAGTATCAACTTCTGCACAAGCCCTAACATCAAGTGCAGGTGTAACGACCCTTGCTCCTGGAGTAACACCATCCGGACCGGCCATGACAACAAGTGCTGGAGTAACGACCCTGGCTCCTAAAGTATCAACTTCTGCACCAGCCGTTACAACAAGTGCCGGCGTAACGACCCTGGCTCCGGGGGCAACACCTTCCGGACCAGCAGTGACAACAAGTGCTGGAGTAACAACTCTAGCGTCTGGGACATCGACTTCTGCACCAGCTGAAACAACAATTGCCGGTGTTACGACTCTTGCTCCTGGATTATCAACGACTGCACAAGCCGTAACAACGAGTGCCGGCGTAACTACCCTGGCTCCTGGGGCAACGCCATCCGGACCAGCCGTGACAACAAGTGCGGTACTAACGACTATGGCGCCTGGAGTATCAACTTCTGCACCAGCTGTTACAACCAATGCCGGTTTGACGACTCTTGCTCCTGGAGCAACACCATCCGGAACAGCTGTAACAACATCTGCTGGAGTAACGACCCAAGCGCCTGGAGTATCAACATCTGCACCAGCCGTTACAACGAATGCCGGCGTTACGACCCTGGCTCCTGGAACAACACCATCCGGACCGGCCATGACAACAAGTGCTGGAGTAACAAGTCTAGCGCTTGGGACATCGACTTTTGCACCAGCTGTTACAACCAGTGCCGGTGTTACGACTCTTGCTCCTGGAACAACATCCTCCGGACCAACCGTAACAACACGTCCTGGAGTAACGACCATTGCGCCTGGAGTATCAACGACTGCACAAGCCATAACAACGAGTGCCGGCGTAACGACCCTGGCTCCTGGGGCAACACCATCCGGACCAGCCGTGACAACAAGTGCTGTACTAACGACTATGACGCCTGGAGCATCAACTTCTGCACCGGCTGTAACAACCAGTGCCGGTGTGACGACTCTTGCTTCTGGAGCAACATCCTCCGGATCAACCGGAACAACAAGTGCTGGAGTCACGACTCTTGTTCCTGGAGTATCAACTTCTGCACAAGCCCTAACATCAAGTGCAGGTGTAACGACCCTTGCTCCTGGAGTAACACCATCCGGACCTGCAATTACGACAAGTGCTGGAGTAACGACCCTGGCTCCTAGAGTATCAACTTCTGCACCAGCCGTTACAACAAGTGCCGGCGTAATAACTCTGGCTCCGGGGGCAACACCTTCCGGACCAGCAGTTACAACAAGTGCTGGAGTAACAACTCTAGCGTCTGGGACATCGACTTCTGCACCAGCTGAAACAACAATTGCCGGTGTTACGACTCTTGCTCCTGGATTATCAACGTCAGCACAAGCCGTAACAACGAGTGCCGGCGTAACGACCCTGGCTCCTGGGGCAACGCCATCCGGACCAGCCGTGACAACAAGTGCGGTACTTACGACTTTGGCGCCTGAAGTATCAACTTCTGCACCGGCTGTTACAACCAGTGCCGGTGTGACGACTCTTGCACCTGGAGAAACACCAACCGGAACACCTGTAACAACATCTGCTGGAGTAACGACCCTTGCGCCTGGAGTATCAACGTCTGCAACAGCCGTTACAACGAGTTCCGGCGTTACGATCCTGGCTCCTAGAACAACACTATCCGGACCGGCGATGACAACAAGTGCTGGAGTAACAACTCTAGCGCCTGGGACATCGACTTCTGCACCAGCTGTTACAACCAGTACCGGGGTTACGACTCTTGCTTCTGGAACAACACCCTCCGGATCAACCGTAACAACAAGTGCTGGAGTAACGACCATTGCGCCTGGAGTATCAACGACTGCACAAGCCATAACAACGAGTGCCGGCGTAACGACCCTGGCTCCTGGGGCAACACTATCCGGACCAGCCGTGACAACAAGTGCTGTACTAACGACTATGACGCCTGGAGCATCAACTTCTGCACCGGCTGTAACAACCAGTGCCGGTGTGACGACTCTTGCTCCTGGAGAAACACCATCCGGAACAGCTGTAAGAACATCTGCTGGAGTAACGACCCAAGCGCCTGGAGTATCACCATCTGCACCAGCCGTTACAACGAGTGCCAGCGTTACGACCCTGGCTCCTGGAACAACACCATCCGGACCGGCCATGACAACAAGTGCTGGAGTAACAAGTCTAGCGCCTGGGACATCGACTTCTGCACCAGCCATTACCACAAGTGCCGGCGTTACGACTCTTGCTCCTGGAACAACATCCTCCGGACCAACCGTAACAACACGTCCTGGAGTAACGACCATTGCGCCTGGAGTATCAACGACTGCACAAGCCATAACAACTAGTGCCGGCGTAACAACCCTGGCTCCGGGGGCAACACCTTCCGGACCAGCAGTGACAACAAGTGCTGGAGTAACAACTCTAGCGTCTGGGACATCGACTTCTGCACCAGCTGAAACAACAATTGCCGGTGTTACGACTCTTGCTCCTGGATTATCAACGACTGCACAAGCCGTAACAACGAGTGCCGGCGTAACGACCCTGGCTCCTGGGGCAACGCCATCCGGACCAGCCGTGACAACAAGTGCGGTACTTACGACTTTGGCGCCTGGAGTATCAACTTCTGCACCGGCTGTTACAACCAGTGCCGGTGTGACGACTCTTGCACCTAGAGAAACACCATCCGGAACACCTGTAACAACATCTGCTGGAGTAACGACCCTTGCGCCTGGAGTATCAACGTCTGCACCAGCCGTTACAACAAGTGCCGGCGTAACAACCCTGGCTCCGGGGGCAACACCTTCCGGACAAGCAGTGAAAACAAGTGCTGGAGTAACAACTCTAGCGTCTGGGACATCGACTTCTGCACCAGCTGAAACAACAATTGCCGGTGTTACGACTCTTGCTCCTGGATTATCAACGACAGCACAAGCCGTAACAACGAGTGCCGGCGTAACGACCCTGGCTCCAGGGGCAACGCCATCCGGACCAGCCGTGACAACAAGTGCGGTACTTACGACTTTGGCGCCTGGAGTATCAACTTCTGCACCAGCCGTTACAACGAGTGCCGGCGTTACGACCCTGGCTCCTGGAACAACACTATCCGGACCGGCCATGACAACAAGTGCTGGAGTAACAAGTCTAGCGCCTGGGACATCGACTTCTGCACCAGCTGTTACAACCAGTGCCCGGGTTACAACTCTTGCTCCTGGAACAACACCATCCGGACCAACCGTAACAACAAGTGCTGGAGTAACGACCATTGCGCCTGGAGTATCAACGACTGCACAAGCCATAACAACGAGTGCCGGCGTAACGACCCTGGCTCCTGGGGCAACACTATCCGGACCAGCCGTGACAACAAGTGCTGTACCAACGACTATGACGCCTGGAACATCAACTTCTGCACCGGCTGTAACAACCAGTGCCGGTGTGACGACTCTTGCTTCTGGAGCAACATCCTCCGGATCAACCGGAACAACAAGTGCTGGAGTCACGACACTTGTTCCTGGAGTATCAACTTCTGCACAAGCCCTTACATCAAGTGCAGGTGTAACGACCCTTGCTCCTGGAGTAACACCATCCGGACCTACAATTACGACAAGTGTTGGAGTAACGACCCTGGCTCCTAGAGTATCAACTTCTGCACCAGCCGTTACAACAAGTGCCGGCGTAACGACCTTGGCTCCGGGGGCAACACCTTCCGGACCAGCAGTGACAACAAGTGCTGGAGTAACAACTCTAGTGTCTGGGACATCGACTTCTGCACCAGCTGAAACAACAATTGCCGGTGTTACGACTCTTGCTCCTGGATTATCAACGACTGCACAAGCCGTAACAACGAGTGCCGGCGTAACTACCCTGGCTCCTGGGGCAACGCCATCCGGACCAGCCGTGACAACAAGTGCGGTACTTACGACTATGGCGCCTGGAGTATCAACTTCTGCACCAGCTGTTACAACCAGTGCCGGTGTGACGACTCTTGCTCCTGGAGAAACACCATCCGGAACAGCTGTATCAACATCTGCTGGAGTAACGACCCTTGCGCCTGGAGTATCAACGTCTGCACCAGCCGTTACATCGAGTGCCGGCGTTACGACCCTGGCTTCCGGAACAACACCATCCGGACCGGCCATGACAACAAGTGCTGGAGTAACAAGTCTAGCGCCTAGGACATCGACTTCTGCACCAGCTGTTACAACCAGTGCCGGGGTTACGACTCTTGCTCCTGGAACAACACCCTCCGGACCAACCGTAACAACAAGTGCTGGAGTAACGACCATTGCGCCTGGAGTATCAACGACTGCACAAGCCATAACAACGACTGCTGGCGTAACGACCCTGGCTCCTGGGGCAACACCATCCGGACCAGCCGTGACAACAAGTGCTGTACTAACGACTATGACGCCTGGAGCATCAACTTCTGCACCGGCTGTAACAACCAGTGCCGGTGTGACGACTCTTGCTTCTGGAGCAACATCCTCCGGATCAACCGGAACAACAAGTGCTGGAGTCACGACACTTGTTCCTGGAGTATCAACTTCTGCACAAGCCCTAACATCAAGTGCAGGTGTAACGACCCTTGCTCCTGGAGTAACACCATCCGGACCTGCAATTACGACAAGTGCTGGAGTAACGACCCTGGCTCCTAGAGTATCAACTTCTGCACCAGCCGTTACAACAAGTGCCGGCGTAACGACCCTGGCTCCGGGGGCAACACTTTCCGGACCAGCAGTGACAACAAGTGCTGGAGTAACAACTCTAGCGTCTGGGACATCGACTTCTGCACCAGCTGAAACAACAATTGCCGGTGTTACGACTCTTGCTCCAGGATTATCAACGACTGCACAAGCCGTAACAACGAGTGCCGGCGTAACTACCCTGGCTCCTGGGGCAACGCTATCCGGACCAGCCGTGACAACAAGTGCGGTACTTACGACTATGGCGCCTGGAGTATCAACTTCTGCACCAGCTGTTACAACCAGTGCCGGAGTAACGACCCTTGCGCCTGGAGTATCAACGTCTGCACCAGCCGTTACATCGAGTGCCGGCGTTACGACCCTGGCTTCTGGAACAACACCATCCGGACCGGCCATGACAACAAGTGCTGGAGTTAAAAGTCTAGCGCCTGGGACATCGACTTCTGCACCAGCTGTTACAACCAGTGCCGGTGTTACGACTCTTGCTCCTGGAGAAACACCCTCCGGACCAACCGTAACAACAAGTGCTGGAGTAACGACCATTGCGCCTGGAGTATCAACGACTGCACAAGCCATTACAACGAGTGCCGGCGTAACGACCCTGGCTCCTGGGGCAACACTATCCGGACCAGCCGTGACAACAAGTGCTGTACTAACGACTATGACGCCTGAAGCATCAACTTCTACACCGGCTGTAACAACCAGTGCCGGTGTGACGACTTTTGCTTCTGGAGCAACATCCTCCGGATCAACCGGAACAACAAGTGCTGGAGTCACGACTCTTGTTCCTGGAGTATCAACTTCTGCACAAGCCCTAACATCAAGTGCAGGTATAACGACCCTTGCTCCTGGAGTAACACAATCCGGACCTGCAATTACGACAAGTGCTGGAGTAACGACCCTGGCTCCTAGAGTATCAACTTCTTCACCAGCCGTTACAACAAGTGCCGGCGTAACGACCCTGGCTCCGGGGGCAACTCCTTCCGGACCAGCAGTGACAACAAGTGCTGGAGTAACAACTCTAGCGTCTGGGACCTCGACTTCTGCACCAGCTGAAACAACAATTGCCGGTGTTACAACTCTTGCTCCTGGATTATCAACGACTGCACAAGCCGTAACAACGAGTGCCGGCGTAACGACCCTGACTCCTGGGGCAACGCCATCCGGACCAGCCAAGACAACAAGTGCAGTACTAACGACTATGGCGCCTGGAGTATCAACTTCTGCACCGGCTGTTACAACCAGTGCCGGTGTGACGACTCTTGCTCCTGGAGAAACACCATCTGGAACAGCTGTAACAACATCTGCTGGAGTAACGACCCTTGCGCCTGGAGTATCAACGTCTGCACCAGCCGTTACAACGAGTGCCGGCGTTACGACCCTGGCTCCTGGAACAACACCATCGGGACCGGCCATGACAACAAGTGCTGGAGTAACAAGTCTAGCGCCTGGGACATCGACTTCTGCACCAGCTGTTACAACCAGTGCCGGTGTTACGACTCTTGCTCCTGGAACAACACCCTCCGGACCGGCCGTGACAACAAGTGCTGGAGAAACGACCATTGCGCCTGGAGTATCAACGACTGCACAAGCCATAACAACGAGTGCCGGCGTAACGACCCTGGCTCCTGGGGCAACACTATCCGGACCAGCCGTGACAACAAGTGCTGTACTAACGACTATGACGCCTGAAGCATCAACTTCTGCACCGGCTGTAACAACCAGTGCCGGTGTGACGACTCTTGCTCCTGGAGTAACACCATCCGGACCTGCAATTACGACAAGTGCTGGAGTAACGACCCTGGCTCCTAGAGTATCAACGTCTGCACAAGCCGTTACAACAAGTGCCGGCGTAACGACCCTTGCTCCGGGGGCAACGCCTTCCGGACCAGCAGTGACAACAAGTGCAGTACTAACGACTATGGCGCCGGGAGTATCAACTTCTGCACCGGCTGTTACAACCAGTGCCGGTGTGACGACTCTTGCACCTGGAGGAACACTATCCGGAACAGCTGTAACAACATCTGCTGGAGTAACGACCCTTGCGCCTGGAGTATCAACGTCTGCACCAGCCGTAACAACGAGTACCGGCGTTACGACCCTGGCTCCTGGAACAACACCATCCGGACCGGCCTTGACAACAAGTGCTGGAGTAACAAGTCTAGCGCCTGGGACATCGACTTCTGCACCGGCTGTTACAACCATTGCCGGTGTTACGACTCTTGCTCCTGGAACAACACCCTCCGGACCAACCGTAACAACAAGTGCTGGAGAAACGACCATTGCGCCTGGAGTATCAACGACTGCACAAGCCATAACAACGACTGCTGGCGTAACAACCCTGGCTCCTAGGGCAACAACATCCGGACCAGCCGTGACAACAAGTGCTGTACTAACGACTATGACGCCTGGAGCATCAACTTCTGCACCGGCTGTAACTTCAAGTGCCGGTGTAACGACTCTTGCTTCTGGAGCAACATCCTCCGGATCAACCGGAACAACAAGTGCTGGAGTCACGACTCTTGTTCCTGGAGTATCAACTTCTGCACAAGCCCTAACATCAAGTGCAGGTGTAACGACCCTTGCTCCTGGAGTAACACCTTCCGGACCTGCAATTACGACAAGTGCTGGAGTAACGACCCTGGCTCCTAGAGTATCAACTTCTGCACCAGCCGTTACAACAAGTGCCGGCGTAACGACCCTGGCTCCGGGGGCAACACCTTCCGGACCAGCAGTGACAACAAGTGCTGGAGTAACAACTCTAGCGTCTGGGACATCGACTTCTGCACCAGCTGAAACAACAATTGCCGGTGTTACGACTCTTGCTCCTGGATTATCAACGACTGCACAAGCCGTAACAACGAGTGCCGGCGTAACGACCCTGGCTCCTGGGGCAACGCCATCCGGACCAGCCGTGACAACAAGTGCAGTACTAACGACTATGGCGCCTGGAGTATCAACTTCTGCACCGGCTGTTACAACCAGTGCCGGTGTGACGACTCTTGCTCCTGGAGAAACACCATCCGGAACAGCTGTAACAACATCTGCTGGACTTACAAGTCTAGCGCCTGGGACATCGACTTCTGCACCGGCTGTTACAACCAGTGCCGGTGTTACGACTCTTGCTCCTGGAACAACACCCTCCGGACCAACCGTAACAACAAGTGCTGGAGTAACGACCGTTGCGCCTGGAGTATCAACGACTGCACAAGCCATAACAACGAGTGCCGGCGTAACGACCCTGGCTCCTGCGGCAACACCATCCGGACCAGCCGTGACAACAAGTGCTGTACTAACGACTATGACGCCTGGAGCATCAACTTCTGCACCGGCTGTAACAACCAGTGCCGGTGTGACGACTCTTGCTTCTGGAGCAACATCCTCCGGATCAACCGGAACAACAAGTGCTGGAGTCACGACTCTTGTTCCTGGAGTATCAACTTCTGCACAAGCCCTAACATCAAGTGCGGGTGTAACGACCCTTGCTCCTGGAGTAACAACATCCGGACCTGCAATTACGACAAGTGTTGGAGTAACGACCCTGGCTCCTAGAGTATCAACTTCTGCACCAGCCGTTACAACAAGTGCCGGCGTAACGACCCTGGCTCCGGGGGCAAGACCATCCCGACCAGAAGAGACAACAAGTTCTGGAGTTACAACTCTAACGTCTGGGACATCGACTTCTGCACCAGCTGAAACAACAAGTGCCGGTGTTACGACTCTTGCTCCTGGAACAACACCCTCCGTACCAACCGTAACAACAAGTGCTGGAGTAACGACCCTTGCTCCTGGAGTATCAACGACCGCACCTGCCGTATCAACGAGTGCAGGCGTAACAACTTCTGCTGCTGTAACCTCTACACCTGTACCAGCTGTTTCTTCTTCCAGTGGAGCAACCACGACAGTTTGTGTTGAGCTTGATGTTATGTTGAATCCGTCCATTGTGCCCCTAGAAAGCATCGTGTTTTCCTCGCCTGTCCCTATTGAATCGATCGTTAATGTTACTGGTAAGCTGTTTTTACTAATTTTCTTTACAGAGCCAGGGTTATCGGCTCTTTCGTTTCTTTCGATTTTTTGAACCCGAATAAGTTATTTGAAAAGTTGGTTCAAGTAGAAATGTATAGATTCAATCTATTATTTCTTTGAATCTGATTATTTAAACATTGATTTATCTTGCGTTATTTTGTGTGACCTGTTTAGAAATATAAGTATTATTGACTGAGATTGTTACACATTACCCTTTAAAGGTTGCAGCCTTCAATTGACCGATCGTTTCTGTCAATCAAGGAATTAATCGACCAATCAAATCATTCATTCAGCCCAGAATTAAGATTTGAACTCCGATATTGGCTTTAGTTACGACGTTTAGGTCGCCAACCAACTATTGCTTTTTGTTACATGCTACTGACCATAAATGTTGTAAAATAATATCGTTTAAAATCGAAGCGGAACTTCCTGACGGGATCATTGGACGGAGAAAACAGAATAAATGGGCGGGGCCAGCGACTGGTCAATTAAGAAAAGATGATAGTATCTTTTTCAAAGAGATTTGGACCTAAACGCTTTGATCCCACAATTAATATGCAACCAAGACATTGATTTGAACGGGGTTTAACGCAACTCTAACGCTGTTTATTTAACGAAATCATTAAATTGTAAAATATGAAGATTGATTTATTGAATGGGTTTTAAACCCACTTTTAACAGTATTTCAGTCATATCGCGGCGGCTTGAGCACCTGACAATGGATTCCTGGTGTTTCTCACTCCAGTACTGCCACTACATCCTTTCCTAGCTTCCAGCTGCTATTCGACTTTTGTCTATGATTACCCACCTATTGGTGAGAGACAGATTTCGGAAAGGATATGTTCCGCCGCGAGTGATCGAATCCATGACATCCAAGATGAAAAAAGTAAATATGTTACTAGTTAGGGGTAAAAATGGGATCTATTTTGAGCGCAAACAGGTTTTCTCTTTCATTAAACACACAGCAATATTTAAACATTACAATTGTTGATTTTTTTCCAGACTCTTTTATATTTTAGCCAATACGAAGTCTATTTAGCGCCTACGATAAGTATATTTTTTTCGATTTTGAAGTGAACAAGTTATTTTTTTTTTAAATTTTAGTTCATACCTTACAAAAATTGGTCATATACCGTAATATCAAAGAAGAGAAAGCAAGTAGTCTGTGTTTTTTGTTTCGTTATATCAATAAAAACAAAGTAAGAGCGAGATAAAAACATAATGCCAGTCCGAGACCTCTGGCTTTCATGCAAGTACTCTACCAAACCGCTTATATTCAATCCCTTTAAACTGCATGGAAAGCAAGTCACGACATTCTCTCATTCAAACCGAAATTCGTGCTTGAATTTCAGAACTCAAGTATTTTGAAAAGTTTTTACAACAATTTCAGCAACCATGCAGCCAAACTGGGGCTCGAACCCGGGACCTCTCACTTTACGGCGGGTTCTTTACCGTTTTTGAAAACGAGGTCACTTTCATTCATATTCTCATAACTGCATGTGATTGTAACCGTCGGCATAAATAAAATAAAAGGAAATGTAAGCAAGAACAAAGACATTGGCTTCGCGTATTCATACAGTGTGATTAGGTTTTTTGGTTCATACCTCCATGAAAACAAAAATTATTCTCCTCATCTCTAAAGAAGATAATTGGTGGACCATTGAGCTCAAAAAGGAAGTTTCACTAAGATATCAAATGGCGTTATTTTGGCGACCACATACGAACCGTTTTACTTCTTTAATTGGTCGCTACACTAATTTGTCTAAACAGATTCTGAATATTTAGTTTGTCCCATTTTACCAAAGCTGCCTTTAGCTCAACTAGGCACATATAGTAAAGACAAGTTTGTAAACAATCTGTTTCGTTTATTTCTACAATCTGAAATTCTTTTAAGACCACAGTCTCGTCTTCAGTGTTCGATAAATGGTTGACCAGTCGATGCTGTATGGTAAACAGCTAAATATAATTACATTTTACAAGTTAAGAAATATCAAAAAGGAAGAAAGAAAAACAGGACGGTCACATGGTTTAAAAAGACTACAAGACTACCACGTCTACAAGTCACTTTACGAACCCATTCGCCGAATAATTCAGGTGGTATAGTGAACGAATCTTCATATTAGATTTTACGGCTACATAATTATTTTCCAGTCATCAGTTGAAATACCATCGTTTGGTAAAATGACTAGTAAATAAAATGCCAGCCCATCCTAATCTATCGATATATCGAAGGGTAGCTTGTGTTAGCAAGTCTAAAGTAATGTAAACAAATGAGTCGTGTGACGAAAGAGTTCTCTCAACGTATTACAAAAAAGGCTCACCTTTATCGCCTATCTATCATATGCCCGCTTGTCGCAGTGGTAAGAGCGCTCGCTAAACACGCGAGTGGACCTTGATATGGACCTTCTAGTCATTATTTATATTTTTATAAATTATATTCATTCAATTTTTCTTTAGTTTTCCTGAGCTGAAAATTGGTATAAGCTCAAAATACAAAATAGGCCTTATGTATTTATCCTTGTATAATTCAATTTTAGTTTCGTCTATCAAAATCGAGCGTTCTGATTGGCCCGAAAAAAATCATAACTCAATAAACAAAATTTTGAGTATGCAGCTATTTTGTGTGATGATGGCGCACAAGATAGTTCGATCGAGCAGGTATCAACATTTGTTAAGTATTTGTTTGTTAATTTGGTTTTGATCGATATCATTAACTTATAAAATATGAAGATTGATATATTAAATGGGGTTTAACGCCACTTTTAACAGTATTTCAGTCATATCGCGGGGGTTGTAACACTTAACAATGGATCCCTGGAACCAGTACTACCACAATATCATTTTATAGCCTCAAGCTGCTATCCCACATAGGTGTAGGCCTATCCATCCATTGATGAAAGACACATGTCGGAAAATATATGTTCCGCCGCGGGGGGTCGAACCCCTGATATCCCATGATTGAGAATTGGGAGATTGATCCGCTTCCGAATGCGCTTTGGTGGCAGCTTTTAGAAATGATGAGAACATTGTTTTTTGTTTTCCTGGAGGTATGAACCGAAAAACCTTATCTGACTTGTATATGAATCTACTTCGCGTTTTCATACAGTGTGGTTAGATATTTCGGTTCATACATTCATTTAAACAAAAATATTCTCTTCACCTCTTAAAGCGGCTCTTGCACAGATTGTGAAAGTAAAGTTTTGTTTCTCAATTTTCAAATTTCGAACTGTAATGCTTTTAGACGTTTGATAGAAGGCGATAAAGCCGATTTCGTAATAAAAACTCTTTTTCATAGCTTATATAAAAAAAAGAAAAGGAGCAAAAATTGTACGCGTTACGAGACGTCAGTGAAGCGCAACCCGAACGGGACTAGAATTCATCGGATAAATACGTCATCTGTCGATTGCACCGAAAATTGCCTTATTTGTAGTTTTCCTGACGTACCAATTACGTCACATCATGATCGACATTACCCGAAGACTAACGACCTAACCCGGTAAATGCCGACGTTTCAAAATAGGACACAGGGAATATATCACCTTGATTTACATCTATAGTCAAAGTGTAGATTTAACAAGAAGAAAGGATATTTATTGCGAAAATGATATTGATAACTACCGGAAAAGCGGATAATTTTTCTATATCAATTTATACGAAAATCTGTTCAAGAGCCTCTTTAAATGCCTTTTTGGCTCACCTCGGCACGAAGTGCTCAAGTGAGCTATTGTGGTTACCTTTCGTACGGCGTCCGGCCGTCGTGTGTCGTCCGTCAACAGTTTCTTTAAACGAAACTATTGTGATCTCCTTTCATCCGTCCGTCGTGCGTCGTCCGTCAACAATTTCTTTAAACGAAATCTCCTCCCAAACTACTGGGCAAATTTGAACTAAAATTGGCGGAAATGTTCCTTAGGTGGTCCCCTTTAAAAACAGCTAAAACATTGAAATCCGTTAAAAACTCTGGTTGCCTTGGCAACAAATGTGAAATTTTACAATAATCGTTAGAAATCTTCTCCTCCTGACCAAGAAGGCGTATAGCCTTGATATTTTGCATGAAGCATCAGTATATTGACTTCTTTCAAATAGCTAAATTCATGATTCTCGGGGAGGAGCCCAAGGGAGTGGGGTTTATAAAGAAACAAAGAACGATTTTTTTAATGACATCTCCTCCTAAAGTTCTGGGCCAATTTGAACCAAATTTGGCAGAAATGTTCCTTAGGTGATCCCCTTTAAAAATAGCTAAAAATAGCGTTAAAAATTCTGGTTGCCATGGCAACAAAAGTGAAATTTTAAAATAATCTTTAAAAATCTTCTCCTCCTGACCCAGAAGGCGTATAGCATTGATATTTTGCATGAAGCATCAGTATATTGACTTCTTTCAAATAGCTAAATTCATGATCCTCGGGTCGCCAGAGGCGGAGACCTTGGAGGGGGGGGTTACAGGCATGTAGCGTTAGTTCACAGACTTTTTTCTTGTATCTGAAATTATATCCCATGGATCCAGTGGGAGAAAAACGTTAATTCCTACTTTCAAATTTGCCCTAAAGCCTTTGAGTTTGTAATTTATACTTTTGGATCCCCAGGTACATAGTCTGTATATGTAAGTATGACCCACTTGTATCATAATCCTAACTTTAACATGAAATTTGACTGTTGAAAAAAAAGTGCCTTTATCTCAGCTGAGCGCCACAGGGCCAAGGGCCCTCTTGTTTCTTTAAGTCATCATATTTTCGCGAGGTTTCTGTTTAGGCTGTATACTAAAGCTTGCGGGGATGATATAAGCATGATATTTTAGGAAAAACGGTGATTAAAGAACATTTCAGAAGAAAAATATTTTTACTACCTATATGACGCCTAAGAAGTGTAAAAATCTGGTTATTTCGAAGTGTTGATTATTTCTCGGTACTCATGTTGCTTTTTTGGGATCTTAACTCAAGAAAAAATCAAAGTACTGAAAAGTACTGTAAGCTAGCAAAGCATGGTTGAATTTAGACAATATATCCCTTGTTGGGTAGAAAACATTGTGGACATTGAAGAAATTGCTTGTTACAAGCAATTTCTTCATTGTCCACAATGTTTTCCGAAGCTTTTTTCTTCAGACGCTTAAAAAGCGGAATTGATTGGAGATGGGTTAAATAGCATGATTTTGACAAAGCTCTCTACTATTTGTATAGAGTTGGCAATATTCCTGAAATACATAAGAACTACTTTTAATGGCGTAGGCATTTAACGGATTTAGTGGTAAAGCCTCCAATGGCAGTTTGCACTCGTTGAACTTTGAGACGACCTCAAAATATTGTCTGTTAACTTAAGCTATCAAAGCTGACGCTTTGCTAGCTAAAAAGATCCCTGATATTATATTACTATATTAGAGAAGTATTTTAACGGGTTTTTAAGAAAGATTGATCTCAACTTTACAAATTGACTTTCCAGTGAAACTTTCACGGGGCTTTGTCAAAATGCGAAACAAGATCTTGTGTTCGTGTGAAATAACATCAGTTCTAATTAACATTTATTGAGATAGAACCTCCGTGTCGCGAAAGTGTAAAAAAGTCTTCTTACGTTCTAATATTTTATTTACGAAATATCTGTTAGGTATCCCAGGTTCGATTCACAAAATATATTTCAGAGAGTAAAAAGAGTTTTAGTTTGCTGCTTGCGCTCACTGTCCAAACTGACTATGCGGCTTTACTAATACAATATATAATAGCTAGAACTGACAAGGTATACTCCCCCCAAAATGGACAGACAGGGGTAATTCTCAGAAACAGTGGTCAGTTCGTGGAATCAGTCTAATAATAGATTCTACATGTTGCTGCTTATACGTCACAATGTTAATGCAGTGGCATGTGCGCGGCATGTAAGAATGGGAAAAATACAATAACAAAATATCCATTTTGTTACAAAAGTTGGTAGGTCTTTTGGAGGGAGGGGGTTGAAGTTGTTGTTGTTGTTTTTACATAATTTGATATCGAAATGCAATAGTTTGTCCAATTTTTCATTGACGACTTATAACAGTATTTACCAAAATCTAAACCATTGTAAAATGAACAGTTTGAAAGCGGTTCTTCCATACACAATGAAAGAAAAGTTTTCAAAAATATTTAATATAAAGCTTTCAGACATTAGAAAGAAGGTGATTAAGCCGTCTTAGGAATGAATATGACTATTCATCACTTTATAAAAAGAAAAAGAAGCAAAAAGTTTTGGCTTTTCGAGCCGCCAAACAAGTCAGCGAAGTACAACCCGAATGGAACCGGAATTCATCGGCTAAATACGTTATCTGCCAATTGCGCACCGAAAACTGCCATCTTTGTGGTTTCCATGACGAACAAGTTATGCCCCTGGCTTCCATTAGCCATACAGTCATTATCGACATTACCTGAAATCTAAGGACCTCAACTTATAAATTCCGATGTTTCAAAGTAGGGCATAGGGAATATATTACATTAAATTAAATAGACTCAACACTCGTTGTCAACAGAGTGGCTCTGACTAGACAGTATTAAAGAAGCAGTTGATGACTTACGGATACCTTAGGTCTCATTATTCCCTACACTACATCAAAATAAGGTGACACCCGAGGTTTACGCGGACGTACAGTGGTATTGAACATATTTTTATAACTTCTTGGTCACTGTCTTATTATGCGGTCATTTTGGTTGCTTTCCACACTTAAAATAATTTAGCTTTCAATAATTGATTCCACTGTACAACTCATTCCCCACACTCGCGCTTTTTGACGCCCCTTTAAAAAAGGCGACTTCTTCATTCCCACAATGTTTTTTACCAACAACGGTAAATACTTCAAAATTCACTTCAAATAAAATTATGCGCAACATCTTTGAATTTGGACCAGTCTGAAATGATCTCCTCTGGTATCGGGGTATTAGATCTATGAAGTCAATAGTAAGGTGTAATACTCAAGAAGCAGTTTTATTTTTTCAACCTTTACCCAAATTATGTCAGGTGGTACCCCTTGGCCTTACTCATGATCTGAGAGATGTAGCTGCTTGTCTGAAATGATCAAATTTAACCCATTCCTGTTTTTCAAAGTTTTAGACAGGTCCATTCAAAAGGGATGCAAATGACAACTAAATGTGGATGCAATTTAAAAAGTAACCAACCTACAGGCTAGACAGTATTGTGGGCAAAGAAGAAAGGGCTTATTACAAGAAAATTCTTCGTTTTCCACAATGTTTTTCTCAATTTTAATATCATAGGGACGTAATAACAAAGGATTGTACAGAAAAGGGTTAAGGCCGTATCTTCCCTCCGAGGAAGGAAAGGAAAAACCGTTCAACAAGAGCATTTCGTCTCGTCGATTTCAAAACTTGTTTATATTTTGAAATCAAGTCGAAAACAACATATTCTTCACCGAAAATGTTTGCGTCTCTTCGTCATTGACGGTTATATGCACAGGTGCTTATAATAAAACTTTTCAAACGATTTCATTTATCTCCGTGACCGGGCTAGCTCTTTGAATGATTATCGAAAGTTGAAACGTCATTATAGATATCATAATTTGATGTAAACAAACCTTAAATTGTGGTGGGTCACATTTTAAAAACTGATTTCATGAACTGTAGGCTTACCGCGAAGAATTATTTAGATCTTATACTTTCAATCTCCTTATTTATTTATGCCTTTGGTCCTCGAGTATGGTTTATTTATTAATTTTGTAGTGTGTTTTGCGGACGATATAGCAAAGATCCAAAAAGGTGTACTCAAAATAACGTGTTTGCTTATTTTGCTTGATCGCATTAAATCGTAAAACAAGAAGAGAATAGTTTGTTTTCATTTAGGTATAAACCTAAAAACTTCATCAACATTATGAATGAATCCGCTAATCCGATTCGTGTATTCATACAGTGTGAATAAGTTTTAAAGCGGCTCATAAACAGATTGCCATGCAAATTTCATTCCTGGAAACTTCTATTAGTTATCAATTGATTGTTTAAAATGATGTCCCTTGAAAAAGGTTTTTAAACCGAAACTAGTCAGGAAATTAAAATTTAAACAATTTATCTTGAAGTTTGATCTCTATTTTCTATTGTTAATAGTTATCAATGACAGTTTCACTTCAACTATTCTTTATTCGTGTTAAATCTACTAATTTCACTAACAGATTTAAGTTGATATGTTATCAATATGTTCCCTGTGTCCTGCTTTGAAACATCGGAGTTAATCGGATGAGGACGTTAGTCCTCCGGTAAAGTCGAATTGCGGAAGCTAATGACGTAAGTGATACGTCATGAAAACCACAAATTAGGCATTTTTCGGTGTAATCGACAAAAATCGTATTTACCTGACTCCGGTTCAATTCGGGATGAACTTCGTTGAATTAATTTTGCGTCTCATAATGCTTAATATTTTGCTTCTTTTTATAAAGTAATGAACAGTGAAAAGCGAAGAAATCTGATCATTTCATCAAAACATGTCTTTCGCGAGATACAGAGATTCCGGAGAACTGCTGATTTTCAGATATCGCTTAACATAGCAATGATATAACAACGACGTTAAACACCATGAAAACATGTGGTTTTGTCTGGGAAATACCCGTACAAATACAATATACCAATACGAATTTTTTTTTACTAAGAAAAGATATAGTGTTATGTAACCAAGCTGAATAATAATCATTATTATCTTATTTCAAAATGGTTTTGTGTTATGAGTATTTTTTTAATACCTATTAAAGATAGTGTTGATTTAATTCGTCAGAATAAAAAGTACTGCACTAGAATGATAACTCTTGCTTGATCTATAAAGGGCATCCCTTCTTGGTTTTCAGACTTAATTTTAATCAAAGCTAAAGCATATGTCAACAAAACGTTATGGTTACATAGATTTCCAGTCATTCCAGCTTTGTCATTTCCCCTAGTTGTGTTTCGGGCTTAAAACTTGTTAATAGTAAATATATAAAAGTATTACAGTTATCAACACCTTTGTATTGGAGATTTCATTAAAGAGCGTCGCCAAAGAATAAATGCACTTTAGATTCTAAAATCTTAAGTATATATACATAGGTAATTCTAATATTCCTTTGTTCATTTGTGGATAGACTAATCTAAAAACTGCCTATAAAAATCGGGCAATAGACATTAAGATATCGTAAACGTTTGAACTACTAGCAGAAAAAAATAAACGCAGTTAGTTCGTGATAAGTTCAACAAATGTATTTTTTGTGGGTCAAAATTGCTGCAACGTCACCCAAGAAATTGGCAAATCGCGTCTGCCAATTAAGGAATAAACCGACCAATCAAATAATCTATTCAAGACCAGAGCTTATCAACTCCGACGTTGGCCGCCATTTTGTTAACCTTTTTTGTTGGTTTGGTTACTTAAACGTCGTAACTACAGCTAATACTTTTTTGTTACATGCCATCGGCCATAAATTTGACAAATAACGCTGTTAAGAATCTAAGTGAAATAGTGAATTAACAAAAGTGACAGCGATAGTGAAATAACAAAAGCCGGTCATGACGTTTATTAGTAGCCCTTATTCGATCTCCACTTCGTCTGTTTGACGGATCAGCGTGGTTCAGGTGGGGGTAGCATGTCCGGAACGCCACTTTCTGAGACACGATCCAAATTTTGGCAGTTTGAATAGGAGTGACTCCAGGCTCAAATATTGGCAGTATAAAGTGGAGTGACTCCGGGCTGAAATATTGGCAGTATAAAGTCGAGTGACTCCGGGCTGAAATATTGGCAGTATAAAGTGGAGTGACTCCGGGCTCAAATATTGGCAGTATAAAGTGGAGTGACTCCAGGTTCGAATATTGACAGTATAAAGTTGAGTGACTCCAGGCTCAAATATTGACAGTATAAAGTGGAGTGACTCCAGGTTCGAATATTGACAGTATAAAGTGGAGTGACTCCAGGCTCAAATATTGAAAGTATAAAGTGGAGTGACTCCAGGCTCAAATATTGAAAGTATAAAGTGGAGTGACTCCAGGCTCAAATATTGAAAGTATAAAGTGGAGTGACTCCAGGCTCAAATATTGACAGTATAAAGTGGAGTGACTCCAGGCTCAAATATTGACAAAATAAAGTGGAGTGACTTAGGCTAAAATAATTGGACGCCGTTATTCATATTTTCTGACCTAAATCAATGTTGAGGACATATGAAAGTACGGATTATCGATCTATTCCAATGAGCTCATTTCCAAATGTGGCAAGTTTGCTCTATTGACCAATCGCGACTGTCGATAAAAAATGACTTATCAAATCATTCATTTTGACCGGAAGTGAAATTTGAACTCCGACATTGGCATACATTTCATGTGGAGTATTTAAGTTGGTTTAGCGACTTAAACATCTCAACCCAAGCTTGAATGAAGCTGTAATTACCACGATTAGGTTGCCGACCAACCATTTAACTTTTTTTGGTATACGTAACTCTCCATGAATCTAGCAAAATAGCCCCGTTCGATATAAAATTGGGTTTCCTGTCGGAGTGGGTGGATCAAGCGATCCATTAATTACGATAAAAACAGATTACATTAAGTAAAGGGCAAGACGATACACAATATATCGGTGAAAATATGGGCCTTTAACTAAATCCTTTTAATTTGAATTGTCATGCACGCGGAATTACCATGCCCGACTTGTAAAGTTTTCAAGGCCTCTTGTCCGGGACAAATAAATGCTAGGGCAAATCTTGGAATGGCACAAGACAGATCTCAAAGACTTATTATATACTGGCAAATGATTGTAATGTTTATACTGACTCGTAGACAATACTGTCATTAGTGAAGAAAATGCTGTATTTTCTTCATTAACTCTTTCCTGTTCAATCCCTGTTTTCTTCAAGTTCCTTCGAATTCATAATTGGGAATATATTGTTGAAAAAAAGGAATTGCTTGTAACAAGCAATATTTTTTTTTCACTATAATATTTACTCTAATGAATGGTAAATTATATCCAAATTAAATTTTAGTCTGAAAAACTTCGAATTTGGACAGGTCTACCATTCACAAAACAGGAATCGATTTACTGTGGGTCTTTCCCCCCCCCCGAAAAAAAAGAGAAAAATTCCCATTCATGTTATAACCGACACTTCACTTTAATTCTGGTAGAAAACCATGTCTGCCATGGAGAAAATCCACACCACCGATAAAAAGTGATCTCCGTTAAAAATTTAATTAAGAGATGGAGAGAATATTTTTGTAGTGATGGAGGTATGAACCGAAAAACCTAATCACACTGTATGAATACGCGAAGCGGATTCATACAATATGATTAGGTTTTTCGGTTCATACCTCCATCACTACAAAAATATTCTATTGATTTCTTGCAATTTAAAAGTATCGAGCGAAAAAAGCAAAAACTTTGCAATTTTTGATACCTTTTGTTTGGAACTATTTTGCGCGGAAGCATTCAAAATCGTTGTGTGCTCAAAATTTTGTTCAAGGGATTATGAATATTTTTTCGACCAATCAGAACGCCCGTTTTTGATAGACGAAACTGAAAATTAAATTACTAGATAAAAAATTAGAACATGACCATCAACACAAAACCTAATTTTCATTTCTTTATCGACGAGCCCTCTAATGAAATTTGCCTTTCATGACTGTATTTAGAAGCGGCTCTTGCATAGATTTAAAAAAAAATGGACTCTCACTTTCAAATTTTAACTGTAATGCTTTCGGACATTTGTAAGAAGGAGGAGATTTAGATGGTTTTGTAATGAAAATGTTTGTTCATAACTTTGTAATAAAAAAAGGGAGGAAAGTTTGAAAAGGTCAGCGAAGAAACCCGAATGGAGCCTGAATTCATCAGAAAAATGCGTTATCTAACGATTGTACCGAAAATTGCTGTATTTTGGAGTTTCCGTATAAATGGCGCCGCTAGCCATACAGTCGACATCACCCGACGTCTAACGACCTAACCCGATAAAATCCGACGTTTTAAAGTAGAGCATGGGGAATATATCATTTGAGCGATGAGGAGAATATTTTTTGTTTTCATGGAGGTATGAATGGAAAAACCTAATTACACTGTATGAATACGCGAACTCTAACCGCTTCGCGTATTTATACAGTGTAATTAGGGTTTTCCGTTCATACCTCCATGAACCAAAAATTATTCTCCATATTTCTTATAATGAAATAGCATCGAGCAAAAAAAACCCATAAGCTTAACAAATTTTGATACCTTTTTGTATGGGACTATTTTGTGCGGAAGCATACAAAATCGCTGCGTGCTAAAAATTTTGTTCATGGAGTTATGAACAATTCTTTTCTACCAATCAGAACGCTCGATTTTTTGATAGACGAATCTAAAATTAAATTATATTAAATTAAAATACTAGTGAATTTAGAAGAATTTCATAAAGGACAATATTTATCATGTAAAAGAAGCAGATAACTTTCCTACATCAAAATTCATGACAATGTGTTCAGAAGCTGCTTTGAATAAACGTATTTCTTATTACAGGGGATTCGGAATATCCACTCACGATTGACACCGATCTTGAAGAACTCGTTATTCCCGTTAAAGCAGAGAGCCTCGTTTCCCTCACGGTTACAGACGAAAACGACAATATAGAAAGTGTAACAATCGAGTATGTTCCGGAAGGAGCTTCACAGCCCGTGGTTGAAACCGTATCCGACGTGAGTAACATCAACATAGGTCCCTTTTCACCAACAAGTCTGAAGTTAGGTTTAATTTTTGAAAGTATAGCAAGTGTCTGATTGGAAGAGACTCGGTCAATAAAAGCACTCATTTTTTAACGAATCGCTTGCATCGCCCACTGCCTCCGATGGCCCCGTCCCCTGTATCCGATGGCCCCGTCCCCTGTCTCCGATGGCCCTGCCCACTGTCTCCAATAAGGAGTTCCGCCCCGATATAACTCGTTTTCTTCAGCGTTTACCCATGTAACGGTACTTCAGCGGTTACCGATATAACGGTACTTCAGCGGTTACCCATATAACGGTACTTCAGCGGTTTCCCATATAACGATACTTCAGCGGTTACCCATATAACGGTACTTCAGCGGTTACCCATATAACGGTACCTCAGCGGTTACCCATGTAACGGTACTTTGTAAATGTAAAGGAGTTCTATATCATGAAGTAAACAACTATTAGAGTGGTTTTCCAATCAAAGTACTGAAAGTACTGTGAGCTAGCAAAATATAGTTTTATTAAGTAATATTCTTTGCTAAAAGTTATCTTGATAGAAAATCTTTCCCTTGTTGCATAGAAAACATTGTGTTGTTACATTGCATTGTAACAAGCAATTTCTTCATTGTCCACAATGTTTTCTAAATCTTTCTCTTGAGATACTTAAAAAGCGGAATTTAGTGGAATGGGTAAAACAGCATGATTTTGAAAGAGTTCGCTACAATTTGAATAGAGTTTGCGATAATCCCTTAAATACATAAGAAATACTTTTAATGGCGTTCACTTTGCTATCTAAAAATTGCTCCGGTATACAAATAATCCGTTCTAACGTGATTAGAAGATTTCAGCCATCCCCTTTCAATCAATATTGCATAACAACAGATAACGAGGGAAAAAAAGCATCTACCCAAATATATAGATTAGATAATTAAATTTTTAGTTTCCTTCTGGTTGGTCGGAAAAAATATTCATACCTCCATGAACTTTTAAGGATGCAGCTATTTTGTATGCTTCCGCACATAATAGTTCCATACAAAAAGTATCAAATTTTTAAAGTCTTTGCGTTTATCGTTCGAAGCTTCGCGTTTCATACAGCGAGAATACTTTTTTCGGTTCATTCCTCGATGAAAAAAAATATTCTCTTCATCTCTTAAATGGATTTGATATGATAATTTATTCAAGCCAGAATCGGTTTAAACCCAACTTTACTTAAAGCGCCTCTTTCGTAGACTATGAAAGAAAAACGTTGGCTCTAAATCTTCAAATTTCGAACTGCAGTGCTTTCAGACATTTGAAAGAAGATAATTAAGCTGATTTTGAATCTGAAATGATGGGCTTGACTTTAAAAACAAGAAAGAAAAGAAGCAAAAATAGTTCGCATTACGAGACGCCAATGAAGATATCGAAATCATCCTAGAACCGAAATTTATCGGGTAAGAAGATTATTGGCCAATTGCACCGAAATTAGCCTTATTTTTTATTTCCATGACCTATCAATAACGTCCTTAGCTTCCGCTAGCAATTCAGTCATTATCGACATTACCCGAAGACAAACGCCCTTATCCGATAAATTCCGATGTCTCACAGTGAGACTCTGGAATATATCACATTAAATTGGATCTGTTAGTGAATCTAGTTTAATTAACACGAAGGAAGAATATTTATCATGAAAAAGAATCTATATTCTATTGAAAAAGCAGATATTTTTCCTATATGAAATGTTCACGAGAACCTGTTCAAAAGCCGCTCTGATTTTGCACGATGTGATATGGTTTGTATATTTGCATTTCAGGGTCCCTTTGAGTTTGATCTACCACAGGACAAAATAGACGAGATCAAGATCAATATTTCAAGGTCAAATGACTCATCCGATCCAATAGCATTTGAAATAGAAATACTGGCTTGTGAAAAGGGTAAGTAAGCAGAAATGACTATCGTGACTGTCAATCA
Organism: Fragum fragum; assembly: GCA_946902895.1. Classification (NCBI taxonomy): domain Eukaryota; kingdom Metazoa; phylum Mollusca; class Bivalvia; order Cardiida; family Cardiidae; genus Fragum; species Fragum fragum. Next base: position 52,444,341 of record OX336378.1, read on the forward strand.
AAGAATCAATCGATTAATCAAATGATTCATTTAGACCGGAAGTAAACTCTGAATTAAGGCATTGGCTGACGTTTATGTTAACCACTTTTGTTTGTTTTGCGACCAGATAGCAAAATTTTAGACTGGTCCAAATTGAAAGTAGTTGCATACGAACATTTAAAGCTTACGAAATTTTGAATGGAAAGTATTATGGGCTTGCTTGTAATAAGCAAATTCTTCATTTTCCACAATGTTGTCAAAGGCCTTTTTCTTGGAGGCGTCTAACAGTGTCACTGAGTGGGAATCGTTTAAACGTTGTAACTGCAACTTATTGAAGCTGTAGTTACGACGTTCTAGTCGCCAACAAACCATTTTACCTTTTTGTTACAAGCTACTGGTCATAAATTTTGCCGTTATATCGAAGTGGAACATTCTGTTCGAGCTCTGTGACGTGGCCAGTAATCCGTCACTTTACCCTTTCCTGTTTTTCAAAATTTTAGACCTGTCCAAATTCATAGGTGTAGCAGACAAAAATTTAATTTATATTTAGTTTGAAAAATAATCAATCAGTAGTGTAGAAAATATTGTGGGAAAAGGGGTTTTATTAAACTGGGCAAGTTTGCGATTGTCGACTATACTAAAATAATGTTTGAACATTCTTTTACATTTGTCTGAATTCTACGGCGTATTAGGCACATATTGTCCTCGTTACGCGTTTCTAACCTTTCGATATAATATTGACTGAATGGAAATTATACCGTAATTGTACTTCGTAAGGCAGTTTCTTCTTATATAAACGCACAACAGAGCTAATTTACATAACACTGTGCATGCACGGGAACCTCGTTATCGATACCGATTTCATATACATGTAGTAAAAGCAATGTTTTTATTCCAAAATGCTCATTCACCAAAAAAGCACATCGAAACTAATTTCATACCATGTAAAAGGCTAGCTCTTTCACTATTGATAATCAGCCAGTTTTATCTTAATTATCACAGATAACCTGCTTTTGAAGATTCTACTCCTTGTGGACAAAAATGTATTACATTTTGATGTAACAAATCTACCATATAAAATCTCCGTTGATTTTGGTAGGGTAACAACGATCACCTTCTAAAGCTACACGTATTCATTCATGTGTTAATTTCTGTATTTGTGATTATATTTTTTTATTCATATTAAGCGAAGTACTTTGACTAAAAAATCATAACTCGCCACGTGTTAAGCAGGGGGCGTTAGCTACCCTGCTTTAGTACCGCAGTTTCGATTCCTTTCAACTTATCCCTGACATTCAAATTAGGCGCGAAGTTTAGGGATTTCCAAATGTAATAAATTTTGATATCGTCACTAGTGATGATATCAACTCTCGGACCGAAATTGGGAACTACATTTTTTTCAAAAAGGCCACGTTGCCCCTGGTAAATAAGCTAAGATTACCAATTTTACATATAGATTAAAGGAAGCTTTTGGCTAAATCCTCAAGTTAAAAAAATCAACCGTAATAAGTATTTAAAACTTGAGGTGAGCTGCACATTTTACAATTCCGGCGAACGAGGTAAAGCGAGACATGCGCTGTGTTCACAACTGGTTTTTAAACAATCAACGATTGACACAAATACATAATTTTCTGTAACGTCTAAAATTATACCAGGCCTCGAAAACTGATGATATTGCAGCTAAAGTGTCAGACACTCAAACCATTCCGCATGAGCTGTTTTGTACGCTCAAATCATGAGAATGACTGATCACAGACTGCCTATCTTTTGATTCTGTCCAAGTCGAAGTCTTGAATGGTCGATAGATGTTCGAAATACCCCGGTGCCATTAGATCGAGTATACTTCCGTTTAATTATCGTCGCTACCGTAGCACATGCCCATCTGAGCGACGCCCCCAGCAGACGGTTAGTTGTAACGGGGGATAGTGCAAGGATACATGACGAAACTGCTGAGAGCTCCGCATGGTTCTTTAACGTGCTCGATGGTAAGCATCGTCTCACGAGGCCTCGGTTAAACGTCTCAGAAATTAGTTGTGTTAGTTGATGTGGTCAGTCCAGGGCTCGAACCCGTGATCTTGAGGTTTAAAGTCAAGTGCTCTAACAACTGAGGTAATCAGGCTGGCATGCCATTAGATCGACGATAAGGGAGTCGTCCATAGAAACAGTATATTTTTCGTCCAAATTATTTTCGTACCTGACACTACCAACCTCTAAGTGTCTGTTAATACGGATTTTAGCCTTGATATTTGGTATAAATCATCATTTTTTGACCCTGTACCAAAATACTTCATAGAATAACCGTATCTTGAAAATTACCCTTTTCTGTGCGATCCCATATTTTACATAGAAATAAAGAAGGAAATCTTTTAAAATCTTCTTCTCCTAAACCATTAAGTCTAGAGCTTTGGTAGTTGGTACAAATCATCATCTATTGACCCTCTACCAAAATACTTCATAGAATTATCGTATTCTGAAAATAAGCTATTTCCTGTGCAATTCCGTTTCTTGAGAATTAGCCCTTTCTGTGTGATCCCAGATTTTACATAGAAATAAAGAAGGATATCTTGGAAAATCTTCTTCTCCTAAATCTTAAGGCCTAGAGCTGTGATATTTCTTATAAATCATCATTTATTGGCCCTATACCAAAATAATTCAAAGAATTACCATGCTCTGAAAATTAGCCCTTTTCTGTACGATCCCTGATTTTTACATAGAAATAAAGAAGGATATTGTTGAAAATCTTCTTCTCCTAAACCATAAGGCCTAAAGCCCTAATATTTAATATGTATAAATGTCTATTTACCTTCTACCAAAATACTTCAAAGAATTACCATACTCTGAAATTTAGCCCTTTTCTGTGTGTTCCCTGATTAACATAGAATTAAAGAAGGAAATCTAAGAAAATCTTCTTCTTCCAAACCATAAGGACCCGAGCTTCAGTATTTGGTGTGTATCAAAACCTATTGAGCCTTTACCAAAATACTTCATAGAATTATCGTATTCTGAAAATAAGCTATTTCCTGTGCAATTCTTGATTTTAGAAAGGAATAAAGAAGGATATATTTGAAAATCATTTCCTTCTAAACCATTTGGCCTAGAGTTTTGATATTTGGTATAAATCATCCTCTATTGACCCTCTACTAAATTACTTCAAAGGAGTACCATTCTCTGGAAATTAGCTCTAAATCTTCAATATACCTAGGATTAAATTAGAAAATCTTTAAAAAAATCTTCTCGAAAAAAAATTGTGTGTAGGGCTTTGCTATTTTCTTTAAATCATAAAGCCTTGATCTATCATACTCAGGGGAGCGATATAGGACCATCATGATCCTCGTTTATTCTTAAGGTATTCTAAAGTAGAAAGAAGCGACGTGTATGATTTACGTTTGGCCGCCATAGCGTAGGCGATAGCGAGTCAGACTCCTATTCTTCAATCATGGGGAGTCATGGGTTCGATCCCCGGCGGCGGCACATATCCTTTCCGACATCTGTATCTCACCAATGGGTTGATAATGATAAACCTAAGTGGGATAGCAGCTGGACTAGGAAAGGATGTAGTGGTAGTTTGTTTGTTTGAATAGGGTTTTACGCCGCTTTTACAATCTTTCAGTTATATCGCGGCGGCTGGAGCACCTAACAATGGAATCCTGGTATTTCTCACACCAGTACTACCATTACATCCCTTCCTAGCCCCCAGCTGCTATCCCACATAGGTCTACGATTATCGACCAATTGGTGAGAGACTGGTGTGAGAAATACCAGAAACCCATTGTTAGGTCTCCAGCCGCCACGATATGACTGAAATACTGTTGGAAATGACGTTTAACCCCATTCAATCATTCAATAAAATAACGTTTGACATTTACCGGGCCTAAATTTACTCTTCAACACAAAAAGGCTATTTCAAAATTTTCGATTTTGACCTTTCCGTGAAAGCCATATTTCAAAATTTGACAATATTTTATTAGGTTTATTCCCGGAACGTCACACCTTTCGTTATTTGGGAAATCAACCCTACCCCTAAGAGGTATGATAAAGGGGTATTATAAGCCAAGGTTCTTTAAGTCGAGTGTAAACAAGAGGAGGAAGAAATAATTAATTTATGAAATATAATTTTATTTAATTAACAATGTAAGTCCGATTGCACTTAACAATCTCTGCACTTTTGATACAGATTATTGAGAATTGCACGCTTTTGATAAATTATAGTATAGAATATTTTTCTTTATTCAAACTTAAAAAGTGGGATATCGGTATTTCTATGTCTAAGGAAAGAAAAAATTCCCGAGAGCCGAAAAATACTCCAAAACGGTCATTTTTTTTATAAAGACAGTTTTTCCATATTCATTAATTTTCCGCGCAGGTATTATTTGGTTATGGTAACGGATATCTGAATTTTGCAGATTTGCTTGTCAGAATATTTTTATTTCAAATATTTCAAAATCTCAATTGTGACTAGCAAGTTTGGTGAATTTCATTTGTTAATCTCATTTTGTGTAACAAGGAGTAGAGTCTTATTCGCTATAACTAGACATTTACTATCAAATGTGTTTATCTTTTTATCCTCGAGTATTTACAATTGACCAATCGTTGCCACACACACTTACTACATTCGCCACGCCCATCGACTCTAACAGGAAGTCCAGCTTCGAAAATGAACGGCGGTTTTTTGTAAATTTATGACTAGCATGTACAAAAAGGTAGAATAGTTGGTTCGCGACCTAAAATTCGAAACTGCAGCTTGAATAAGCTTGTTGAAGTCGCCAAATCAACAAACAATGTTAAAATGGCGGCCAATGTCGGAGTTCAAAACTCATTCCTGGTCTTACTGATTTCACTTGTCAACTAATTATTTGCTTGACAGCTACGATTGGTCAATTCGCCCATAATTAATAGAATATGCTGGCTACAAAAACATCATTTCACGAAATGGACAGGCATTATTCATATGGGTTTGCACCACAATAAAATCCATCTAATATGCTGTTTTCCTAATTGTCTTTCTTGGGGAACGTCCAAAAGCGTCATTGTGTGGAAATGGGCAAAGGAATTGTTTCTAAAACTAGACTTATCACCAACAATATTTCTATACCAGGGACTCGTAACCCCATAGCTTAGTTAACTGCTATTTTGTAACATTTTTGCTCACTTAAACAATAACAAAATCTTATAGAGTACCAGTATTCCAAACAGAGATATGCCTTAGAGTAGGAAAAATGGACAATACGAATGTAGACTGGAATAGCATACATGGTAACGCTTTTAAAATGACAAACAATTCATACATACATTGGCTACAAACGCGTATTATACATAGAATGATTTAAACCAATTCACTTTTGCGATAAACACGATGAAACGTTTCCTCACTTATCTCACTACATTAAAATCAAGTTAAACCTAAAAAAGAAATGATTACCTGTCAAGCAATCAAAATTAAACCACACACTAGACAGCGTTTTAGTAGAATTTAAAAAAATACATCTCTTGATGCAGAAGAAAACAGAGTAATCAATCCATAAAAGGCCTAGAAATACCAAATTTTCAATTTGAATATTTGATATCAGTAAATAATGATGAACATGATAAACAAATGTTGAAATCATTCAATTAAATCTCCCCTAAGTTTTGTATCAATCCGTTGTCAATAGTATACATAATGTCAGTCTAATCACGAGATAATGTCGTATACGCAGCCGACCACAAAATTAAACAAACACACACAATAACACAGCGATTCACATACCAACAAAGTGTTTTTCCACCACAGAAGGAAAGAGATAATTTTTTTTCCAAATTATCATCTTCACATAATAGGCTATGTTTTGGAATCTATGTCGTATGGGTTTTTTCAAGCTTTGATCTAGAACTGCGGCTGAGAGATTTTTGAGATAATCTGAGACTTGTGTGTTAGTTGAATCTATTAAAAACAGGAAACATAACATTCTAGGACGTAACATTAATATAATCTACACGAACGTACTAAATGTAGAATGTTGATGGTTTGGTTCTCATGTATATAATATCATTGTCTTTGGGCGATTAAATCGTCGAAACTACAGTTTGAACGAGGTGTGTGTGGGACTTTAGCCCACAGACATTTAGATTTTTTTTAATTTATGAGTATTCATCTTAAAATGATTTTTAATATTCGGTTAAATAAGATATGAAACGGTATTGATGAACATAAATAATAAATAATTAAAAAGTGCTTTCTAAACAAAGTAGGAAAAAATATACTTGTATGGATATGAATAGTATCAGAAGAAAATGTACATGTTGACATTCACATGCTTCAACTATTGCAATTATTTATCGAGCAGAAATAACTTCAACAGTAACAACCATTACTCCCGGAACTACGAAATCTGGCCAATCCGTGACAACAAGTGTCGGAGTATCTCCCGGAGCGACACCATCTGGGCCAGCAGTAACAACGAGTGCAAGTGCATCAACATTTGCTCCTGGGGTTTCAACATCTGCACCAGCCCTTACAACGAGTGCAGCAGTAACGCCGCTTGCTCCTGGGGTAACACCATCTGCACCAGCAGTAGCAACGAGTGCCGGAGTAACGACCGTTGCATCTGGAGTATCAACACCTGTACCAGCGGTAACAACGAGTGCCGGAGTTACGACTCTGGCGCCTGGAGTGACACAATCTGGAACGGCACTAACAACGAGTGCCGGTTTATCAACCCTTGCTTCCGGCTTAACACCATCTGGACCAGCCGTAACACCGATTGCAGCAGTAACGAGTCTTGCTCCTGGAGTAACACCATCTGGACCAGCTGTTACAACGAGTGCCGGAATAACGACTCTTGCGCCTGGAGTTACACCATCTGGACCAGCAGTAACAACGAGTGCCAGTGGTACATCATTTGTTTCTGGGGTTACACCATCTAGTCCAGGAGAAACAACTAGTACCGGAGTAACGACTCTTGCTCCCGGACCGACATCATCAGGACCAGCAGTAACAACAAGTGCCAGAGTAACTACCGTAGCGCCTGGAGTATCAACTTCTGGACCAGTATTTACAACGAGTGCTGGTGTATCAACCCTTGCTCCCGGATTTACACCATCAGGACAAGCCATAACACCGATTGCAGTAGTAACGACTCTCGCTCCTGGAGTAACACTATCTGGACCAGCAGTAACAACAAGTGCTGGTGTATCAACACTCGCGCCTGGAGTATCAACCCTTGGACCTGCAGTAACAACGAGCGCCGGTGTTACAACGCTTGCCTCTGGGATAACAACATCTGGCCAAGCCTTGACAACAAGTGCCGGAGTATCGACCCTTACTTCAGAAGAGACACAATCTGGACCAGCAGTAACAACAAGTGCCGGTGTATCAACTCTTGCTCCCGGATTAACATCACCTGGACCAGCCTTGACAACCAGTGCCGGAGTAACATCGCTGGCTCCTGGAGCAACACCATCTGGACCAGCAGTTACAACGAGTGTTGGTGTATCGACCCCCGTTCCCGGTTTAACACCATCTGGACAAGCAGTAACGACTCTTGCTCCTGGAGTAACACCATCTGGACCAGAAGTTACAACGAGTGCTAGTGTATCAACATTTGCTCCTGGGGTTTCAACATCTGCGACAGCAGTTACAACGAGTGCCGGTGTTACAACGCTTGCTCCTGGGGTTACACCATCTGGATCAGCAGTAACAACGAGTGCCGGAGTAACGACCATTGCTCCTGGAATAACAACCTCTCGACCAGCAGTTACAACGGGCGCCGGTGTTACAACGCTTGTTCCTGGAGTAACACCATCTGGCCCAGCCGTGACAACCAGTGTCGGAGTAACGAGTCTTGCTCCAGGAGCAACACCATCAGGCCCAGCAGTAACAACACTTGCGTCAGGAGTATCAACTTCTGGACCAGCAGTTACAACGAGTGCTGGTGTATCAACACTCTCGCCTGGAGTATCAACTTCTAGACCAGCAGTAACAACAGGCGCTGGTGTAACAACGCTTGCGCCAGGAGTATCAACTTCTGGACCAGCAGTTACAATGATTACAGGTGTATCAACACTCGCGCCTGGGGTATCAACCTCTGGACCAGCAGTAACAACAAGCGCCGGTGTAACAACGCTTGTTCCTGGGGCTACACCATCTGGGCCAGCTGTGACAACCAGTGCCGGTGTATCGACTCTTACTCCAGGAATGACACCATCTGGACCAATAACAACAAGTGCCGGTGTATCAACCCTTGCTCCTGGATTAACGTCATCTGGACCAGCCTTGACAACCAGTGCCGGAGTAACATCGCTGGCTCCTGGAGCAACACCATCTGGACCAGCAGTTACAACGAGTGTTGGTGTATCGACCCCCGCTCCCGGTTTAACACCATCTGGACCAGCCGTTACACCGAGTGCAGCAGAAACGACTCTTGCTCCTGGAGTAACACCATCTGGACCAGCAGTAACAACGAGTGCTAGTGTATCAACATTTGCTCCTGGGGTTTCATCATCTGCACCAGCAGTTACAACGAGTGCCGGTGTTACAACGCTAGCTCCTGGGGTTACACCATCTGGACCAGCAGTTACAACGAGTGCCGGAGTAACGACCATTGCTCCTGGAATAACAACCTCTCGACCAGCAGTTACAACGGGCGCCGGTGTTACAACGCTTGTTCCTGGAACTACACCATCTGGCCCAGCCGTGACAACCAGCGCCGGGGTATCGACTCTTACTCCAGGAATGACACCATCTGGACCAATAACAAGTGCCGGTGTATCAACCCTTGCTCCTGGATTAACGTCATCTGGACCAGCTTTGACAACCAGTGCCGCAGTAACATCCCTTGCACCTGGAGCAACACCATCTGGACCAGCAGTTACAACGAGTGTTGGTGTATCGACCCCCGCTCCCGGTTTAACACCATCTGGACCAGCCGTTACATCGAGTGCAGCAGTAACGACTCTTGCTCCTAGAATTACACCATCTGGACCAGCAGTAACAACGAGTGCTAGTGTATCAACATTTGCTCCTGGGGTTTCAACATCTGCATCAGCAGTTACACCGAGTGCAACAGTAACAACGCTTGCTCCTGGGGTTACACCTTCTGGACCAGCAGTAACAACGAGTGCCGGAGTAACGACCATTGCGCCTGGAATAACAACCTCTGGACCAGCAGTTACAACGGGCGCCGGTGTTACAACGCTTGTTCCTGGGGTAACACCATCTGGCCCAGCCGTGACAACCAGTGTCGGAGTAACTAGTCTTGCTCCAGGAGCAACACCATCAGGACCAGCAGTTACAACACTTGCGCCAGGAGTATCAACTTCTGGACCAGTAGTTACAACGATTACTGGTGTATCAACACTCGCGCCTGGGGTATCAACCTCTGGACCAGCAGTAGCAACAAGCGCCGGTGTAACAACGTTTGGTCCTGGAGCTACACCATCTGGGCCAGCCGTGACAACCAGTGCCGAATTATCGACTCTTACTCCAGGAATGACACCATCTGGACCAGTCACAACAAGTGCCGGTGTATCAACCCTTTCTCCTGGATTAACGTCATCTGGACCAGCCTCGACAACAAGTGCCGGAGTAACATCGATGACTCCTGGAGCAACACCATCTGGACCAGCAGTTACAACGAGTGTTGGTGTAACGACCCCCGCTCCCGGTTTAACACCATCTGGACCAGCCGTTACACCGAGTGCAGCAGTAACGACTCTTGCTCCTGGAGTAACACCATCTGGACCAGCAGTAACAACGAGTGCTAGTGTATCAACATTTGCTCCTGGGGTTTCAACATCTGCATCAGCAGTTACACCGAGTGCAACTGTAACAACGCTTGCTCCTGGGGTTACACCATCTGGACCAGCAGTAACAACGAGTGCCGGAGTAACGACCATTGCGCCTGGAATAACAACCTCTGGACCAGCAGCTACAACGGGCGCCGGTGTTACAACGCTTGTTCCTGGGGTAACACCATCTGGCCCAGCCGTGACAACCAGTGTCGGAGTAACTAGTCTTGCTGCAGGAGCAACACCATCAGGACCAGCAGTTACAACACTTGCGCCAGGAGTATCAACTTCTGGCCCAGTAGTTACAACGATTACTGGTGTATCAACACTCGCGCCTGGGGTATCAACCTCTGGACCAGCAGTAGCAACAAGCGCCGGTGTAACAACGCTTGGTCCTGGAGCTACACCATCTGGGCCAGCCGTGACAACCAGTGCCGAATTATCGACTCTTACTCCAGGAATGACACCATCTGGACCAGTCACAACAAGTGCCGGTGTATCAACCCTTTCTCCTGGATTAACGTCATCTGGACCAGCCTCGACAACAAGTGCCGGAGTAACATCGATGACTCCTGGAGCAACACCATCTGGACCAGCAGTTACAACGAGTGTTGGTGTAACGACCCCCGCTCCCGGTTTAACACCATCTGGACCAGCCGTTACACCGAGTGCAGCAGTAACGACTCTTGCTCCTGGAGTAACACCATCTGGACCAGTAGTTACAACGATAACTGGTGTATCAACACTCGCGCCTGGGGTATCAACCTCTGGACCAGCAGTAGCAACAAGCGCCGGTGTAACAACGCTTGTTCCTGGAGCTACACCATCTGGGCCAGCCGTGACAACCAGTGCCGAATTATCGACTCTTACTCCAGGAATGACACCATCTGGACCAGTCACAACAAGTGCCGGTGTATCAACCCTTGCTCCTGGATTAACGTCATCTGGACCAGCCTCGACAACCAGTGCCGGAGTTACATCCCTGGCTCCTGGAGCAACACCATCTGGACCAGCAGTTACAACGAGTGTTGGTGTAACGACCCCCGCTCCCGGTTTAACACCATCTAGACCAGCCGTTACACCGAGTGCAGCAGTAACGACTCTTGCTCCTGGAGTAACACCATCTGGACCAGCAGTAACAACGAGTGCTAGTGTATCAACATTTGCTCCTGGGGTTTCAACATCTGCATCAGCAGTTACAACGAGTGCCGGTGTTACAACGCTTGCTCCTGGGGTTACACCATCTGGACCAGCAGTAACAACGAGTGCCGGAGTGACGACCATTGCTCCTGGAATAACAACCTCTCGACCAGCAGTTACAACGGGCGCCGGTGTTACAACGCTTGTTCCTGGAGAAACACCATCTGGACCAGCCGTGACAACCAGTGTCGGAGTAACGAGTCTTGCTCCAGGAGCAACACCATCAGGCCCAGCAGTAACAACACTTGCGTCAGGAGTATCAACTTCGGGACCAGCAGTTACAACGAGTGCTGGTGTATCAACCCTCGCGCCTGGAGTATCAACTTCTAGACCAGCAGTAACAACAGGCGCTGGTGTAACAACGCTTGTTCCTGGAGCTACACCATCTGGCCAAGCCGTGACAACCAGCGCCGGGGTATTGACTCTTACTCCAGGAATGACATCATCTGGACCAATAACAACAAGTGCCGGTGTATCAACCCTTGCTCCTGGATTAACGTCATCTGGACCAGCTTTGACAACCAGTGCCGGAGTAACATCCCTGGCACCTGGAGCAACACCATCTGGACCAGCAGTTACAACGAGTGTTGGTGTATCGACCCCCGCTCCCGGTTTAACACCATCTGGACCAGCCGTTACACCGAGTGCAGCAGTAACGACTCTTGCTCCTGGAGTAACACCATCTGGACCAGCAGTAACAACGAGTGCTAGTGTATCAACATTTGCTCCTGGTGTTTCAACATCTGCACCAGCAATTACAACGAGTGCCGGTGTTACAACGCTTGCCCCTGGGGTTGAACCATCTGGACCAGCAGTAACAACGAGTGCCGGAGTAACGACCATTGCTCCTGGAATAACAACCTCTCGACCAGCAGTTACAACGGGCGCCGGTGTTACAACGCTTGTTCCTGGAGTAACACCATCTGGCCCAGCCGTGACACCCAGTGTCGGAGTAACGAGTCTTGCTCCAGGAGCAACACCATCAGGACCAGCAGTTACAACACTTGCGCCAGGAGTATCAACTTCTGGACCAGCAGTTACAACGATTACTGGTGTATCAACACTCGCGCCTGGAGTTTCAACCTCTGGACCAGCAGTAGCAACAAGCGCCGGTGTAACAACGCTTGTTCCTGGAGCTACACCATCTGGGCCAGCCGTGACAACCAGTGCCGAATTATCGACTCTTACTCCAGGAATGACACCATCTAGACCAGTAACAACGAGTGCCGGTGTATCAACCCTTGCTCCTGGATTAACGTCATCTGGACCAGCCTTGACAACCAGTGCCGGAGTAACATCGTTGGCTCCTGGAGCAACACCATCTGGACCAGCAGTTACAACGAGTGTTGGTGTAACAGCCCCCGCTCCCGGTTTAACACCATCTGGACCAGCCGTTACACCGAGTTTAGCAGTAACGACTCTTGCTCCTGGAGTAACACCATCTGGCCCAGCCGTGACAACCAGCGCCGGGGTATCGACTCTTACTCCAAGAATGACACCATCTGGACCAATAACAACTGCCGGTGTTTCAACCCTTGCTCCTGGATTAACGTCATCTGGACCAGCTTTGACAACCAGTGCCGGAGTAACATCCCTGGCACCTGGAGCAACACCATCTGGACCAGCAGTTACAACGAGTGTTGGTGTATCGACCCCCGCTCCCGGTTTAACACAATCTGGACCAGCCGTTACACCGAGTGCAGCAGTAACGACTCTTGCTCCTGGAGTAACACCATCTGGACCAGCAGTAACAACGAGTGCTAGTGTATCAACATTTGCTCCTGGTGTTTCAACATCTGCACCAGCAATTACAACGAGTGCCGGTATTACAACGCTTGCTCCTGGGGTTGCACCATCTGGACCAGCAGTAACAACGAGTGCCGGAGTAACGACCATTGCTCCTGGAATAACAACCTCTCGACCAGCAGTTACAACGGGCGCCGGTGTTACAACGCTTGTTCCTGGAGTAACACCATCTGGCCCAGCCGTGACACCCAGTGTCGGAGTAACGAGTCTTGCTCCAGGAGCAACACCATCAGGACCAGCAGTTACAACACTTGCGCCAGGAGTATCAACTTCTGGACCAGCAGTTACATCGATTACTGGTGTATCAACACTCGCGCCTGGGGTTTCAACCTCTGGACCAGAAGAAGCAACAAGCGCCGGTGTAACAACGCTTGTTCCTGGAGCTACACCATCTGGGCCAGCCGTGACAACCAGTGCCGAATTATCGACTCTTACTCCAGGAATGACTCCATCTGGACCAGTAACAACAAGTGCCGGTGTATCAACCCTTGCTCCTGGATTAACGTCATCTGGACCAGCCTTGACAACCAGTGCCGGAGTAACATCGCTTGCTCCTGGAGCAACACCATCTGGACCAGCAGTTACAACGAGTGTTGGTGTAACGACCCCCGCTCCCGGTTTAACACCATCTGGACCAGCCGTTACACCGAGTTTAGCAGTAACGACTCTTGCTCCTGGAGTAACACCATCTGGACCAGCAGTAACAACGAGTGCTAGTGTATCAACATTTGCTCCTGGGGTTTCAACATCTGCACCAGCAGTTACAACGAGTGCCGGTGTTACAACGCTTGCTCCTGGGGTTACACCATCTGGACCAGCAGTAACAACGAGTGCCGGAGTAACGACCATTGCTCCTGGAATAACAACCTCTGGACCAGCAGTTACAACCGGCGCCGGTGTTACAACGCTTGTTCCTGGAGTAACACCATCTGGCCCAGCCGTGACAACCAGTGTCGGAGTAACGAGTCTTGCTCCAGGAGCAACACCATCAGGCCCAGCAGTAACAACACTTGCGTCAGGAGTATCAACTTCTAGACCAGCAGTAACAACAGGTGCTGGTGTAACAACGCTTGCGCCAAGAGTATCAACTTCTGGACCAGCAGTTACAACGATTACTGGTGTATCAACACTCGCGCCTGGAGTATCAACCTCTGGACCAGCAGTAGCAACAAGCGCCGGTGTAACATCGCTTGTTCCTGGGGCTACACCATCTGGGCCAGCCGTGACAACCAGTGCCGGAGTATCGACTCTTACTCCAGGAATGACACCATCTAGACCAGTAACAACAAGTGCCGGTGTATCAACCCTTGCTCCTGGATTAACGTCATCTGGACAAGCCTTGACAACCAGTGCCGGAGTAACATCGCTGGCTCCTGGAGCAACACCATCTGGACCAGCAGTTACAACGAGTGTTGGTGTATCGACCCCCGCTCCCGGTTTAACACCATCTGGAACAGCCGTTACACCGAGTGCAGCAGTAACGACTCTTGCTCCTGGAGTAACACCATCTGGACCAGCAGTAACAACGAGTGCTAGTGTATCAACATTTGCTCCTGGGGTTTCAACATCTGCACCAGCAGTTACAACGAGTGCCGGGGTTACAACGCTTGCTCCTGGGGTTACACCATCTGGACCAGCAGTAACAACGAGTGCCGGAGTAACGACCATTGCTCCTGGAATAACAACCTCTCGACCAGCAGTTACAACCGGCGCCGGTGTTACAACGCTTGTTCCTGGAGTAACACCATCTGGCCAAGCCGTGACAACCAGTGTCGGAGAAACGAGTCTTGCTCCAGGAGCAACACCATCAGGCCCAGCAGTAACAACACTTGCGTCAGGAGTATCAACTTCTGGACCAGCAGTTACAACGAGTGCTGGTGTATCAACACTCGCGCCTGGAGTATCAACTTCTAGACCAGCAGTAACAACAGGCGCTGGTGTAACAACGCTTGCGCCAGGAGTATCATCTTCTGGACCAGCAGTTACAACGATTACTGGTGTATCAACACTCGCGCCTGGGGTATCAACCTCTGGTGCACCTGGAATAACAACCTCTGGACCAGCAGTTACAACGGGCGCCGGTGTTACAACGCTTGTTCCTGGGGAAACACCATCTGGCCCAGCCGTGACAACCAGTGTCGGAGTAACTAGTCTTGCTCCAGGAGCAACACCATCAGAACCAGCAGTTACAACACTTGCTCCTGGAGTAACACCTTCTGGACCTGCAGTAACAACGAGTGCCGGAGTAACGACTCTTGCGCCAGGAGTATCAACTTCTGGAACAGCAGTTACAACGATTGTTGGTGTATCAACTCTAACTCCTGGATTTACACCCTCTGGACCAGCCGTAACATCGAGTGCATCAGTAACTACTCTCGCTTCTGGAGTATCAACCTCTGGACCAGCAGTAACAACAAGCGCCGGTGTAACAACGCTTGTTCCTGGGGCTACACCATCTGGCCCAGCCGTGACAACCAGTGCCGAATTATCGACCCTTACTCCAGGAATGACACCATCTGGACCAGCCACAACAAGTGCCGGTGTATCAACCCTTGCTCCTGGATTAACGTCATCTGGACCAGCCTTGACAACCAGTGCCGGAGTAACATCGCTGGCTCCAGGAGCAACACCATCTGGACCTGCAGTTACAACGAGTGTTGGTGTATCGACCCCCGCTCCCGGTTTAACACCATCTGGACCAGCCGTTACACCGAGTGCAGCAGTAACGACTCTTGCTCCTGGAGTAACACCATCTGGACCAGCAGTAACAACGAGTGCTAGTGTATCAACATTTGCTCCTGGGGTTTCAACATCTGCACCAGCAGTTACAACGAGTGCCGGTGTTACAACGCTTGCTCCTGGGGTTACACCATCTGGACCAGCAGTAACACCGAGTGCCGGAGAAACGACCATTGCTCCCGGAATAACAACCTCTCGACCAGCAGTTACAACCGGCGCCGGTGTTACAACGCTTGTTCCTGGAGTAACACCATCTGGCCCAGCCCAGACAACCAGTGTCGGAGTAACGAGTCTTGCTCCAGGAGCAACACCATCAGGCCCAGCAGTAACAACACTTGCGTCAGGAGTATCAACTTCTGGACCAGCAGTTACAACGAGTGCTGGTGTATCAACCCTCGCGCCTGGAGTATCAACTTCTAGACCAGCAGTAACAACAGGTGCTGGTGTAACAACGCTTGCGCCAGGAGTATCAACTTCTGGACCAGCAGTTACAACGATTACTGGTGTATCAACACTCGCGCCTGGAGTATCAACCTCTGGACCAGCAGTAGCAACAAGCGCCAGTGTAACATCGCTTGTTCCTGGGGCTACACCATCTGGGCCAGCCGTGACAACCAGTGCCGGAGTATCGACTCTTACTCCAGGAATGACACCATCTAGACCAGTAACAACAAGTGCCGGTGTATCAACCCTTGCTCCTGGATTAACGTCATCTGGACCAGCCTTGACAACCAGTGCCGGAGTAACATCGCTGGCTCCTGGAGCAACACCATCTGGACCAGCAGTTACAACGAGTGTTGGTGTATCGACCCCCGCTCCCGGTTTAACACCATCTGGACCAGCCGTTACACCGAGTGCAGCAGTAACGACTCTTGCTCCTGGAGTAACACCATCTGAACCAGCAGTAACAACGAGTGCTAGTGTATCAACATTTGCTCCTGGGGTTTCAACATCTGCACCAGCAGTTACAACGAGTGCCGGTGTTACAACGCTTGCTCCTGGGGTTACACCATCTGGACCAGCAGTAACAACGAGTGCCGGAGTAACGACCATTGCTCCTGGAATAACAACCTCTCGACCAGCAGCAACAACCGGCGCCGGTGTTACAACGCTTGTTCCTGGAGTAACACCATCTGGCCCAGCCGTGACAACCAGTTTCGGGGTAACGAGTCTTGCTCCAGGAGCAACACCATCAGGCCCAGCAGTAACAACACTTGCGTCAGGAGTATCAACTTCTGGACCAGCAGTTACAACGAGTGCTGGTGTATCAACACTCGCGCCTGGAGTATCAACTTCTAGACCAGCAGTAACAACAGGCGCTGGTGTAACAACGCTTGCGCCAGGAGTATCATCTTCTGGACCAGCAGTTACAACGATTACTGGTGTATCAACACTCGCGCCTGGGGTATCAACCTCTGGTGCGCCTGGAATAACAACCTCTGGACCAGCAGTTACAACAGGCGCCGGTGTTACAACGCTTGTTCCTGGGGAAACACCATCTGGCCCAGCCGTGACAACCAGTGTCGGAGTAACTAGTCTTGCTCCAGGAGCAACACCATCAGAACCAGCAGTTACAACACTTGCTCCTGGAGTAACACCTTCTGGACCTGCAGTAACAACGAGTGCCGGAGTAACGACTCTTGCCCCAGGAGTATCAACTTCTGGAACAGCAGTTACAACGATTGCTGGTGTATCAACTCTAACTCCTGGATTTACACCCTCTGGACCAGCCGTAACATCGAGTGCATCAGTAACGACTCTCGCTTCTGGAGTATCAACCTCTGGACCAGCAGTAACAACAAGCGCCGGTGTAACAACGCTTGTTCCTGGGGCTACACCATCTGGCCCAGCCGTGACAACCAGTGCCGAATTATCGACCCTTACTCAAGGAATGACACCATCTGGACCAGTCACAACAAGTGCCGGTGTATCAACCCTTGCTCCTGGATTAACGTCATCTGGACCAGCCTTGACAACCAGTGCCGGAGTAACATCGCTGGCTCCAGGAGCAACACCATCTGGACCTGCAGTTACAACGAGTGTTGGTGTATCGACCCCCGCTCCCGGTTTAACACCATCTGGACCAGCCGTTACACCGAGTGCAGCAGTAACGACTCTTGCTCCTGGAGTAACACCATCTGGACCAGCAGTAACAACGAGTGCTAGTGTATCAACATTTGCTCCTGGGGTTTCAACATCTGCACCAGCAGTTACAACGAGTGCCGGTGTTACAACGCTTGCTCCTGGGGTTACACCATCTGGACCAGCAGTATCAACGAGTGCCGGAGTAACGACCATTGCTCCTGGAATAACAACCTCTCGACCAGCAGTTACAACGGGCGCCGGTGTTACAACGCTTGTTCCTGGAGTAACACCATCTGGCCAAGCCGTGACAACCAGTGTCGGAGTAACGAGTCTTGCTCCAGAAGCAACACCATCAGGCCCAGCAGTAACAACACTTGCGTCAGGAGTATCAACTTCTGGACCAGCAGTTACAACGAGTGCTGGTGTATCAACCCTCGCGCCTGGAGTATCAACTTCTAGACCAGCAGTAACAACAGGTGCTGGTGTAACAACGCTTGCGCCAGGAGTATCAACTTCTGGACCAGCAGTTACAACGATTACTGGTGTATCAACACTCGCGCCTGGAGTATCAACCTCTGGACCAGCAGTAGCAACAAGCGCCAGTGTAACATCGCTTGTTCCTGGGGCTACACCATCTGGGCCAGCCGTGACAACCAGTGCCGGAGTATCGACTCTTACTCCAGGAATGACACCATCTAGACCAGTAACAACAAGTGCCGGTGTATCAACCCTTGCTCCTGGATTAACGTCATCTGGACCAGCCTTGACAACCAGTGCCGGAGTAACATCGCTGGCTCCTGGAGCAACACCATCTGGACCAGCAGTAACAACGAGTGCTAGTGTATCAACATTTGCTCCTGGGGTTTCAACATCTGCATCAGCAGTTACACCGAGTGCAACAGTAACAACGCTTGCTCCTGGGGTTACACCATCTGGACCAGCAGTAACAACGAGTGCCGGAGTAACGACCATTGCGCCTGGAATAACAACCTCTGGACCAGAAGTTACAACGGGCGCCGGTGTTACAACGCTTGTTTCTGGGGTAACACCATCTGGCCCAGCCGTGACAACCAGTGTCGGAGTAACTAGTCTTGCTCCAGGAGTAACGACTCTTGCTCCTGGAGTAACACCATCTGGACCAGCAGTAACAACGAGTGCTAGTGTATCAACATTTGCTCCTGGGGTTTCAACATCTGCACCAGCAGTTACACCGAGTGCAACAGTAACAACGCTTGCTCCTGGGGTTACACCATCTGGACCAGCAGTAACAACGAGTGCCGGTGTAACAACGCTTGTTCCTGGGGCTACACTATCTGGCCCAGCCATGACAACCAGTGCCGAATTATCGACCCTTACTCCAGGAATGACACAATCTGGACCAGTCACAACAAGTGCCGGTGTATCAACCCTTATTCCTGGATTAACGTCATCCGGACCAGCCTTGACAACCAGTTCCGGAGTAACATCGCTGGCTCCAGGAGCAACACTATCTGGACCAGCAGTTACAACGAGTGTTGGTATATCGACCCCCGCTCCCGGTTTAACACCATCTGGACCAGCCGTTACACCGAGTGCAGCAGTAACGACTCTTGCTCCTGGAGTAACACCATCTGGACCAGCAGTAACAACGAGTGCTAGTGTATCAACATTTGCTCCTGGGGTTTCAACATCTGCATCAGCAGTTACACCGAGTGCAACAGTAACAACGCTTGCTCCTGGGGTTACACCATCTGGACCAGCAGTAACAGCGAGTGCCGGAGTAACGACCATTGCGCCTGGAATAACAACCTCTGGATCAGCAGTTACAACGGGCGCCGGTGTTACAACGCTTGTTCCTGGGGTAACACCATCTGGCCCAGCCGTGACAACCAGTGTCGGAGTAACTAGTCTTGCTCCAGGAGCAACACCATCAGGACCAGCAGTTACAACACTCGCTGTTGGATCAACACTATCTACACCAGCTGTTACACCTTCTGAAACTGAACCGTCACTTGTTTCTAGCCCGTCTTCTTTTCCACCAACCACGGGTACGTTTTCTTTAAAGCTGCTCTTGCACAGATTTTCAAAAAAAAAATTTTATAGAAAACTTATCTCTTTTTACAATAGCTATTTAAACGTTTTCACGATAGATATTCATTCTGTGTGTAAATCTGCAACATTCACTGGGAATTTAATTGAATGTGATAGTTTCCCAATTCCTTACTTTGAAACGCCGGAATTCATCGGGTGGGGTCGTTAGTATTCGGGTGAGGTCGATCACGACTGTATTGCTAGCGGAAGCCACTGACATCATTGATACGTCATGGAAACGCCAAATATAGCAATTTTCGGTCAAATCGACAGATAAAGAATTTTCCTTATGAATTCCGATTCCATTCGGGTTTGATTTCGCTGAATTTAATTTTTTTGGCGTCTCGTAACGACAAAAACACTTAAAGTTATGAACAATCATTTTCATTACAAAACCAGCTAAATCGACTTCTTACAAATTTCTGAAAGCATTACGATTTGAAATTTGAAAAATGGGAGCCGATATTTTACTTACAAAATATATGCAAAAGCCACTTTAATGTATGTTCCTTTTGTCCGTTCCCATGGAAAAGGATGATCTATGAAAATTTGACGTTTATCAACCTTTCTCAACGTTTCCCATCCTGCATATTCTAAACAGCATGGCGCTTTCAGTGGTAAAATTTCAATATTAAATTGTGTGCGCTTAAAGAATGCGTGCACGTTTACATTATACAGGTGCATCCGAAAAATTCTGAGCCTCTATGCGTAAAAAAGGAGCGGTAAATTTCTGAGCACGATTTACATTTTCTGGTGTATTGTTAACATGTGCGCTTGTACACGACCGACTGCATACCTTTGAACAGGTTGGCCATCCTACAATATGCAAGTGTACGGAAAACTCCGATTGCCCTTTGTTTGATTTAATTGAATTTCTTTATTAGTAGAATCCCAGTTAATTCCTTCCGTTCATTAATTTTTCTAAAACCCAGGTCGAATAACCTGTCGTTTTGACATTTCATTATATATTATAAAAATGATTGCACCGGGTTTAACGCCAAGGAAGTTCCTAGAAAGTTAGAAAACAAAACTATAAAACTTCACAATTATGTTGAATACCAAATAGCCGGAGAAGTGTGCACTTCCTTTTAGCTTAGATAAACCATGCTATACAAAAAGTTTTGTTACCTTTTAGTATTTTGCCCTGAATTAAATCAAATTTCCCCGAGAACCGAAGAATATTTAAATAATAATGATCACTTTAGAATGTCGTCCTTATTTGTAATTGACCAATTGCGACTGTCAAGCAAGAAATCAACCGATAAATCAAATAATTCATTCAGCTCGGAATTGAGCTTTGAAGTACAACATTATGCACCATTTTTGTTAAGCTTTTTTTGCTGGTCTTGCGACTTAAACGTCGTAACTACAGCTTATTCAAGTCGTCAACCAACCACATCTGTAATTTGTTACATGCTACTGGCTATGAATTTTGCGATATAATGCCGTTTAAAATCGAAGCGGTACTGCCTGTAGGAGTCAGTCGGCGTGGTTAAGGGACCAAGTGGGCGGGGCCAGCGATTGGTCAATTGGGGATTCAGAATCCAACCTTTAACCCTCAGTATCATTACTTATCTCAATTTGTTCATAGCTAAATGGTCAAGAGCTAATCTACAAATCTATAAAAGCTTCCAAAATGATACTTCCTTGGTGGTGCAAAAATCTCATTGAAGAGAGGTTCATTGCAAATAACAAACAACAAAACCTAAATTTGGGGCTGTAATTGTAAAAAATTGAAACACGATTGCCATTTCAAAACACTCTGAAAGGATATTCGTCTTTTAAAGAAAATAGAAAATAAAAATGTATATTGAAGGAAAGCTACATATATTTATGTAAATTTGAAGTTGTTTTCTCTAAGTATGAATAGCAATTTATGAATATGTGTTTATAATTCAAGAACTCTTTCTTACATGCCTAGTCTTAATTGATGTACTTTACTTTGTAAAATATTTGAGATGGATAATGAATTGACCTATCCCGGTTGTCAATCAATGAATCAATCGACCAATCAAATCATTCATTTTGCCCGGAATTAAGCTTTTAACTCCGTTATTGGCTGCCATTTTTGTTAAGTTTTTTGTATGTTTCGCCACCTAAACTTATTGAGGGTGTAGTTACAGCGTTTAGGTGGTCAACCAACCATTTCACTTTTTGTTATAACCTACTGGCTATAAATTAACGTCAAAATAACGACAAAATAACGTCTCAGAAATTCCTGTTAGAGTCAATAGGCGTGGTCAATGGAGTAATTGGGCGGTGAACATACCCGATGAATTCTGGTTAAATTCGAGTTGTACAGTACATGATATTTCTTTTTTTTTTTTTTTCAAAATCAGCTTAATTCTTTCAAATGTCTGAAAATATCAAAGATATAAATTTAGATAGAGTCAAAATGTTTCATAATATGTTCAAAAGGCGCTTAATTACGTGTTTTCTATACGCAAGTAGTATGAGTGTATGTGTTTTATGTAGAAATGTTGCAGTTTAGTTTCCTGTCTATATTTGTTGTAGATGTGTGGTCTAATTATCCATGTTTTCAATCAATTGCCTTACACCGTTTAGTCGTAGTTGTAGAAAAAGACGCTTTCACCCTTTTCTGTTCAATCCCTGGCTTTACGTCCATGTAATTTTATACATGAGAAATTATTGTGGGAAAAGAAGAAATTGCTTGTAACAAGCACTTCTTCTTTTCTGTAATATTTTTTATGGTGCAGGTTGGTTACTTTTCAAATTGCACTCACTTTTAGTTGTCATCTGCAATTTCTTTCAAATTGGACAAGTCTAAAATTTTGATAAACAGGAAAGGGTTTAGGAATATGCATCTTTTGCTTCACTTATAAGTAGTTTGGTTTAGATTTAAAACTTTAGTACGTACCTGATTGGATAGATTTTGATCTAAGTTTCCCGAAATACAGACACAGGCTGCAGTATGTGGTTCGAAAAAGACTGAAGGAGAGATTGAATATAGATCAAAGGTAATATACACGGAAAAAATAGGTCACTTCTACATACATATGCTGGATAACGGCAATGTGTAAGTCACTTGTGTATGCCACATATGGCTGACAACTTAGGTCACTGCACAAACATGATAATTAAGTTTAGCCACGCTAAAGACCTTTGTTGGAAGAGCTGAGTTACTTATCTGTGATATGTTAAAAAAACATCTGCTATAATCAATGAATCGCGCCGGTCAATTAAAATGTGGATTGACCTATCAAATAGTTCATTCATACCGGAATTTTGAATTCCGACATTTGTCTTAAGCATTTATTTGGGTTTGGTAACTTAAACGGCGTAATTTCGGCTCATTCAAGTTACCACGTTTAGGTCGTTAACCAACATCTCTACATTTTTGTGTCAAAGGTGGTCGTGAGTAAATATTGCATATTTTTTTGCAATAACTCGATTGCGCAAAATTTGTAACGCCGTTTGCAAAATGACGTCCTAACTTGCATTATTTGACGTCATTTTCAAGGTAACGAAAAGGTGTTATTAGATGGTTTAGCTCATTTACATCCTTATTTCACAAGTGAATTATCACCCGTACTATATAGATATTCGACGGGATTATTTTATTTACGAGTCATAAATCAGATTATAATTTCTCTTAATTGAGATCTCTTGCGAAAATGAAAATGGAAAAAATAATATGGTCAATCGATGAAGACACTTCTTCCGTTCAAGGCCAGTATATTCTCCCAAGGTAAATTTGCAGAACTATTTCGTAGAATGGTGACCAGCACATCGTAAGAAAAAATAAAATGGTTTGTTTTCGACCTAAACGTCGTACACTTCCAAACCGACAGAAATGGTAAACATTAGTAACGTGGTTCACACTCCACATCCGGACGAAATCAATCTCTATATATATATAGGCAAAATGAATTTTAGTTTGGCATTTTCTAAACATGGCCAGCAAACTATCGATAAAGTGCGTTCCAGATCAGATGAATTGCCTCATCATACCATCTGTGTCATCATTACTACGAATACAAAGTGCCTTGGCAACCAGCTGGAAACAAGATCAACGTGTTCATCAAGGTTTGAATATTATTCATTTTAATTTACAGTCCATCTACTATAATGAGATTTTGCCGTTTTCTTGCGCTTGAGGGCTTACCTACTAATTACATACGGTAATCGTATTCTGTCATGTGATCAAGTTTTAGATCAGTTACCTTGAGTGCATCTAAAAAAATACACGGAATATTGTCTTTGTAATTTTCTTATGGGGATGCAATTGATTCTAGAATGTTTTGCAATCACTCGAAACCATTTGTCCCGCTGCATATGGAATTACGAAAACTTTATCGGTACAATATATTTGACATCGGTAAATATAACAACTTTATTATATATCTATAATTATTTCTGGTAAAATCCATTCCGCAATGACAAAATCGGACACACCAAGAACAAATTCAGTATCTGATGGTGTCAAATACGGTTTCATATAAGGTACTCTAATGATGACGTCAATTTCACTCTGTACATTACGACATAATGCGACGGAACGTTATTAGGATGGTATAGGGAAAGGGAAATTTTTTTTTTTATTTCATCGAATTTGTTTAACAAAAATAGGTATATGATAAATAGAATATTATCGATTACGATACAACATCTTGGAGTTGCTTCTTGCTGCGGAGGAAACTTGATATTCCAATCGACCTTCTGTCTCGTTAAAACAATTCTTCCCAAGCTTAAAGCTAAAACAAGATGTTTTATGTATGCTTATTCTAACATAACATTCCCTATTTATTCGCTGACTTATTCAATTATTAGACGCACACGCATCTCCTTGGATAGCAACTATGTTGTGATTTGTCTCTTATCTATTCGGTTATTTTAAGGGAACAGCATTTTGTAGGGTTGGCCAGGTTTGTTAACAGGTCTTGCTAAACGCTAACGTGCTACTGACGTGACTCTGGTTAACATATCCGCCCAGCTCTTGCGGATGTTTTGAAGATCATTATAGGTATATACTGTGGTAAGTCTTTTCATTGCTAGAAGGTCTAAGGGGATAAGAATTACAACAATGTTCAATTAAACTCTTTTTAATTAATTTTCGGCTAATGCCTTCTTCAGAATTAACAGTATATTTTAACACTGTGTAATATCAAATTCATGGACATCAACATTCAAAATGGCTATCTTTTTTACAAAATAGTAATAATAACCAAGCAACGTACAAACAACATCAAGCCGTTACTCTTATTTTCCGTACTTAAACGACGTCAAAGTTTTGGCGTATATTTCTCACAATTAAATGGACATTTATTAAAAGAAGGAGTTGTTGTCACTTATATAACTGTATAACTGAAATATTGAAGGAGAAAAAGTCTATTAATCAAAAATATCGCTTGGAATACTTTGTATCATATGAATTGAAATAAGAATTGTTAGACAAAATGTATTGCTTTTAGCTTTCGCTTTTCAGTTGATGTTTTTGCATGAAAATGTACATTTTCTACTTTTCCGTAAACACTCAGATGTTGTTTTGTTGATGGGGCCGCTCATTAATGCGTCGCTGTGCACGTCCACTAACCTCCGACAGAGTTCGATTCGGATATTAAAGCGGCTCTTGTACAGATTATGAAAACAAAACTGCTCTCGATTTTGTAATCTCTTACTGTAATTCTTTCAGACAATTGAAGGAAGGGGGGTTTAGCTGAATTGTAGTAATCAAAATATCTCACCATAACTTTGAAAAAAAGAAACAAAAGAAGAAAAAATATTTAGCGTTACGAGACGAAACTTAGTAAATGATGGAACCGAAATTTATTTGGTAAAACACGTTAATTGTCGATTGTACCGAAAATCGCCTTATTTGGGGTTTCCACGACCTATCAATAACGTCATTGGCTTCCACTTGTTAGTCAGTCGATATCGGAATAACCCGAAAACTATCGACCTCATCTTATGAATTACGATGTTTCAAAGTAGGGCAAAGGGGATACATTTAACAGGAAGAAACAGCGTTTATTGTAGACATGATATTCATAGCTATCTGAAAAGCAGATATTTTTATTATATCAAATTTCTTGCTTTAAAGAGGCTCTTGAACAAAATTTCATGAAAATTTGATATAGGAAAATTATCCGCTTTTCTAATAGTTATCAATTTTATTTCACGATAAATATTCTTTCTTCGTGTAAAATCTATCAAATGCACAATAAATTCAATTTTATGCGAAATATTCTATGTGCCTTACTTTGAAACATCGAATTCAGGTGTGACCGTCAGTATTCGAGTGATGTCGATAACGTCAGTATTCGAGTGATGTCGATAACGTCAGTATTCGAGTGATGTCGATAACGTCAATATTCGAGTGATGTCGATAACGTCAGTATTCGAGTGATGTCGATAACGACTCTTGCTAGCGGAAGCCAGTGCCGTAATTAATACGCCATGGAAAACACAAATAAGGACATTTTCGGTGCAGTCTACAATAACGCATTTACCTGATGGATTTCGGTTCCATTCGGGTTATCCTTCGCTGCTATTTGGCGTCGCCGCCGCCATAGCGTATAAGTAGCGCGTGGGACTCCTAGTCAAAGATCCCGGCTTCCACGGCTGCGGCGAATAACCTTTCTTACATTAGTCTTCCATCAATGAGTGGATGATCCTTAACCTAAATGGGATGAGCAGCTAGAGGCTCGAAAAGGATGTGTTGTAGTACTGTTGTGAGAAATACCATAAATCCATGGTTTGGTGCTCCAGTCGCCGCGATAAGACTGAAATACTGTTGAAAGATGCGTTAAACCTTCTTCAATCAATCAAATTATTTACGTCTTGCATTGCGAAATATTTTTCATCTTTTTTTACTTTTTGTCAAAGTTATGAAAAGTCAATTTCATTACAATATTAGCCTAAAGGGATAGATCGATGTTATTTTTTAGTAACAGATTTTAACTATTTACAAGTGTATTTCCATAATAGCCTGCGTAGGCTGATAATCTAACTTTAGATTACGCCAAGATAGTTGCAATAAATATTTGGACATTCACGCGGTGTGTATTACCATTCGAATTCCGCATTTAGTTTCAATTCATTCTAACTAACTTAATCGTTACGTCATCAAGAGTTATGTTCGCTAGCCGGTATCTAGTTCTGTGAGCTTCCGTCCAGAACTGTCGTAAGAGTTATTACGAATAAGGATAGTAACCATTGTTTTGTACTAACTTCTTGATGTGACAAGATATAGGACGTTGGTTGATTCCCTTGTTACTTTGTTACCTTCTGTTTATTTAGGTTCTATGTAAATGAGGTAATGTGGGGTCTACAAACGAGTGTCTTGATTTCTTGAAATAACTTGGAATTCCGCTGAACCTTTCCTTTATAACAATAAAAAATAATTTGGCCTATCGGATTAATGTGTAAACAATATCTTACTCGTGTTAAAGTATTTAATGTTCCTTTTGGCGTATTTTTAACCATTTGGAAATTTTCTTTATCTGGGCTTTATGAATATCGATACCTACCTTCAAAGACTTTCCTACAAATTTCTGAAAGGATCACTTTGAAAAGTGAAAGCTAATTTTCTTTCCTAATCCGTGCAAGAGACGCTTAGAAATACCTTATAGGAAGAGAATAGGTCATTAACACACACTAAGATGTTTGACGACTTAAATGTTGAAACTACAGCGTGGATAATGTGAAGTTATGGCCCTTATGTCACCATACCAGCAAAATTCTTAAGCATTAACGTTGGAGTGTATTTTAACGTCCGGTACAACGGAAGTATTTAATTTCTAAAATGATTTTTATGTTGGAATGCGTAGCAACTCAATTACCGCAAAATGAAAGAAGCCGCCGAAAGAAGCACAGTCGGTAGCGCGTCAGACTCCCAATCTTCAATCATGGGATGGGTTCGATCCCCGGCTGCGGCACATATTCTTTCAGACATTTGTCTTTCACCAATGGTTATATAATCGTAAATCTAAGTGGGATAGCAGCTGGAGGCTAGGAAAGGATGTAGTGGTAGTACTGGTATGAGAAATACCAGGAATCCATTGTTTGGTGCTCCAGCCGCCGCGATATGACTGAAATACTGTTAAAAGCGGCAGCAAACCCCATTCATCAATCAATCGCAAAATGAAAGAATTACACATACCATATGATCTCTTAGATATGAATACATCTCGGATTGCTTCTCATGCCAACTTACCGTGGTCAGTAAATAGGTTGTAACCGAAGACAATAATACGGTACTTGTAAAAAGCTATGAATATACATTAAGAGACATCTAAACATGCTTTCGTTTGTGGCAGTCATGTGACTTATACTTCATGGAAGACAGCGCGCCTGTCGTAGTCTGTCGATATAAGGACAGGTAAATGTTAATGTGAACATAGAAATCATCGGTCCGTCGTTCTCTCGCGTTTCATTTGTCTAAATGTAATGAGATTGTTGTTTGATTTGATCGTTTTTAAATTGAAGAAAGGGAAAGAAAAGAAAAATGACATAAATAATTATAAACTCAATGCTTTTTGAGTAAATAATGAGAGCAGTTTTCGATAAACAAATTATAAACAAAATACAATGTAATTCAGATTTTTTTTAAATCATTAAGAAACTCGCAAAACTGAAGCTGAATGAGGTGTAGTTTAGACGACATAGTTATCAGTGGCCGATCTCTCTCACTCTCTCTCTCTCTGTATCTCTCTCTGAACACAAAAAAACAGAGATAAGTAAACTGCGAAGGAAAAGTTGCGAAGAATCCAAACAAGCAAAACAGTTTCTCGCAATTCAAATTATTGATACATCATACGATATATAAATAAGAATCCTCCTATGACTGATTGAATGAATGATGATTTATGGCCCGTCGACATCTAGAGTCATGTTGGGCGCTAAACTAAATATTGAAAACAAGTTAAAAACTATAATAAACAATGACCGGAATTAATGATTTTAAACAGTTAAAATTTAGTAAATCAGTTACAATACTACAACTAGAAAATTACAACAACAGGTATTTATGTGAACGGTAAAAATCTAGAAAACAGTTACTTTAAAAGACGTACTCACATAAAACCTAAAATTATATTTTGCTGTACAAACCAATGGCCTTAAGGTAATCAAAAATTAGTTCAAATATAACCCTTTCAAACATCTCTCTCATACTATCAACTTTGAAATATTGATCCCTGAAAAATGAAAAATCAACACAATCTATAAAGATATGTTTGACAGTAAGAGGAGCGTCGCATGATATACACTTTGGAGTTTCGTCTCCTTTAAGAAGAAATGAATGCGTCAAGTAAGTGTGACCAATGCGTAAACGGGCCAAAATAATTTCTCCATTGCGATTTGGTCTATAACCGGGTAGCCATTCACCAAGATCTCGTTTAATAGAATAAAGTTCATTATCTTGGTTTGCGGGATCGTCCCAACAATTCTGCCAGACAACATGAATACAATGATGTATTAAAGGTTTAAAATGAATAAAAGGAACATCGAAGGGTAAAATGTCTAGTGAAAATGCCCCCTTGGCAGCCTTATCTACCTCCTCATTACCATGAATATCAATGTGGCTAGGGAGCCAACAGAAAACAAGATCAACATCACTATCAAGATTTGAAATCTTTTTGGGTAATTTAACTTCAAGAGGTTTGTCTGTTTTCTCGTGTTCAAGCGCTTGCATACTAGACATTGAATCAGTGAAAACAATATAGCGACAATAACCATCTTCGATCATGTGATCGATTGCAAGATCAATCGCCTTAAGTTCTACTGAAAATACGAAGGAGTTGTTTGCCAGACGAAACTGATATTTTTCGCCATCTAGAACAGTGGCTGAAGCAACTTTCTATCCGTCCTTCGAACAATCTGTATAAATCTCTTTCTTTAATCTCTAAAAAATTTTGTTTTAAAGACAACAGGGTCTGTAGTACCCTTTTTGCTGGAAGCAAGATCATAAAGATAAGTGGGACTTTTGCATGTCCATAAAGGAACATCGGAAACTGTATATTCGGCAACATCTTCTAGATCGAAATCTAGAGAATTTATATCTGTTTCGCAACGTAAACTAAAATTGGTATAGCTTTTGCTTTCTTTTCAAATTCCTCCCTGTGCTTAGGTTCAAATATAACTTTGTAAGTGGGGTTGTCAGGGTTTGACTTTAACTTAAGATAATATTGCATGGAGAGTTTCTTTCGACGTAAATTTAAAGATGGTTCATTGGCTTCAGTGTACAGACTATTTACTGGTGACGTTCTAAAAGCGCCTAACGGTAAGCGCAAGCCTTGATTATGAATAGAATCAAGTTTGCGAAGGTATGAAGGGCTAGCTGAGCCGTAAACAGCACAGCCATAATCTAACTTAGATCTGACAAGCGACCTGTAAAGTCGCAATAGAACTTTTTTATCAGCTCCCCAGTCAATATGGGACACAACACGTAAAAGATTTAGAGCTTTTTGGCACTTATTGCTCAAATAATCAATATGTGGACGAAACGAGAGTTTAGAGTCAAAGAGAAGCCCTAAGAATTTGAACTCCGGAACAACTTCAATGGGCTCTCCGTCAAGTTTAAGTTCGGAATCAGGGTGCAGTTTTCTTGACTGACAAAAGTGCATACATTTGGTTTTAGTCTTGGAAAACTTAAAGCCGTTTTCGTTTGACCATTTTGTAAGGTTGTTCAAGACTTGCTGCAACTGCCTTTCAATGGTACACATATATTTTGATCTGTTACAGATACAAAAATCATCAACATAAAGAAAACATTCAACGCCAGGACAAACAGTTTTAACAATATTGTTTATTTTGACACTAAATAGTGTTGCCGACAAAATACTAAACTGACGTTCGTCTAAAAATGCAGAAATGAAATAAGCAAGGCGACCTCGAATACCGAAATCAAAGAGGTCATTCATAATTCCATACTTCCAAGTGGTATCATATGCACTTTCAAGATCGAAAAAAACAAAAACAACATGTTCTTTCTTTATAAAAGCTTCTCGAATAAAAGTCTCGAAGCGGACAAGATGATCAAGAGTGCTTCTCTGTTTACGAAAGCTACTTTGGACTAACGTAATCAGTTTATTTTTTCTAAAAACCAAACAAGACGATCATTTACCATTTTTTCCGTGGTTTTGCAAATACAACTTGTTAAGGCTATAGGACGATAGTTTGAAGGGTTTGTAGAATCTTTACCTTGTTTAGGTATAGGAATCACAATAGCTTCCCGCCAAGAGGCTGAAATTATTCCCGTTTTCCAAACCTGATTATAAATTTCAAGTAAACAGTGAAGGGATCGAGATGGTAAACGTTTAAGGAACTGATAATGGATATTATCAGATCCGACAGCAGTGTCATGACACTTCTTTAAAGCTTTCTTTAACTCTTTCACAGAAAAGTCTCTATTGTAGTGTTCAACGTTCCTGGAACTAAATTTAAGCTTTGACTTTTCTTTTTCACCTTGAAATTTTTGAAAGGTGGGTGAATAATTAGAAGAGGAGGACTTCTTGGCAAATGTATCTGCCAATACATTGGCAATGTCATGTTTGAAAGAAACTGTACTATCATCATCTGTTTTAAGATGACCAACACTAAGGGACGTGTTCTTCCCACAGATTTTACGTATCATGTCCCAAGTCTTTTTGACAGATGATCTTGAATTCAATCTTGAAACATACTGCCTCCAAGACGAACGTTTACTTTGTTTGATAGTTCTACGAGCTTTCGGACGTGAGATTTTAAACTTGTAAAGGTTTTCCTTCGTGGGCGTAAGGCCAAATGCTCTGAGAGCTGATTTTCTCTCACCTATAGCCTTTTTACAGTCTTCATTAAACCATGGCTTGTTTGGATTTTTAGGATTAGGCGATGTTCGAGGAATTGCTTTTTCTGCAGCAGAATAAGGTGAAGATGAAAATAGTCCTGCAGAATTTTCACATTCATCAAAGGCTTCTGGATTTATTGACTGCTCGCATGTGGTTTTAAAAAATTCCCAATTAGCTTCATGGAGTTTCCAACGCCTAGGGCGCTCCTGGACACATGGTCCTAATTCAGATATATGAATAGGAAAATGGTCACTACCATGAAGATCAGAGTCAACTTTCCAGCTAAAAGTCGGAAAAATGAATAATGGAGGGCAAATAGTTAAATCCAGTGAAGAATATGAACCAGTTGCTGGATGATGATAAGTGGAAGATTTATCATTTAATAAAACAAGATCATGATTTGATATGAAATCATCAATAAAACGACCTTTGTTGTCTGTATGGGAACATCCCCAAAGCGTGTGGTGAGAATTGAAATCTCCCAGAAATATATAAGGCTTTGGTAATTGTTCGACAAGATCGTCTAGTTTCCTACGACTGATAGGAGAACTAGGTGGAAGATAGATTGAACACAGTGTTATTGTTTTATTAATAGATACGCTAACGGCAACAGCTTGTAGCGTAGTATCAAGAGGAATAGTGTGGTGAGGAACACCGTTGTTAACAATGATTCCGACACCGCCCGAAGCTTTCTCAATACCTTCAAAATTTTTACAATAGCAAGAGTGAAACTTTAAAGAGAATTTGTCAGTATATTTTAAAAAGGTCTCTTGCAAACAGATTGCAACTGGCTTTCCATTAGAAACTAATAGATTCATTGCTTCAAAATTAGCTTTGATGCTGCGACAATTCCATTGAATGATTTTGTTCGCCATAGTTAAATTAAGGGGGAGAAATATACTAATTAGTATTGGAAGTATGAAAATTATTTGTTTATGTGTGAAAGATCTTTTATATTTTTGCCTCGCTTATTCTCTTTGGAAGAATCCGCATCCTCTGTGTCTTCCGTTACCATGTCTTCTTCAAGACAGTGGTAGCGGTTGTATTGTTTAACAGGATCCTCAGATCCCTTTGGCTGGCGATTAGATGATGACGCCCTAGGAGACGGATACTTTACTAGCTGGACGATTTAATTTCTCTTGCTGCATTTGGGCCTTTTTACGTTTTACCATCTCAACTTTATCTAAGAGTTCTATTCTATCCATTTCAGAAAGAGATGTAGTTTTTGTGTCTTGAGGTCTAGACTTTGAAACGGTAGATACGGATGAAGTTTTAATGAATGAATGAATGATGTTTTATGGCCCGTCGACATCTAAGGTCATGTTGGGCGCTAAACTTAATATTGAAAACAAGTTAAAAACTATTATAATCAATAACAGGAATTTATGAATTCAAACAATTAAAATTTGTTCAATCAGTAACAGTACTTAAACTAGAAAATTGTAATAAAAGGTAAATGTGAACGGTAAGAATCTAAACAATCGTTTAACATTTACTTTAAAGGATGTACTCACATAAAAAGCTCAAAATTATATTTTGCTGTACAGATTAATGGCTTTAAGGTAATCAAAAATTAGATTAAGTTTAACCCTTTCGAATAGCTCTCTCATACTATCAACTTTGAAATATTGATCCCTGTACCTAGAAAAATCAATACAATCTATAAAAATATGTTTGACAGTAAGAGGAGCGTCGCATGGAATACACATTGGAGGTTCGTCTCCTTTAAGAAGAAATGAATGCGTCAAGTAAGTGTGACCAATGCGTAAACGGGCCAAAATAATTTCTTCTCGGCGATTTGATCTATAACCGGGTTGCCATTCATCAAGATTCTGATTAATAGAATAAAGTTTGTTATCTTGATTTGCGGGATCATCCCAACAATTCTGCCAGACATCCCGAATAAAATGATGAATTAAAGGTTTAAAATCACTAAAAGGAACATCGAAAGGTAAAATGTCTAGTGATAATGCCTCCTTGGCAGCCTTATCTGCCTCCTCATTACCACGAATACCAATGTGGCTAGGGAGCCAACAGAAAACAAGATCAACATCACTATCAAGATTTGAAATCTTATTCAGTAATTTAACTATAAGAGGATTGTCTGTTTTCTCGTGTTCGAGCGCTTGCATACTTGACATTGAATCAGTGAAAACAATATAGCGACAATAACCATCTTCGATCATGTGATCCAGCGCAAGATCAATCGCCTTAAGTTCTGCTGAAAATACGGAGGAGTTATTTGCTAGACGAAACTGATATTTTTCGCCATCTAGAACAGTTGCTGAAGCAACTTTCTCTCCGTCCTTCGAACCATCTGTATAAATCTCTTCATGCAATATGAACCTTTCTTTAATCTCTAAAAATTTTGTTTTAAAGACAACAGGGTCTGTAGTACCCTTTTTGCTTGAAGCCAGGTCATATAGATAAGTGGGACTTTTGCATGTCCATAAAGGAACATCGGAAACTGTATATTCGGCAACATCATCTAGATCGAAATCTAGAGAATTTATATCTGTTTCGCAACGTAAACTAAAAGGTGGTATAGCTTTTGCCTTCTTTTCAAATTCCTCCCTGTACTTAGGTTCAAATACAACTTTGTAGGTGGGGTTGTCAGGATTAGACTTTAACTTAAGATAATATTGCATGGAGAGTTTCTTTCGACGTAAGTTTAAAGATGGTTCATTGGCTTCAGTGTACAGACTATTTACTGGTGACGTTCTAAAAGCGCCTAACGCTAAGCGCAAGCCTTGATTATGAATAGAATCAAGTTTGCGAAGGTATGAAGGGCGCGCTGAGCCGTAAACAGCACAGCCATAATCTAACTTAGATCTGACAAGCGACCTGTAAAGTCGCAATAGAACTTTTTTATCGGCTCCCCAGTCCATATGGGACACAACACGTAAAAGATTAAGAGCTTTTTGGCACTTATTGCTCAAATTATCAATATGTGGACGAAACGAGAGTTTAGAGTCAAAGAGAAGCCCTAAAAATTTGAACTCCGGAACAACTTCAATGGGCACTCCGTCAAGTTTAAGTTCGGGATCAGGATGCAGTTTTCTTGACAGACAAAAGTGCATACATTTGGTTTTAGTCTTGGAAAACTTAAAGCCGTTTTCGTTTGACCATTTGGTAAGGTTGTTCAAGACTTGCTGCAACTGCCTTTCAATTGTATGCATATGTTTTGATCTGTAACAGATACAGAAGTCATCAACGTAAAGAAAACATTCCACGCCAGGACATACAGTTTTAACAATGTTGTTAATTTTGACACTGAATAGTGTCACGGACAAAATACTTCCCTGGGGAACTCCCATTTCTTGTTCATGGGGATCTGAAAAAGTATCTCCCACTCTGACTCTAAACTGACGTTCGTCTAAAAAAGCAGAAATGAAATAAGCAAGGCGACCTCGAATACCGAATTCAAAGAGGTCATTCATAATTCCATACTTCCAAGTGGTATCATAAGCACTTTCAAGATCGAAAAAGACAGAAACAACATGTTCTTTCTTTATAAAAGCTTCTCGAATAAAAGTCTCGAAGCGGACAAGATGATCAAGAGTGCTTCTCTGTTTACGAAAGCCACTTTGAACTGACGTAATCAGTTTATTTTTTTCTAAAATCCAAACAAGACGATCATTAACCATTCTTTCCATGGTTTTGCAAATACAACTTGTTAAGGCTATAGGACGATAGTTTGAAGGGTTTGTAGAATCTTTACCTGGTTTAGGTATAGGAATCACAATAGCTTCCCGCCAAGAGGCTGGAATAATACTTGATTATGAATTTCAAGTAAACAGTGAAGGGAGCGAGATGGTAAACGTTTAAGGAACTGATAATGAATATTATCAAATCCGACAGCAGTGTCATGACACTTCTTTAAAGCTTTCTTCAACTCTTTCACAGAAAAGTCTCTATTGTAGTGTTCAAGGTTCCTGGAACTAGAATTAAGCTTGGACTTTTCTTTTTCACCCTGAAACTTTTGAAAGGTGGGTGAATAATTAGAAGAGGAGGACTTCTTGGCAAATGTATCTGCCAAAACATTGGCAATGTCATGTTTGGAAGACACTGTACTATCATCATCTGTTTTAAGATGACCAACACTAAGGGACGTGTTCTTCCCACTGATTTTACGTATCATGTCCCAAGTCTTTTTGACAGATGATCTTGAATTTAATCTTGAAACATACTGCCTCCAAGACGAACGTTTACTTTGTTTGATAGTTCTACGAGCTTTCGCTCGTGCAATTTTAAACTTATACAGATTTCCCTTCGTAGGCCTAAGGCCGAATGCTCTGAGAGCATATTTTCTCTCAGCTATAGCCTTTTTACAGTCGTCATTAAACCATGGCTTGTTTGGATTTTTAGGATTAGGCGATGTACGAGGAATTGCTTTTTCTGCAGCTGAATAAAGTAAGGATGTAAAATGATCTGCAGTGTTTTCGCAGTCATCAAAGGCTTCAGGATTAATTGACTGCTCGCAGATAGTTTTAAAAAGATCCCAATTAGCTTTATGGAGTTTCCATCGTCGAGGTAGTTCCTGGACTGATGGTCCAGATTCAAAAACATGAATCGGAAAGTGATCGCTCCCATGAAGATCAGAATCAACTTTCCACGTAAAATGTGGAAAAATATCAGGGCTGCAAATAGTCAAATCCAGTGAAGAATAATTTCCAGTGGCGGGATGAAGATAGGTAGAAGACTTGTCATTCAATAAAACTAGATCATGATTGGTAATGAAATCTTCAACAGTACGGCCTTTGGTGTCGATGTTGCTACACCCCCATAAGGTATGATGAGAATTAAAATCTCCCATCAATATGAAAGGTTTAGGTAATTTGTGGACAAGATCGTCTAGTTTTGTAATGTCTATAGGAGAACTGGGTGGAAGATAGATTGAACATAATGTAATAGTTTTATGAAGAGACATGCTGACAGCTACTGCCTGCAAAGTGGTGTCTATAGAGACATTTCGATGTGGAATGTTGTTATTCACAAGTATACCAACCCCACCAGATGCCTTTTCGTTGCATGTAAAGTTTTTTAGATAGCAAGAATGATATTTCAGTGAAAACTTATCTGTGTCTTTTAGAAATGTTTCCTGTAAACATACTGCCACTGGTTTATTCTTAGAAACTAAAAGATTAAGCTCCTCAAAATTGGCTTTGATGCTACGACAATTCCATTGAATAATATTATTCGCCATTACAAAAATTGTTATTAAGTGTATACCACGTAAGAATGGAAATAAGTGGTTATTTTTTAACACCACTTAAATTAATTCTGTTCGCACCTTGCCTAATTGGGTCGGGTTGTGCATGATTGTGATTTGTAGAAGACGGAGGACCCGAGATCGAATCTTCAGATTCGTCCTCCATGCCCTCATCGTCCCCATCATCCAAATCGCTAAAGCGATTGGATGTCGTAATTGGAGAAGGATTTACCTTCTCCAATTGAAGGCGAAGACGAGTTCGCCTTTGACTCGATGCCTCCGAGTTATTTGTTGAAGATTTTCCATTATCATGCGTTTTTTGTGTTTTATTAGTATCTTTCTGAACGGCTTGTTTTTGTGTTTTAACACCAGCAGCTGAAACTTTCTGGTCATTCACTTTCACATTTGATTCACTAACTGACGGCATTACTCCAGACATAACTTCATTGACCTTATCACGAACCTCAGGAAACATTTCTGAGAGAATTTTTAGCATGCGCTCGCATGTAGTACATTCCTTTGATGTCGGCTCAGGTACAGGCTTAGCTTTATTTGCATAGGTGTTGGCATCTTCTCTTGACTCTACAATTTTCCTAGCTTCGAAGAATGAAACCGATTGTCTACACTTAACAGTCAAAATTTCCTTTTCCTTTTTAAATTTTGGGCACAACTTCGAGCTGGCTGGATGGTCCATTCCACAATTGAAACATTTAAAGTCATTTTGACAGGCGTCTTCATCATGCTCATCTATATCACCAGAAAATGCACACTTCCTACAGATTTTATTCGCCCTACAACTATTTTCATGATGCCCAAACCTCTGACAGTTGAAACAACGCAGGGGATTGGGGACATAAACGTCGACTTTTACAATTTGAAATCCAACTTTAATTTCTTTTGGAAGTGTCGGTTCGTCAAAAGTCAAAATATATGTATTTGTTCTGATGGTTTTTTCATCCCTTTTGAATTCAACTCTTTTTACTTCAGTGACACCTTGGGACCTGAGATTAGTTTTAATTTCATTTATCAAACAAGAAGACAATTGTTTACATCGAATGACGCCTTTTGATTGGTTAAGTTTTTCATGCCCGTATACTTTTACTCTCTGGTTAAAGAATTTTGTGGTTTTTAGTAAGTTATCAGATTGAGCCCGTTTACAAACTTCAATTAGCAGAGTCCCATTCTTTAAGTTCTTGACAGACTTCGGTGTACCTATAATAGCCCTTATTTGCTTCTCTATGACAAATGGTGAAAGTTCAGCTACTGGTAAATCTGGGTCATCGCTTTCGACCACTATAAACTTGGGGAAAGGCGGTAGGCTAATATTTTCTTCTTCCGAATCAGAAAGGTAACGCTTGGCTTTTTTAGATTGTGCCATGATTAATAATTAGTATTCATCAGAAATACTCTTCACCCACCTCGGAGTCCAACAAGGGGGCACATCACCGGGGATTTTTTCCATCTCGGGAGCGGTGCCAAAGATGTATAACTGATATACTCGGTGCAAATGGGCTAAATCAAGCAATTTTAATCCGATGAGTAGATCAACCAAGCACGAAATAAACACCGGAAAACAAAACTGTCGATCAAACACCTCGTTTACCCGATTAACCCTTAAGCCACCGCTTTCTGGAAAAGAATATGGATACAGTGAAATAAAGCTACTTGAAATATACAAACAAGAAAGCGCGTGTTCCGTAATCTATACACTCTTTTCCAGTGCTAGGCGTGACCAGCCGATTGATCAGACAGGGCCTATCTGACCGCTCGTCTAGTTCAACTCCAGGCCAAAGTGGTGTGTTGCAGAGACGAGGTACTAATCCCTGACCCCGAAACCACTCAACCACCAGGATCCCTTCATCAAACGACACGAGCAACCACCCACGGCAAACAGGTGGGCCCGTTCGGTGGGGTCTTACCACTCTGCAGGACGGCAGCCGGCGATTTCTATCCCCCCGCCAGCTGGGGGTGGAATGAAGTTTTAAGGCTGAAGGCGGAGTTTCATTTTCAGAAGAGGAAGATAGATTGACAGTGTTTGATTCCAATATAGTTTCAGGAGTTTTGTTTGTTTGAAGGGAAAGAGACTGTGATTTCTTAATTTGATTTGAAGTACTAGAAGTAAAGGCTACTGTGGATTTAGGGAATAATTTGTCAATCTCATGCTTCTTATCGGGGAAAAGAATGCTGAGTTTTTCGTGTAAAGTTTTACAGATTTGACATTCCATGTTGCTTTTGGTAATATTGGAGTAACTGGAGGGTAGATTGGCTTTCGTTCTTAGTTCAAAGATTTTGCGGGCTTCAAAAAAGGATACATTTTCTATACATTTAATTCTTTGAATTTCTTTCTCCTTTTCCAGAATTCACAGTCCTTTGAATTTGCTGGGTGACTTTTTCCACAGTTAGAGCACTTTACTTCGTTCGTACAGGAATGATCGAAATTATTTGGGTTTACATCACCACATTTAACACAAACCATATCATTATTACACCTGTCTTCATGATGTCCAAATCTCTTACAAAAATAGCATCTCAGAGGATTTGGAACATAAACATCTACGTTTACCACATTAAACCCGACTTTTATTCGTCGAGGCAAAATAGGAACATCAAATGTCAAAATGAATGTGTTTGTGTTAACCTTCTTTCCATTTCTAGTCACAGAGATACGTTTTACTGCTGTTACTCCTTGGCTTTCAAGACCTTCGAGAATTTCGGCTTCAGAGCAACCAGCTAGCTCTCTACAACGTATGATTCCCCTAGATTTATTCAGGGTTTCATGTGCATAAACCTTGACCTCATGTCCAAAAAATAATTCCGTATTTAACAGGTTTTCAGCCTGAGCATTTAAATTTACTTCCACTAATAGATTACCATCTTTTAAACTTTTTACTGATTTAGGAGTACCTAGGATTGACTTCAAATGTTTTTCAATAACAAACGGAGAGAGTTTTGTAATTTGAAAATTTGGTTCCTTTGACTTTATCACCAAAAATTTATTAAAATGGCCAGAAGAGCTAACAATACCGGAGTCCATTTGAGCATCGCCTTTTCGTTTTTTGTTTAGGGGTTCCATAATTCAGTTTTAAATTTTCGTCATCTGTGGGCCCCACCCACCATGGAGTCCTACAAGGGGGCTAAACAGGAACGGCGATCCAGCTCCCTCAGCCAAGGCTACCCAGATGATATACTCGGACAGTCCAAGTTCCAAGGCCCGATAAAGGAGAACATGGACACTTCCCCAAATGAGAGTCACGCCTTGCAAACCCGTACCCGACCAAAAAACCCGAACCACCAAATTAGCCCATAAGCCTATATAGGCTAGAAATGAAATACAATTAAAATACGAAAAATGTTAAGACATGGGCAAATAAACACTTATACTACAGAAGGGTACAATGCATGACATAGCGTTTGCAATACTATCAGATGTACCATATCTTAGTAAAGATAGATGCGTCAAAACACAAAAATAACTATAAATACATTGATAGCTAAATATCATATTATAATAGTAGTCAATGCCCTAGTCTAAAACGACCAGCCGATTGCCTAGACCGGGCCCATCCAGGCTCCCGTTTTACCGAAGCCGAGGTCAAAGCAGTATGTTGAGAAGCTAGAGATCCCTGGGCTTCTCTCAACTACCAGGACCCTCTTTTCCGGCTTTACGAGTCTCCACCCACGGCAAACAGGCGGGCCCATTCGGTGGGGTCTTACCACTCTACAGGACGGCAGCCAGCGATTTCTATCCACCCGCCGGTTGGGGGCTTCATTTGCGCCGACGCGTCTAAGAGCGGCAGCTGCGAGAGAAGGACTGCCTCTGCAAGACCACCAGTACCAGAATTGGTAGATATGCTTATTGCATATGCCACATGTCAAGGATATATAGCATTTTCACAAGATTATCAGGCAGTCTTTGTTCACCATTTCTGTACAAATGTAAGAAAAATGTGGCAAAAAATGTGGCAAAATCGACCTGTACCTGACATCCTGGCGTATACAGCAAATCGTATGTCCAATATGGAATATCCTTCACCAGAATGCAGAGTTAATCTTCAATTGCCGAAGTATTCATCAACTTTGCGACATAAATGGTATTTCTGTTAATAATACGCAAGGATGAATAGTGTTGAAATTCCTCAAAATTGAATATTATTATTGACAGTTTAAAAAATGCAATAACACTATCAATGTATTTTTATCTGCACTTTCAAATGCAGGTTCAAATGATAACATTACAAAGGCTGTCACCTAGCACAATTGCAGCAAGTGACTTAACGGATCTTTTGACAGTTATCCAAGCTAGATTACCCAAAAACCATAATGAATGAATGGTGTTTTATGGCCCGTCGATACCTATAGTCATGTTGGGCGCAAAACAAGTAACTGAAAAGTAACGTATCAAAAAGATAAGATAAGTTTGAAAAAATAAAATTTCGACAATTAGAAACAATACTAAAGTTGAAAAAATTAACAATTAATGACTATAACTGATGTATACGAACGGTAAAATCTAAACAATCATGTACAGTTCTAAAAAATTCTTTATTAAGAACCTAAAATTATATTTTGTGGTACAGACTAATGGCTTTCAGAAAATCAAATACGCGTTCTGTTCTAACGCTTTCAAATAGCTGCCTCATACTGTCAACCTTAAAAAATCTTTCTCGTGCATTATAAAAGTCAAAGCAGTCAATAAAGATATGTTTCACAGTAAGAGGAGCGTCGCATGGAATACACTTTGGAGCCTCTTCTCCTTTAAGAAGAAAAAAATGCGTCAGATGCGTATGGCCTATGCGTAAACGGGCTAAAATAATTTCTTCACGTCGATTTGATCTATAACTAGGAAGCCATTCACCAAGATCCTGTTTGATAGTGTAACGTTTGTTATTTTGGTTTACAGGATCGTCCCAACAGTTCTGCCAGACATCATGAATAAAACTTCTTATCAAGGGCTTAAAATCACTAAAAGGAACTTCAAAAGGTAAAACATCGAGTGATAATGCCTCCTTGGCAGCCTTATCTGCCTCTTCATTACCACGAATACCAATGTGGCTAGGGAGCCAGCAGAAAACGAGATCAACATCATTAAGCTGAGCCATTTTACCTAGTAATCTTACTATAAGAGGATTGTCAATTTTCTCATTCTCAATCGCTTGCATGCTTGACTAAGAGTCAGTGAAAATGATATAGCGAGAGAAGCGCTCTGCAATTATGTGATCAAGTGCAAGATCAATCGCCTTAAGCTCGGCTGAAAAAATAGAAGAGTTGTTTGGTAAACGGAATTGGTACTTTTCACCTTCAAATATAGTGGCTGAGGCAACTTTTTCATCGTTTTTGGAACCATCCGTGTAAATCTCTTCGTGCGATGTGTATCTCTCTTTAATTTCGAGAAACTTAGTTTTAAAAACAGTTGGATCCGTTATATCCTTTTTGCTCGAAGCAAGATCGTAAAGAAACGTAGGGCTTTTGCATGTCCACAAGGGAACATCAGGGACAATAAGTTCCGCCACGTCCACTAGGTCAAAATCTAGAGCGTTTACATCAGCTTCACAACGTAAACTAAAAGGGAGTATAGGGTTCTTTTTCTTTCTAAAATCTTCTCTGTGTTTTGGTTCAAAAACAACTTTGTGAGTAGGATTATTAGGATTTGATTTAAGTTTTAAATAATATTGCATGGAAAGCTTTTTTCGGCGAAGATTTAAGGATTGTTCATCAGCTTCTGCATAAAGACTGTTTACTGGTGATGTTCTAAAGGCACCCAATGCTAGGCGCAATCCTTGATTATGAATTGAATCAAGTTTGCGAAGGTATGAAGGGCGTGCTGAGCCATAAACAGCACAACCATAACCCAACTTAGATCTAACAAGCGACCTGTAAAGACGCAATAAAACTTTTTTATCGGCTCCCCAGTCCATACTGGAAACTACAGGTAAAAGGTTTAGAGCTTTTTGGCACTTATTGCTCAAGTAATCAATATGTGGGCGAAACGAGAGTTTAGAGTCGAAGAGAAGTCCTAAAAACTTGAACTCTGGAACAACTTCTATTGGCACTCCATCTAGGTTTAGTTCTTGATGAGGGTGCAATTTTCTAGATTGACAAAAGTGCATACATTTGGTTTTTGTCTTGGAAAACTTAAAGCCGTTTTCATTTGACCGGTTAGAAATATTATTTAAGACCTGTTGTAGTTGCCTTTCAATTGTACACATATGTTTTGATCTGTAACAGATACAAAAATCATCAACATAAAGAAAACATTCAACGCCAGGACAGTTTTGACAATGTCATTAATTTTGACACTAAATAGTGTCACGGACAAAATACTTCCCTGGGGAACTCCCATTTCTTGTTCATGGGGATCTGAGAAAGTGTCTCCGACCCGGACTCTA
Source organism: Fragum fragum (assembly GCA_946902895.1). NCBI lineage: Eukaryota > Metazoa > Mollusca > Bivalvia > Cardiida > Cardiidae > Fragum > Fragum fragum. The sequence goes on from OX336378.1 coordinate 52,487,372, forward strand.
AACTGACGTTCGTCTAGAAATGCAGAAATGAAATAAGCAAGGCGACCTCGAATACCGAAATCAAAGAGGTCATTCATAATTCCATACTTCCAAGTGGTATCATAAGCACTTTCAAGATCGAAAAAGACAGAAACAACATGTTCTTTCTTTATAAAAGCTTCTCGAATAAAAGTCTCGAAGCGGACAAGATGATCAAGAGTGCTTCTCTGTTTACGAAAGCCATTCTGGGCTGACGTTATAAGGTTGTTCTTTTCAAGAAACCAGACAAGACGGTCATTTACCATTCTTTCCATGGTTTTACAAATACAACTAGTTAAGGCTATAGGGCGATAATTTGAAGGATTTGTAGAATCTTTATCTGGTTTAGGTATTGGAATGACAACGGCTTCCCGCCAAGATGCTGGAAGTTTTCCCGTTTGCCAAACCTTATTAAAGATTTGAAGTAAACAATTGAGCGAACGGGATGGCAAGTGTTTAAGGAACTGATAATGAATGTTATCAGATCCTACCGCAGTATCGTGACACTTTTTTAAAGCCTTTTTCAACTCCTTAACTGAAAAGTCTCTATTGTATTGTTCTAAGTTCTTAGAACTGAAATTAAGCTCAGACTTTTCCTTTTCAGCTTGAAATTTTTGAAATGTGGAGGAGTAATTTGAAGAAGAGGACTTCTTGGCAAAAGTATCTGCCAAGACATTAGCAATGTCATGTTTGGAAGACACTGAACTATCATCATCAGTTTTTAATTGACAAACACCAAGTGACGTGTTCTTCCCACTGATTTTTCTCACCATATCCCACGTCTTTTTGACAGATGATCTGGAATTCAATCCAGAAACATACTGTCTCCAAGACGAACGTTTGCTTTGTTTAATCGTTCGACGAGCTTTCGCCTGTGCAATTTTGAACTTGTACAAGTTTTCCTTTGTAGGTCTTAGATCAAATGATCTTAGAGCAGATTTTCGCTCATCTATAGCCTTTTGCAATCATCGTTAAACCATGGCTTGTTTGGAAATTTAGGGTCAGGCGAAGTTAGTGGGATAGATCCCTCAGCAGCCGAATAAAGTAAAGATGTGAAAAGCTCAGCAGAGTTTTCACAATCATCAAAAGCTTCTGGATTTATTGATTGTTCGCAGGTAGTTTGAACAGTTGCCAATTAGCCTTATGGAGTTTCCAGCGCCTTGGGCGTTCTTGAACCGTGGGTCCTAGTTCAGAGATATGAAAAGGTAAATGGTCACTACCATGGAGATCAGAGTCAACTTTCAATTTGAAATCTGGAAATATATCTGGGGTGCAAATAGTTAAATCCAGTGAAGAATAAGAGCCAGTAGCAGAGTGGTGATAGGTGGAGGACTTAGCATTCAGTAGAACAAGATCATGTTCTGTTACAAAGTTTTCGATAATACGGCCTTTGTCAACTGTATAAGTGCAGCCCCAAAACTTGTTGTGAGAATTAAAGTCTCCCATTAATATAAAGGGCTTTGGTAACTGTTGGACAAGATCGTTTAATTTCCTAACATTTAAAGGAGAACTAGGAGGAAGATACAGAGAACAAAGAGTAATTGTTTTATTTATAGATACACTAACGGCTACAGCTTGTAGGGTAGTATCAAGAGAAATTGGACGATGAGGAACATTGTTTTTAACAATTATTCCCACACCGCCGGAGCCTTTTCCATTACCTTCAAAATTTTTAAGGTAACAAGAGTGATACTTCAAAGAGAATTTGTCAGTATCTTTCAGGAATGTTTCTTGTAAACAAATTGCCACTGGCTTTCCATTAGAAACTAATAGATTCATTTCTTCGAAGTTAGCTTTGACGCTGCGACAATTCCATTGAATAATATTGTTCGCCATATTGAAAAATAAGGGGAAAAATATACCACAGACTAATGGACGTATGAAATTTATTTCTTTAAGTGTGAAAGATTAATGATGTTTTTGCCTTGCTTATTCTCTTTGGAATCTGCATCTGCTTGTTCATCCGTAATCATGTCTTCATCAAGACTCTGATAACGTTTGAACTGTTGGATTGGATCATCATATCCTTTCGGTAGACGTTCCGAATTTCTATTTCGAGGAGAACTATTCCTCCTCCTATTAGGCACAACGAAATTATTGGAATTTTCTTTGGTAACAGGTTTAGATTGGACATTGGAAGGTTTTTGTGTTACGATATCTGTGGTAGTAGGTACAGGTGCTGAAACTGTTGAGGCATTTGGTTTAGGTATAGTTGGTGAACTAACAGGGTTCTTTTCTGAGGTAGAGGAGGGGCTTGATTTAGGCTCTTTGTTACTTGATGTTTCCTTGTTAATAGGGGTGGGGGATTTAGTTTCTTTCAATTTTGGAAAAAGCTTCAAAATTTCATCTTTCTTTTCCGGAAATATAACACAGAGTTTTCCAAACATGTCCTTACAATTTTGACATTCACCTTCGCCTGACTTGACTGGTCTAACAGCATTTGGGTAAGAATTGGAAAGATTAATTCTATTTTCAACAATTCCACGTGCTTCGACAAATGACAAACTTTCTTTAAATTTAATGGTCACGATTTCTTTTTCCTTTTTCCATATATGACAAGACCTAGATGTTGACAAATGATTGCCTCCACAGTTAATGCATTTTATAGTGCCAGTACAGTGGTCTGGATCTTCATTATGTTCCTTCTCTGGTATCCCACAACGTCTGCAGAGAAGCGTTTTTATGCATCTTTTTTCATGGTGACCGAATTTAAAGCACCTGTAACACTGAAGTGGGTTTGGAATATATAAGTCCACCCTTACATTCAGATATCCGACACGAACAGATTTGGGCAAAATGGCCGTTTGAAATGTTAAAACTATAGTGTTCGTGGTTCGCTTTTGACCATCCCTAAATACTGTCATACGCTTAGCTTCGATAACGTTTTGGTCGGCTAGTTCTTCTACGATTTCCTCTTCTGAGACTCCCTGTAAATCTGGGCACCTAATTAAACCTTTGGACCTATTCAATGTCTCGTGAGGCTTGCAATCCACCCACCTGTCAAAAAACTTTTCCATTTTCTGCAGATTTTCTGCTTGCTGTGGCTTTTCAACCTCAACAAGCAGACCACCAGATCGAAGCTTCTTTACTGATTTCGCCCTGCCTGCGCATGACGTTAGCACTTTGTCGATGACAAAAGGCGAAAGGGTATTAAGGGGCTTTTTTGCATCTCTTGGAAATGATTTATTTAAGCTTAACGAATCCGTTTCCATTCCAATGTCGTCACCGTTTTTTCGTTTCTTGCTTGTTAAATTTTGGTTTGAAGCCATGATAGTTTTTTTTTTGATTCGTCATCCGGGGGCCCCACCCTCCACGGAGTCCTACAAGGGAACAAAACAGGAACGGCGATCCAGCTCCCTATGCCGAGGGTACCCAGATGATATACTCAGCCAAGCCAAGGTCCAAGGCCCGACACAGAAGAACATGGACACTCCCCCAGGCAAGGGTCACGCCATGCAAGTCTGCACCCGACGCAAAAACCCATGATCACCCAATTAGCCCATAAGCCTATATAGACTAGAAAAAAAAAATACTATTAAAATAGAACAAGATATGACACGGGCAAGTGAACAGTTGTACTACAGAAAGGTACAAAACATGACATACAAATTGAAATGCTATCAAATTTGATATATCAAAGTGAAAGAAAACTTGTGTCAAAACACAAACTGACTGGAATGATAGCTAATGGTTATATAACAACAGTAGTCAATACCCTAGTCTAAAACGACCAGCCGATTGCCTAGACCGGGCCCATCCAGGCTCCCGTTTCACCGAGGCCGAGGCCAAAGCAGCGTGTTGAGAATCTGGAGATCCCTGGGCTTCTCTCAACTACCAGGACCCTCTTTTCCGGCTTTACGAGTCTCCACCCACGGCAAACAGGCGGGCCCATTCGGTGGGGTCTTACCACTCTACAGTACGGCAGCCAGCGATTTCTATCCCCCCGCCGGCTGGGGGCTCCAAAAACCATAGGTTTGCCGCATGATCCTATGACTAGATTATTTGAATACTACAAATTTCTGCGATCTGAAATCTTATTTGAGAACAATCATGTTATCCTAACAATCAGAATACCCTTAGTCGAATATGATTATAATTTCGAAGTTTATAAAGCTTATTCGTTACCAGTTCCTCTTATTGGTACAACACCTCGCGACAAAAAGGAATTGTTAGCTTCCTATAAGCTAGAAACGGATTATTTAGCTATAAACTCCGAAAGAACAAAATTTATACATTTGAGTGACGAACACGCATATCAATACAGTGACCCGAAATTAAAAATATGTAACGTAAGGGAACCTATCAGAAATGTCAATGTAGGTAAAAGCTGCATACTTAGTAATTTTATTGAAGATAAACGAAAAGTTAAAGCATTGGGACATTTGGATAAAACATTCATATGTTCCAACAGCAATTCATTTAAAAAATGATGTTTATTTGATTAAAACAAAATGCGAATTTACTCTGGATATCGTGAGTTACGATGAAAGAACGTCGAAAAAACGATTTCAAGTGCGTCCACCATATGGTTTCTTAAATTTGCACAGAAACTGTATCGCGACGTCAAGCGCGTTTTCATTGATGGGATATTATCAAAGATACTCATCTGGAAATGTAACAAATCCAGCAACATTTATGTTAAAGTCGTATAATTTCTCTGAATTTCGCGTATGGGACGATATCAGTAGACTTGACATAATACAAAATAAAACAATGACATTACCAAAGAAACTTGACAACTTAGAAGAGTTTCCGTTTAATACTCTCTTAGACCATTTAAACGGACTAAGACCCATCGAACAAATGACTATACCGACACATTTTCCCATTTGGGGTTATCTGATTATAATCGCTTGTATAGCAATTGCAATTTTTATATTTGGATGTTGTTTGAAAAAATATAAGCATATATTGCTTTCAAAATTGTTTATATGTTCAAAAAACAAAAGTCAAAGAGCTAGAAAAAGAGAACAAAAAGCTATCATGCCGAACGATAAACCATACAAAGAAATGGAAGAATCCAGAATTCGTGATGATGTGATGGTTATGTCAAAATTATTGCAAAGGGAAGCCCAGAATGACGTAGAGGAAACGGGTGTACCCTACTTTGGACTCTAAATCTGTAGTACTAAATACTTATACGAGATATGATGGCACTTGTGACATTACAATCAATCTATATTCGTTAATGAAGTGAATCAGTTCGTTATTTAAAGCCAATACGAGATCAAGATTGGTTTACGTTACAACCAATCATAGAACAAAACACGTCAATATTTGTGTTAAAGTGGTACAACCAACTTTGTATCAATCCAACTGTTAAAAGACTCATCAAACCCTTGCCACTTAACAAAGTATTGTAATTTTCTATTCCGCTTTCTTCTTTTTATAATTTTTTCAATGAACCACAAACTGTTTTCATTTTTCTCGATCTTCTGCAACTCGTTGCTGTAGAAATATCCCTTTATTTGCTCGTTTTTAAGGTCTTTTAATTTATACATTGGAATTCCTTGCTTTAACAGTCGATTTGACACTCGAAAAACTTCAGTTGTAAACTGTTCTTGATAGGCTCTACGAAATGGTTGCTTTAAAAAACTGATTCTTACAAAATCGCCGATATTATATTTAAATTTAGGTTTTGAAATTTTCTTTTTGTTTTTCCTTAGATAAAGATGTGCCCAGACATTGGCTTCGTTTGCTTTGGTTACATTGCTCGGTGAAATATCATTTAAACTGCTGTGAGTATATGTATTATAATTTTTTGCAATATCAGACAGTTTATCGATATATCGATAAGAACGGTCATATCGCATCATTCTATATAAAGCCGACTTAATCGTTTTTTGCACACGTTCCACATAGTTGGCCTGAGCTATGTTTATGGTAGTAAAGGAAAAAATTCCTCTATCTTTTGTAAACTTTTTAAACCACTTATTTGCAAATTCAGAACCTTTATCGCTTCGTATCTTACTAGGATTTACGTCGGTTAAAATTTCTTGCACTGCTTTCAAGACATCCTTAGCCGTTTTGTTCTTTAATGGTTTTACCCAAATCTTTCTACTGAAAACATCGATGGCAAATAATAAGTATTTAACGCCGTCATTCTCTCTAGCAAGATTAGCCATTGATAGTAAATCCATATCAAGCTGCTCACCAACCCCAGAAACTCGAACTTGAGCCATTTTAAATCGACGCCGCGGCTGCTTTTGTAGGGAATATGCATCTTGGTTGTTTAACCAACTTTGTATGAATTTCAGCGAAATAAGTCCTGGATATAATTTGTTTAAATCATAAAACACCTTTTGAGGCCCCATAAATGCACCTGCGTATTGGGGGTCGTAATAATACTCTTCTAAAATCGACTTCTTGTCTAGATTATCCATTCTTTTTCATGTACACAACATTTTCGGTCGGTATCAATGTTCTAAATGACAGCGGGTACCTCAGCGGATAACTCATCCCATAACTCTTTAATGTTAAGTTATAGTTACTTTATAACGACGTCGTCGAAAGATTGTTGAAAGCGGCATTTGACGCATTCCAGGAATCCTTTGGTAGGTGCTCCGGTCGCCGCAATATAATTGATTGTTGAAAGCGGAGGTATCTCTATTTCGGAAGGAGGGTTTGTGATAGTCTAGTCCAGGGAGGGTCCAGTCCAGGGAGGGTTCAGTCCAGGGAGGGTCCAGTCCAGGGAGGGTCCAGGAGGGTCCAGGGAGGGTTTTTGCCCCATCCTTTTTATTTTACTTCCCACCACTTCGGCCTTTTAATAATCTTGGTCTTTCTTGACCAAAGTTGGTTGTTCCATTCTACATACAAAGTTAGTTTTATTATTCGACATACAGAAGTGACAAGCACATCAAAATAAGTAAAAAATGGAACATTACGTTTATTTATAGAGCAGTGACAGTGATGTACTTTTTCCGGACAATAAAGCATACAGATTCAAAGTACATTTAAAACGTCCTCTAATTTTAGATGGGTTTTGGAAAGTTGGGTTGAGGAATTTTATGCTAAAAATAAATCTTCAAAGACTAGACCTAAATCTGATTTGATGCTTGACATATTAACGAATATTTGTAAAGAAAGCATTGTATCTGGTGAGGAACAACCACTTTTACGACGTTTAAAACAGAATGACCTTGCCGGATGGAGTTACATGTTAAATCCAGTAACATATTTACCAGTAAAACGAAGAGAAATTTATGAATTTGATATTTTTATAAAAGCTGTCGATGATCAATTTGCTTCATTTCTTCAGGAACCTGTTTGGTTAACACTACACTTTAAACGTTACCAATTTTATGGAAATTATGAAACCTTATAAACTGTATGTTCCAAATCCGGAGAAGTGGGTGAGGTTTTTTGATAAAGTAGCAGACGGTAAAATGAAACTTTTACAATCCGGCGCTGGTCGACAAACATCTACAATAGTGCCTATGGGGACATATACCTCGCCATCACTTGATAAAAACAAAGAGATTCCCGTGAAAGTAGTCAGTCCTTCGGAGCAAACAGTACAACAAGCTATCAATGAATTAGAAAGAGAAAATATTAAACCGAGTGAAATAGAAAGTAAGAAAGCGTCGACGTAGAAAGAACGCTAAAATTGTGAAAATTTCTCGAAAATCACAAATAGGTGGTAAACATAAAACTCAAATTGGAGGAAGGAGAAAGAAGGGGATAGTTAAAAAAAGTCACCAACGTTCCAAAAATCGAGCTGGAAGGAAAGGAAAGAGACATAAGCAAAGCAATTCAGTGAAACCTGACGTTTTTAATTTTTGATTTGAGGACTGTGAATTTGAAATAGAATTATGTCATTTTTCAGTGCAAAAAGTTTCCATGAAGGCATGCCTAGTGAGTTGGCTCTCTTTGACCTCCCTCCAACGCAGGTGGCTGTTAGTGATATATATTATCAAGAGATTCGACCAGCATCTCAAATATCTGGAGACAGTCCGATTGAATTTCAAATCAATGGGCAAAACAGTCAAGATTATCTGGATTTAAAAGGCACTGTTATTTTTGTAAAGCTTAAAGTAACAAAGGCTGATGGAACGGATCTTGCAAAAGGAGAGAAAACAGGTCCAGTTAATCTGTTTTTGCAAAGTTTATTTCAAACAACAGAGGTGACATTAAAAAATAAAGCCACAATCACATGTAACAACAATCTTTATCGCGCTCTGATCGAAACCTTATTTAGCTGCGGTGAGGATGCAAAGAGTTCTCAACTCACCTCACAACTTTTTTAAAGATTCTGGTGATAAGATCGGTGTTTTTTATCCAAGTGGTGGAAACGCAGGCTTATATGAGCAAACAACGTTTGTGAGTGAATCGAAAGTACTTGACATGGTCCTATTTATCACGACCTGTTTCAGATGACAAGATATTTTTTGAATCAAGTTGATGTGAAATAAAAGCTTTATAGAACCAGACCTGAATTCTCATTATGTAGTGCAGAAACTTCACCAGCATATAAAATCAATATTGAAGATATATATCTACTGGTAAAGAAAATACGTGTCAACTCTGTCGTTATTTTTGGACACTCGGAAATGTTAAAACGGAAAATGCTAAATATCCATTTACAAAAAAAAGAGATGCGTCTTCAGTCCCTAGCTTCAGGATCCTCGTCTTTTCACTGGGATAATGTGTTCCAAGGACAAAGACCAAACCGCGTCATTGTCGGCTATGTTGATTCTCAAGCCGTGACAGGAGCGTATAACAAAAATCCATTTAATTTTGAAAATTGTGATATTCAAAGTATCGTCTTATACGTTGACGGTACCTCTTCAGGGAACCCATTAAAACTAAACTTTTCAAAATCTGATGGTATAACAAGTATAGAAGGGTTTGCCAAATTATTTATGGTGAGAGGCTCTTGGAACACTGACAACGGAAATGGCATTGATCGGAAGGACTTTACATCTGGATATACTCTCTTTGCGTTTGAGCTCGAGCCCTTCTTTCGCAACATGGACAGTACTTTTCGTTGGTAAAGACTGGAAATGTACGTCTTCGAGTACAGTTTGGCACTGCATTGTCGAGTAAGTATCAATCTTTAGTAAAGTATATCTTTACTTCAATTAAACTTTTATTGTCATGTTGTCTGAAATAATATAGATTATGAAATTTAAAAAAAACGTTATAGAATATATCCACAACATTTTTTGAATCTATCTTTATCATTTCAGAGACGGTGAGCTGCATCGTTTACTCCGAACACCCATCTTATTTTGAAATCGATTCAACGAGAGACATAGTTACAGACTGATGGATACATCGCAATTACAGTGTTGTATTCAATGCGATTCAATACTTCATAAAAGTATACTTGGAATGAATGAATGAATAGAGTTTTATGGCCCGTCGCCAACTAAGGTCATGTTGGGCGCATTACAAGTAAATGAAAAGGTGCCTTTGAATAAAAACGGAGATGGATTTAAATAGTAAAATGTAGAATCAAATAACAATAGTAGAATTATAACTAACAATGAATTACTAAAACCGATCTATACGAACAGTAAAAATCTAGACAATCATGAAAAGGTATATAAATTGCTTACAAAAACTTAAAGTCATATTTTGCTATACAAATTGATGGCTTTCAGAAAATCAAAAATAAGTTCGATTCTGACGCTTTCAAAAAGCTGCCTCATAATGTCAGCCTTGAAATATCTTTCCCTGACATCGAAAAAAATCAATGCAGTCAATACAAATATGTTTGACAGTAAGAGGAGTGTCACATGGAATACACATTGGAGCCTCTTTTCCTTTAAGAAGAAATGAATGCGTCAAGTAAGTGTGACCAATGCGTAAGCGGGCCAAAATAATTTCTTCACGGCGATTTGATCTATAACCGGGTAGCCAATCACCAAGATCTCGTTTAATAGAATAAAGTTTATTATCTTGGTGTGCAGGATCGTCCCAACAATTCTGCCAGACATGTTGAATGAAATGATGTATCAAAGGTTTAAAATCACTAAAAGGAACATCGAAGGGTAAAATGTCTAGTGATAATGCCTCCTTGGCAGCCTTATCTGCCTCCTCATTACCACGAATACCAATGTGGCTAGGGAGCCAACAGAAAACAAGATCAACATCACTATCAAGATTTGAAATCTTATTCAGTAACTTAACTATAAGAGGATTGTCTGTTTTCTCGTGTTCAAGCGCTTGCATACTCGACATGGAATCAGTGAAAATACTATAGCGCCAATAACCATCTTCGATCATGTGATCGAGCGCAAGATCAATCGCCTTAAGTTCTGCTGAAAAAACGGAGGAATTGTTTGCTAGACGAAACTGATATTTTTCGCCATCTGGAACAGCGGCTGAAGCAACTTTTTCTCCGTCCTTCGAACCATCTGTATAAATTTCTCCATGCAATATGTACCTTTCTTTAATCTCTAAAAATTTTGTTTTAAAGACAACAGGGTCTGTAGTACCCTTTTTGCTTGAAGCCAGGCCATAAAGATATGCGGGACTTTTGCATGTCCATAAAGGAACTTCGGAAACTGTATATTCGGCAACATCTTCTAGATCGAAATCTAGAGAATTTATATCCGTTTCGCAACGCAAACTAAAAGGTGGTATAGCTTTTGCTTTCTTTTCAAATTCCTCCCTGTACTTAGGTTCAAATACAACTTTGTAAGTGGGGTTGTCAGGATTAGACTTTAATTTAAGATAATATTGCATGGAGAGTTTCTTTCGACGTAAATTTAAAGATGGTTCATTGGCTTCAGTGTACAGACTATTTACTGGTGATGTTCTAAAAGCGCCTAACGCTAAGCGCAAGCCTTGATTATGAATGGTATCAAGTTTGCGAAGGTATGAAGGGCGCGCTGAGCCGTAAACAGCACAGCCATAATCTAACTTAGATCTGACAAGCGACCTGAAAAGACGCAATAGAACTTTTTTATCGGCTCCCCAGTCCATATGGGACACAACACGTAAAAGATTTAGAGCTTTTTGGCACTTAATGATCAAATAATTAATATGCGGACGAAACGAGAGTTTAGAGTCAAAGAGAAGCCCTAAAAATTTGAACTCCGGAACGACTTCAATTGGCACTCCGTCAAGTTTAAGTTCGGGGTCAGGGTGCAGTTTTCTTGACTGACAAAAGTGCATACATTTGGTTTTAGTCTTGGAAAACTTAAAGCCGTTTTCGTTTGACCATTTGGTAAGGTTGTACAAGACTTGCTGCAACTGCCTTTCAATTGTATACATATGTTTTGATCTGTAACAGATACAAAAGTCATCAACGTAAAGAAAACATTCTACGCCAGGAAAACCAGTTTTGACAATGTTATTGATTTTGACACTGAATAATGTCACAGATAAAATACTTTCCTGGGGGACTCCCATTTCTTGTTCACGGGGATCTGAAAAGGTATCTCCCACTCTGACTCTAAACAGACGTTCGTCTAAAAATGCAGAAATGAAATAAGCAAGGCGACCTCGAATACCGAAATCAAAGAGGTCATTCATAATCCCATACTTCCAAGTGGTATCATAAGCACTTTCAAGATCGAAAAAAACAGAAACAACATGTTCTTTCTTTATAAAAGCTTCTCGAATAAAAGTCTCGAAGCGGACAAGATTATCAAGAGTGCTTCTCTGTTTACTAAAGCCACTTTGGACTGACGTAATCAGTTTATTTTTTTCTAAAAACCAAACAAGACGATCATTTACCATTCTTTCCATGGTTTTGCAAATACAACTTGTTAAGGCTATAGGACGGTAGTTTGAAGGGTTTGTAGAATCTTTACCTGGTTTAGGTATAGGAATCACAATAGCTTCCCGCCAAGAGGCTGGAATTATTCCCGTTTTCCAAACCTGATTATAAATTTCAAGTAAACAGTGAAGGGATCGAGATGGTAAACGTTTAAGGAACTGATAATGGATATTATCAGATCCGACTGCAGTGTCATGACACTTCTTTAAAGCTTTCTTTAACTCTTTCACAGAAAAGTCTCTATTGTAGTGTTCAAGGTTCCTGGAACTAAATTTAAGCTTTGACTTTTCTTTCTTCACCTTGAAATTTTTGAAAGGTAGGTGAATAATTAGAAGAGGAGGACTTCTTGGCAAATGCATCTGCCAATACATTGGCAATGTCATGTTTGGAAGAAACTGTATTATCATCATCTGTTTTAAGATGACCAGCACTAAGGGACGTGTTCTTTCCACTGATTTTACGTATCATGTCCCAAGTCTTTTGACAGATGATCTTGAATTCAATCTTGAAACATACTGCCTCCAAGACGAACGTTTACTTTGTTTGATAGTTCTACGAGCTTTCGCACGTGAAATTTTAAACTTGTAAAGATTTTCCTTCGTGGGCCTAAGGCCAAATGCTCTGAGAGCAGATTTTCTCTCACTTATAGCCTTTTTACAGTCGTCATTAAACCATGGCTTGTTTGGATTTTTAGGATTAGGCGATGTTCGAAGAATTGCTTTTTCTGCAGCAGAATAAAGTAAAGATGTAAATAGTTCTGCAGAGTTTTCACATTCATCAAAGGCTTCTGGATTTATTGACTGCTCACATGTAGTTTTAAAAAGTTCCCAATTAGCTTTATGGAGTTTCCAACGCCTAGGGCGCTCCTGGACAGATGGTCCTAATTCAGATATATGAATAGGAAAATGGTCACTACCATGAAGATCAGAGTCAACTTAAAGTCGGAAAAATGTCTGGAGTGCAAATAGTTAAATCCAGTGAAGAATATGAACCAGTTGCTGGATGATGATAAGTGGAAGATTTATCATTTAATAAAACAAGATCACGATTTGATATGAAATCTTCAATACTACGACCTTTCTGTATGGGAACATCCCCAAAGCGTGTGGTGAGAATTGAAATCTCCCATTAATATATAAGGCTTGGGTAATTGTTCGACAAGATCGTCTAGTTTCCTACGACTGATAGGAGAACTAGGTGGAAGATAGATTGAACACAGTGTTATTGTTTTATTAACAGATACGCTAACGGCAACAGCTTGTAGCGTAGTATTAAGAGGAATAGTGTGATGAGGAACACCGTTGTTAACAATGATTCCGACACCGCCCGAAGCTTTATCAATACCTTCAAAATTTTTAAAATAGCAAGAGTGATACTTTAAAGAGAACTTGTCAGTATCATTTAAAAAGGTCTCTTGCAAACAGATTGCAACTGGCTTTCCATTAGAAACTAATAGATTCATTTCTTCAAAATTCGCTTTGATGCTGCGACAATTCCATTGAATGATTTTGTTCGCCATAGTTAAATTAAGGGGGAGAAATATACTAATTAGTATTGGAAGTATGAAAATTATTTGTTTATGTGTGAAAGATCTATTATATTTTTACCTCGCTTATTCTCTTTGGAAGAATCTGCATCCTCTGTGTCTTCCGTTACCATGTCTTCTTCAAGACAGTGGTAGCTGTTGCATTGTTTAACAGGATCCTCAGATCCCTTTGGCTGGCGATTAGATGATGTCGCCCTAGGAGACGAAGTTCTGCTCCTAGGGGGTTCACGAACGAGCTTGTATCATTATCCTCGGATACTTTACTAGTTCGATGATTTAATTTCTCTTGCTGCATTTGCGCTTTCTTACGAATGACCATTTCAGCTATATCTTCACGTTCAATCTTGTCCATGGCAACAATTTTAGGATTTGGTTTCCTGGATGTAGAAGTCTTATTTTTCTCCAAATTAGATACTTTTTTCTCAGTGTTCGGTCTAGTTTTAGATGGCGTTTCTGAATTTCCTGAATTGTTTACCTTACTTTGAGCTTGTTCACTAGATGATGTTTGGGATGTGGAGACTGCTTTTGAGAATTTTTGATATTTCGTTTTTCTTTTCCGGGAAGACAACGCACAATTTTTCAAATATATTTTTGCAGTTCAGATTTTCATTATCAGCTTTTGTTACATTTGCATTTGCTTGACGGTAAACTTGTCTGTGTCTAATATCATAAATTTTCCTGGCTTCAAAAAAAGATACACCCTCAAGGCATTTAATGGATTGTATTTCTTTTTCTTTCTTCCAAAAAGAGCATTCTTTTGAATAAGCATGGTGGTCAAGTCCACAATTTACACATTTTGCTGTATTTGTGCACGTTGACTGTGTTTGTGTAGCGTTAACTTCTCCACATTTTGCACATACTTGATCACCTCCCTTGTAATGATCATGTCTTTCGGATGAGACAGAATTTCATTTATTTTAATTTGTTCTTCAATCAAGCTTTCAATCAATTTTTCGCCCGCATCAGGACCTCTATAAATAACGGTTGGTTTTGTATACTCAGGATTATCACAGACTACTTTATAACCAAAGCCACATACACCAAGTTTGTGACTAACATGTGAATGAGGTTGATCAGGATTCGGTACACAAGAGTCTAACGTCTTATTCAAAGTTTCGAAATCACAATAAATTGTAAAGCCTGTTTTTAATGTCTTTTGATAATCTTTGAATTTAAGTATATTATCTCCCTCTGAGGGTAAATATACTTTTTGTGGTCCATTGATTTTGCAATAAAGCACGTGTTGCGTTAAAAGCTCTTGTCGACGAAAGCCGTGTAAACAATATGAGCAAAAAAACAAACGCGATTGGCGTGAATTTGTACGACTTAAAAATCTATTAAAATCGGTTATCAAAAAAAAATGTGATGTATTCTCTTCGTGTAACAATAAAAAGATTTTCATGATGGAGACATTCGCTACGTTTCGTTATTCTTAGGGGTAAGATGTCTTGTCCTTCTAAACTGAATACATTTACAGATATATTCTGATTTTGATATTCGAATTTATCAATATGACGAAGTGTGATAGGATACCCCAACCCTTGTATATTGACTTCTTTTTCATATTGTTTGTACTGCCAAACCCTTTTAGGTGTTATTTCACTTGGGTGTAATGAAGCTAAGATACAATACAAAAAGCACTTTTCATCCACATTCTCAATATTTAGGATGCAGTTAGATTTACTTAATGTTTTGGGCAAAGGAATGAAGGTAGACCCTGATGTAGGTGAGTAGTGAATTTCAAGTTTAATGACTTCTTTCATAAACCAGCCAGACCCGTCTCTTAGATACTTTTCCATACTTGCATGCATCTTTTGAAGAGCCTGATTTAGATCATTATCGCTATATGTTTCAGAGTCTAGTAGAGCAAATGTAAGACTTCTAAAATAGGGAAATGACGTGTTTCTTTCATCATCATCACGCTGCATTAGAACCTGAACACATAAATTCCATTTTATTCCTCTTACTTTTCTACTTCTATTAAGTAAACAATTACGTATTTTCATTTTTATGTTTGCAAAAAAACACTAAAAGGTCATATTTTTCACCATACTTAGGATATATAAAATTATTTTGAACTTTTTCATTCAAAGCCGAGTCAGTCAACGAGTTTTCTACATTTGCTTCATTCAATGTAGGGTCAGTCTGCGAGGGTTCTGTATTTATTTCTTTGTTTCTATCATTCTGAGCAAGAATATTCGACTCTTTATCACTGTCTTGTTGTATGTTAGGTAAAGTAACCTACTTTACCTACCAACCCCCACTCTGTTGAAATGGATGATTATCTTGAACGTGGTTGAACACATCTGTGTAATGAGAAAAGTTTTGATCACAATGTCTACATTGATACAATGAATTACTATCCATCTGGTTTGAATTTCTGTTTACTTTTGTGCATTGTCGTTTCAGTTTTGAAAGTGTGTCAAATTTCTCCTCGGAATGATTACATGTAGCTTGTTCTTTAACAATCGACTGATTTTGGTGATATTTACGATAATGTCTGTTTAAATTGTCCTTTCGAGAAAACTCTGATGGGCAAAGATTACAGTTTATCTTGCCATAATGGATCATTTTATGCCTAGTGAGTCTTGATAATTTTGAAAATCTTTTATCACACACATTACATTTATAGAGCAGGTGCTTCCTTTGAGAGTCCTTGGAAGCGTTTTCTCCATCACTTTCATCTTGCTGTCTCTTTCTTTTCATTGTCTGTCAATTAAACCTTAAAATACACAAAATAGTCTTTGATTTTCTCTAGTCAAAAAAATTATTCCATAGTATTTTCTTTGCTGGAGAAGGTCGAGGTTGAGTACTTTCCTTTAAATGAATTTGTGCTAGAGGTTTTTCCACATACAAAGTTGGTTTTCTATCGACGACTTTCGGTTCGACTATGTCGTCGGTACACCTATCATTTACATCATCGGCTTTGTTACCATTGTTTTTATTTTTGATTTTTACCTCTGATTTGTTATCATCTTGAGATAATTGCTTGTTATAGCCTCCACTCTGAAACGACCCAGTTTTTTCATCGAAGGGTTGATCACTTTTAACATGATGATTTGACTGTTCGACTAAAAGTCATAATAAGAACCATTTCTTTAGCCATATTAAAGTTCATTCTTGACAACTTTTATTATTAATGTAAAGATCCACAGAAACTTAATTAGAATATTTTTCCTAATATGGAATGATTTTCCTTTCTTCACGAAACGCCGAATAACACGTCTGTGTTTGTATAATTTCTTTTTATTAAAATTTGATAGATTTCTAACTCCATGAATAACGTTAAACACAATTTGAACTAAAGCTCGTATCTGAGATGTTGTGATAGATTTTGCTAAAGCTAATTGTTGCTTTTCGGTGGTTGAAATAAACAATCTTAGAAAGGATTGCTTTTTTTTCAACAATGTATTCATTATATGTCTTTTGGTACATAAACAGTCATCAACTGATTCGGTAGGATATTGCCTCGAAGTTTATACTGTGGATTTGTATGAGGGCTAACATCAACAAGTAGGTAGGTATAAGGTTTTTGAGTAGACCTGTGATACGCATCCATGAAAAAGCGAGTATTGCCTGGCATTATTTGTCGACCGAGAGCTTGTATTTGTAATTCGTCGCGACTATTCCTGAATAAAACGATGTAATGAGAATTGAGAGCAATGGTTCGAAATTGCCTTCCACCAGAGAACAAATTTTGCACAATGAATATAATTGTAAAATTGAGGTGATGACTCATTTTTATGAACAAATCAAGAATATCTTCGCTCTTTGAAGCTTGTCTTAATAAATCGTTAATACAGATAATTTTATGACCAGGATCTTTCAATGCCCATTCCTCCATCATATCCCTATTTGGTAATCTTTCGATAAATTGAATGTGGGGAAGTGACACTTTCATTTCATCATAAAGTTTCTGCAAAACTCCATAACAGTTATAAATTGCCTGTGGTTCTTCTGTAAAAATACCATTAGCGTATTTCAACAGCTCGAAAACGAATGAACTTTTACCACATCCTGACATTCCTGCTATCAGGAAATTACTAGCGGATTTCAGTTTTAGAACACTCTCCATTTTGATTGAATGTTATTTGAATTATGAGCGAAACATTATGTTTCACTTATATATGAAGAGAGCAAAAGATAAATAACAAAACGTGTAAAGGCCTAATGCTAAGATCATTTGAAAAGATCCGATTTTCAAAAAGTCAAAATAAAGTTTTATATTTGACAAATCAAAAGCAAGCAAAGACATTAGAAATAAGTGTTTGAATCTACATCGGTTCATATCAATTCAAATCATGTCTCCATTTACATCTGTTTATAAAAAGAATGTTTTTTAAAAGAACTAGAAATATTTTGATGACGTTTATTTGAAACTACATCCGCATACATTTTGTTCTTAGTTAATATAAGATTTAATACAAGTCTACCTTGTGTATTTCAATTTGTGTAAATGTGTATATATGAGTGGACATTTATATATTCATGTGTGTGTGTGTATGTGTGTGACTCTGAGTGTGTGTGTGTGTGAGTGTATGTGTGTGTGTATGGCAATCAATTAGAGGACCCAGGCTTGAACGAACTCCAACGATTAGAGGACTGCGGTACAATTAGAGGACTTGCACACGGGTCCTCAAAATGTTTTCATTGTATTCAACTGATTTTGATATACTATTATAGAAAATTGAAAAATAATCGAGTCCTCATTTAAACGTTAAAAAGTAGTCTGAACGCACAGAACATGCACACTTTGCTTTTGTCACGTGACTTGAGAGTGTGCTTGACGACTGGCACAGGTCCTCACATACATATATTTTGTTTTGCCCATGGCTGTATGCACAGGTCCTCACAAACTTGGGAGTGTAACATGAATGCACAGGTCCTCATATACATATATTTTGTTTTTCTCTTGACTGTATGCACAGGTTCTCACATACATATATTTTGTTTTGCCCATGGCTGTATGCACAGGTCCTCACAAACTTGGGAGTGTAACATGAATGCACAGGTCCTCATATACATATATTTTGTTTTTCTCTTGACTGTATGCACAGGTTCTCACATACATATATTTTGTTTTTCCCATGGCTGTATGCACAGGTCCTCACAAACTTGGGAGTGTAACATGAATGCACATACATATATTTTGTTTTTCTCTTGACTGTATGCATAGGTTCACACAAACTCTTTTCTGTTACAGTACATGTCCTCACAAATATTTCGTCAAGCCTCAATAGCTCAGTCAGTAGTCAGGCTGGCAATTTAAGGGATCTCAATATGGCACTGGCTCGAAACCTGGCTCAGCCAACTTACTTTCCGAAAAGTCAATGTGACCTGATTCATTCTTTTTCACCAATGGACAAAGTTTATGTGATAAAGCAGTCAGTGGCTTGGAAAGAAAGCTTTGTGTGGTACTGGTGGATAGGTGCACTGACTGCCATGATTTGACTGAAACAACGTTCTTTCCAAGTGCACCTATCCATGCTGCCATGGTATTTCTTCACCGGTCCCGCAAGTAACGTTTATTTTCTTCCAAAATTAGAATTACTTTTTCAAACAAAGTCCATTGGTGAAAGACGAATGATTCGGGTCACAGACTTTCATCGAACGTCGAAAAGAAAGATAGCCGAGTTGGAATTCGAACCAGTGGCAAACTGGGACCACTTGCTTGTAAATTGCTGCTTAAAAGTCGCTACCCACTGAGCTAATGAAACTGCGTGAAATGACGCCTTGAACAAATTGAAACACTTTAAAAGACGGCAGGAGGTTGCGGGTTGGATCCCTGGCCAAACATATCGGTGACAATAAAGCATTGATAGTAATTGACTAGTTTTCTAAATTATACCGTAGCAGATCAAAACCATTCATTGGTGTGTCTTATTCTTGTTTCACTTTTAAAAAAAAGTTAGGTTTCAAAAAAGCCGTCTCTTGCATACAGATCAAACTAAGGACCCAGGCTTGAACGCACACCAACCATTAGAGGACTGCGGTACAATTAGAGGACTTGCACACGTTGAGATTGTCCTAACGTGACGCCACTGTTTACTTTATAAAGTGGATTATGGCGCACCAAATGGGTCAAAAGTCTATTTAGACCGTGAACGCATAAAATATACGCGTCCACGCGTAAATTTTATGCGTCGACGCATATATTTACACGTCGACGCATAAAATTTACGCTTTAAAAGACGGCAGGAGGTTGCGGGTTTGATCCCTGGCCAAACATATCGGTGACAATATTGCATTGATAGTAATTGACTAGTTTTCTAAACTATACCGTAGCAGATCATAACCATTCATTGGTGTGTCTTATTCTTGTTTCATTTTTAAAAAAAGTTAGGTTTCAAAAAAGCCGTCTCTTGCATACAGATCAAAGTAAGGACCCAGGATTGAACGCACACCAACCATTAGAGGACTGCGGTACAATTAGAGGACTTGCACACATTGAGATTGTCCTAACGTGACGCCACTGTATACTTGATAAAGTGGATTATGGCGTACCAAAAGGGTCAAAAGTCTATTTAGACCGTGAACGCATAAAATATACGCGTCCACGCTTAAATTTTATGCGTCGACGCATATATTTACACGTCGACGCATAAAATTTACGCTTTAAAAAACGGCAGGAGGTTGCGGGTTGGATCCCTGGTCAAACATATCGGTGACAATATAGCATTGATAGTAATTGACTAGTTTTCTAAACTATACCGTAGCAGATCATAACCATTCATTGGTGTGTCTTATTCTTGTTTCACTTTTAAAAAAAGTTAGGTTTCAAAAAAGCCGTCTCTTGCATACAGATCAAACTAAGTACCAAGGCTTGAACGCACACCAACCATTAGAGGACTGCGGTACAATTAGAGGACTTGCACACGTTGAGATTGTCCTAACGTGACGCCACTGTTTACTTGATAAAGTGGATTATGGCGCACCAAATGGGTCAAAAGTCTATTTAGACCGTGAACGCATAAAATATACGCGTCCACGCGTAAATTTTATGCGTCGACGCATATATTTACACGTCGACGCATAAAATTTACGCTTTAAAAGACGGCAGGAGGTTGCGGGTTTGATCCCTGGCCAAACATATCGGTGACAATATAGCATTGATAGTAATTGACTAGTTTTCTAAACTATACCATCAGATCAAAACCATTCATTGGTGTGTCTTATTCTTGTTTCACTTTTAAAAAAAGTTAGGTTTCAAAAAAGCCGTCTCTTGCATACAGATCAAACTAAGGACCCAGGCTTGAACGCACACCAACCATTAGAGGACTGCGGTACAATAAGAGGACTTGCACACGTTGAGATTGTTCTAACGTGACGCCACTGTATACTTGATAAAGTGGATTATGGCGTACCAAATGGGTCAAAAGTCTATTTAGACCGTGAACGCATAAAATATACGCGTCCGTGCGTAAAATTATGCGTCGACGCATATATTTACACGTCGACGCATAAAATTTACGCTTTAAAAAACGGCAGGAGGTTGCGGGTTGGATCCCTGGCCAAACATATCGGTGACAATATAGCATTGATAGTAATTGACTAGTTTTCTAAACTATACCGTAGCAGATCATAACCATTCATTGGTGTGTCTTATTCTTGTTTCACTTTTAAAAAAAGTTAGGTTTCAAAAAAGCCGTCTCTTGCATACAGATCAAACTAAGGACCCAGGCTTGAACGCACACCAACCATTAGAGGACTGCGGTACAATTAGAGGACTTGCACACGTTGAGATTGTCCTAACGTGACGCCACTGTATACTTGATAAAGTGGATTATGGCGTACCAAATGGGTCAAAAGTCTATTTAGACCGTGATCGCATAAAATATACGCGTCCACGCGTAAATTTTATGCGTCGACGCATATATTTACACGTCGACGCATAAAATTAACGCTTTAAAAGACGGCAGGAGGTTGCGGGTTGGATCCCTGGCCAAACATATCGGTGACAATATTGCATTGATAGTAATTGACTAGTTTTCTAAACTATACCGTAGCAGATCATAACCATTCATTGGTGTGTCTTATTCTTGTTTCATTTTTAAAAAAAGTTAGGTTTCAAAAAAGCCGTCTCTTGCATACAGATCAAAGTAAGGACCCAGGATTGAACGCACACCAACCATTAGAGGACTGCGGTACAATTAGAGGACTTGCACACATTGAGATTGTCCTAACGTGACGCCACTGTATACTTGATAAAGTGGATTATGGCGTACCAAATGGGTCAAAAGTCTATTTAGACCGTGAACGCATAAAATATACGCGTCCACGCTTAAATTTTATGCGTCGACGCATATATTTACACGTCGACGCATAAAATTTACGCTTTAAAAAACGGCAGGAGGTTGCGGGTTGGATCCCTGGTCAAACATATCGGTGACAATATAGCATTGATAGTAATTGACTAGTTTTCTAAACTATACCGTAGCAGATCATAACCATTCATTGGTGTGTCTTATTCTTGTTTCACTTTTAAAAAAAGTTAGGTTTCAAAAAAGCCGTCTCTTGCATACAGATCAAACTAAGTACCAAGGCTTGAACGCACACCAACCATTAGAGGACTGCGGTACAATTAGAGGACTTGCACACGTTGAGATTGTCCTAACGTGACGCCACTGTTTACTTGATAAAGTGGATTATGGCGCACCAAATGGGTCAAAAGTCTATTTAGACCGTGAACGCATAAAATATACGCGTCCACGCGTAAATTTTATGCGTCGACGCATATATTTACACGTCGACGCATAAAATTTACGCTTTAAAAGACGGCAGGAGGTTGCGGGTTTGATCCCTGGCCAAACATATCGGTGACAATATAGCATTGATAGTAATTGACTAGTTTTCTAAACTATACCATCAGATCAAAACCATTCATTGGTGTGTCTTATTCTTGTTTCACTTTTAAAAAAAGTTAGGTTTCAAAAAAGCCGTCTCTTGCATACAGATCAAACTAAGGACCCAGGCTTGAACGCACACCAACCATTAGAGGACTGCGGTACAATAAGAGGACTTGCACACGTTGAGATTGTTCTAACGTGACGCCACTGTATACTTGATAAAGTGGATTATGGCGTACCAAATGGGTCAAAAGTCTATTTAGACCGTGAACGCATAAAATATACGCGTCCGTGCGTAAAATTATGCGTCGACGCATATATTTACACGTCGACGCATAAAATTTACGCTTTAAAAAACGGCAGGAGGTTGCGGGTTGGATCCCTGGCCAAACATATCGGTGACAATATAGCATTGATAGTAATTGACTAGTTTTCTAAACTATACCGTAGCAGATCATAACCATTCATTGGTGTGTCTTATTCTTGTTTCACTTTTAAAAAAAGTTAGGTTTCAAAAAAGCCGTCTCTTGCATACAGATCAAACTAAGGACCCAGGCTTGAACGCACACCAACCATTAGAGGACTGCGGTACAATTAGAGGACTTGCACACGTTGAGATTGTCCTAACGTGACGCCACTGTATACTTGATAAAGTGGATTATGGCGTACCAAATGGGTCAAAAGTCTATTTAGACCGTGATCGCATAAAATATACGCGTCCACGCGTAAATTTTATGCGTCGACGCATATATTTACACGTCGACGCATAAAATTAACGCTTTAAAAGACGGCAGGAGGTTGCGGGTTGGATCCCTGGCCAAACATATCGGTGACAATATTGCATTGATAGTAATTGACTAGTTTTCTAAACTATACCGTAGCAGATCATAACCATTCATTGGTGTGTCTTATTCTTGTTTCATTTTTAAAAAAAGTTAGGTTTCAAAAAAGCCGTCTCTTGCATACAGATCAAAGTAAGGACCCAGGATTGAACGCACACCAACCATTAGAGGACTGCGGAACAATTAGAGGACTTGCACACATTGAGATTGTCCTAACGTGACGCCACTGTATACTTGATAAAGTGGATTATGGCGTACCAAATGGGTCAAAAGTCTATTTAGACCGTGAACGCATAAAATATACGCGTCCACGCTTAAATTTTATGCGTCGACGCATATATTTACACGTCGACGCATAAAATTTACGCTTTAAAAAACGGCAGGAGGTTGCGGGTTGGATCCCTGGTCAAACATATCGGTGACAATATAGCATTGATAGTAATTGACTAGTTTTCTAAACTATACCGTAGCAGATCATAACCATTCATTGGTGTGTCTTATTCTTGTTTCACTTTTAAAAAAAGTTAGGTTTCAAAAAAGCCGTCTCTTGCATACAGATCAAACTAAGGACCCAGGCTTGAACGCACACCAACCATTAGAGGACTGCGGTACAATTAGAGGACTTGCACACGTTGAGATTGTCCTAACGTGACGCCACTGTATACTTGATAAAGTGGATTATGGCGTACCAAATGGGTCAAAAGTCTATTTAGACCGTGATCGCATAAAATATACGCGTCCACGCGTAAATTTTATGCGTCGACGCATATATTTACACGTCGACGCATAAAATTAACGCTTTAAAAGACGGCAGGAGGTTGCGGGTTGGATCCCTGGCCAAACATATCGGTGACAATATTGCATTGATAGTAATTGACTAGTTTTCTAAACTATACCGTAGCAGATCATAACCATTCATTGGTGTGTCTTATTCTTGTTTCACTTTTAAAAAAAGTTAGGTTTCAAAAAAGCCGTCTCTTGCATACAGATCAAAGTAAGGACCCAGGCTTGAACGCACACCAACCATTAGAGGACTGCGGTACAATTAGAGGACTTGCACACATTGAGATTGTCCTAACGTGACGCCACTGTATACTTGATAAAGTGGATTATGGCGTACCAAATGGGTCAAAAGTCTATTTAGACCGTGAACGCATAAAATATACGTGTCCACGCTTAAATTTTATGCGTCGACGCATATATTTACACGTCGACGCATAAAATTTACGCTTTAAAAAACGGCAGGAGGTTGCGGGTTGGATCCCTGGTCAAACATATCGGTGACAATATAGCATTGATAGTAATTGACTAGTTTTCTAAACTATACCGTAGCAGATCATAACCATTCATTGGTGTGTCTTATTCTTGTTTCACTTTTGAAAAAAGTTAGGTTTCAAAAAAGCCGTCTCTTGCATACAGATCAAACTAAGTACCAAGGCTTGAACGCACACCAACCATTAGAGGACTGCGGTACAATTAGAGGACTAGCACACGTTGAGATTGTCCTAACGTGACGCCACTGTATACTTGATAAAGTGGATTATGGCGCACCAAATGGGTCAAAAGTCTATTTAGACCGTGAACGCATAAAATATACGCGTCCGTGCGTAAAATTATGCGTCGACGCATATATTTACACGTCGACGCATAAAATTTACGCTTTAAAAGACGGCAGGAGGTTGCGGGTTGGATCCCTGGCTAAACATATCGGTGACAATATTGCATTGATAGTAATTGACTAGTTTTCTAAACTATACCGTAGCAGATCATAACCATTCATTGGTGTGTCTTATTCTTGTTTCACTTTTAAAAAAAGTTAGGTTTCAAAAAAGCCGTCTCTTGCATACAGATCAAACTAAGGACCCAGGCTTGAACGCGCACCAACCATTACAGGACTGCGGTACAATTAGAGGACTTGCACACGTTGAGATTGTCCTAACGTGACGCCACTGTATACTTGAAAAAGTGGATTATGGCGTACCAAATGGGTACGTCATAGTGGATTCCTAATAATTTTTGGTGGGTTTTCTTTTCAATCCTTGAGAGAAAAGAGGAAAACAGTCGGTGTTATTGAAAAACCTCGTAACTCCAGCTTAATTATATAGCTGGAGTTACGAGGTATCTTGCTATAACATCAATGCAATGCCGTTTCCATTTTGGGGTTTTAAGCAAACATTCTTCAGGGACGTCAAAACCGGTCTTGTTTGTGGGGTGTTATTTTAGCATGAGAATTATTAATAATACAAACGAAATCGCGGATATTATATCAATTATTTAGGGTAAAAACAATAAAATAAGATAAAAGTCCCCAAATCCGTGAGAATTTATAAGGCGTATCTTTTTTTCATTGGACACAAATATAAATTTATAACCTATACACGGTGGGGATTGTGCATGCTGAGATGGATAACGAATACGGAGAAAAATAATCTCGAATCTTGTCAAATATTTTGCAATAACTCCTTAATTTCTTTGTCGACTTTCAAAAGGTCTGTTGCATGTACCCCGCCTTGAAAATCCCTTTCCTCGGATACATGGATTATTTGTGGTATCCTTTTAATTTACAAAAAAAATGATCCCAAATGACCAGAAAACGGAATGATAACGACTACGTCAAAATAAGCCACGCTCAGGTAGGAAATTGTGCAATAATTTTCTTATTACTGTGTCAATTTTCAAGCGGTTTGTTGCATGTACCCCGCCTTACTGAGCGCTTTCCTCAGGTGTATTACTTATTTGAAAACTCCCCATATTTTTCCCAAAAATGGATCCCAACTGACCTGAAAAACGACCAGATTTTTTGTCGTTTTTCTGGTCGGTTGGGATCACTTTTCGCAAAAAGTACAAAAGGGTTTCGTGTAAAGCATACATCGGGGGAAAGAGCTCAGTAAGGCGGGGTACATGCAACAAACCGTTTTTTTAATTGGCGCAGAAATAAGGAAGTTATTGCAAAATGTCTTAGCTGAAGCGAGGCAAATTTGTCCGTAGATTTACCCATCCCAGCATGCACAATCCCCACCGTGCTATAGCAAATGGCGGTAGGCTATTTAGTCGTAAAATATACTGAGTGGCAAAAGAAAGTATACACCTTTTGTCTCTATATATCTCTCTTAATTTCCATCATATCGAATCAAAATTTTGCATTTTTTATTTCTACCCGAAAACCAATATTAGTTATGATGAATTTCACCTGAAATTGCTTTGACTACCAATACTCCTGCTACATGCCGATTTAGCGAAGCATTAGATATTGCCATTATTCCCTATTTGGTGTCTTTAATCCTTATCATAACAAATCACAACGTTAAATGTTCTCTAACATTCTAACCCAATTCTCGGTGGCTGGTAGAAATTGACCAATATGCCACTTTTTTGCATTAAGACCCATTTTTCTATGACGCAGCATAATAATGAAAGAAACGCGACTTTATATTCACTTAGTCAGGTGACTAGGAACATTCTACGCAAACTTTATCAAGATCCGTCAATGAATTTAGAAGGAGTTATGTCAGATAACCCGTTTGCATCAAGTCCCATTTTGCCATGACGCACCGTAATATGGAAAAGCACTAACAATGTACGCGTAGTCCTAGGTGACTAGACTTTTTCTGTGACAATTCTGTCAAAATCCGTTCATAAATGTAGGGAATATATCAACACATATGCTTGCATTAATTTAGCGATTAAATCCCCTTTTTCGATGACGCTGTATACTATGAAAAAACGTCGCACCGAAAGAAAAGATAGATGGACGGATAGGCTAAGAAGGTTACATCAATAGACGAATACCTTCGGTGGCGTTTAAAAATTGTACAAAATCTATTAATCGGTTCTCCGAAAACGTGAAAGAACTATGGTGTATACTTAATTTTGCCTCTCTGTATATATTGATTGTTTCAAAGTTGAATGTTTAACCCATTACAAAACGACAGTTTTAGACTGGTCTAACCTCAAAGATGTTGCAGACGACAACTCTATTTGAATGTCATTTTACATTTATTGATAATTTGAGGAAGAAAATATTGTGGGAAATGAAGAAATTGCTTGTCATAAGCAAGTTCTTCATTTTCCACAATGTTTTCAAAAGTCTTTATTTTGTAGGGTTTCTAAGACGTCATTGTGTGGAAATGGGTAAGGGTGCTTCAAGAATAATTTTAAAGACTTTGATCACGATTTTGTTCCCAAACAAATATTGAGCAATATATCTTATACCCTCGCTTTCCTGCAAAAAGCTAGCTCACAACTACACTGTACAACTTGTATAAAGAGACAAATAAATTATGAGCATGCATTGTAGAGAACATAAAAGTTTATCAGAACGAAATATGCCATTTCAAATTGAAAGAAGCGAATGTAAAAAGCTCAAAGGGGAAAACGTTTCGGTAAATAAATACGTAAACGCCCAAATCAAAAAGTGTCAATGTTCGAATTTTGCACAATAATTTTATGTGAACCTATACTGACGTCCAAAAGAAACGCCCCAGTCCTAATAAATGTCCGATTATTCAGTAAACCTGATTTGAAATTAAAAAATAATTTCCATCTGTAAATTTGACTATCTGTTGTTGAAAAATGATGATAAAGAAATAATCAAATTGTTACAGTTTAGAAAAACGGCACATTTAAACAGAGCGGTATCAGAATTTTTATTTGAAAATCTGTAGCACGTGGTTCAAACTTTACTTGCGATGACAAAAGATACCGTAAAACGGCTTATTTGGTGACCACAATTATTGAATACTAAACGCGATGTTGATTTCAACGTTTCAAACCTGAAACGCAAATGACGTCAACGTAAGATGGCTTCTTGTATAACAAGCGTTACGCGAGGTCTCCCTGACTTTGGCCGATTGGCAAATGTTTCTCTAACTCTAACTCGTCGAACAAGATGCAAGATTGTGCAATGAAAGACGTTAAAACGTCAGGCGGCTTGTTTTCACTTCCCCGTATTCGAAAATGGCTTATCTACGAGCTCTATTTTCCAAGCAGTGTGTCTATTTCAAACGTAAATGACAACAACAACAGTTACCAAAAAAATACTTATTTGACCACCACTGTAACAGACTACTCGACAGAAAATCGATCCCAACGTCACAAACCTGAAACGTGCATGACGTAAACGTGGAGAATTATCATGCTTTATAGGCGTTAAATGGGGTCTACTTGAGCGTGACCGATCGATAGATGTTTGCGGAACTCTAACGCGTCGATCAAGACACCGAATCGAGAAACACAATATGTTAAACCATCTTGCGACTTGTTTGCGCATTCGTCGCATTAAAAAAATGCCATATTACGCGCTCCCTTTTCAGAATTTAGTCTTGGTATCCTTCAATTTGGATGTTTCATTAGAAAATCTTTAAACTCGTGGTTGCCTATCCACTAACACATGCCACTGTGTAAAATATGACCCATTTCATCACGTGATAAACATACACGAAGCGCACGTAGAAAACGTGACCAGTCACCGGAAATGGACATATTGGCGAATAAAAACGCACATTTTTTTTCATTTGCCGTAATTGTCGGTCAAAATGATGATATACAGTATACATTTTACTAACATTGTTGCAGGCATAAGGAAAATAACGACAAATTTCATTGGGGCGTTTCTTTTGGACGTCAGTTTATTTAAATAATGCCAATTCATCAATTTTCGTAGCGTACAATTTTATGATAACTTTTTGAATGTGATGAATGACGTTGCTTTTATTTAAAAAAAAAACGCGTATCCACAGCTTGATTTAAGCTGTAGTTACCAGTTTTTATCCACATCTTGATTTAAGCTGTAGTTACCAGGTTTTCGAAGAAAAGCAACTATATTTTAGCCGGTTCAGTAAGCGGGGTTAATTGGACTTTACCGTTCAAACGTAAAAATTAAAGGGCTATATAAAGCCTCTCTTACAACCCGTCGTGCATCTTTTTAAATCGTACGTTTTAAAACTCTGCAAAATCGCACGATTTATAAAGACGCACTACGGGTTGTAAGAGCGCCTCAAAGAATTGTCCGGTCAATTCTTTACTGCGTGCAGTCTGTGTCGTGGTTGTGTCCACCAGAATCGTACGTTGCACGTGCGTGCATCGCATGACTAAACGTACGTTTTAGACGCAGACCGCACGACCGGTTGTAAGAGAGGCTTAAGTAAATTTACTACGCGTCATTTGAAAATGTTGGTCCCCTTTATTGTTTCCATAACAGTTTTGGATAAAGTTTCCCTTACAGAGCATTGAGGGAAAGAACAAGCATATCGCTGCTTTTCAACAAAAAAACTCGTAACTGCAGCTTAAAACCAGGTGCAATTACGAGGTTTTTGTTGAAAAGCGATGATGCTGGCGACTAGCAGTCTCATATCAACCCCACTCCACAGAAAGCTACTTGCCTCTATAAACTATGATTCACCGTGTCGTTTGCAACACCTTCGAATTTTGACCGGTCAAAACTTTTGTCGTCTGTGAAAGGGATTATTGGATGTTGCGGTTCAGACGTAAAATTAAAAGACTATCTAAGTAAAGTTTATGACCTACCATTCTAAAAGGATGGCTATGTATTGCATGGAGAAAAGGACATTTCGTAGGCCTAACTGTGTGAAATGGAAAAAAGTTATTCCACTTGTCCAAAACGAAAGAACTGCGTGTGAATAGGGTATAAAATATTAAAGGGACATAACATTTCAATTTCATATTTTAAAAGTATGTCTTGATGTAAGGATGTGTTATTCTAATGCGTAGAAATGCTATCATTTTTTTTTTTTTTTTGAGGTTGTTATTTGTGAGAGAAAAATACGCCTTTAAAGTTGAGACAGAAATGAAAAAAATCCATGTAAATCTGAACTGTTGTAAACAACAACTTGTTTGATTTTAGCACAAAAATATGTATTTCTCGTAAACGGTTCAGTATTTTGGCTTGAAATTTTCGGAATTTTCATAAGAGAATGTGTTCTTTCAGATAAATATTAATGTAAAATTTATGTAAAAAAAATATGAAATGTCACTTTAAGGGGAAATCATCCAAGTATACAGATCAAACTAAGGACCCAGACTTGAATGCACATCAACGAGTAGAGGACTGTGGTACAATTGGAGGACTTGCACACGGGTCCTGGAATATTTCTTTGTATTCAACTGATTTTGATATGCTAAGTCGAAAATTATCTCATTTGACCGAAATTCAAAATAAAGGAGCTATTTCAAGCATCGTGGGAAAAAGCCATTGCTCGCGAGTTATAGCTTCTTTATCGTTAACAACAGATAATCCGCGGAAACCATACACAACATTCTTTCCAAGTGTACCCATCCATGGTATTTCTTCACCGGCACAACGTTCTTTCCAAGATACTCACTGTTGTTATCACTTAAACAAAGTCCATTTAAGACAAATGAACCGGATCACAGTGACTTTCAGCAAGCGTCAAAAAGAAAGTTGGCCGAGCCGGGATTCGAACCAGTTCCAAACCGAGACCACTTGCATGTAAATTGATACCCACTGAGCTATTGAGACTGCATAAGTACTGAAACTCAGATGCGATGCGAAATCGCTAATAAACCGAACCGAAAGCGGAAAAATCATAACTAAAAACTGCCTAAACATCACAATGTCATCTAAAAGAGCAGGAGACCGTAATTAGAGCAGGAGACCGTAATTAGCCTATGTAAACACTGTGAAAAAGGAAACCACAGCTGTAGCAGTTTCATTGGTGTGTCATATTCTTGTTTCACTTTTAAGAAAAGTAAGGTTTTAAAAAATCCGTGTCTTGCCCAAGATATTAAACGTGTTTGTATATGGATCAAACAGAGGACCCAGGCTTGAACGCACACAAACGATTAGTTGACTGCGGTACAATTAGAGGACTTGCACACGGGTCCTCAAAATGTTTTCTCTGTCAAAAATTAAACCATTTGACCGAAATTCCAAATTAACAAGCTAGTTTCGTAGTACCTACATGTACTATAGGCATCAACTGTAATTTGATACTTACTGTTGTCAAATGCATGAGTATGCCAAGTAACTTACAAGACGAAATGGTTGTACGGCGCCGAATTGATTGGCCAAAATGTATCCTATCGATCAGGTGGGAAACCAAATTAGCCCAAAACATTTTACGCAAGAAGAATATTAATTTAGAGTTGTTTTCCATCGATGTTTCATTTTGAGAAACCCCCTACATTTACACGTTTGGGATATCCCATGTTTTCAACCGGCAACATGACGAACTCTTGTGGTCAAGAAATCGACGCATTTAGCCCGAATGAAAACATAGAAAACAATCAGTGTTGAGATAAACAAAGAACTATGTTCAAGGGCGGATCCAGGATTTTTTTCCAGGGGGGGTCCAATCCTAAGATATTTTTTCCAGGGGGGGTCTAAGCTCAAATTATGGCTTAAAATGTAATAGATATGTAACATTACACTAAATTTATTTAGTAAAAATTTAATTTTCTGCAAATGCCAGGGGGGTCCGGACCCCCTGACCCCCCCCCCCCCCTCTAGATCCGCCCATGATGTTCAATAAAATAGACGGAACAGCCACACTATAGACTGGTACCACTGTCGACTTTAACAAAAAGCCTTTGTTAAAGTCGACAGCGTTACCGGTCTAAGCCACACTATAGCCTGAACTATCGTCAATCGAAGTCGGCCAAAATGTAGTAATGAACAGTCGCGGAACTGTTCGTTACTCAATGTCCTTGTACAATTTACACCTCCAGTGATAAAGCTCAAATAACATACCATATTGTACGTACAATAAAAAACAACTATACTGACTGACTTTAAAAACGCATCACTTATTTTCAAAATGTTTTCGTAGTTAAAGTCAACATGATCAAATTTCTACTTCTGATATATATTTCAACAAATAAAACACGATATTCAATAAAATTTATTGCAGTCAGTTACCACGTTATTTCGCACGACGTCAACGTGCAAAATATGGATAACGTTTACGTATATACACCTTAGGTGACCAACTGGATTTTTGTTTTCATATTCCATATTCAAATGGTCAGGAGTTACTTTTATTTCTCAATCAATTGTGCAAGTCCTCATTACAACTTTCAAGTTAGGTCCTCGTAATTATGGTCATAAAAGGTATTGTGTAAAATATGCAAATTAGGGTCCTCATACCGAAGGTCCTCATAAATCAGGCTAAAGGTGACAAGTCCTCACTACGTTTTCTTTGATTTACTTTGAGTGTTAAGGGAAAACAATATCAATTTTGTACTTTCCACGCAATGAAAAAGAAACTGACATCACATTGCGTTTTATACGCAAACGTTTTACATGGGTCCTCAGGATAACGCGGAAAGTCAAGGTCCTTATATTGTATGCTGTACAAGTATGTGTGTGTGTGTCAGTGTGTGTGTATGTCAGTGTGTGTGTGTGTGCTTTATTCAAATAAAGTGAGGAACACTCTGTGGTATCTTAAAGGTTAATTTATGAACACAAAATACATTTATTCTACATTTGAATAAAATATTCTACATCTGTTTAAATAATGAGAAATACCATTGCAGTTGACGAAAACAATATTACACTTAAAGTCTTTTGTATCCTTAAAATCTTTTTTCTAAAGCAGTTAAAGCATAAATCATTCTTTTCATTTTAGAACTCCAGGATTCAGTCTTCATTGTCTGTCTCCAGTCATCACAGAAATACTTCAATTTTATAAGACCGAGAATCTCGGGCGAAATTTCATAGCTCTCAATGGTTTGATACCAATGTTGTAATATTTTGTCTTCGTCAACGCATTGGAGCGCAACATCAAAATAAGAATTGATAATACATTTGTCACTATATAGTAAACATAGATGTTTACTTTGAGATAAATTGTCATATACACAAGCCAAACACGAGCTTTTAGTCAACTGTTTAATGTTGTCTAGTAAAGATTGCGCATAGAGGAAGTCGAAACAACTCTCCGAAAAAATCACTGCTTGTCGCTGATCCATCTTTAAGTATATGTTGATGAGTTAGACCAAGGGGATCGATTAAATGATGAAAAAGGCGTCCACGTAGTATTGCTAGTGTTCACTTCCAGGGACGATGAAATGGGGTCTTCTTTTATCTTTGAGTGTTTGGGATATCCAATTATTATCAAGTATAAGCAATGTGGTGAATGTTTGAAATTTTCTTCAAGGCTTTCGTCAGTGTTTTTCCACCGACAAACTTGCACGCCGCAAGCAAAGCACTGCACAGTATCGTTCAGTCCTGTGTAAAAGAATCCACTTTGAGATAAACTTTGCTTATTCGGCTGAATCTGTATTGGCCAACGTTCAAAAGATTTTAAACGTGACTCATAACTATAATAATTTTCAAACATAAAAGTCAAATCTTTCCGACATATATCCATTAAAGAAGCGTTTGAATCCATCAACAAAGTCAGTGTTATCACACCAAAGTTGTAATTGAAAATAAACTTATGTATTAATACAGTCAATTATATGCTTTTTTTTTTTATTTTTACCAATCTAGCCACTTATGAAAATGATTTTTATTGCAAATATTGCATTGCAACATGCTTAATTGATTGTCGTGATTTTGTCCACATGGCCATTAAGGGTCATTATCTATTGAATCTTCGCTTTCTACCACTATTTCGGTACTCAAAAAAGTATTGTATGATATCTTTTTTTATCATTTTCCTTGCAATTTTGTGAACACAATGAAGTTTGTGGTTTCTGGGTTTGATTTTCTTTTTTAGCTGTTTCATTTTCTTCATTAATTTCAAATATACTCTGTTTGGGCTCTAATATTGATTTTGACAGTGTTTCACCTTTCAAATTAGCATCTTTTGACCTATTTGCATCGGAACAAAAGGGAGATGTATTTGGAGGAATGATCCAAGTATCTTCATCATACCATTCAGAGTAAAGGGTGCCAGGAATTTCGTCTGCAATTATAAGAGTATCACTCATTTGTGATTTTGAATTTTGTACCGTCATACTCTTTGGCTCTTTGTCGCTTTCAGACGTGGTACATTGAGTGTTTGAATAAGGTGTACTCTCCCTTTTTCCTACAAACCAAATACAAATAGAGCCATCTTTAGACTAATTAAATGATTTAGATTCAGCATCATATTTAAACATTTTTGGAGAGAGAGTATCACATTCTTTATCGAACCATTCAGACAAAAAAGACTGAGGTATATCACCTGCTGAAATAGAAGAACGATTGGCTTCCTCATTTGAGTGACTCTGATTCTCAAAAAAAGCACATTTGTGATTAACTTTTTCATGGGTTAGAGGGCATTTTTCAATATTCTTAGCATTTATCCTAAAATGGTCGAAATTTTCTTGATAGGCCGGGGTTTTCAGTGATGTGACATTAAAAGAGTATTGTTTTGACAAGTTCTCCTCTTTCTTTTTGTGACCTTTGGCCAACATATGTCTTATCCAATATGTTTTAGTGATGAATTTATCACAAGGTGAACAGTACCTTCTTTTATCCATTACTTACTCAAATATGAGGAAAGAAAGTCTATGCTTACTTTTGAATCACAAATTAAATCAAAAATGTCTTTAGAAATCTTAATTTGCTTTTTACCAATTTTCAAAACAATTGAAACATTACAACTTTGCTTAGTTAGCAGTAAAGAAACAGAATCATTTACAACACATGTGATTTTGTGGAACTTAAGTTCATAATGAACTTTCTGAAATGGATCAGTTTGAAAAGTAAAATCCACTGCATCTATTTGTGCTTGTGCCATTTATTAATTAGATCAATAAAGTAATTCACTTTTGGGACCCCTTTAACTTTCAAAATTAGTGGTCTGTGAGGCGTAGGTTTTTAAATTCACATTGAAATTCTGTAACGAGCTAGGTTTTTTTCAAACTATACTGTTATCTTTAGTAGGGTTGATATCTCTTTACTACATTTGTATTCTTGGCTGGTATTGGTTCTAGTGGTTTTCTGGTTGGAACTGCAAAGAACTCCGGTGTGAGCTGTTGTTAATTAGACGGAGAGGGTACCTCTGTTCTGCAGGGCAAGCTACGTATTGTGGTAGTCTATTTTCTTGATCATCAAACTAGAAGAAAATGTATACATGGGATACATATTTCTATTCTGTTCTATTTTCTTGATCATCAAACTATATGTAAAGAAAATGTATACATCAGATATATGTTTCTTTTTGGTATTAAGAAATCTTGTAAACAAAAAAAAAATGCAATTTTTCACAAAATATATATTTTTTTAAAAAAAAAATTAGAGAAAAACTCTTTTTTTCCTTTCGTCCTTGAATAAATCTTAAAAAAAGAAATATCAATCAATAATAGAATTTATATTAAAGAGTTGATAAAGTGTAGAGATTATTAAAATAGTATACCTTAATTGATTGCAACATTTGCTGAACATGCTGCTCCATCTCCTGAATGCCATTTTTCAAATTCATTGCAGTATCCCATCGAATACTTATACTTTTCATTTTTGACTTGTCAAATTTTCCATTTTCAAAGCAATCTTTCTTACAGTAGATATTCAAAAGCTCTGTATCTTTATATTTTGTTAAGCAAATATCTTTGCTACCATTTAGTTTGTAACGTACTTTATCAAGTAATCCACTGTCATCATAGAAATATTCCATTTTTTCTAAAGACAAATCAAACATAAACTTACAAGTTTATTTTTTTAAGAAATCCTAATATGAAAAAGGCAAAGCCTCAGAACGATCGCAGTTTCTGATTATCGACAGTTAAAACTTCCAAAATGTATGCAAACTCCATCATGTCATATCATTTGGAATGGAAATTGTTGCTATCTGAAGTACAATTACAAGTACACTGTATTTATTATTAAAATCTCAATCACTTCGAATTTACTAGTGTAATTCTTTTATTGCCAAAATTTGTTCAAAGTTTGGATTAGGCAATTGGTACTCAAATATGACTGAGGAACCAAGAGATCATATAAAATGGTGTTTTGTTGTTTAGTTTTCTCAGTCATTGATATGTACATGTATTTAAAATCAAAGTACTGAAAAGTACTGTAAGCTAGCAGTGTATTGTTTTGTTCAATAATCTTCTTTGTCAAACGTTATCATGAAAAAGAAACGAGGTTAAAGTAACCAAGGAGTTAACCCATTCCCACACAATCCCTCCTTATTGTGCCCTTTAAGAAAATAGTTATGGAAAACAATGTGGAAAATGAAGAAATTGCTTGTTTCATTTCTTCATTTTCCGCATTGTTTTCTTTCTAGAGAGATAAGTATTTAGACTTTAACAATTTGAAATTTTCGTCTGCAACTTCTTTGAAGACTCTTACCAGAGTCATTTTGATCACATTGTGCTCAAGTCAGCTAAAAATACCTATGAATGAACTTGCATTCAGAGTTTGCAATATTCCTTAAATACATTAGAACTACTTTTTATAGTGTAGGCATTTAACCAATTTAGTGGTTAAGCCCCCAGTGGCAGTTTGCACTCGTTGAACTTTGAGACGACCTCAAATTATGTCTGTTAACTTAAGCTATCAAAGCCTCATCTTTGCTAGCTAAAAGTGACGGTTTCAGGGGAGGTAATTTGTAGTGGTATGTAAATTGGGAAACCTCCAGCACATAAACATTCTGACTATATATACAGTATTTGAGACCTAAATTTGACATCTAGAGTACATACAAGATTGACCTAGCGACCTCGTTTTTGACGAAGATAAACATTCTGACTAAATATCAAATTATCACAGACTAGAGTTAGCACAAGGTTTTTCTAAAATTTTACCTAGTGACATTTCTTTTACCCCATATGACCAAGATTTCATTGTATTGATTAAATGGGGTTTTACGCCACTTTTAACAGTATTTATCATAGCGCAGGCAGTAGCATATCAGACTCCTAATCTTCAATCATGGGATGTCATGGGTTCGATCCCCAGCAGCCGCACATATCCTTTCCGACATTTGTCTCTCACCAATAGGTGGACAACTGTAAAAAAAAGTGAGATAGCAGCTGGAGGCTGGGAAAGAATGTAATGGTAGTATGGGTGAGAGAAATACCAGGAATCCGTTGTTATGTCTCCAGCTGCCGAATGAAATACTGTTAAAAGTGGCATTAAATCTCATTCAATCAATCAATTTAACAGTATTCTAGTTATATTGTGTTATGACGGCAGTCCGAGATTTTATAACGATAAATATTCTAACCAAATATCAAAACATTAAAATTTTGAGTTAAAAATGTGGCCTCTAAAGTGAACACAAGGCATTTTCTAAGAATTGGCCCGATGGGACCAAAACTTGACCGGGAATTTATGGAGACAAATATTCTGACAAAAATCACCACATTTGACCCAAAAATTTGGCCTCTAGAGTACACAAAAGATGTTGACAGTCTTAACATGTCGCATGCCGGACAAGGCATGATCACAAAAGCTCACCTAGAGCATGTTGTGTTCAGGTGAGCTAAAACTGTTCCGTTTGCAAAAGGCCAATCAATGATATACATATTATGAAAATTTCATCTAAATCCATCATCATGTCAGGATAAGTAAATTGATTAATTGATTGCATGAAGTTTAACACCAATTAACACATTACCAAATGGCAAAATTTCAGATAAGTCCAAATTCAAAGGAGTTGCAGACGACAATTTGAAGCAAATGGAATTTTAAAATGATCACGTTTCTCGACAGGAAACATTGTTTAAAATTGAAGAAATTGCTTGTTACATGCAATTTCTTCATTTCATATAATGTTTTCTCAATTGTTTTTCTTGTGGAGGAGGAGGGTCAAAAGGCTTCACTGTGTGGAAATGGGTCAAACAATATTTCAGTTATATCACGTCACTGGTGCATTATGAGCATAGGGTGTTATCAACTGAGTTAACTGGAATCAGCAGGACAAGTAAGAGAAGTTTAAACAAGGTAGTTTTCTGTACTCCAGTAAAAAATGTATAAACCAATAATTTTGATGACTAAAATTCTGTGAATTTTTTCCCCAAAAAACATATAACAGAATTTAAATTAAAAAAAAAAAAATAAACAGACATACAGATTGGCAGACACAATTTTGGCCAAGGTAAGCCTCACCCTGCCTACAGTAGAGGGTATGTAAATAAATAAATTGAATAGTTTTAACCTTTGTAACCTTTGTCATGCTGAATCAGGAATATTCCAGTTTTGGCAGGAGGTGTAGACCAAGAACAGCCTGCACATAAGTTTTTATGAGATTGATTTCTTAAAGAAATATTGGTTTTTTAACTAATTCTGATAGTGCTTTCAGCCCTTTGGTTTTACATCAATTTAGTAAGGTTATTTATACAGCATGACAAAGCATTTGAACAAGAATTTTCCCATTAACCCATTTCCATCATCATGCCAAATATGAGCAATGAATCTTAAATAGGCCTGAAGTAATTGTAAATGTTAAAGTTTTTAAGTAAGTTTTTGAAGATGTTTGACCTTGACAAATGACCTTGTTGAATGACCTAGACCTTGGTATCTACGGATTCATATCAATTCATTGTATCAATCAGAGTAAAACTAGGAAATATGCAATCCTGGTGCAAAATCATGGCAACTAAGACATTAATCAAACACTTTTCTTCAGTCTTTATTAATTACCAAATATATCATCCTTGTGCCAATCATTTTTCATTGCAATTAGGCCAGTGACAGTCACTTTCATTCATTATTTTAATTTCCAAATGGTTTATTTCATTCAATAAGGTATCTGTTTGTTTTTTTTTTGGTTTTTTTTATTCAAAATCATGTGGGACCACCAGACAATTTGTCCCTTTATGCACCAGCTATTTATAACATCTGGGGAGGGAATCGAACCCCCATACATGATTTTGAATAAGGAGACACATCTTATATGGTCCTGATTGATTGAATATTTAGCAACATCAGTTTAATCCATTTTGAACAAACCAAAAGTAATTGATTAATGTCAATTTAAACAATCTTCTATTTATAAAATGAAATTCAAAATTTCTGAGTTTTAACCCTTGTCATGCAGAATCCGGAATATTTCACTTTTGGCAGGAGCTGTAGAGAAAGATCAGCCTGCAAATAATTGCAGTCTGATCTTAGTCTACACCTCCTGTTTGCACTTTCCCTGCCAGAGTTGTTTATGAAGTTGATTTCTAAAAGAAATATTGAATTTTGAACAACATGTTCTATCAGTGCCTTCAGCCCTTTGATATTACAGCAATTAAGTAAGGTAATGTATCCAGCATGACAAGGGTTAAAATGATGATGACAACCCAAAACCATTGCATGACATCATGTATAGCTGGATGACCTGTCCTTTAGGAGAATGGTAAATAGATATGGATTAACAATTACTAGATCAGTATGGAG
This sequence comes from Fragum fragum, assembly GCA_946902895.1. Lineage (NCBI taxonomy): Eukaryota > Metazoa > Mollusca > Bivalvia > Cardiida > Cardiidae > Fragum > Fragum fragum. Next base: position 52,526,652 of record OX336378.1, read on the forward strand.
AGTAATCCAGTCACAGGACATCAACACACAGCAAGATATGAATAGATATTCACTTGTCAAAGGGTTAAGTTACAAAAATGACAAAGAGGCCTGAGAGGACATGATGAGCAGGTTTTTAGACAATCTTTGCAGGATTTTAATCTTCCCCCCAGGGACTAAAGTGTTTGCAACTTTGCATCATAAGGGTCGTTGCATAACTCATTAATGTGAAATTAATATTTTTGGGGCTGTGAGGTTTCAAAGTTTTTAGTGGTAAAAAGAGAAATTGCTAAGTCAGTTTCTCCTTTCTTCACAATGATTTCTACCTATTTTAAATGTAGCAGACTTTGAAATGTTGTCTGCACCTTATTTCAGTTCAGCCTAGTCTAAAACATTGTCGCCTTTATAATGGGTTCAGAATTGGGAGGCCATCATCTTCTTTCAACTCAGACCAGTCTAAAATTTTCTGATGTGGTAATGTGTTAAGTTTTAACACATTACCACATGAGAAAATTGTAGATTGGTTCAAATCTGAAGAGGTTGCAGACGAAATTCAAAGCTTCTAAAATTTAAAAACTAATAAGTGCCAGATAATGTAGAAAACATTATGAGAAAAGTTCAGAGGAATTGCTTATTACAAACAATTTCTTCTTTTCTCACAATGTTTTTAACTGTTCATTTTCTACATAACATATTTGGGATTGTGTAGTAATGGCTAAAAACATTGTTTGATAGACTGAATGGTTTTAACTCCAACTGTATTTCAGTCATATTGTTACAGCTGGAGCACCTAACCAAGGATTCCTGGTACAACAGTAATATCACTTTATCCTTTCTAAGCCTCCAGCTGCTCAGCCAACTTCGGTTTACCATAATCCACCTATTGGTGGTGGATTAATATTAGAGAGGATATTTTTTGTAGACAGGAATCAAACCTGTGACCCCATGATCAGGATTCCTACACCCTACCAACTGTGGTACGGCACAGCCTTTATCTTAAAACATTCCATTCAAAGCCCTGAGGTTAAATGTTGAAAACCAATCAGGGGTGTGGAATTCCCATCCCCAACTTGTCCGACATGGGCTTTTCTAGCTGCGGGCAAGTACATTTTTGAGGCTAACTGTCCGTGGACAAGTAGATATCAGGGCAAATCTTGGAATGATACTAAATAGATAGAAGAGATTTATGAGTGTAGTGATTGTATCTAAGGCTAGAAAATATTGTTTTTAATGAAGAAAATGCTGAGTTTCAGCATTTTCTTCTTTAAAAATAATGTTTTCTCAAAATTTATCTGTTCTTCATCTTTTCACGGGCAAGTCGATTTTGATCCTGGACAAGTAGAAAATCACATTTTACTTGTCCATGGACAAGTAGAGAAAATCCGTATTTCCACATCCCTGCCAATTGACAGCTTGGCCGTAAAAACCTTAAACAGTTCCCTCTTGAAGTTTAGGGTGAGTCTAAGAGGATTCATTTACCTTGCATTAGAAAAGTTTGAGAGTCCTGGCAACAAATTTGTGAGTTTCAGGCTCACAAAACCTGTGTCCTTAACTCCTTATAATCCCTGCCATCAGTGTCCGACTCAGATTTTTGATTGGGATTTTTTACACTCTGCTTTGCAAGAATGTGGGTTAAAAGACAGGAAATGGGGATGAAATTTAAAACCCTTGTCACCAATTAAGCTTTAAAATGATTAATAATAAAGAAATAATTTATTTCTTGATTATCCATCGGGTACCCTTATCCATCTCTTTCATGAACAATGACACAATGTATTCATTCACAGTAACGGACCTTCACAACAAAGCTAGCAGTCTAAATAGGTTTCAAGTATTAGCAACCATATAAACAAATTAACCTGTTACCAGACCACAAAAAGTTGGACAGTTCAAAATTAAACCCTTTGCTGTTTTTATAATCTCAGACTGGTTCAAAATAAAGAGGTTGCAGATGGCATTGTTTTCAATTTTTTCCAGAATTTCCTGGCAAAGAAGAAATTGATGATAATTAGCAATTTCTCTTTTTCTCAAAGATATTTCTATCATAACTTCTGAGAGTCAAAACCACCAAAGCCAGTGTTGATTAGAGTCAGGTCTGAAACTGATAAGGGCTGAGAAAGGGCTTACCGTCAACTCATTCCCAAGTCCAGTGGAGGTCACCCCACCCACCCGTACAGCCTGCCCTATGTCAATTGCGATTATGGAACAAGTACAAACTAACGCAGTGTTTATTCAATCAGTCATGAATAAAAAAAAATAAATAAAGAAATCAAATGCACAAACATTCATTCAAATTATCTTGAGCTTTGAGTTAAACAGTAGATTTAAATTTGACTTATGAAAACGCGCGAAATTGACGATGACAGATGGTTCCGTCGGAGTGAATAACCTTCAGTAAAAATACAAAGATTTTTTTCAAAGCCGATACCGTTTCGGTGTGATCTTATTTCAGAATTGGTTATTCTGTATCCAAAATTTAATTTAGATTTTATTTCTTCTTCTTGACCTTTGACCCTGGCAATTTTGACCAATCAAATCATTTGCTGCGGCGCCCTTACGCCGAAAAGTTACACAAAAAATTTTCTCATAGTAAAAATGCGGGTCTCTGTCTAATTCACTTATATTCATAATCGTCTTTAAAAAAAATAACAAAAGACGGTACTACCGCGAAACGATCTTCGATCGTGTCTTGCTTCGCAAGACACGATCTGCGATCGTTATCAACAAAGCAAGTCAAGAGTGTATTTTAAACTCGGAGAAGCTCGAATAGGGATGTCTGTAAAAAACGTTGGCTTATATACAAATCAAGAAGGTGTACATGACCTAGCAAAACAACTACGCATGTCAAAACTTATATAGACAGGATTTTCAAGTATTTCAAGTTTTTATCACTTACGTAAAGTACATGACGTCAATTCGTGAAAAGTCACCTCAAATCTGGTTTGTTCAGGTTTATTCTGGTTAAACCCGGATAAGCAGCTTATTTTAAGATATCTTACCCAGAAACACAAACTTATTTACATGTACAATTTATCCTTTTATTCAGAGATATAAAATTTAAATAATGCAAATTTTAACACAAAGTATACTTTTCAAATCGTGGGTGATAGTCTATCTCCATTTGAAATGAAACATGCAGTCTATATTAAAAATCTTGATTCGAAATGAAACTACCAGTCTATATTAAATAATTAAATAGCCAGTCTATAACAGGAAAAATCGAGCTTTCAGTCTAACAACAACAGAAATGGCTGGTTCCACCCTTATTCTTTACTTGTGTTTTATTAACGTTGTTTTTATGTCACCTCTAGACAAATGTGTTAATTGCAATTCTGAATATAAATCAGAACTTATTTGCGACGACCCAATTACTCCGTATACTAGTGTTATCTGTGAGAACGAAACAATTGGAAGTAACATTCACAAAATCCAATTCTACAATAATAATGACGTGTTTTATGGTAAGTAGAACCTTACGAACTTCACACACCTTAGTGCAATTGCCATCAATCAAGAATTCGTTTTATCTTGTGACAGCTTAGTTGGGCATCATAATGACGTCAGGCTGAATGATATGACATGTGTAAGTACAGTATCACTGAGTGATTCGTTAAATTAGAAAATATCAAATAAGCATGTTTATACACGGATGTTTCCATACTCATACTCATTTGTATCATGTAATGTACTTGATGGATTATTTGCCTTGAACAGATACATATGATCAGTTATCCAGAAAACCTTGCCTAATTGACAAAAAATTCGAAAAATTGATTGATTGATTGAATGGGGTTTAACGCCGCTTTATACATTATTGCAGTTATATCGCGGCGGCTGGAGCACCTAACAATGGATCCCTGGTATTTTTCACACCAGCACTACTATTACATTCTTCGAAATAGCGAGTTATACGTTGTATCGAGTTAAAAACGGGCTGAGTTTAAAATGGGCCGAGTTGACTGATCACCTTTTTTTTTAAGGAATGCAATATTTTGTGTTAATAACCAAGATTCTTTAGTGGTTTCCAAAAGGAATAGAATGCAATGTAGCAGATTTTGTAACCATTTTCATACAAATTTGGATTTTATGCACCAAAGGGAATTATGTTGAAACATTGAGAAAAAAGAACATGCTTCTTTCACGTTATTTCTCATTTTCTCTCAATATATTCTACAAGATTTCATAGAACCTTTTCAATTTTAAAGCATCTTGAATAAATACCTTTAAATTCTTCAAATTTTGAATAATCTTAATTTGTTTATTGAATCTGGGTAAAAGTGCAAAAATTTCCAAAGTTTTGTCATTTTATGCTGGTTTTCCTGGATAACGGATCAATATATTTTGAAAAGGTGAATTACAAAACACTTTCTAACAACTGGTTAAAATCTTTTTGAAATGCAAAGAGATATCCATTTCAATGCATACACATGCACAGTCCTGCAATAATACCACATGGAATTGCATCTCCAGCTCCTAATGTAGGAGTACCAGCCCTAACTGGTTTGATTCCCTGACGCCCTACTTATCCTTTCGACATTGTTCCTCAACAATGGGTATACACTTGTTTACGTAAGAGATAAGAGTAGCTAAGGTCTCAGAAGCTGTGTTAGTACTTGTGTGTGAAATAAAGGAATTCATGGTTTGGCGCCCTTATCGTAGTAATATGCATGAGAAAATGTTAAGAGTGTTGTTAAACCCCAATTGATCAATAGACATGTGTAATGATTTGTTAGTAATAAGAGTGATTTTATGACATGTAAACCTATATACTTAATATTTTATCTACTTTTCTAATGTTAGATATATTTTGAAAAATATTTATATTCCTTTACTAGCAATTGATTGTTTGTATAGAAATCATTACTTAATGAAAATACATTCTTTCACACGAGGTGAAAACCACAGAGGAGCCAACAAAAACTACAACAACAAAGACAACAACCAAATCTACAAAGACTACAATGACTGTTACGTCTATAACAACACCAAAAGTTATAATGACAACAAGAGCTACAATGATAACAGAGGCTACAACGTCAAAAGCTACAACAAAGGCTGCTATAATAACAAAGGCTACAACAACAAAAACTACAATAACTAAGGCTACAACAACAATAAAGGTTTCAAGAATTTCTACAACAGGAGGGGGTGCGCTAACAAAAATGGAAGAGACAACCACAATGTGGAGAAAAACAAGTCTTGGGCTGAAAGATACCCTGGGACAAATGACAGAAGCCTTTTATATATTACTTGTTTGTTTATTTTCAGCTTAAGTTTAATAATTTTTCTGTTAAGATACAAAATTAAAGATTCTTGCCCTCCCTTTAAAACAAATTCCTCCATACCCTCACATAATGCCCCAAGTACATCATCGACAATTGATGCTGACTTTTCTGAAGATGGCTATGTCAGTCCTTCTGGTCCTATTCCCACTGAACCTGATTATATGGATATAGATGAAATTACCTGTAGTACTAATCTGTGAAATTATCAAATTTAATAGACTGTGTAACTTTTCATTCTTACAGGGGAAATATTTTATTGACTTGTCATGCAAAAAGGACCCAGTGGGAAGACTGAACTTAAGCAAAAGATTTATCATTCCACCTTGCATATTATTATTGTCAAAGTGCAACTTCCAGATCACCTCTGCTTGATCAAATCTCTTTTTTAAAAATTCATTATACTGGTTTCTAAGACAGATCACATTTGTATTAATAAACATGATTTGTCTAATAAGATATTCCTTACAAATAGTAGTATGCCCTTACTATAGCACAGTTGGTTAGGCATTAGACTTCTAATCTGGTAGTCGTGGGTTCAATCCCCACTGACGGCATATATCCTTTCTGACATTTTTCTCTCACCAATAAGTAGATAATCGTAAACCTATGTAAGATTGCAACCCGAGGCTAGGAAAGGGTGTAATGGTAGTATGGGTGAGAGAAATAACAGGAATCCATTGTTAGGTGCTCCAGCCGTCACAATATAACTGCAAGATTGTTGAAAGCAGCGTTAAACCCCATTCAAAAAATCAAAACCTATTGAAGTATGAGAAAAAACACAGTCATCTTGTTTGGTTGAATCACTACTTTTTGGGTTTTTTTTTAAATTTAAGACAATACATTGCCTCCAAAAGTGTGACAACACAATAAAAATTGTTAAGAAGGAATTATTTGATTATATTTTTTCTTGACAAACTCCAAAATTGTCATTATTAATAAATTGTACAAAGCCGTGTAAAACCTTAATTCAAACCCCTTAACATATCTTTTCAGTTATAGCACTTGGAGGAGTGTTGGTGGCAGTTTTGACTGTTTTAACCATAGTCACCTATCGTTGTCATAGGTTATATAAACAATGGAAGCAAATGCAACTGGAACAGTCAAGAGTAACTGAAATGGTCATTTTGCTAGCCTCAGAACAGCCTCTCCCAATCCAGTCTACCTCAAACCAGCCTACCCTAGACCAACTAGAGTCCTCCAGTCGTAGCCTCCCCACCGAATATGATTCTTCCCAACCCTCTGAAATTGCTCCTACCAGTACCACTGTCAAAACCCATGATTATAATCTGAGGAGTGGTGATTTAAATGTTTAGTCATATAGTGTAGTAAATGAAGATTTTTTTTTACTTTTAGCAAGAAACAAACATTACAGCGCAGTTGGTAGCACGTTGGACTGTAAATTTAGAGGTCCTGGGTTCGATTCCGGACAGCAGCACTCATTCTTTCCGTCTTTGTCTCACACCAATGGATTGATAACGTAGATCTATGTGAGATAGCAGCTGGAGGCTAGGAAAGGATGTGACAATAGTATTGGCGAGAGAAATATCAGAAATCCATTGTTAGGTGCTCCAGCTGCGTGATATAACTGAAAAATTGTCAAAAGCAGTAATAAAAACTCAATTCAATCAATCAATTGTTTTTTGACAAGTCTTATCTCAGTGTTGTTTTGAATGTGACTCGATACAATCTAATTTTTTAGATAATCTTTTAGGACAGATATATTTGAATTTAGTGAGCCTATTCTCTCTTCCTGTGAGAGAATCCAAATGTAACCTCTGGTTGAAATATATTGGAGAAAGTTTCTTTGTAATATAGCCGCCGTCATAGCGCAGATGGTAGTGCACGAGACTTCCAAACTTCAAATCATGGAAAGTCATGGGTTCGATCCCCGGCGGTGGCACATATCCTTTTCGGCATTTGTCTCACACCAATGGGTAGATAATCGTAAACCTATGTGGGATAGCAGCTGGAGGCTAGGAAAGGATGTAATGGTAGTACGGGTGTGAGAAATACCAGGAATCCATTGTTAGGTGCTCCAGCCGCCGCGATATAACTGAAATAATGTTGAAAGCGGCGTTAACCCCATTCAATCAATCAATTCTTTGTAATAACGATCGCAGATCGTGTCTTGCGAAGCAAGACACGATCGAAGATCGTTTCGCGGTAGTACCGTCTTTTGTTATTTTTTTAAAGACGATTGTGAATATAAGTGAATTAGACCAGACCCGCATTTTTACTATGAGAAAATTTTTTGTGTAAATTTTCGGCGTAAGGGCGCCGCAGCAAATGATTTGATTGGTAAAAATTGCCAGGGTCAAAGGTCAAGAAGAAGAAATAAAATCTAAATTAAATTCTGGATACAGAATAACTAGTTCTGAAATAAGATCACACCGAAACGGTATCGGCTTCGAAAAAAATCTTTGTATTTTTACTGAAGGTTATTCACTCCGACGGAACTATCTGTCATCGTCCGTTTCGCGCGTTTTGGTAAGTCAAATTTAACTTGATCTACAGTACTGTTTAACTCAAAGCTCAGGATAATTTGAATGAACTTTTGCCCATTCAAATTATACAATTTATTTTATTCTTAACAGATTGAATAAACACTGCATTGGTTTGTACTTGTTCCCTAACCGCAATTGACATAGGGCAGGTGGGTGGGGTGACCTCCACTGGACTTAAGAATGAGTTTACAGTAAGCCCTTTCTCAGCCTATCAGTTTCAGACCTGACTTATCTATCTATCTTTTTATACTGTCTAACTCCCCCTTTGGATATTACTGGCAGGTGATACACTCACAATCCAGATGTTATCACGTCCCTGAAAGAGAGGCAGTGGCTGAATCCCACTGCTACCCACTTTTACAGCTGGGTAGACTGGGGTTGGCTATTAAGTGTCTTGCTCATGAACACACCCCGTTGACGTTGGGGCTAGAACCTGTGACCTTCAGATCACGGGTCGAGCACGTATACCACTCAGCTATCGAGGCAGACTTTTAACCAACATTGACTTTGGTGCATTTGACTCTCAGAAGTCAGGATAGAAATACTATTGAGATGAAGAGAAGTTGCTTTTCATTATCAATTTCTTCTTTGCCAGGAAAGTTCTCCATGATTGTACTTCTTCGGGCGTCAGACAGGATCATTATGTGGTAATGAGTTAACCCATAATCAATTCCACACAATGCTGCTTTTGTAACCCCCCCCCCTCTCACACAAAAAAGGCTTTGTAAGTCATGATGAAATAATAAAGAAAAGGCTTGTTTAAAGCAATTTCCTTCATTATCATCAATGTTTTCTTCCCAAAAAGACCAGGAATGTAGAGATTACATTGACCAAATATTACTATCAGTATCAGCAGTTTCTTGACCCCTTTTCCCACAAGCAAATTCTCTTTTTCATACAATATTTTCTACCTCATAGGATGTTTTCATTTCAAATTGCATCCAAAATTTAAGTGCCATCTGCAACCCCTTTCATTTTGAACCAGTCTGAGTTTTTAAAAACAGGAAAGGGTTTAATTTGAAACTGTCCAACTGTCTGGTAACAGGTTAATTTGTTTATATGGTTGCTAATATTTGAAACCTATTCAGACTGCTAGCTTTGTTGTGAAGGTCCGTTACTATGAATGAATACATTGTTGTGCCATTGTTCATGAAAGAGATGGATAATCAAGAAATAAATAATTCTTTATTATCCATCATTTTAACCCATTTCCACTCAGTGACTTTAGATTGTCATCTCAGGGAAAAAGACTAGCAGGGGCCCAGTTGCCCATGGTCCCTAGATTTTAGGCTGGGCCCCTAGACCTTTTGAGAAGATGCCTAAACCTCTAATATTAAATATTGAATTTTGGCAGGCTGGGTCGTTAGGTTGAAATTAATAGTCTTTTTCCCTGCATCTGCAACTTCTTTCAATTTAGGTCAGTCTACTAGAATGTTGCCGTCTGGTAATGGGTTAAAGCTTAATTGGTGACAAGGGTTTTAATTTTTATCCCAATTTGTTGTCTTTTAACCCCTATTTTTGCAAAGCGGAGGGTATAAAAACCCAATAAAAAATCTTAGTGGGACACTGATGGCAGGGATTATAAGAAGTTAAGGACACGGGTTTTGTGAGCCTGAAACTCGCAAATTTGCCAGGGCTCTCAAACCTTTCTGATGTATGTCCAATGAATCCTCTTAGACTCACCCTCAACTTCAGGAAGGAACTGTATAAGGTTTTTATGGCCATAGGGGTCAATTGGTTTTCAACATTTAACCTCAGGGCTTTGAATTGAATGTTTCAGATTCAGGCTGTGCGGTACCACAGTTGGTAGGGTGTAGGACTCCTAATCATGGGGTCATAGGTTTGATTCCTGGCTACAAAAATTACTCTCTCTAATATTAATCTACCACCAATAGGTGGATTATGGTAAACCTTTGTTGGATGAGCAGCTGGAGGCTTAGAAAGGATAAAGTGATATTACTGGTGTACCAAGAATCCTTGGTAAGGTGCTCCAGCTGTAACAATATGACTGAAATACAGTTGGAGTTAAAATCATTAAGTCCATCAAACAATGTTTTTAGCCATTACCACACAATCCCACACATGCTATGTAGAAAATGATCAGTTAAAAACATTGTGAGAAAAGAAGAAATTGTTTGTAATAAGCAATTTCTTTGAACTTTTCTCATAATGTTTTCTACATTATCTGGCACTTATTTTCTAAATTATAGAAGTTTTTAATTTTGTCTACAACCTCTTCAGACACATTACCACATCAGAAAATTTTAGACTTGTCTGAGTGGAAAGAAGGTGATGGCCTCCCAAATCTGAACCCATTATAAAGGCAACAATGTTTTAGACTAGGCTAAACTGAAATAAGGTGCAGAAAACATTTCAAAGTCTGGTAGGTAGAAATCATTGTGAAGAAAGTAGAAATTGACTTAGCAATTTCTCTTTTTACCACTAAAAACTTTGATACTTCAAAGCTTCAAAAATCAGAATTGTGCATTAATGAGTTATGCAATGACCCTTATAATACAAAGTAACAATCACTTGAGTCCCTGGAGGGGACGATTAAAATCCTGCAGCCTGGAAATCGAATTGGATTGACTTAAAAAGCTGCTCATCATTTTCTCTCAGGCCTCTTTGTCATTTTTGTAACTTAACCCTTTAACAAGTGAATATCTGTTTAGATCTTGCTGTCCTGTCACTGGAGTACTCTCCATACTGATCTAGTAATTGTTAATCAATATCTATTTACCATTTTCCTAAAGGATGGGTCACCCAGCTATCCATGATGTCATGCAATGGTTTTGAGTTGTCATCAAAATTTTAACCCTTGTTATGCTGTGTAAATTACCTTACTGAAATGCTGTAAAATCAAAGGGATGAAAGCACCGATAGAACTTGTTGTTCAAAATTCAATATTTCTTTTAGAAATCAACTTCGTAAACAACTCTGGCGGGGAAAGTACAAGCAGTAGGTGTAGACTAAGATCAGGCTGATCTTTCTCTACAGCTCCTGCCAAAACCGGAATATTCCGGGTTCAGAATGACAAGGGTTAAAATTCAGAAATTTTGAATTTCATATTATAAATAGAAGATTGTTGAAATTGACATTAATCAATTACTTTTGGTTGGTTCAAAATGGATTAAACTGATGTTGCTAGACATTCAATCAATCAGGACCCTATAAAATGTGTCTCCTTATTCAAAATCATGTATGGGGGTTCGATTCCCTCCCCAGATGTTATAAATAGCTGGTGCATAAAGGGACAAATTGTCTGGTGGTCCCACATGATTTTGAATTAAAACAAAAAAACAGATACCTTATTGAATGAAATAAACCATTTGGAAACCAAGATAATGAACGAAAGTCACTGCCACTGGCCTTATTGCAATGCAAAATGATTGGCACCAGGATGTTATATTTGGTGATTAATATAGACTGAAGAAAAGTGTTTGATTAATGTCTTAGTTGCCATGATTTTTCACCAGGATTGCATATTTTCTAGTTTTACTCTGATTGATGAATCCGCAGATACCAAGGTCTAGGTCATTCAACAAGGTCAAGGTCATTTGTCAAGCTAAAACAACTTCAAAAACTTACTTAAAAACCTTAACATTTACAATTACTTCAAGCCTATTTAAGATTCATTGCTCATATTTGGCACAATGATGGAAATGGGTTAATGGGAAAATTCTTTTTTAAATGCTTTGTCATGCTGTATAAATAACCTTACTGAATTGCTGTAAAACAAAAGGGCTGAAAGCACTGATAGAATAGTTCAAAAACCAATATTTCTTTTAGAAATCAATCTCATAAAAACTTATGTGCAGGTTGTTCTTGGTCTACACCTGCCAAAACTGAATTATTCCGGATTAGCATGACAAGGGCTAAAACTATTCAATTTATTCATTTACATACCCTGCTGTAGGCAGGGCGAGGCTTATCTTGGCCAAAATTGTATCTGTCCATCTGTATGTATGTTTATTTTTTTTAACTTGAATTCTTTCAGATTTTTGGGGGAAAATTTCACAGAATATATGTCATCAAAATAATTGGGTTATGCAATTCTTACTGGATCACAGAAAACTAGCTTGTTAGCTTCTTCTACTTGTTCTGCTGAATCCAGTTAATTCAGTTGATAACACCCTATGCTCATATTGCACAAGTGACCGTGATATAGCTGAAATATTGTTTGACCCATTTCCACACAATGAAGACTTTTGACCCCCCTCCCCCCCAAAAAACTATTGAGAAAACATTGTATGATATGAAGAAATTGCATGTAACAAGCAATTTCTTCATTTAAAACAATGTTTTCTGTCCAGAAAGTTGATCATTCTTAAATTCTATTAGCTTCAAAATGTCGTCTGCAACTCCTTTGAATTTGGACTTGTCTAACATTTTGCCATTTGGTAATGGGTTAATTGCTGTTAAACTTCAATCAATCAATCAATCAATCAATTTTACTTATCCTAACATGATGATGGATTTAGATGCAATTTTCATAATATGTATATCATCGATTGGCCTTTTGCAAACTGAATAGTTTTAGCTCAACTGAACACAACATGCTCAAGGTGAGCTTTTGTGATCATGCCTTGTCCGGCGTGCAACATGTTTAGTCTGTCAACTTTTTATGTGTACTCTAGAGGCCAAATTTTTGGGTCAAATGCGATTTTTGTCCTTATATTTGTCTCCATAAATTCCCGGTCAAGTTTGATTCCTTGGGGTAAAACATTAGGTCAAATCTTAGAAAATACCTTATGTTCACTCTAGAGGCCAAATTTTAACTCAAAATTTTAATGTCTTGATATTTGATCAGAATATTTATCGTAATAAATCCCGGCCCGCTGTCATAACGCAGTCTGTAACCACTCCAGCCGCCGCGATATAACTAGAATACAGTTAAAGTGATTGATTGAATGAGAGTTAACGCCACAGTATTTCAGTCAGCGGCTGGAGACCTAACAACGGATTCCTGGTATTTCTCTCACCAGTACTACCATTACATTCTTTCCCAGCTGCTATCCCACTTAGTTTTACGATTGTCCACCTTTTGGTGAGAGATAAAAGTCTGAAGGACATGTGCCGCCGCTAGGGATCGAACCCATGACATACTCTTATTGAAGATTAGGTCCTTGATTACTTTAACCTCGTTTCTCTATCATTATAACGTTTGACAAGAAGATAACTGAACAAAACAATACTTTGCTAGCTTACAATACTTTTCAGTACTTTGATTTTAAATACATGTACATATCAATGACTGAGAAAACAAAACAACAAAAACACCATTTCATATGATCTCTTGGTTCCTCAGTCAAATTTGGGTACCAATTGCCTAATCCTTTGCTATTTCGTAAAACTCTGAAAAAATTTTGGCTATAAAAGGATTACACTACACTGTAAAAAATAATTCGGCACTTTACACCAATATTGGTGGCAACTTTGCTGCCACCAATAATGGTGTAAACTTACACCTGTTTTAATACGGGAAAAGTCACACCAAAATTAGTGTACAATATATCTGTGTTAAGTGTAAAGTAACACTGTCAAAGTGTTTTTCAAGATATATAGGCAGAAAAAAATGTTACACCATTATTGGTGTCAGCAGAGTTGCCACCAATAATGGTGTATCTTTTCATCACTATTAGATTTTGTTAACGCCATAATTAGTGCTACATAACACTAACAGACAGAGGAAAATGACTTATGATTGACTGCGTTTTTTTATGGAAATTAGATTGACAGGAACCCAGGGTTTGGCCAATCAATCTTTATCAATTTTCATTTAACACATTCCCTTACAATCCAGCTTTATGACACCCCTGAAGAAAAAGCTTAGAAAACATTGTAGAAAATGACAAAATGTTTGTTCCAACAAATGTCCAAAATGGTTTCAAACCTGAAAGACAAAGATATTAAAAAATCTCATCAACTATACATTGTCGTCCACATCTCGTTTGAATTTGGACCAGTCTTAAATTTCGTTACCTGGTAATGGGGTGAAGTCTAAAAAACAGCAAAGATAATAAAATCCAAAACACATTAAAAGTTTACCTTTTATTAAACAATGACCAAACTGACGAAGTAAGCATCCAACAGTATTTGTCTACACATGGTAATTGAAATTACTAATTTTAGTTTTAAAAGTATATGGTCCATAGGCTAGAGTATTATTGACAGCAATATTGAATCAATATAAAATAGATTTCTTATAAAACAAGTTTCACAGAACTTTCATAATCAAATCTCTGGAAGCATGATTTCCTTTGTCAATATTTGTGCCCTAATTCAGTTCAGGAATCAAAGAGGGACACATGTACTTGCAGATATTTTTTTCTGTTTGTGATTTATCATACTCTACCACTATAATTATCAATTGAAAACAAAATAACATTTGTTGTCCATATCAAGTTATGGTACATCATGGACTATAAAAGCTTGCATATTAATGTGTTAAGAAATGCCAATGTACATTGAATCAGAGTATTGATCACCAATACAGGGTCAATAATATTGTCAGTCTACAGGATTGACACTAGTATTGATCATTTATTGCTGTTATTGAAAATTGATCAGTACATCTATTACATATTATTATTGTCAATAGTATTGACAATTTATGGGTTGTTTAAGACCCATTATGTGTGCATACAACTTTTTCAATAAAGTCTGATAACAAAAACTTTGGTGAATGTGGAATTGAACTTTTTTCCCTTTCTTATTCCTTCATAAATCATAATTGATTTTAGTGGTCTACAATAGACTACTCAGGAAGTTTTGGAGAAGAAAAAATGCTCATAATTATCCTTTTCTTTTGATTTCTTTTTAGCTAACAAAGTGTCAGCTTTGATAGATTAAGTTAACGAATTTTTGTAGTCTTATCAAAGTTCAACAAGTACAAACTGCCACTGGAGGCATAATCACTAATTCCACTGAATTCCTACAACATAAAAAGTAGTTCTCATGTATTTCAGGAATAATGCAAACTCTATTTAAATTGTAGAGAAATCTTTCAAAAGCATGCTATTTAACCCTTCCCTATCAATTCCGCTTTTTAAGCATCTCATGAAATAACTTTGGAAAACATTGTGGACAAAGAAGAAATTGCTTGTTACAAGAAATTTCTCCATTATTCACGATCTTTTCTTTCCAAGGGAAAGATTTCCAAATTCAACCAACATGAAATTGTCATCTGCAACTTCTTTCAATTTGAACGAGTCTAACATTTTGTCCTGTTGTAAAGGGTTAACTCCTGGGTTACTAACCTCGTTTATTTATCATGATAACCTTTAGCAAAGAAGAATACTTAACAAAACTATGCTTTGCTAGCTTACAGTACTTTCAGTACTTTGATTTATCCATATGTTGGACCTACAACTGCAAAGAAGTTCTTCTTTTTCTGAAAGTCTTTTTAAACTGGATCAGTCTAAATTCATGAAATATATCAATAGGCTAAATATTGTATGTGGTTTGAGCCAAGTTTGTTCTTTAGTCGTCTTCCTCAAGGAGCAACAACTGGGCCCAAGATTATAAAACTTATTTTACACTAAGCAAAAAATTTACCCAAGATTTTAATTTAGATGAATGTTTTCCCTCACCAATAACTGTACAATACATTTTACAGATAACAACTTATTTATATCATCTTTAATTCTAAAGCATTAATGATAGCAGAATTACAGATTTCATCCTAAGTTGCAGATTGAGTAATTTCTCAGTTGAGCATGAGGAAAGTTATGTAGACAACAAAACAACATAAACAAGTGCATGTCCCCCACCCGATTAAAAAAAAGTATTTTCTATAGTTAATCTTTTCCCAAACTGGACCTGGAATTGACGTCCCTAAGAGTAAGCCTAGGAAAACATCAACATTTTCTCCTTTTTCTTCAATATTTTCTATACTTTAATGTTCATTATTTCTTTATTAAATAAGATTCCTTTTGTCCTCAGCAGCAGCTTTAAATTTGGCCTAGTCTAAATTTTTGCTGTTAAGGAAAGGGTTAACCAAATTTGGAGATATAAATATAGGCAAGATAGAGAAGACAATAAATAAAAGAAGATGAGTGCAAAAGCGCACAAGTAATGATCAAATGAAATTGTCGAACTAAATGATGTTCCAGACACATCCACTTATCATGGTTGTTATATGTTGAAAATGTAAAATTAGACATGTCAAAGGACAGTAACTGAAAAAAGGGCATTGCAAACTTTGAAGTTGCTAGCACTTATGGTTTAGGAGATATGTTCAAAAAAAAAAGTACAGGTTAAAACAACAAAGGGCAATAACTTGAAAAAAATGTGCAGGATAGAGTAACGGTTCTTGTACACGACACTTCTCCACATTGTAATCTATAAGTGTGTCTAGTTTGAAGTTGCTAGCACTTATGGTTTAGGAGACATGATCCAGACAAAAATGTGACCAATGGGCAGATGGACTCAATCCAGCAAATCTATAGTTCCCCAACCAGTAACCAGTGGGGGAATAAAAAATCTTTTGTCTTTCCTGGAAAATCGTGCTAGTATCTCTTTCGAAAAATTTTTTTTTCTAAGTGCAGTATCATAAAAGATGAGTTTCTTAAACATGATTACCTCAACTAAATGCTTAACATAAATGAGATCTTATTTGACTATATATCAGATAACCTTGATCTTTAAGATTTAATACAATAAGTTTAACCAAACAAATGAATACATGTTTCACAGCTTGATAACCACTTTGACACAACAAATGGCTCTGTTAGAAATAAAAATTCTTCTACTCAAGTCTTAAATGTTTTTTAGTGGGAAACAATAAGTATTGCCTATATTGCCAATTCTATTTCTTTCTAAACTTAGTACAGGAAAGGGAAAATATAAATGGTGCTAAAATCATCTAACATACTTCCTCTATTAACCCATTGTGACAAAATAAAATTTTAGACCAGGCCTAAGTCAAAGAAGTTGCAGAAGACAATTATAAGTTGGTGAAATTTTTAAAGTCTTTACCTTTTGGGATAAAAAACATTGTGGATAATGAAGAAACTGCTAGTCACAAGCAATTTCCTCATTTTCAACAATGTTTTCTAAATTGTTCATATTGAGGGGTGTTTAAAAGTATCACTGTTTGAGAATGGGTTTAGTGGCCACGATTTATTTCTAGGTAAAAAACGAAAGAACTTTTCTTCTTACAATCTTAGAATTAATACAAAAGTTGTGAAAATACTGCTTGGACTGCGGAGGGGTTAAACCGTTTGTGTATAAACTTACAGAATAATGAAAATTAACCCTGGTCATTCTGAACCCAGAATATTCCTGATTTGTGCAGTTTTTACTCAGTAAACACGAACTGTTTGTCCTTTTCAGGTCAGAGTTGTTTATGAAATTTATTTTATTGACACAAAACTACTTCATCCTGCGGTTTTAGTCCTTTGACTATAATGCGATTCTGAAAAGTGATTTTATTCAGCATGACAAAGGTTAACAACACACCAAAAGTGATTCACAAAAAGCGCAGAACTGATACCAGCTTGACATTCTCTTTCCCATATCAAGTTAGATAGTCGCATTACAGGAAATACAAGTACTTAAATAATGGGTGGATTATCGAGAAATATCCATAGATTATCACTTGGTTATCTCACCACCAAACCAGCAAAAATTACCAATAGATAACCCTTCTTTCGTTCATAACACCCTATTGAACGTTATATGATTCTAGCCAATTAAGCACATGACAACATGATGTTGCCTAGTAATCACCAGCAAAATGATGCACTTAAAGAGAATTTGTCCTAAAATTGTCACATTTCGTCTCATTTTTGCTTTAAGGAAATAGAATAGAATTGTTTGCTTATTACTTAAGATCAATAAATCTTTCAAATCGTGAACAACAAAAGCTATATTTTCACTCATGGCTTTGCCACTTATGAAATAAAGTTTTCATTGTTCACTAAATAAAAGATAAATCAATCTTGCACTGAAACAAACAATTATCCTCTATTTACTTACTTTTTTATGAATCCAAAAAATAAACTGATTAAGATTTGACTGTCAAATTACAGAGAATTTCCTTAATCAGCCATAAACTCTGGAATAGCCGATTCAATAAAGTACATTTGAAATATGAAAACCCTAGCACAAATCCATTAAGCAAGAGGCCAGAGACACTCTACTGACTATCAATTTTTTTCTTAGTTTAATCTGGTATTTTAGGAACATTATTACTTTAAAAGAATTTTTAAACCGAGAATAACCAAGCAGACTTCCTCTCCTTCAATATATTTTTAGTATAAATCCTTAGGACTCCTTTTCCTGTGTTTTTGTTCAATTTTCACACAGAATGTTCCTTACACCCATGGAATCAACCCATGGAAGTTTCAAGAGAATCAGTTTATATTTGTGAGCTTTCATGTAAAAACTGAGAATATTTTGAGTGAAAAACAGTAAGGCCCCTTTTCCAGTGTATTCCATGGGATCTATCATATTTTTACAAATGTTGATTGATTGAATTGGGTTAAACGTCACTTTTAACAGTATTTCAGTCATATCGTGGCGGCTGAAGCACCTAACAATGGATTCCAGGTATTTTTCACACCAGTACTACCACTGCATCCTTTCCTAGCCTCCAGCTGCTATCCCACTTAGGTTTACTATTATCCATCTATTGTTGAGAGACAAATATCAGAAAGAACATGAGCCGCCACTAGGGATCGAACCCATGACATCCCATGATTGAAGATTGGGAGTCTGATGCACTACCAACTGCCCTATGACAGCGGCACCAATTTTTACAAGAAACCATTTTTATGACCTTATAACCATCCTGTTAAAGTTTAAAGAAAATAAGATAATATTTTTGGACTTAATTGCATATCACCCCCTAAATTGGGTGAAATTCCATTAGGCCCCTTTTCCTGTGTTTCCCAATAGATTGACCCCATTTTCAAAGGGAACCTTCCTTATGACCTTACAATCATTCTGTGAAAGTTTCATGAAAATTTGTGGACTTTTATCGCTTAAAGAGAACATTTAGAGTGACTATCCATAAGGGCCATTTTCCAATGTTTTCTATCGGATCCACACCATTTCGATAAAAACCTGAGATAATTGTGGACTATTGCATACACAAGAATATTTTGAGTAAAATTCCATAAGGCCCCTTTTCTCAGATCTACCTCATTTTCGAAAGGAACCTTCCTCATGACCCTACAATCATCCTGAAAAGTTTCAAGGAAATCTGGTAATATTTGTAGACTTTTATCACATTAACGAGAATATTTTGAGTAAAAAATCCGTAAGGCCCTGTTTTCAGTGTTTTCCAAAAATCAGCCAAATTTTCGAAAGGAACCTTATCATCCCAAAATCATCCTGGGAGAGCTTCAAGGAATTCCGATAATATTTGTAGGCTTCATCAGGTAAACGAGAATTTTTTATGGATAGACGGGCGGGAACCATGTCATTGATACAGCTCTTCTGACCTTTGGTCAGTAGAGCTAGAATTATGGCAGGTGTTGAAGAATTCAATATTGATAGATATGACCTTTAGAAATGATCATGGCCTTGTCTGAGGATCTAAGTTTTATATATCAACAAATAGGTTTTACCAAATGTTAGTAATAAACATTCAATAACTATAGCCAACCTTTAAATTTTGTTTAAAGTTTAAAAGATTTATTAAAGTTATCTTTTAGATGAAGAGATAGGACAAGAATTTATATACCCCTGATCTATTTAGACTTGACCACTGTGAAAGTATGAGCTCAAGTCAATAGCTCAGAGTGAAAATGTTGTATCTGCCTATAAACATTTAGACAGTTACAAATGTTTCACTATGAGCCATCGAAAAATTGTGTGATATACCTTTGTGTAAGTATGAAAGAGTCCCTAGCTTCTTTATCATTTAACTGCCAAGGCAATTCATTTTCTTTACATATTTCAGTATTAACAAGTGCATGTTGCATCGCAATGCAATACAGGAGTCCTCCACCAGATTAGAAAAAGGATTTTTTATTCTTAGCCTTTCCCCAAAACAAGACCTGGTTATGACGACCCTAATAGTAAGCTTTGGAAAACATCTAGAGAAATGAAGAAAATGCCAATAATTAACATTTTCTCCTTTTTCTCAAATATTTTCTGAACTTCAATTTTCATTAATTCTATATTTGAAAACGTCACTTTTGTCGTCTTTTGCATTTGGGAAGGGTTAACCAAATTTGGAAATATAAGGTAGACAAGACTGAGACCACGACTATAAATAAAAAAAGATTATCATCAAGCCTATGGAAAGCCATGACTGGCTTTGACATCCCCAGCAGAAAATGCTTTCGAACTCGGAGGAAAATGCCAATAACCAGCAAATTATTTCACTTTCTAACATTTTGTAGATAAATTTAATTTTCATTATGGTGATTTGTTTTTTTGCAGCAGCTTTGAAATTGAAGATGTGTAAAATTTCATTGCATGGAAAAGGTTTAAATTTAGAATGTTTCAATTTGAAAGTGTCTGCAGATGAGCATTAAGGATATAATAAAGAAAGGATTTGTTTTATGATACATCACAGGAAATATAGAGGGACAAGAGCCATGTCGGACATGGCCATCTCCCCCATAAAAACTTGATAGTAAACTGAGTTGTGATTCTTGTACACTGCACTTCTCCTTAATGAGATCTATCCACCTATGAAGTTTCAAGTTGATAGCATTTATACTTCAGGAGATATGCCACGGACAAAATCTAAGTCTTTCAAACAACAAAGGGCAATAATTCCAAAATTATGCAAGCAAGAGCTGTGGTTCTTGTGCATTGCATTTCTCCTCCATAAGATCTATCCACCTATGAAGTTTCAAGTTGATAGCTATTATACTTTCAGAGATGTGCCCCGGAAAAAATCTAGGTCTTTAAAAAAACAAAGGGCAATAATTCCAAAATTATGCAAGCAAGAGCTGTGGTTCTTGTGCATTGCATTTCTCCTCCATAAGATCTATCCACCTATGAAGTTTCAAGTTGATAGCATTTATACTTTAGGAGATATGCTCCAGACAAGCTTAGTGATGGAATGACGGAGGGAGACCATTACTATTATCCCCTTTGCCGAAATGGCGGGGGATAAACAGGAGAATATGCAGGTTGTCAGCATTCTTCTCTTTTGCTTCAATGTTTTCCAAAGCTTTTTCTATAAAAAGGACCTCAAAACCAGGTCCTGTAGGGTGCAAAAGCGCCAAGTAAAGATTAAATGAAATTGTCAACATAAATGCAACACTGAATTGCTTCTTAAAACTAAATGCAGAATTTGTCAATTTTTCTTGAACTTTGTATGGCAATTTCATATCAGACAATGAGTCGTAATATGCAAGAAGGGGCAAACTTCGGATCCTCTTTCTAACTCTCAACTTCGGTGACAACATCAGCCAAGTCAAAGAGTTTTCTGAATTCTAACCTTTTTCATGAAAATTTTCTACTCTTTTAACTAAGGAATGATGTACAATTTCAGGGGCTGAAAACCTATCTTCTAACCTATCCCAAATTCTTGCTAAACTTCTTCCGGGAAAATTTGCATTGAACCTGTGTGTAGTCAAGGCTTGTTAACCCTCTCCTGTTTTGCGTTTCAAAGGTTTTGCAGATGAAAATTTAAAGTAGATTTAATTTGAACAAGAGCCATGTCTGACATGGCCATCCCCCGCTGTAAAAGCTTGATAGTAAACTGAGTTGTGATTCTTGTACACTGCACTTCTCCTCATTGAGATCTATCCACCTTGAAGTTTCAAATTGATAGCAATTATACTTTCAGAGATTTGCTCCGGACAAAATGTAAGTGTTTAAAACAACAAAGGGCAATAACTCAAAAATCAAGCAAGAGTTGTGTTTTTTGTGCACTGCACTTCTCCTCAATGAGATCTATCGACCTATGAAGTTTCAAGTTGATAGCAATTATACTTTCAGGTATATGCTCCGGACAAGTTTAGTGACAGAATGATGGACGGAGACCACTACTATATCCCCTTCGCCGAAACGGTGGGGGATAAAAATAGCCATTTAGTAGGGTAGAAAATAATGTGGAAAAATAAGTAATTGCTTGTTACAATCATTTTCTTCTTTTTCTACAATTTTTTCTCAATTATAAATTTACAGGGACATAAAAACCAGGGATTGAACAGGAAAGGGTTAACTTGAAATAGTCCCAAAATATTTAATCAAAAGGTTCATTTCTTTCCAAGCTGCAAACTTAGCCCGGTAACAACACTTAGGAAAATTGCTCTCAAGAGCATAAAAAATGATGGATTATCATCAAACTTCAGTAATCTATTAAGAAGTAGCTCTTTCTCAACTCATTACCAGACTGCAAAGTCTTAGACTGGTCCAAATTGAAAAGAGTTGCAGACGACATTTTAAAGATTATGAAATAGTAGATTTTTTTAACTTTCTGGGTAGAAAACATTACAGAAAATGAAGAAATTGCTTGTCACAAGCAATTTGTTTGTTTTACACAATGTTTTCCCAGTTGTTTTTCTTGAGGGGCATCCAAAAGCGCCACTATGTGGGAGTAAATTAAATGAATGTGACTTGTGATGGGATGTTTACACTTGTTTTTGACGACACAAATTTATTGGCATCTGCTCTTAAAGGAACACTTATCAGATAATCATCAACTTTAGCAAATGAATTTATGAAACATTCTGTTTTCTCAACGGAAGTGAAAGGTAGAACTGTCGAATTCAGTTTACGCTATAGATTAATCTCAGATCTTTCTAGTGACCTTTCAAGTTCTGCCTCTATATAGGCAATGTTCTTTTGATCTTCACAGCTTTGACTCTTGGTCTTTCTTTTCTAAAACCAAATCAATCTTTTGTTTTCCAAATAACATGATGCATTAAAGGATTCCTCCTTGCATAAGTCATTTTCTTTCTCTATTAAAAGGTATTTCGAATATTCCTTACAAACATCCATTAGTTTGACTTTCATTTTATTCAACTCAGCCCTTAGTGCTGCCTGCTCTTCTTGATTTTCAGTTTTTGTACATAATATCAACTATTTATCGATATTCTCTCTCATATTTATCAATTTCTGTCTGAAGTGCAGCATATTTCATTGAATAGTTGTTCACCCTTATCTGTCCACTCCTCACACGATCTCTAGCTGTGGTGCCTATGTCTTCCATAAAATAAATATGAATCTTCCTTTACTGGTGCAGCCTTGTTCACATCTTTATAGGATTTTAACTCTTATTCAAAGTGCTTTATGCGCAGGTTTCTTACTGTACTGGCACTCAACATGATAAGATTAGAAGACTGTTTTCCCATCCCATCTTTATTAGCCATTGTATAATTTGTAGGAAACTGAAATACAAATACAAAAATGCCTCATAATATCTCGGTCTATCTTGTATGACCTCTAAATCAAGTACCCACAGCATAGGGACAACACAGGGTAAATTGTTTGCAACATGACAGTAAACAACTGAATATTCACTACCATGATGCAACCAATACCAAGACTAGAACATGACAAAATGTTTATTCAAACAAGCAAATTGCTTCAAATTCTCTCAAGGTACCACAAAAAGATAGCTATACCCATGGAGATTGCAGAAGTATGCATGTGGCTGTATTTAAATGAGACAGTTTGTAAAATAAGATACGGACCGAAATGCCCCATTATGCTTGACATCATAATCTGAAGACTATTAGGTAAACAATTTACAAATAAAATGATGAATTTAGTGGTAAATGGATTATCTACTAAACTTGTACTTTAAATACTGAAAGTGAAGCCTTTGTTCAACATGCACAACATGTGCTGAACGACCAGAGTCCACAATATCTGCGAATCTAAACTTCAAATTCACTGTACTATTCCTCAACAAACCCAACTTTAAGCAAAAAATTACTTGTAGGTCTATCTTATTGAATTAATCACCAAACAAGATGCATGTCTACCCTAAGAATCCACAGATAAGGTCAAGAAGATCTATTATAACAGAAAGGTGATTACTCCACCCAATATTTTTAGTAAACTGACAAGGGCTAAACACTTTCCATAATTAGATATTGATGCATGTAACAGGCCCTAGACTAAGAGAATATTAAGACTGAATTATTTGAGTAATTATTACCCTATGTACAGCCATCGATTGAAGGCAAATGTGAAGATACTCTTCTAACTTCATCGGTTTTGCTCACCGAAAACACAAGATGGCGCCACCAAATTCAAACTATTAGGGTCATAGACTAGGAGACCCATAGACTAGAGGGTTGGGAACACGAACAACCCTCGACATTTATTTATACTTAAATTGATAGTTATTCGTTTTCACAATCAGATCTACACATTGCTAAACAATGTGGCAATTTGAGACGTAATCGGACAACAATCTATGCCACAACTAATGAAAAAATAGCGTCACTTCTATGCTTTATGAAACGTGACTGATATAATCAAGATCATTATTAACTTCCTTTGAACAAAGGCTACTCTGCATGTCTATATTCTGGATGTGATCAGTGAAATGACGTTTATTTACCTTTGCGCTATCTGTCCTGCTTGAGCGATTGCAGTAGAATCATCAGTGACTCCAAAATGTACAAAAATCTCAAACGGATGCATTCACGGTAATAAGCGCAGCAATCTTTACCGGAAGTAACTCTAACAACCTCAGTAACACAGGGCGTTCAAAATTAACACCAATATTGATGTCGCTTTTACAAGTCGCGTTAAGATTTGAATCAAAGGCACGTATTATCATTTACAGCCTTTTTGTACAAATATGGTGAGCAATGTTAACCAAGGACAAGTTAAGTAACGAATTAGTTTTTTTGTGTGTGTGTATGTGTGTGTGTTATTGTTGTTGTGTGTATTTTGTTTTCATTCGAATTCAAGGATTTCTTTCCGGAGATAAGGCTGATTGGGATTTATTTCACAAATTGTTTATTTATACGCCATATGTCGCGTAATTCATATGAATGATTTCTCTTGTAAAGTGCATACTCAAATATATATTTGTGTGCAGAAATGTTACCCAGATTTCGATATTTCTGTGTATCTTTTCACAGCCGCGCTAAATTTTGGACTGAGACTTGTCCATAATACGTAAATAAACCTTTTCCAATAGCGTATATCTACACTCGTAGTGAAAAAATGCAGTTTACTTAAATTGGTATAAATATAAGCTCGTTTGTGCTTTTGCAAGATTTGCACCTAAAATGATTTGACTTGAAATCACCACCGAAAAGGTATTTAAGTTTCCCTGAACATAGCGAATATTAACACTAATGGTGAAGACAATTGCGATCTAGTTTAAAAAGAAAATTTACACCACAAATTGATTGAAGTTCCACCAATTTAAGAGTAAAGTCTCTCTGAATTATGCGTATAGTAACACTTATGGAGTAAACAGTTGTTAACAAGTGTAAAAGGAAAGTTAACACTCAAAATGATTGAAGTTTCAACATTGAAAGAGTAAAGTTTCTCTGAATTTAGCGTTAGGTAACACTTATGGTGTAAACTATTGTGAAAAGATTGTTTACACCAAAAATGGATTAAGGTTTCACCCCAGCAGGAGTATAGTTCCTCTGAATAGTGTAAACTATTGTAAGCTAGTGTGTAGGGAAAGTTTTCACCCAAAATGGAGTGATGTTTCACCATTGAAAGAGTAAAGTTTCTTGGAATGTAGCGTATAGTTACATTGATAGTGTAAACTATTGTTAACTAGTGTAAAGGGAAAGTTTACACCCAAAATGGATTAAGGTTTCACCCCTGAAAGAGTTAAGTTCCCCTTAATAGTGTAAACCATTGTAAACTAGTGTAAAGGGAAAGTTTACACACAAAATAGTGTGAACTTTCACCATTAAAAGAGTAAAGTAACACCAAATGTTCATTGCTGACTATACACTATTTTTCGTGTTATGTAACACTAAAGTCGAGGTAACTATTCTCAGAAAGTGCAAATTCACACCTACTTTGGTGTAGAGAAATGTTACACGAATATTGGTGTTGCTGTCAACCATTTTTGGTGTAAGTTAACACACTTTTTTTACAGTGTAGAAAATTTGAAGTGATAGAAATTTAAATAATGAATACAGTGTATTTCTTATTGTACTTAAGATAGCAACAATTTTCATTCCAAATGGTATGACATGATAGAGTTCGCATACATTTTGGAAGTTTTAACTGTCGATAATTTGAAACTGCGATCGTTCTGAGGCTTTGCCTTTTTCATATTATATATATTTTATGGAGTTCCCTGTGATCCTTATTTTGCTTATAGGATCACAAATGGGGTAGAAAAAAATATTCCCAAAAATTTTTTTGAACCTTTTCAATTGTACTTGTAAAACTTTTATTCTGTTCGCAACAGCAGGCTAATCTAAGCCTCAACTTCCTTTTTTGTGCATTACTATTGTAAAGAATACTTTAGCCTGAGTAATTGAAACGCATATAATTGTTTTTGAAAAAAAATTCAGAAAGGTAATGGATACTTTTGTTTATTCTGCTATGTATCAAACAACATAGGGCTTAGTTGATTATGATTCTTTAAAGAGAAAATAGCTTCTATACATTTTTTTACAGATTTGAGCATTGAGAATAAGCATTGCAGGCTGATTTTAGTCTATATTGTTTTTGCAAAAACATTTTTTACAATTCAATTTCAAATTATTGAAATACTCTTTAGTATAATGAAAATTGAATATACATTGTTCAGTCTTCACTTTGTGATATCATGTACTTAATTTGTACCTAATCTGTCATTGCTGTTATGTTGAATAAACGGATTTCACAGTGCAGACTTATCTTAGTCTACATTGTTTTTCATGAAACATTTTTTAACAGTTCAAATGATTCAAATACTCATTAGTGTAGTAAAAACTTAACATTTTGTTTAGTCTTCATGTGCTTAACCCTTTCCTGTATTTCAGAATTCTAGACTAGTCCAAGTTGAAAGAAGTTGTAGAAGACAATTAATATTGAATATAGTTTGAAAAGCAACCATCCTACGGGGTAGAAAATATTGTGGAAAAGAGAAAAAAAACTTGTTATACGCAAATTTTTTCCCATGATGTTTTCTCAAATATGGAATTAACTACCACCACAGCATAGTTGGTTAGAAATGAATTTCCAATCAGGAATTCATGGGTTTGTTCCCTGGTGAATGCACATATCCTTTCAGACGTTTGTCTCACCAATGGATAGATAATCGCAAACCTATGATATATCTGCAAGATTGTTGAAAACAGTGTTAAACCTCATTTAAGCAAACAATAAAGTATTGAATTACAGAGATGATAAATCCCTTTACTGAACAGGAAAGGGTTAATTTGTAGTAATTGTTGTCATAATTGATTCTATCAAAAATTGTATGCTGGGTGTTTTTAGATAAACCCGAGTTATTTGCAGTTGTTGCAGTCGTTATGCATAAAGTTGACATTTTTTGGACTATTTTTGGTATTACTGATGGCATTCACTTGAAATGCTTGATTATAGAGGAACTTTCACTATCAAGGGATGATGCAGATTTAAGTTTTGTTGTCTGGTAACGGGTTAAGACATTTATGAATTTGTGTTTCAAATGATGTCATAAATATTCATATTTTATACTAGACGATTTGATTTCATATCTTAACATTTCCTATCTTAACCCTTGTCATGCTGAGTAAAAACCCTTGCAAAATTATGTTAAAATCAAAGTGTTTAAAGTACTGAATACATTTATGTTGAGATGGTATTTATTTGAAAACTAATGAGGTTTAATGATTTAAATCATGTGGTAAAAGAATAAGATCAGAGTAAACATAAGTGTAAGCTGATCTTTGTCTTTACCTCCTGCCAAAGAAAGAATTACCTGTGTTCAGCACAACAAGAGTTAATAATAAATTATAAATAGCTAGTCTTTTATTGCATATTGTTTCTAGTCTCATACAAAAACTCATAAATTCATTCCTAAGGGGGGGGGTAGTTGATCTCTGCTTAATTGGATCTTTTTATCAAATATCATATGTTTAAAGGTAGACATTCCAACATATCCTTGGTGCCAAATTACTTGACAGTATTTTTAAAACATGTTGTGATAAGAGGGTTGTTAGCTAAATGTTTTAAGATAATCAAAGTTTTGTTTCATATATTTTCTCTATTATGTTTTTTCTTTCCTTTTTGTTCTTACTATGTTAACATATCCACTAATAAAGTATATAGTTTTGGATAAAAATTGATTTACATTTTCTTTTAACTTATTATTCCGAATATAATAGTAGTTAACTAATCTAATACCATGTAATAGAAAAAGAAAATAGTTTATCATAAAGGTATTAAAACAAAAGATCCTTTGTCTATAAGTTTATCGTTGACAAATGCAAAGAATGTATCTCACCTCTTCCGTTGCAGTAGTTCACTAATTACTGGCATCTTCTATTGGAAGACTTATGGTATCATCATTTGCCGGACTCGTTACATCATAAATTGAAACGGCTGCTAGAAACGATGACGCTGCCAAATTTAGGTAACGGGAAATTGTTATTAAGTGGTCTTTCGTAAAACGAATGTTCACGTCACTTGGATATTTTTTGATGTTCTCCATTAATGGTATCATGAGTTTCATGTTTAGATTTATACTGTCAAGAAAATGGATCTTTTCTGCCCAATAAAGCCCTAAAACCATTAGCGGGCTTAGAATAGTCTCGCACTTTTCCCCCGCAAATTTACTGGAAACCTCCAGTATTTGCTTGGAAAGCAAATCTATGTGTTGAGCGCACACCACTAGGCTTTCTTTCTTTTGGTTCGGTACCAAAGCAATATCAACGATATTTCTCAAAATAGGAAAAATGCACAAAATCGCACTCATATATTCATCCTTTGACATTTTGCTTTCACGATGGCTCACCCGTATTATATCTCAATATCTTTTTGGGTGTGCTATTTATACAAGAAGATCCTAACAAGACAGACTTGTTTCCTGTGATGTTCTTCAGATACATGCAATCATAACAGAAAAAATCAACAGAAAACGGATCAACAATTTAAATCATTGCTGTATTTACAAAGTTTTCTCGGATCGATTCCAACAAACCCACTGAAATCAAAAGTATATGTTTGCACCATAAAAATTCGCTGTGGTAAAGTTGAAAAACTTTTGTTACCAAGCGCATTTTGGATCGAGTGGAAAAACTACAAATTTTGCAAAAATTCATAAACATCTAATATCACGTTTCGATTCTATTCCTTCATATATCTTACCTACATCTTTTCGCTATCTTTTCTAAATGACCTGAAGAAAGGTCATTGATAAAAGTCCATTATTTCGGGTATAAATCTCAACCAGTCAACTAAAGCGATCTTACATTGAGTGAAAAATACCGAGAATCTATTGATAGGTTCTCCAACTGTCGCGATAAAACTATCAAATTGTTGAAAGTGATGTTAAACCAATCCAGGGAATCTATTGTTAGGCGCTCTGACTTTTGCGATATAAATGTTAGATAGTTAAAAGCGACGTCAAACTTATTCAGGAAATCTATTGTGGGGTACTCCAGTGTCTGCGATATAGCTGTAAAATCGTTGATTGTGACGTTAAACGCATTCCGGGAATCCATTGTCCGGTGCTCCGCCCTTCGCGATATAACAAAAGATTGTTGAAAGCGGCGTTAAACCCATTCAACTTGGAGCTGTGCATATTCTTTTGAACTGTGGTTTTTCATGTCTTGCTATAATTTACTCACTTTTCATGTCACCTTCGCGAAAAGAATAAAAAGGATTCTACTTATGAAAATTACAATCGTCATTATAACGATCGCAGATCGTGTCTTGCGTAGCAAGACAAGCTCAAAGATCGTTTCGCGGTAGTACCGTCTTTTGTTATTTTTTTGAAAGACGATTTTGAATACAAGTGAATTAGACCAGACCCGCGTTTTTACTATGAGAAAATTTTTTTGTGTAACTTTTCGGCGTAAGGGCGCCGCAGCAAATGATTTGATTGGTCAAAATTGCCAGGGTCAAAGGTCAAGAAGAAGAATTAAAATCTAAATTAAATTCTGGATACAGAATAACTAATTCTGAAATAAGATCACGCAGAAACGGTATCAGCTTTGAAAAAAAATTTTTTTTTTTACTGAAGATTATTCACTCCGACGGAACCATCTGTCATCGTTCGTTTCGCGCGTTTTGGTAAGTCAAATCTAAATCTACTGTTTTACTCAAAGCTCAGGATAATTTGAATGAAAATTTGTGCATTTAAATTTTTTTTTATTCGTAACATATTGAATAAACACTTTGTTAGTTTGCACTTGTCCCATAATCACATAGGACAGGCTGTACAGGTGGGTGGGTGGGGTGACTTCCACTGGTCGTAGGAATGAGTTGACGGTAAGCCCTTTCTCAGCCTTTATCAGTTTCAGACCTGACTTTTAACCTACACTGGCTTTGGTGGTTTTGATTCTCAGTAGTCAGGATTGAAATATTTGTGAGAAAAGGAGAAATTGCTTTTTACGATCAATTTCTTCTTTGCCAGGAAAGTTCTCCATGATTGTACTTCTTCAGGGCGTCAGACAGGATCATCATGTGGTAATGAGCTAGCCTATAATCAATCCCACACAACGCTGCTTTTGTTTCCCCCCCCCCGCCCAAAAAGGCTTTGAAAGTCATTATGAAGAAATAAAGGAAAGACTAATTCAAGCAATTTCTTTCATCATCATAAATGATAAATCATTAATAAAAGACCAGGAATTTAAAGATTTTATTGATTAAATATTATTGTCAGCAGCTTCCTGAACCCTTTTCCCACAAGCAAATTCTCTTTTTGCACGATATTTCCTACCTCATAGGATGGTTTCATTTCAAATTGCATCCAATTTTCAATGCCATCTGCAACCTCTTTCATTTTGAACCAGTCTAAGTTTTTTTAAAACAGGAAAGGGTTTAATAAGAAACTGTCCAACTTTTTGTGGTCTGGTAACAGGTTAATTTGTTTTTTGGTTGGTAATATTTGAAACCAACTCAGACTGCTAGCTTTGCTTTGAAGGTCCGTCCGGCGTTACTGTGAATGAATACATTGTGTCGTTGTTCATGAAAGAGATGGATAATCAAAAAATAAATTATTTATTATTATTAATCATTTTAAAGCTTAATTGGTAACAAGGGTTTTAATTCTTATCCCAATTTTCTGCCTTTCAGCCCCCATTTATGCAAAGCAGAGGGTACAAAATCCCAATTAAAATCTTAGTGGGACACTGATGGCAGGGATTATAAGGAGCTAACCAATTTCCACACAATGACCCTCTTAAATGCCCCTCAAGAAAAAAAGCTTTGAAAAATATTGTAGAAAATGAGGAAATTGCTTGTCACAAGCAATTTCTTCATTTTCCACAATGTTTCCTACCAAAAAGTTGAAAAAATCTAAAATTTCATAAACTTTAAATTTTGTCTGTAACTCCTTTAAATTTGGACCAGTCTAAAAAAATTTCGTCTGGAAATGGGTTAAGGACACAGGTTTTGCGAGCCTGAAACTCACAAATTTCTGATGTAAGTCCAATGAATCCTCTTAGACTCACCCTCAACTTCGGGAAGGAACTGTTTAAGGTTTTTATGGCCATAGCTATTAATAGGTTTTCAACATTTAACCTCAGCGTTTTGAATTGAATGTTTCAAGATTCAGGCTGTGCTATACCACAGTTGGTAGGGTGTAGGACTCCTAATCATGGGGTCACAGGTTTCATTCCTGGCTACAAAAATATCATTTCTAATATTAATCTACCACCAATAGGTGGATTATGATAAACCTAAGTTGGATGAGCAGGTTTAGGCTTAGAAAGGATAAAGTGATATTACTGGTGTACCAGGAATCCTCGGTAACCGTTAGCTACTCCAGCTGTAACAATTTGACTGAAATCAGTTGGAGTTATAACCATTCAGTCTATCAAACAATGTTTTTAGCCATTACCACACAATCCAAAATTTTATGCTTTGTAGAATATGAACAGTTAAAAACATTGTGAGAAAAGAAGAAATTGGTTTTAATTAGCATTTTCTTTGAACTTTTCTCATAATGTTTCCTACATTGTCTGGAACTTATTTTTTAAATTTTAGAAGCTTTGAATTTCATCTGCAACCTATTCAGATTTGATTTTGTTTGAATGGGGTTTTACGCCCCTTTCAACAATCTATCAGTGCGGCTGGAGCACCTAACAATGGAATCCTGGTATTTCTCATACCAGTGCTACCTTTACATCCTTTCCTAGCCTCCAGCTGCTATCCCACATAGGTCTACAATTATTCACCCATTAGTTGGAAAGAATGAGTGCCGCCGTCGGGGATCGAACCCGGTCTTTGGATTTGAACCAATCTTAAATGTTCTCATGTGGTAATGTGTTAAAACTTAACACATTACCACATCAGAACATTTTAGACTAGTCCGACTTGAAAGAATGTGATGGCCACCCAAATCTGAACCCATTATAAAGTTGTTTTGGACTAGGCTAAACTGAGATAAGGTGCAGATAACATCTCAAAGTCTGCTACATTTAAAATAAGGTAAAAATCATTGTTAAGAAAGGAGAAACTGTGACTTAACAATTTCTCTTTTTACCACTAAGTTTTCCTTAACTTTGATTCTTCACAGCTTCAAAAGGAAGAATTGTGCATTAATTATTATGCAATGACCCTTATGATGCAAAGTTGCAAACACTTGAGTCCCTGGGGGGGGGGAGATTAAAATCCTGCCAAGGTTGTCTAAAAAGCTGCTCATCATGTCCTCTCAGGCCTCTTACTTAACCCTTTGACAAGTGAATATCTATTTAGATCTTGCTGTTAAGTGTGGATGTCCTGTGACTGGAGTACTCTTCACACTGATCTAGTAATTGTTAATCTATTAACCATTTCCTAAAAAAGGGTCATTCTGCTGTACATGATGTCATGCAATGGTTTGAGTTTTCATCAACATTTTAACCCTTGTCATGCTGGATACATTACCTTACTGAATTGCTGTAAAACCAAATGTCTACAGCTCCTGCCAAAACCGGAATATTCCGGGTTCAGCATGAGAAGGGTTAAAATTCGGAAATTTTGAAAATCAAATGAATGAATGAATAGAGTTTTATGGCCCGTCGACAACTAAGGTCATGTTGGGCGCTAAACTAAATATTGAAAACCAGTTAAAAACTATAATAATCACTAACAGAAATTAATGAATTTAAACAGTTAAAATTAAGTCAATCAGTAACAATACTAAAACCAGAAAATTATAATAGCAGGCGTATGTAAATGGTAAAAATCTAAACAATCGTTTAACAGTTACTTTGAAGGACGTTCTCACATAAAAACTCAAAATTATATGTTGCTATACAAATTAATGGCTTTAAGGTAATCAAAAATTAGCTCAAGTCTGACCCTTTCAAACAGCTCTCTCATACTATCAACTTTGAAATATTGATCTCTGTACATAGAAAAATCAATACAATCTATAAAAATATGTTTGACAGTAAGAGGAGTGTCGCATGGAATACAAATTGGAGGTTCGTCTCCCTTAAGAAGAAATGAATGCGTCAAGTAAGTGTGACCAATGCGTAAACGGGCCAAAATGATTTCTTCTCGGCGATTTGATCTATAGCCAGGTAGCCATTCACCAAGACTCTGTTTAATAGCATAAAGTTTGTTATCTTGGTTTGCGGGATCGTCCCAACAATTCTGCCAGACATCCTGAATAAAATGATGTATTAAAGGTTTAAAATCACTAAAAGGAACATCGAAGGGTAAAATGTCTAGTGATAATGCCTCCTTGGCAGCCTTATCTGCCTCCTCATTACCACGAATACCAATGTGGCTAGGGAGCCAACAGAAAACAAGATCAACATCACTATCAAGATTTGAAATCTTATTCAGTAATTTAACTATAAGAGGATTGTCTGTTTTCTCGTGTTCGAGCGCTTGCATACTAGACATTGAATCAGTGAAAACAATATAGCGCCAATAACCATCTTCGATCATGTGATCGAGCGCAAGATCAATCGCCTTAAGTTCTGCTGAAAATACGGAGGAGTTGTTTGCTAAACGAAACTGATATTTTTCGCCATCTAGAACAGTGGCTGAAGCAACTTTCTCTCCGTCCTTCGAACCATCTGTATAAATCTCTTCATGCAATGTGTATCTTTCTTTAATCTCTAAAAATTTTGTTTTAAAGACAACAGGGTCTGTAGTACCCTTTTTGCTTGAAGCCAGGTCATAAAGATAAGTGGGACATTGGCAAGTCCATAAAGGAACATCGGAAACTGTATATTCGGCAACATCATCTAGATCGAAATCTAGAGAATTTATATCTGTTTCGCAACGTAAACTAAAAGGTGGTATAGCCTTTGCTTTCTTTTCAAATTTCTTCCTGTATTTAGGTTCAAATACAACTTTGTAGGTGGGATTGTCAGGATTAGACTTTAACTTAAGATAATATTGCATGGAGAGTTTCTTTCGACGTAAGTTTAAAGATGGCTCATTGGCTTCAGTGTACAGACTATTTACTGGTGAGGTTCTAAAAGCACCTAACGCTAAGCGCAAGCCTAGATTATGAATAGAATCAAGTTTGCGAAGGTATGAAGGGCGCGCCGAGCTGTAAACAGCACAGCCATAATCTAACTTAGATCTGACAAGCGACCTGTAAAGTCGCAATAGAACTTTTTTATCGGCTCCCCAGTCCCTATGGGACACAACACGTAAAAGATTTAGAGCTTTTTGGCACTTATTGCTCAAATAATCAATATGTGGACCAAACGAGAGTTTAGAGTCAAAGAGAAGCCCTAAAAATTTGAATTCTGGAACGACTTCTATTGGCACTCCGTCAAGTTTAAGTTCGGGATCAGGGTGCAGTTTTCTTGACTGACAAAAGTGTATACATTTGGTTTTAGTTTTGGAAAACTTAAAGCCGTTTTCGTTTGACCATTTGGTAAGGTTGTTCAAGACTTGCTGCAACTGCCTTTCAATTGTATACATATGTTTTGATCTGTAACAGACACAGAAGTCATCAACGTAAAGAAAACATTCCACACCAGGACAAACTGTTTTAACAATGTTGTTTATTTTGACACTAAATAGTGTCACGGACAAAATACTTCCCTGGGGAACTCCCATTTCTTGTTCATGGGGATCTGAAAAGGTATCTCCCACCCTGACTCTAAACTGACGTTCGTCCAAAAAAGCAGAAATGAAATAAGCAAGGCGACCTCGAATACCGAAATCAAAGAGGTCATTCATAATCCCATACTTCCAAGTGGTATCATAAGCACTTTCAAGATCAAAAAAGACAGAAATAGCATGTTCTTTCTTAATGAAAGCTTCTCGAATAAAAGTCTCGAAGCGGACAAGATGATCAAGGGTGCTTCTCTGTTTACGAAAGCCACTTTGGACTGACGTAATCAGTTTATTTTTTTCTAAAAACCAAACAAGACGATCATTAACCATTCTTTCCATGGTTTTGCAGATGCAACTAGTTAAAGCAATGGGGCGATAATTTGAAGGGTTCGTAGAATCTTTACCTGGTTTAGGTATTGGGATAACGATAGCTTCCCGCCAAGATGCTGGAATGCTTCCCGTTCTCCAAACCTTGTTATAAATTTCAAGTAAACAATGAAGGGAACGAAATGGTAAATGTTTGAGGAACTGATAATGAATATTATCAGAACCAACAGCAGTATCATGACACTTCTTTAAAGCTTTCTTCAACTCTTTCACAGAAAAGTCTCTATTGTAGTGTTCCAGGTTCTTGGAACTAAAATTAAGCTTGGACTTTTCTTTTTCACCTTGAAATTTTTGAAAGGTGTGTGAATAATTTGAAGAGGAGGACTTCTTGGCAAATGTATCTGCTAGTACATTTGCAATGTCATGTTTGGAAGAATCTGATTTATTGTCATCCGTTTTAAGGTGACCAACACTAAGTGATGTGTTCTTCCCACTGATTTTCCGTACCATATCCCAAGTCTTTTTGACAGATGATCTTGAATTCAATCTAGAAACATACTGCCTCCAAGACGAACGTTTACTTTGTTTGATAGTTCTACGAGCTTTCGCACGTGCAATTTTAAACTTGTAAAGATTTTCCTTCGTAGGCCTTAGGCCAAATGCTCTTAGAGCACATTTTCGCTCAGCTATAGCATTTTTGCAATCTTCGTTGAACCATGGCTTGTTTGGGTTTTTTGGATCAGGCGATGTTTGTGGAATGGCTTTTTCTGCAGCAGAATAAAGTAAAGATGTAAAAACTCCTGCAGTGTTTTCACATTCATCAAAGGCTTCTTGATTTATTGACTGCTCACAGGTGGTTTTAAAAAGTTCCCAATTAGCTTTATGGAGTTTCCAACGCCTAGGGCGCTCCTGGACAGATGGTCCTAATTCAGAGACCTGAATTGGAAAATGGTCACTACCATGAAGATCAGAAAGGACTTTCCATGTAAAATCCGGAAAAATATCCGGACTGCATATAGTCAAATCTAATGATGAATAAGTTCCAGTTGCAGGATGAAGATAAGTTTTAGATTTATCATTCTGCAAAACAAGATCATGCCTAGTAACAAAATCTTCAACAGTACGACCTTTGTCGTCTGTATTTGAACATCCCCATAACTTGTGATGAGAATTGAAATCTCCCATAAGTATAAAAGGCCGAGGTAACTGGTCAACAAGATTGTCAAGTTTTCTACCATCTACAGGGGAACTAGGAGGAAGATAAACAGAACATAGTGTAATTGTTTTGTTTAGAGAGACACTTACAGCCACTGCTTGTAAAGAAGTATTTAATCTAACATGACGGTGAGGAATTTTATTATTTACAATAATTCCGACACCACCAGACGCTTTTTGACGTTCTGCATAGTTAGTAAAATAGCAAGAGTGATATTTCAAAGAAAACTTATCTGTATCCCTTAGAAAAGTTTCTTGCAAACATACTGCAACTGGTTTATCTTTCGATACTAGAAGGTTAAGTTCTTCAAAATTTGCCTTGATGCTGCGACATTTCCACTGTATTATGTTATTCGCCATTATTGAGGTTATAGTAAAGATAATACCACTTATAAATGGAAGTATTGGATTATTCATTGTTTTACTCCTGTTAAGTTAATTTTGCTCGCACCTTGCCTTATCGCATCTATTTGGTTTTGATTTGAAGGAGGGGGGGCAGGCACATCCATCTCTTCCTCCTCGTCGTCTGATTCGCTTAATTCAGCAAAGCGATTGCCTGTCGAAACTGGTAGAGGAGAAACCTTCTCCAGATGAATACGAGGTCGTCTTTGATGGACGGACTCTGAGATGGGTTTAGACTGATCTTTTGGTGACGGTTTATTTGCATTTTTATTTGCATTTTTATTGACAACTTTATTTGGTTTAGAATGAATGAATGAATGAATAGAGTTTTATGGCCCGTCGACAACTAAGGTCATGTTGGGCGCATAACAAGTAAATGAATAAAAGCGGAGATGGATCTAAACAGTAAAATGTAGAATCAAATAACAATAGTAGAGTTATAACTAACAATCAATTACTAGAACTGATCTATACGAACAATAAAAATCTAGACAATCATGAACAGGTCTATAATTGCTTACAAGAACCTAAAATTATATTTTGCTGTACAAATTGATGGCTTTCAGGAAATCAAAAATAAGTTCGATTCTGACGCTTTCAAATAGCTGCCTCATACTGTCAGCCTTGAAATATTGATCTCTGTACATAGAAAAATCAATACAATCTATAAAAATATGTTTGACAGTAAGAGGAGCGTCGCACGGTATACACATTGGAGGTTCGTCTCCTTTAAGAAGAAATGAATGTGTCAGATGCGTATGGCCTATGCGTAAACGGGCCAAAATAATTTCTTCGCGGCGATTTGATCTGTAGCCAGGTAGCCACTCACCAAGATCCTGTTTAATTGTGTAAAGTTTGTTATCTTGGTTTGCAGGATCGTCCCAACAATTCTGCCATACATTATGAATAAAACTATTTATCAATGGTTTAAAATCACTAAAAGGAATTTCAAAAGGTAAAATGTCAAGTGATAATGCCTCCTTGGCAGCTTTATCTGCCTCCTCATTACCACGAATACCAATGTGGCTAGGGAGCCAACAGAAAACAAGATCAACATCACTATCAAGATTTGAAATTTTATTTAGTAATTTAACTATAAGAGGATTGTCTGTTTTCTCGTGTTCAAGCGCTTGCATACTTGACATTGAATCAGTAAAAACAATATAACGCCAATAACCATCTTCGATCATGTGATCGAGCGCAAGATCAATCGCCTTAAGTTCTGCTGAAAATACGGAGGAGTTGTTTGCTAGACGAAACTGATATTTTTCGCCATCTAGGACAGTGGCCGAAGCAACTTTCTCTCCGTCCATCTGTATAAATCTCTTCATGCAATATGTACCTTTCTTTAATCTCTAAAAATTTTGTTTTAAAGACAACAGGGTCTGTAGTACCCTTTTTGCTTGAAGCTAGGTCATAAAGATAAGTGGGAGTTTTGCATGTCCATAAAGGAACATCGGAAACTGTATATTCCGCAACATCTTCTAGATCGAAATCTAGAGAATTTATATCTGTTTCGCAACGGAAACTAAAAGGTGGTATGGCTTTTGCTTTCTTTTCAAATTCCTCCCTGTACTTAGGTTCAAATACAACTTTGTAAGTGGGGTTGTCAGGGTTAGACTTTAACTTAAGATAATATTGCATGGAGAGTTTCTTTCGACGTAAATTTAAAGATGGTTCATTGGCTTCAGTGTACAGACTATTTACTGGTGATGTTCTAAAAGCGCCTAACGCTAAGCGCAATCCTTGATTATGAATAGAATCAAGTTTGCGAAGGTATGAAGGGCGAGCTGAACCGTAAACAGCACAGCCATAATCTAACTTAGATCTGACAAGCGACCTGTAAAGTCGCAATAGGACTTTTTTATCAGCCCCCCAGTCCATATGGGACACAACACGTAAAAGATTTAGAGCTTTTTGGCACTTATTGCTCAAATAATCAATATGTGGACGAAACGAGAGTTTAGAGTCAAAGAGAAGGCCTAAAAATTTGACAAAAGTGCATACATTTGGTTTTAGTCTTGGAAAATTTAAAGCCGTTTTCGTTTGACCATTTGGTAAGGTTGTTCAAGACTTGCTGCAACTGCCTTTCAATTGTATACATATGTTTTGATCTGTAACAGATACAGAAGTCATCAACGTAAAGAAAACATTCAACACCAGGACAAACGGTTTTAACAATGTTGTTTATTTTGACACTAAATAGTGTCACGGACAAAATACTTCCCTGGGGAACTCCCATTTCTTGTTCATGGGGATCTGAAAAAGTATCTCCCACCCTGACTCTAAACTGACGTTCGTCTAAAAATGCAGAAATGAAATAGGCAAGGCGACCTCGAATACCGAAATCAAAGAGGTCATTCATAATTCAATACTTCCAAGTGGTATCATAAGCACTTTCAAGATCGAAAAAGACAGAAACAACATGTTCTTTCTTTATGAAAGCTTCTCGAATAAAAGTCTCGAAGCGGACAAGATGATCAAGAGTGCTTCTCTGTCTACGAAAGCCACTTTGGACTGACGTAATCAGTTTATGTTTTTCTAAAAACCAAACAAGACGATCATTAACCATTCTTTCCATGGTTTTGCAGATGCAACTAGTTAAAGCAATGGGGCGATAATTTGAAGGGTTCGTAGAATCTTTACCTGGTTTAGGTATTGGGATAACGATTGCTTCCCGCCAAGATGCTGGAATGCTTCCCGTTTTCCAAACCTGGTTATAAATTTCAAGTAAACAATGAAGGGAGCGAGATGGTAAACGTTTGAGGAACTGATAATGAGTATAATCAGATCCGACAGCAGTGTCATGACACTTCTTTAAAGCTTTCTTCAACTCTTTCACAGAAAAGTCTCTATTGTAGTGTTCAAGGTTCCTGGAACTAAAATTAAGCTTGGACTTTTCTTTTTCACCCTGAAACTTTTGAAAGGTGGGTGAATAATTAGAAGAGGAGGACTTCTTGGCAAATGTATCTGCCAATACATTGGCAATGTCATGTTTGGAAGACACTGTACTATCACCTTCTGTTTTAAGATGACCAACACTAAGGGACGTGTTCTTCCCACTGATTTTACGTATCATGTCCCAAGTCTTTTTGACAGATGATCTTGAATTTAACCTTGAAACATACTGCCTCCAAGACGAACGTTTACTTTGTTTGATAGTTCTACGAGCTTTCGCCCGTGCAATTTTAAACTTGTACAGATTTTCCTTCGTAGGCCTAAGGCCGAATGCTCTGAGAGCAGATTTTCTCTCAGCTATAGCCTTTTTACAGTCGTCATTAAACCATGGCTTGTTTGGATTTTTAGGATTAGGCGATGTTCGAGGAATTGCTTTTTCTGCAGCCGAATAAAGTAAAGATGTAAAATGATCTGCAGTGTTTTCGCAGTCATCAAAGGCTTCAGGATTAATTGACTGCTCGCAGGTAGTTTTAAAAAGATCCCAATTAGCTTTATGGAGTTTCCATCGTCTAGGTAGTTCCTGGACTGATGGTCCAGATTCAAAAACATGAATCGGAAAGTGGTCGCTCCCATGAAGATCAGAATCAACTTTCCACGTAAAATGTGGAAAAATATCAGGGCTGCAAATTGTCAAATCCAGTGAAGAATAATTTCCAGTGGCAGGATGCAGATAGGTAGAAGACTTATTATTCAATAAAACAAGATCATGATCAGTAATGAAATCTTCAACAGTACGGCCTTTGGCGTCAGTATTGCTACAACCCCATAAGGTATGGTGAGAATTAAAATCTCCCATCAATATGAAAGGTTTAGGTAATTTGTGGACAAGATCGTCTAGTTTTCTAATGTCTATAGGAGAACTGGGTGGAAGATAGATTGAGCACAATGTTATAGTTTTATGAAGAGACATGCTGACGGCTACTGCCTGCAAAGTGGTGTCTATACATACATTTCGATGTGGAATGTTGTTATTCACAAGTATACAAACGCCACCAGATGCCTTTTCGTTGCTTATGAAGTTTTTTAGATAGCAAGAATGATATTTCAGTGAAAATTTATCTGTGTCTTTTAGAAATGTTTCCTGTAAACATACTGCCACTGGTTTATTCTTAGAAATTAGAAGATTTAGTTCCTCAAAATTGGCTTTGATGCTACGACAATTCCATTGAATAATATTATTCGCCATTAAAAAGATTATTATAAAGTGTATACCACGTAAGAATGGAAATAAGTGATTATTTTTTAACACCACTTAAATTAATTCTGTTTGCACCTTGCCTAATTGGATCGGGTTGTGCATGACTGTGATTTGTGGAAGAAGGAGGACCTGAAATCGAATCTTCAGGCTCATCCTCCATGCCCTCATCATCTCCATCATCCAAATCGCTAAAGCGATTGGAAGTCGGTATTGGAGAAGGATTTACCTTTTCCAATTGAAGGCGAAGACGAGCTCGCCTTTGAGTGTTTGGCTCCGAATTGGTTGCAGAACATTTACCATGACTAGACGTGTTTTGTTTTTTAGTTGCATCCTTTGAAATATTTTGCTTTAGAGTTTTAACCTCTACTGCTGAAGCTTTACTTTCGCATACTTTCACATTTGACTCCTTAACTGATGATTTTTCTCCAGCTAATACTTCATTGACTTTGTCACGAACTTCAGGAAACATTTCAGACAGAATTTTAATCATGCGTTCACACGTGGTGCATTCCTTTGGCTTAGAACTTTGGTTTGGCTCAGGTACAGATTTAGCTTTATTCGCATAGGTGTTTGAATTTTCTCTTGATTCCACTATTTTTCTTGCTTCGAAGTATGAAACTGACTGTCTACATTTAATGGTCAAAATTTCTTTTTCTCTTTTAAATTTTGGACATAATTTTGAGCTAGCAGCATGATCCATTCCACAGTTAAAACATTTAAAGTCATTTTGGCAGGTATCTTCATCATGTTCATCCAAATCTCCAGAAAAAGCACATTTCCTGCAAACTTTAGTGGCTCTGCAATTATTTTCATGGTGCCCAAACCTCTGACAGTTGTAACAACGCAGAGGATTGGGAACATATACATCAACTTTAACAATCTGAAATCCTACTTTAAGTTCTGATGGCAAGGTTGGTTCATTAAATGTCAAAATATAGGTATTTGTTCTTACGATCTTTTCTTCCTTTTGAAATTCAATTCTTTTAACTTCGGTGACACCTTGAGATCTTAGATTTGATTTAATTTCACTAATTAAACATGTAGATAGTTCCTTGCAACGAATAACACCTTTTGACTGATTTAGCTTTTCGTGACCATACACTCTTACTCTTTGGTTAAAGAATTTTGTAGTTTTCAATAAATTATCTGACTGAGCCCTTTTACACACTTCAATCAATAAATTTCCATTTTTTAGATTTTTAACTGACTTTGGAGTCCCAATAATAGCCCTGACTTGCTTTTCAATGATAAATGGTGAGAGTTCTGCAACCGGTTGATCTGTGTCTTCACTTTCGATCACAATAAATTTCGGAAAGGGTGGTAAACTAATATTTTCATCTTC
The DNA here is from genome assembly GCA_946902895.1 of Fragum fragum. Taxonomy (NCBI): domain Eukaryota; kingdom Metazoa; phylum Mollusca; class Bivalvia; order Cardiida; family Cardiidae; genus Fragum; species Fragum fragum. Next base: position 52,568,925 of record OX336378.1, read on the forward strand.
GGAATCGGACAAGTAACGCTTGGCTTTTTTCTGTTGTGCCATGATTAAGTAGTAATAGTTCATCAGAAATACTCTTCACCCACCTCGGAGTCCAACAAGGGGGCACATCACCGGGGTTTTATTCCATCTCGGGAGCGGTGCCAAAGATGTATAACTGATATACTCGGTGCAAATGGGCTAGATCAAGCAATTTCAACCCGATGAGTAGATCAACCAAGCACGAAATAAACACCGGAAAACAAAACTGTCGATCAAACACCTCGTTTACCCGATTAACCCTTAAGCCACCGCTTTCTGGAACAGAGTATGGATACAATGTAGTAAAACTACTTGAAATATACAAACAAAAATGTACGTGTTTCGTAACCTATGCGTTCTATTCCAGTGCAAGGCGTGACCAGCCGATTGATCAGACAGGGCCTATCTGACCGCTCGTCTAGTTCAACTCCAGGCCAAAGTGGTGTGTTGCAGAGACGAGGTACTTATCCCTGACCCCGAAACCACTCAACCACCAGGATCCCTTCATCAAACGACACGAGCAACCACCCACGGCAAACAGGTGGGTCCGTTCGGTGGGGTCTTACCACTCTGCAGGACGGCAGCCGGCGATTTCTATCCCCCCGCCAGCTGGGGGTATATTTGGTTTAGAAACAGGTGTGTTCTTTTCAGACTCTGGGACCTTTTTATCATTATTTTTAGCATCAGAAGTGTTACTTGAGGGCGTTTCTCCAGCTAATACTTGATCAACTTTACTCCGTACTTCAGGAAACATTTCAGTGAGTATTTTTAGCATTCGTTCGCAAGTTGTACATTCATTCGTTTTTAAAGTTTGGGTCGGCTCAGGTGCAGATTTTGCTTTATTTGCATAGCTATTGGTGTCGTCTCTGGCCTCGACTATTTTTCTTGCCTCAAAGAAGGAAACAGATTGTTTAAATTTTACATTCAAGATTTCTTTTTCTTTTTTGAATTTTGGGCATAATCTTGAATTTGCAGGATGTGCCATTCCACAGTTGAAACACTTGAAATCATTCTGACAGTCCTCCTCATAATGCTCATCTTCTCTTCCTTCAAATCCACATTTCCTACAGACTTTGATCTTTTTACAGTTGTCCTCGTGATGCCCAAATCTCTGACAGTTAAAGCAGCGCAGAGGGTTAGGGACAAAAACATCAACCTTGACAATCTGGAAGCCAACTTTTATTTCTTTGGGCAGTGTAGGCCCATTAAAAGTTAAAACGTAAGTATTCGTTCTTACTTTCTTGCTGTCCCTTGTGAATTCAATTCTTCTTACTGCTACGACACCTTGGGATTTAAGATTTTGTTCGATTTCATGTATCATGCAAGAAGATAATTCTCTGCAACGAATAACACCTTTTGAAGTATTCAATTTTTCATGGGGGCGAACTGTTACCTTATGATTAAAAAATTTGGTTATTTTTAAAAGATCGTCTGACTGGGCCCTTTTGGTAACTTCAACTAACAAATTTCCATTTTTCAAATTTTTAACCGACTTCGGAGTGCCAATTATCGCCCTGATCTGCTTCTCTATCACAAATGGTGAAAGCTGTGCCACTGGGAACTCTTGATCTTCACTTTCGATCACTATAAATTTTGGATAAGGCAGAAGGTTAATGTTCTCGTCCTCAGAATCTGAAAGAACTCTCTTGGTTTTTTTTGATAAAGCCATGTTATTTTGTGTTTTTTCTTCGATGATACTCTCCACCCACCCTGGAGTCCTACAAGGGGGTACATCACCTGGGGATTTACCATCTCAGGGAGCGGTACCAGAGCTATATCGCCGATATACTCGGTGCAAATGGGCTAGATCAAGCAATTAAACAACCGATGAGAATAACACCCAAGCATGACACAAGCATCGGAAAGTAAAACTGTCGATCAAACACCACATTAACCCGATTAACCCTTAAGCCACCGCTGTCTGGAATGGGTACAATGAAATGAAGTATCTTAAATTATACAAACAAGATTGTACGTGTTTTTTAGCCTATGCATTCCATTCCAGTGCTAGGCATGACCAGCCGATTGATCAGACAGGGCCTATCTGACCGCTCGACTAGTTCAACTCCAGGCCAAAGTGGTGTGTTGCAGAGACGAGGTACTAATCCCTGACCCCGAAACCACTCAACCACCAGGATCCCTTCATCAAACGACACGAGCAACCACCCACGGCAAACAGGTGGGCCCGTTCGGTGGGGTCTTACCACTCTGCAGGACGGCAGCTGGCGATTTCTATCCCCCCGCCAGCTGGGGGTGTTTGAAAATCAAGTTATTAATAGAAGATTACTTAAATCGACATTAATCAAACACTTTTGGTTTGTTCAAAATGGATTAAACTGATATTGCTAAATATTCAATCAATCAGGACCATATAGAATGTGTCTCCTTATTCAAAATCATGTATGGGGGTTCGATTCCCTCCCCAGACATTATAAATAGCTGGTGCATAAAGGGACAAATTGTCTGGTGGTCCAGACAGAATATTCCGGATTCAGCATGAGAAGGGTTAAAACTTCAATTTATTCATTTACATACCCTGCTGTAGGCAGGGAGAGGCCAATCTTGGCCAAATTGTGTCTGCCCATCTGTATGTCTGTTTATATTTTTGTAATTTGAATTCTGTAAGATGGTTTTGGGGGAAAATTTCACAGAATATTTATCATCAAAATTATTGGGTTATACATTTTTTACTGGATCACAGAAAACCTTGTTAACTTCTCTTACTTGTCCTGCTGAATCCAGTTAACTCAATTGATAACACCCTATGCTCATAATGCTTGCGTTGGGAGTTTGAACCCCATTTCAGCAAATTTTCTTTCTGACATATGACAAAAGTCAGCATGATATGAATCATTTATCTCTTACCATTGGGTGATCAGGCCCTGTTAGGCATGTGACATGTTTAGTCCGTCAACATCTTGTGTGCACTCTAGAGGCCAAATTTTTGGGTCAAATGTGGTGATTTTTTGTCAGAATAATTGTTTCCATAAATTCTCGGTCAAGTTTTGGTCCCATGGAATAATATATTAGGTCAAATCTTAGAAAAACCTTGTGTTCACTCTAGAGCCAACATTTTTAACTCAAAATTATAATGTCTTCATATTTGGTCAGAATATTTATCATCATAAAATCTCAGATTGCTGTCATAGTCCAGTCTGTAGTGCATCAGACTCCAAATCTTCAAATATGGAATGTCATGGGTTCGATTCAGGGCGGCGGCAAATGTCCTTTCCGAGATTTGTCTCTCACCAATGGGTGGATAAATATAAACCTAAGTGGGATAGCAACTGGAGGCTAGGAAAAGTTGTAGTGGTGGTACTGGTGGGAAAATACCAGGAATCCATTGTTAGATGTTCCAGCCGCTGCAATATAACTAGAATACTGTTGAATTGATTGAGTGAATGCGGTTTAAGGCCACTTTTAACAGTTTTTCAGTCGGTATAAACGATCCTTAAGTCATGCTGTTTCAAAATACTTCAAGGAATTGAAATCCATGAAGAACTCTTGTTGCAATGGCAACAGAGTGAAAAAGCTTAAAAAATCTTCTCCTTCCAAGCCTAAGGCCTAGAGCTTTGTTAGTTGGTACAAATCATCATCTATTGACCCTCTACCAAAATACTTCAAAGAATTACTGTATTCTGAAAATTAGCTCTTTTCTATGCGATCCCTAATTTTACATAGAAATAAAGAAGGAAATGTTTAAAAATCTTCTTCTCTGTGCTTCTATAGTGATTGAAATTTTAATAATAGATACAGTGTATTTGTAAACTGCTTTTTGTACTTAAGATAGCAACAATTTCCATTCCAAATATGATATGATGGAGTTCGTATACATTTTGGAAGTTTTAATGTCGATGAATAGAAACTGCGATCGTTCCGAGGCTTTGCCTTTTTCGTATTAGATTCAACCTTTATCTTATCTAATTGTTATTCTATTTCTATCAGTTTTATCTACCTTATAAAATAAGTCAAACCAGTTTTTTTTATTTCTTAGAAAACGAGACAATCTAGGACAAGGACAATTTTTCATGATGTAACCATTTTGAGTCGGTAGTGCAACAAGGTAAATTGTAATCTCCTTTACCTGCACAAAGAAATGACAAAAATACTTAGTGAACAAGCATAAAGTATGGTTACCAGTTCAACAGAGACTTTTCTCTGTGAAAAACTTTCCGAAATTATATTCATTTATCAATATCGAATTCCAGCTGTAGTAAGTGCCATATTATTGTTGTAGCGTAATACACGGTAAAAAATGGCCATGACCAGCAGTTTCAGACAAATATATACGCGGATTTATAAAGATAACCCATCCCATCACTCTTTACTGTTTCATTACATTTGCTTCCCCTGCACTGTCCAACGACGTTGTATACTAGAAGGTAGATAACTCATTCGATCTTGTTAATACGGCTTACTTACAATCGATTCCTTGCAATGTTAAAAAAGTACTCGGAGTCTTTCTAAGGAAGGGTTTGACAGGTGAGATGGTTTACAACCAAAACGGGTCGGCGGGTCAAAGAATGGTCGGTGGGTCCAGGCAGGGTCTAACACGAGCACCAAGGAGGGGTCTGGAAGGGTTCTGGGGTGGAGGGGGCGAGAGAGGGTCTTTCAGGAGGGTCCACAGTCTTTCTGAGGATGGATTTGTCACGTGACCCGCCAGGAAGGGTCGAGCTGAGGATCAAGGAGGGTCAAGAAGGGTAGGAAGGGTCCAGTCCAGAGAGGGTCCAGTCCAAGGAGGGTCAGGTCCAAGGAGGGTCCAGTCCAAGGAGGGTCCAGTCCAAGGAGGGTCCATGGGGGGGGTTTGCCCCATCCTTTTTATTCTACTGTGGGATCCTCGTATTCCGTTCAAAAGCGACGAACTTAAGGCAGTGCTGAAAAATGCTCCAATGGAGGAACTTGCAGTAGAGACATTATGCGAGAATAACCCAACTACGCCTGAGGTGAAAGGACCTGTAGATACTTTGAAAGTCGCTGAGTTGAGACAGATTATTATTAAAGCTTTGAAGAGTGAACCCTACACCGGAAAAATCTCGGTGGGCACCTCAAGAGGACTTCGTAAAGCCCCCTAATTTGACAAATCTGTTTGTTTGAATGGGGTTTTACGCCGCTTTCAACAATCTTTCAGTTATATCGCTGCGGCTGAAGCACCTAACAATGGATTCCTGGTATTTCTCACACCAGTACCGCCATCACATCCTCTCCTAGCCTCCAGCTGCTATCCCACATAGGTCTACGATTATCAACCCATTGGTTGGAGACAAATAGTCGGAAAAAATGAGTGCCGCCGTCGGGGATCGAACCCGGGGCCTCTAGAATGACAGTCCGACGCGCTACAACCAGCGCTATGACAAAACCAGACCTCATTGAATGAATGAATGAATGAATGGAGTTTTATGGCCCGTCGACAACTAAGGTCATGTTGGGCGCATTACAAGTAAATGAAAAGATGCCTTTGAGTTAAAACGGAGATGGATTTAAGCAGTAAAATGTAGAATCAAACAACAATAGTAGAGTCATGAATGAATGAATAGAGTTTTATGGCCCGTCGACAACTAAGGTCATGTTGGGCGCATAACAAGTAAATGAATAAAAACGGAGATGGATCTAAACAGTAAAATGTAGAATCAAATAACAATGGTAGAGTTATAACTAACAATCAATCATTAAAACCGATCTATACGAACAATAAAAATCTAGACAATCATGAACAGGTCTTAAAATTGCTTACAAGAACCTAAAATCATATTTTGCTATACAAATTGATGGCCCTCAGGAAATCAAAAATAAGTTCGATTCTGACGCTTTCAAATGGCTGCCTCATACTATCAGCCTTGAAATATTGATCTCTGTACTTTGAAAAATCAATACAATCTATAAAAATATGTTTGACAGTAAGAGGAGCGTCGCATGGAATACACATTGGAGGTTCGTCTCCTTTAAGAAGAAATGAATGCGTCAAGCAAGTGTGACCAATGCGCAAACGGGTCAAAATGATTTCTTCTCGGCGATTTGATCTATAGCCGGGTAGCCATTCACCAAGACTCTGTTTAATAGTATAAAGTTTGTTATCTTGGTTTGCGGGATCGTCCCAACAATTCTGCCAGACATCCTGAATAAAATGATGTATTAAAGGTTTAAAATCACTAAAAGGAACGTCGAAGGGTAAAATGTCTAGTGATAATGCCTCCTTGGCAGCCTTATCTGCCTCCTCATTACCACGAATACCAATGTGGCTAGGGAGCCAACAGAAAACAAGATCAACATCACTATCAAGATTTGAAATCTTATTCAGTAATTTAACTATAAGAGGATTGTCTGTTTTCTCGTGTTCAAGCGCTTGCATACTGGACATTGAATCAGTGAAAACAATATAAAGCCAATAACCATCTTCGATCATGTGATCGAGCGCAAGATCAATCGCCTTAACTTCTGCTGAAAATACGGAGGAGTTGTTTGCTAGACGAAACTGATATTTTTCGCCATCTAGGACAGTGGCCGAAGCAACTTTCTCTCCGTCCTTCGAACCATCTGTATAAATCTCTTCATGCAATATGTACCTTTCTTTAATCTCTAAAAATTTTGTTTTAAAGACAACAGGGTCTGTAGTACCCTTTTTGCTTGAAGCTAGGTCATAAAGATAAGTTGGACTTTTGCATGTCCATAAAGGAACATCGGAAACTTTATATTCCGCAACATCTTCTAGATCGAAATCTAGAGAATTTATATCTGTTTCGCAACGTAAACTAAAAGGTGGTATGGCTTTTGCTTTCTTTTCAAATTCCTCCCTGTAGTGAGGTTCAAATACAACTTTGTAAGTGGGGTTGTCAGGGTTAGACTTTATCTTAAGATAATATTGCATGGAGAGTTTCTTTCGACGTAAATTTAAAGATGGTTCATTGGCTTCAGTGTACAGACTATTTACTGGTGATGTTCTAAAAGCGCCTAACGCTAAGCGCAATCCTTGATTATGAATAGAATCAAGTTTGCGAAGGTATGAAGGGCGAGCTGAACCGTAAACAGCACAGCCATAATCTAACTTAGATCTGACAAGCGACCTGTAAAGTCGCAATAGGACTTTTTTATCGGCTCCCCAGTCCATGTGGGACACAACACGTAAAAGATTTAGAGCTTTTTGGCACTTATTGCTCAAATAATCAATATGTGGACGAAACGAGAGTTTAGAGTCAAAGAGAAGGCCTAAAAATTTGAACTCTGGAACAACTTCAATGGGCACTCCGTCAAGTTTAAGTTCCGGATCAGGGTGCAGTTTTCTTGACTGACAAAAGTGCATACATTTGGTTTTAGTCTTGGAAAACTTAAAGCCGTTTTCGTTTGACCATTTCGTAAGGTTGTTCAAGACTTGCTGCAATTGCCTTTCAATTGTATACATATGTTTTGATCTGTAACAGATACAGAAGTCATCAACGTAAAGAAAACATTCCACACCAGGACAAACGGTTTTAACAATGTTATTTATTTTGACACTAAATAGTGTCACGGACAAAATACTTCCCTGGGGAACTCCCATTTCTTGTTCATGGGGATCTGAAAAAGTATCTCCCACTCTGACTCTAAACTGACGTTCGTCTAAAAATGCAGAAATGAAATAGGCAAGGCGACCTCGAATACCGAAATCAAAGAGGTCATTCATAATTCCATACTTCCAAGTGGTATCATAAGCACTTTCAAGATCGAAAAAGACAGAAACAACATGTTCTTTCTTTATGAAAGCTTCTCGAATAAAAGTCTCGAAGCGGACAAGATGATCAAGAGTGCTTCTCTGTTTACGAAAGCCACTTTGGACTGACGTAATCAGTTTATGTTTTTCTAAAAACCAAACAAGACGGTCATTTACCATTCTTTCCATGGTTTTACAAATACAACTAGTTAAGGCTATAGGGCGATAGTTTGAAGGATTTGTAGAATCTTTACCTGGTTTAGGTATAGGAATCACAATAGCTTCCCGCCAAGAGGCTGGAATTACTCCCGTTTTCCAAACCTTATTAAAAATCATAAGTAAGCAATTAAGGGAACGAGACGGCAAACGTTTAAGGAACTGATAATGGATATCATCAGACCCTACAGCAGTGTCATGACACTTCTTTAAAGCTTTCCTCAACTCTTTGACAGAAAAGTCTCTGTTGTAATGTTCCAGATTCTTAGAACCAAAGTTCAGCTTTGACTTTTCTTTTTCGCCCTGAAATTTTTGAAAGGTTGGCGAGTAATTTGAAGAAGAAGATTTCTTGGCAAAAGTATCTGCCAAGGTATTAGCGATGTCATGCTTGGAAGAAACGGTACTATTGTTGTCGGTTTTAAGATGACCAACACTTTGAGATACATTCTTCCCACTGATTTTACGTACCATATCCCATGTCTTCTTGACAGATGATCTAGAATTTAGTCTAGATACATACTGTCTCCAAGACGAACGCTTACTTTGCTTAATAGTTCGGCGTGCTTTCGCACGTGCTATCTTGAACTTATACAGGTTTTCTTTTGTAGGTCTTAAATCAAATGATCTAAGAGCCGATTTTCGCTCAGATATAGCCTTTTTACAATCTTCATTAAACCATGGCTTGCTTGGGCTTTTAGGATCAGGCGATGTTCGAGGAATGGCTTTTTCTGCAGCTGAATATAGTAAGGATGTAAAAAGCTCGGCAGAGTTGTCGCAGTCATCAAAAGCTTCAGTAGTAATTGACTGTTCGCAAGAAGTTTTAAAAAGATCCCAATTAGCTTTATGGAGTTTCCATCGCCTAGGGCGTTCCTGTACTGATGGTCCTATTTCTGACACATGAATAGGAAAGTGGTCACTTCCATGAAGATCGGTATCAACTTTCCATGTAAAATCTCGAAAGATGCCTGGACTGCAGATAGTCAAGTCTAATGACGAATATGATCCAGTGGCAGGATGATGGTAGGTAAATGATTTATTGTTTAATAAAACAAGATCATGTCTTGTTAATAAACTCTCAATACTACGGCCTTTGTCATCTGTGTCTTTACAACCCCATAGCGTATGGTGAGAATTAAAATCTCCCATAAGTATAAAAGGCTTGGGTAACTGATCAATAAGGTCGTCTAGTTTCCTGCTATCTACAGGGAGACTAGGAGGAAGATAGATTGAACAAATTGTAGTTGTTTTATTTAGAGATAAATTAACTGCCACAGCCTGTAAAGTAGTATTAAGCTTAACGACACTGTGAGGAACATTGTTATTTACAATAATTCCTACACCGCCCGAAGCTTTACCTTGTCCTTCAGAGTTTTTAAAGTAGCAAGAATGATACTTCAAAGAGAATTTATCCGTATCTTTTAAAAAGGTTTCTTGCAAACAAATTGCCACTGGCTTTCCACTAGAAATTAATAGATTCAATTCGTCAAAGTTTGCTTTGATGCTGCGACAATTCCATTGGATAATATTGTTCGCCATGTTAAATATTAAGGGAATATATATACCGCTGAGTATTGGAAGTATGAAATTTATTTCTTTATGTGTGAAAGATCTATTATACTTCTGCCCTGCTTATTCTCTTTAGAATCGGACTCTGCATCATCGGGATCTTCCGTAACCATGTCTTCTTGAAGACCATGGTAACGGTTAAATTGTTTTATTGGATCTTCAGATCCTTTTGGTTGACGATTTGAGGTCGTCGCCCTTGGAGATTTGGTCCGCCTCCTAGGAGGTTGGACAAAATCATTTGAACCTTGGCTATTAACACTACTAGACATGGACTTTGACTGGCTTTCCTTTTTATTCATAGTTTCAGGTAATGGAGGAGTCTCAGTTTCCTTAAATGTCTGAAATGCAGGTGCTGTGCTAGTTTTTATCGAGTTTCCAGATTGTGAATTGGCTGTAACTGAGGTGTTATCATTGGTCAAGTTAGAGTTAAAAGACGGTGAGTTTTGCTTGGATGAGAATAATTTTTCGATTTCTGCCTTTTTTTCAGGAAAAACTAAACATAATTTTCTGAGCATTGCCTTACAGTTTTGACATTCAGCGTCACCTTTATCAGAAATTGTATTTACTTTAGCTGCATTGGCATATGAATTAGTAAGATTAGTTCTATTTTCTACCACTTTCCTTGCCTCAAAATATGAAAGACCCTCTCTGCATTTCACAGTAACTATTTCTTTTTCTTTCTTCCAGTGCGAACATTTGCGGGAGGTTGCAATGTGTCCTTCGCCGCAATTGATACACTCCGGATGACTTTCACATTCATCGACATCATGTGATTCCTCGAGGCCGCCACAACGTCGGCAACGAGCAACGTTCTGGCATTTTTTCTCATGATGGCCGAACTGAAAACAGCGATAGCATTGGAGGGGGTTTGGTATGTATATATCCACATTGACTTTTAAATAACCGATTTTTAAAGATTTGGGCCGTATTGCAGTGTTGAAAGTCAAAATAATAGTGTTGGTCTGAACTTTATTTCCGTCTCTGTACACAGATATCCTTCTTGCGTCAGTCACGTTTTGTGATTTAAGTTCTGAAACTATTTCTGTCTCTGAGACTCCTTGAAGATCAGGGCAGCGAATTATTCCTTTAGACGTATTTAAAGTAGTGTGCTCATAACATTTTACAGGGACATCAAAGAATGTTTTAATTTTCAAGAGGTTATCCGAATGAATTTTCCTATCAACTTCAACTAATAAAGCACCATTTTTCAGTTTTTTAATAGATTTCGTTTCTCCTGCCAAAGATTTCAGACATTTATCAAAAACAAAAGGTGATAGTTTTGTTACGGGTCTTTCTGGGTTAAGTGATTCGATCAATAAAAATCTTGCAAAAGGAGCTTGTGATTGGGATTTTTCTGCGTCAGAGTCCATTTGAGCGTATGATCTTTTCGGTTGGGAAGCCATGGTTAAGTTTTTTACGTTTCGTCATCTGTGGGCCCCACCCTCCATGGAGTCCTACAAGGGGGCAAAACAGGAACGGCGATCCAGCTCCCTATGCCAAGGTTACCCAGATGATATACTTGGACAAGACGAGGCCCAAGGCCCGACACAGAAGAACATGACCACTTCCCTAGGCAAGGGTCATGCCATGCAAGTCTGCACCGGGTCCAAAAACCCCAAATTACCCAATTGGCCCATAAGCCTATATAGACTAGAAATAAAATACAATTAAAATACAACAAGACATGACACGGACAATTGAACAGTTGTACTACAGAAGGGTACAATACATGACACACCAATTGAAACGCTATCAAATTTGATATAACCAAGTGAACAAAAAACTTGTGCCAAAACAAACTGAATGAAATGATAGCTAGTGGTTATATAACAAAAGTAGTCAATTCCCTAGTCTAAAACGACCAGCCGATTGCCTAGACCGGGCCCATCTAGGCTCCCGTTTTAACCGAAGCGGAGGCCAAAGCAGCGTGTTGAGAAGCTGGAGATCCCTGGGCTTCTCTCAACTACCAGGACCCTCTTTTCCGGTCCCACGAGTTTCCACCCACGGCAAACAGGCGGGCCCATTTGGTGGGGTCTTACCACTCTACAGGACGGCAGCCAGCGATTTCTATCCCCCCGCCGGCTTGGGGCCCGATAATTTGAAGGGTTCGTAGAATCTTTACCTGGTTTAGGTATTGGAATAACGATTGCTTCCCGCCAAGAGGCTGGAATGTTTCCCGCTTTCCAAACCTGGTTATAAATTTCAAGTAAACAATGAAGGGAGCGAGATGGTAAACGTTTGAGGAACTGATAATGAATATTATCAGATCCGACAGCAGTGTCATGACACTTCTTTAAAGCTTTCTTCAACTCTTTCACAGAAAAGTCTCTATTGTAGTGTTCAAGGTTTCTGGAACTAAAATTAAGCTTGGACTTTTCTTTTTCACCTTGAAATTTTTGAAAGGTGTGTGAATAATTAGAAGAGGAGGACTTCTTGGCAAATGTATCTGCTAGTACATTTGCAATGTCATGTTTGGAAGAAACTGATTTATTGCCATCAGTTTTAAGGTGACCAATACTAAGTGATGTGTTCTTCCCACTGATTTTCCGTACCATATCCCAAGTCTTTTTGACAGATGATCTCGAATTCAATCTAGAAACATACTGCCTCCAAGACGAACGTTTACTTTGTTTGATAGTTCTACGAGCTTTCGCACGTGCAATTTTAAACTTGTAAAGATTTTCCTTCGTCGGCCTGAGGCCAAATGCTCTTAGGGCAGATTTTCTATCAGCTATAGCATTTTTGCAATCGTCATTAAACCATGGCTTGTTTGGGTTTTTAGGATCAGGCGATGTTTGTGGAATTGCTTTTTCTGCAGCAGAATAAAGTAAAGATGTAAATAGTTCTGCAGAGTTTTCACATTGATCAAAGGCTTCTGGATTTATTGACTGCTCACATGTGGTTTTAAAAAGTTCCCAATTAGCTTTATGGAGTTTCCAACGCCTAGGGCGCTCCTGGACAGATGGTCCCAATTCAGATATATGAATAGGAAAATGGTCACTACCATGAAGATCAGAGTCCACTTTCCAGCTAAGAGCCGGGAAAATGTCTGGAGTGCAAATAGTTAAATCCAGTGAAGAATATGAACCAGTTGCTGGATGATGATAAGTGGAAGATTTATCGTTTAATAAAACAAGATCACGATTTGATATGAAATCTTCAATAATACGACCTTTGTTGTCTGTATGGGAACATCCCCAAAGCGTGTGGTGAGAATTGAAATCTCCCATTAATATATAAGGCTTGGGTAATTGTTCGACAATATCGTCTAGTTTCCTACGACTGATAGGAGAACTAGGTGGAAGATAGATTGAACACAGTGTTATTGTTTTATTAACAGATACGCTAACGGCAACAGCTTGTAGCGTAGTATTAAGAGGAATAGTGCGGTGAGGAACACCGTTGTTAACAATGATTCCGACACCGCCCGAAGCTTTATCAATACCTTCAAAATTTTTAAAATAGCAAGAGTGATACTTTAAAGAGAATTTGTCAGTATCTTTTAAAAAGGTCTCTTGCAAACAGATTGCAACTGGCTTTCCATTAGAAACTAATAGATTCATTTCTTCAAAATTAGCTTTGATGCTGCGACAATTCCATTGAATGATTTTGTTCGCCATAGTTAAATTAAGGGGGAGAAATATACTAATTAGTATTGGAAGTATGAAAAGTATTTGTTTATGTGTGAAAGATCTATTATATTTTTGCCTCGCTTATTCTCTTTGGAAGAATCTGCATCCTCTGTGTCTTCCGTTACCATGTCTTCTTCAAGACAGTGGTAGCGGTGGCATTGTTTAACAGGATCCTCAGATCCCTTTGGCTGGCGATTAGATGATGTCGCCCTAGGAGACGAAGTTCTGCTCCTAGGGGGTTTGACGAACGAGCTTGTATCATTATCCTCGGATAATTTCTTTGCTGGACGATTTAATTTCTCTTTCTGCATTTGTGCTTTCTTACGAATGACCATTTCAGCTATATCTTCTTGTACAATCTTATCCATGGCAACAACTTCAGGATGTGGTTTCTTGGATGTAGAAGTCTTATTTTTCTCCAAATTAGATATTTTTTTCTCAGTGTTCGGTTTAGTTTTAGATGACGTTTCTGAATTTCCTGATTTGTTTTCTTTACTTTGAGCTTGATCACTAGATGATGTTTGGGATGTGGAGACTGCTTTTGAGAACAATTTTGATATTTCGTTTTTCTTTTCCGGGAAGACAACGCACAATTTTTCAAATATATTTTTGCAGTTCGGACATTCATTATCAGCTTTAGTTACATTTGCATAGCTTGACGGTAAACTTGTTTTGTGTCTCATGTCATATATTTTTCTGGCTTCAAAAAAAGATACACCCTCATGGCATTTAATGGATTGTATTTCTTTTTCTTTTTTCCAAAAAGAGCATTCTTTTGAATTTGCATGGTGGTCAAGTCCACAATTTACACATTTTGCTGTATTTGTGCACGTTAACTGTGTGTGTGTAGCGTTAACTTCTCCACATTTTGCACATACTTGATCATTCCTGCATTTGTCTTCATGATGTCCAAACCTATGACAATGGAAGCATCTCAGAGGATTCGGAACATACACGTCGACATTAACAATGCTGAAGCCAACTTTAATCTTACGTGGCAAGATTGGTGTTTAGAATGTCAAAATATATGTATTTGTGTCTACTTTTATGCCATTTCTAGTGATCGAAATCCGTTTCACTTCAGAAACGGATTGACTTGCCAAGCCTTCAACTATCTCTGCGATAGAGCATGAAGCAAGCTCTTTACATCTGATTATACCTTTAGAAATATTTAGAGTTTTATGGGGGTATACTTTTACTTCTCTATTGAAAAATACTTCAGTTTTTAATAAATTTTGAGCTTGAATATTTGTGTGGACTTCTACCAACAAGTTGCCATCTTTCAAAACCTTAACAGATTTGGGTGTACCCAAGATTGATTTCAGCTGTTTTTCAATGACAAATGGTGACATTTTTGACATAGAAAAATTGTCATCTCTTGCTTCAATAACAAAATATTTTCCGAAATGGCCATTCGTGTCATCATCAAAATCTAAATTGTCTGATCGCGTGCGCTTGGCTCCTTTTTCATTATCCATATTAGATTTTTTAAGTTCATCGGCGATGCTCTCCACCCGCCCTGGAGTCCTACAAGGGGGTAGTCACCTGGGGTATTTCCATCTCAGGGAGTACCAGAGCTACATCGCCGATATACTCGGAGCGAATGGGCTAGATCAAGCAGATAATACAGCCGATGAATACGCCAACCAAGCTTGAAATAAACATCGGGATGCAAAATAGTCGATCAAACACCTCGTTCGTCCGATTGACCCCTTTAGCCACGGCTTTCCGGAACAGAAAATATATATGTAGTGTGATTACTTTGTGTTATTACGAAATTTAAAGAAAAACGTAGGTAGACACATATATCGAACAGTCTATTCTGGTCCGGTGCTCGGCATGACCAGCCGACTGATCAGACAGGGCCTATCTGACCGCTCGTCTAGTTCAACTCCAGGCCAAAGTGGTGTGTTGCAGAGACGAGGTACTAATCCCTGACCCCGAAACCACTCAACCACCAGGATCCCTTCATCAAACGACACGAGCTACCACCCACGGCAAACAGGTAGGTCCGTTCGGTGGGGTCTTACCACTCTGCAGGACGGCAGCCGGCGATTTCTATTCCCCCGCCAGCTGGGGGTGTACAATGCTGAAGCCAACTTTAATCTTACGTGGCAAGATAGGTGTTTGGAATGTCAAAACATATGTATTTGTGTCCACCCTTTTACCGTTTCTAGTGATGGAAATCCGTTTGACATCAGTGATTGATTGACTTGTCAAGCCTTCAACTATCTCTGCAATGGAACATGAAGCAAGCTCTTTACATCTGATAATACCTTTCGTAATGTTTAGAGTTTTGTGAGGATAAACTTTAAAGTCTCTATTGAAAAATACTTCCGTTTTTAATAAATTCTGCGCTTGAACACTTGTGTTGACTTCTACTAACAGGTTGCCATCTTTCAAAACCTTAACAGATTTGGGTGTACCTAAAATTGACTTCAGCTGTTTTTCAATGACAAATGGTGATATTTTCGACATAGAAAAATTATCATCCCTTGCTTCAATAATAAAAAATTTCCCGAAATGGCCATCCGAGTCAACATCAAAATTATCTGATCGCGTGCGCTTGGCTCCTTTTTCATTATCCATGGTAGTTTTTTAAAGTTCATCGGCGATGCTCTCCACCCGCCCTGGAGTCCTACATGGGGGTAGTCACCTGGGGTATTTCCATCTCAGGGAGTACCAGAGCTACATCGCCGATATACTCGGAGCGAATGGGCTAGATCAAGCAGATAATACAGCCGATGAATACGCCAACCAAGCTTGAAATAAACATCGGGATGCAAAATAGTCGATCAAACACCTCGTTCGTCCGATTGACCCCTTTAGCCACGGCTTTCCGGAACAGAAAATATATATGTAGTGTGATTACACTTTGTGTTATTACGAATTTTAAAGAAAAACGTAGGTAGACACATATATCGAACAGTCTGTCCGTTGCTCGGCATGACTAGCCGATTGATCAGACAGGGCCTATCTGACCGCTCGTCTAGTTCAACTCCAGGCCAAAGTGGTGTGTTGCAGAGACGAGGTACTAATCCCTGACCCCGAAACCACTCAACCACCAGGATCCCTTCATCAAACGACACGAGCTACCACCCACGGCAAACAGGTGGGTCCGTTCGGTGGGGTCTTACCACTCTGCAGGACGGCAGCCGGCGATTTCTATCCCCCCGCCAGCTGGGGGTATAGTAGAGTCATAACTAACAATCAATTACTAAAACCGATCTATACGAACAATAAAAATCTAGACAATCATGAACAGGTCTATAAATTGCTTACAAGAACCTAAAATCATATTTTGTTGTACAAATTGATGGCTTTCAGGAAATTAAAAATAAGTTCGATTCTGACGCTTTCGAATAGCTGCCTCATACTGTCAGCCTTGAAAAATCTTTTTCTGACATCGAAAAAATCAATGCAGTCAATACAAATATGTTTGACAGTAAAAGGAGCGCCACATGAAATGCACATTGGAGCCTGTTCTCCTTTAAGAAGAAATGGATGCGTCAGATGCGTATGGCCTATGCGTAAACGGGCCAAAATAATTTCTTCACGGCGATTTGATCTATAGCTAGGCTTACCACGAATACCAATGTGGCTAGGGAGCCAGCAAAAAACGAGATCAACATCATGAAGTTCAGCCATTTTATCTAATAATCTAACTATCAGGGGATTGTCAGTTTTCTCCTGCTCAATCGCTTGCATACTTGACATAGAGTCAGTGAAAAGAATGTATCTTGAGAAGCGCTCTGCAATTATGTGATCGAGTGCGAGATCAATCGCCTTAAGCATGGCTGAAAAAATAGAAGAGTTGTTTGGTAAACGGAATTGGTACTTTTCGCCCTCTAATATAGTGGCTGGGGCAACTTTTTCATCGATCTTCGAACCATCAGTGTAAATCTCTTGGTACGAAGCGTATCTCTCTTTAATATCTAGAAACTTAGTTTTAAAAACGTTTGGATCTGTTGTATCCTTTTTGCTAGAAGCGAGATCGTAAAGAAACGTGGGGCTTTATCAGGTCCACAAGGGAACATTAGGAACAATGTGTTCTTCCACGTCTTCTAGATCAAAATCTAGAGCGTTTACATCAGCTTCACAACGTAAACTAAAGGGAAGTATAGGATTCTTTTTCTTTTCAAAGTCTTCTCTGTGCTTGGGTTCAAACACAACTCTGTGAGTAGGATTATTAGGATTTGATTGGAGTTTTAAATAGTATTGCAATGACAGCTTCTTTCGACGTAGATTTAAAGATGGTTCATTAACTTCAATATACAGACTATTTACCGGAGATGTTCTAAAAGCGCCTAATGCAAGGTGCAATCCTTGATTTTGAATAGAATCAAGTTTACGAAGGTATGATGGGCGTGCTGAGCCGTAGACAGCACAGCCATAATCCAACTTGGATTTAACGAGCTACCCGTAAAGTCGCAATAAAACTTTTTTATCGGCTCCCCAGTCCAAACTAGACACGACACGTGAAAGATTTAAGTGCTTTTTGGCACTTATTTCTCAAGTTATCAATGTTTGGACGAAACGAAATTTAGAGTCGAAAAGAAGTCCTAAAAACTTGAATTCTGGAACAACTTCTATTGGCACTCCGTCTAGCTTTAATTCGGGATCAGGGTGCAATTTCCGTGATTGACAAAAGTGCATACATTTGGTTTTTGTCTTTGAAAACTTGAAGCCGTTTTCATTCGACAATTTAGAGAGGTTACTTAAGACCTGTTGTAATTGCCTTTCAATAGTACACATATGTTTTGATCTGTAACAGATACAGAAATCATCAACATAAAGAAAGCATTCCATGCCAGGACAAACAGTTTTAGAAATGTTATTGATTTTGACACTAAATAGTGTCACGGACATAATACTTCCTTGGGGTACTCCCATTTCTTGTTCATGGGGATCTGAAAACGTATCTCCAACCCGGACTCTAAACTGACGTTCGTCTAAAAATGCAGAAATGAAATAAGCAAGGCGACCTCGAATACCGAAATCAAAGAGGTCCTTCATAATTCCAAACTTCCAAGTGGTATCATAGGAACTTTCAAGATCGAAAAAAACAGAAACAACATGTTCTTTCTTTATGAAAGCTTCTCGAATAAAGGTCTCGAAGCGGACAAGATGATCAAGATTCTTTCCATTGTTTTGCAAATACAACTAGTTAAGGCTATAGGGCGATAGTTTGAAGGATTTGTAGCATCCTTACCTGGTTAAGGTATTGGAATGACAACGGCTTCCCGCCAAGATGCTGGAAGTATTCCCGTTTGCCAAACCTGATTAAAGATTCGAAGTAAACAATTGAGCGACCGGAACGGCAAGTGTTTAAGGAATTGATAATGAATATTATCAAATCGTACCGCAGTGTCATGACACGTCTTTAAAGCCTTCTTCAACTCCTTAACTGAAAAGTCTCTATTGTAGTGTTCTAAGTTCTTAGAACTGAAATTAAGCTTAGACTTTTCTTTTTCACCTTGAAATTTTTTAAATGTGGAGGAGTAATTGGAAGAAGAGGACTTCTTGGCAAACGTATCTGCCAAGACATTAGCAATGTCATGTTTGTAAGTAATAGAGGTATTATGATCAGTTTTTAAATTACCAACACCCAGTGACGTGTTCTTCCCACTGATTTTTCTCACCATTTCCCATGTCTTTTTGACAGATGATCTGGAATTAAATCCAGAAACATACTGTCTCCAAGACGAACGTTTGCTTTGTTTAATAGTTCGACGAGCTTTCGCGCGCGCAATTTTGAACTTGTATAAGTTTTCCTTTGTAGGTCTCAGATGAAATGACCTTAGAGCAGATTTTCGCTCATCTATAGCCTTTTTGCAATCTTCGTTAAACCACTGTTTTTTTTGGAAATTTAGGGTCAGGCGAAGTTTTTGGGAAAGATCCCTCAGCAGCCGAATAAAGTAAAGATGTGAAAAGCTCTGCGGAGTTTTCACAATCGTCAAATGCTTCTCGATTTATTGACTGTTCGCATGTAGATTTGAATAAACCCCAATAAGCTTTATGGAGTTTCCATCGCCTTGGGCGTTCTTGAACCGATGGTTCTAATTCAGATTCAAGAATAGGAAAATGGTCACTACCATGGAGATCAGAGTCCACTTTCCAGCTAAAAGCCGGGAAAATGTCTGGAGTGCAAATAGTTAAATCCAGTGAAGAATATGAACCAGTTGCTGGATGATGATAAGTGGAGGATTTATCATTTAATAAAACAAGATCATGATTTGATATGAAATCTTCAATAATGCGACCTTTGTTGTCTGTATGGGAACATCCCCAAAGCGTGTGGTGAGAATTGAAATCTCCCATTAATATATAAGGCTTGGGTAATTGTTCGACAAGATCGTCTAGTTTCCTACTACTGATAGGAGAACTAGGTGGAAGATAGATTGAACACAGTGTTATTGTTTTATTAACTGATACGCTAACAGCAACAGCTTGTAGCGTAGTATTAAGAGGAATAGTGCGATGAGGAACACTGTTGTTAACAATGATTCCGACACCGCCCGAAGCTTTCTGAATACCTTCAAAATTTTTCAAATAGCAAGAGTGATACTTTAAAGAGAATTTGTCAGCATCTTTTAAAAAAGGTCTCTTGCAAACAGATTGCAACTGGCTTTCCATTAGAAACTAATAGATTCATTTCTTCAAAATTAGCTTTGATGCTGCGACAATTCCATTGAATAATATTGTTCGCCATATTTAAAATTAAGGGGAGAAATATACCATAAGCTAATGGAAGTATGAAATTTATTTCTTTAAGTGTGAAAGATTAATAATGTTTTTGCCTTGCTTATTCTCTTTGGAGTCTGCATCAGCTGGTTCATCCGTCATCATGTCTTCATCAAGACTTTGATAACGGTTGAACTGTTGGATTGGATCATCAGATCCTTTCGGTTGACGTTCCGAATTTCTATTTCGAGGAGAACTATTCCTCCTCCTATTAGTCACAACGAAATTATTTAAATTATCTTTGGTGACGGGTTTGGATTGGACATTTGAATGTTTTTGTGTTACGATATCTGTAGTAGTAGGTGCAGGTACAGAACCTGTTGAGGCGTTTGGTCTAGGAGTATTTTGTGAATTTACAGGGTTCTTATTTGAGGTAGAGGAGGTTGATTTAGGCTCTTTATTATTTGACGTTTCTTTGATAATAGGGGTAGGGGATTTAGTCTCTTTCATTTTGGAAAAAGCTTCAAAATTTCATCCCTCTTTTCCAGAAATATAACACAGAGTTTGCCAAACATAACCTTACAATTTTGACATTCACTTTCGCCTGATTTAAGTGGTCTAACAACGTAAGAATTGGAGAGATTAATTCTGTTTTCAACAATTCCACGAATGAATGAATGAATGAATGATGTTTTATGGCCCGTCGACATCTAGGGTCGTGTTCGGCGCTTAACTAAACACCGAAACAAGTTAAAATTATAATCGATAACAGGAATTTATGAATACAAACAGTTAAAATCTAGTCAATCAGTAACAATACTAAAACTAGAAAATTATAATAACAGGTATATGTAAACGGTAAAAATCTAGACAATCGTTTAACAGTTACTTTAAAAGACGTACTCACATAAAAGCTCAAAATCATATTTTGCTGTATAAACAAATGGCCTTCAGGTAATCAAAAATTAGATTAAGTTTAACCCTTTCAAACAGCTCTCTCATACTATCAACTTTGAAATATTGATCCCTGTACATAGAAAAATAAATACAGTTAATAAAAATATGTTTTACAGTTAGAGGAGCGTCGCATGGAATACACATTGGAGGTTCGTCTCCTTTAAGAAGAAATGAATGCGTCAGGTAAGTGTGACCAATGCGTAAACGGGCCAAAATGATTTCTTCTCGGCGATTTGATCTATAGCCAGTTAGCCATTCACCTAGACTCTGTTTAATAGTATAAAGTTTGTTATCTTGATTTGCGGGATCGTCCCAACAATTCTGCCAGACATCCTGAATAAAATGGTGTATTTAAGGTTTAAAATCACTAAAAGGAACATCGAAAGGTAAAATGTCTAGTGATAATGCCTCCTTGGCAGCCTTATCTGCCTCCTCATTACCGCGAATACCAATGTGGTTAGGGAGCCATGGGGTAAAAAAACTAGGTCACAAGATCAAATCTTACAAAAACTTTGTTTGCACTCTAGAGGTCAAAATTTTACCCAATCAACCTGAATTTTGATTAGAATGATTGTCTTCATGAAATCTCGGACAAGTTCGAAATTGGGCCAACAGGGGTCAAAAACTAGGTCACAGGGTCAATTCTTAGGATAACTTTGTATGCACTCTAGAGGCTACATTTTTTGCCCAATCAACCTGAAATTTGGTCGGAATTATTGTCTTGTATAAATAAAGGATGAGCATGAAATTTCAGCCACTGGTGTCAAAAACTAAGTCAAGGGGTCAAATCTTTGAAAAACCTTAAGTGCACTCTATAGGCCGCTTTTTTTTGTCTAATCGACCTGAAATTTTGTCAGGATGATTGTCTTGATGATTTCTTTGACGAGTCTGGAATTAGGCCAACTTGGGTAAAAAACTAGGTCATAGGGTCAAATTTTAGAAAAACCTTGTTTGTATTCTACAGGCCACATTTTTTGCCTGATCAGCCTGAAATTCAGCCAGAATGATTGTCTAGAATACATCTAGGATCGGTTAAAAATTGAGTCAAATAGGGTTAAAAATAAGTCATGTGGTAAAATCTTAGGAAAACATTGAATGCACTCTTTAGGCCATATTTATTGCCCTATCAATCTGAAATTTGGTCAGAATGATTGTCTTGATGAAATCTTGGACGAATTAAAATTGGTTCAACAGGAATCAAAAACTAGGTCAAGTGGGTCAAATCTCCATAAAAGGGTAGTATGCACTCCAGACTTGCTACATTTTCTGCCCAATGAAATTTTGGTGGGTTTGAAATTGGGTCAACTAGGGTCAAAAACTAGGTCACGGGGTCAAATAATCTGTAATCTATCAACTCGATGAATTTTGTGCGAATTAAACCCCCTTTTCTCAAATCAAGACAGTCAACTCAGGTAAGCGATTTAAGGCCACCATGGCCCTCTAGTATGTCATATTATTTTATCCAATGTTCAAATCTTTCAAATTGAATGCAACATTCAATTTAAAAGCTTAGAACATTAGAAAAAATAACGTACCTCTACATTCTGATGACTTTAATCTTGCTGGATGATGATTTGCCTTCAGACTTTCTCTTTTTTGTTGATTCTTACATTTCGACTGCAAATGGGAGTGTTGCCGCTGGCCGTCCAGCATTGGATTTTCTCGAAATGCTGCTGTGGCCAAGAATAATACTGTTTATGTTTTTTTTATACTGAACAGCACTTGGATTGGAGTTTGCCCCATTATATGTTGATCTCTGCTGGTAAAAGATATTTTCTATCACATCAGAATTGGTTATTGCTGGTGTCACTGCAACCTGATTTTTTTCATCCAGTACATTAGAACATAAACCTCTAATGCATGAATGCAAGTCCTCATGGCATTGAGATGAGAACAGGCATTTTGCCTTTTCTTTCTGTAATATGTCATTGTCATTAGCAACACTTTCTTCCCACTGTGTAAACCATTCATCAATGCTCTTAAGCTTGGCAAGTCTTGGATCACTTGTTGTTTCTTATAGGTCTCACATCCTTGAAAATATGAATAAGTTCAGAGGTCTGTTCAAATAGCTCAATTAAACCATTGAAGACATTTCCTTTTTCACCAAGATTTTCTTTATAGATTTTTATTCCATGCATCATCTCAGAGTTTAATACTTGCTCAGCTAAGTGGTTTCTCATTTTCAGTTGAGAGTCGAGAAAGACATGATCATTAGTAAGATTTTTGTGGAGTTGAAGTCCATTTTGTTTGTCCCAGGCATAGTAATCAGCAAACATTTGTCAGTGAATTTTTTGGTTATTTGGTAAACTTACTAATCTTGTGCAGTGCTTCTGTATACCACTCTTTAGAAGATTGTTTCGCACTTTTTTTAGTACGTGGGAAATGTCCATCATGAAGACGACTGGGAACGGTGTGCAAGGGCTTACCCTAACCCTTACACACAGATGCATGAAGGTGCGGTTTGCCTGAGCACCATCCATACATGTATATACTACTTTGAATCCAAATGTATATAAAAGATACACTGCCCGCCAAAAAAGACTAAATATTTCTGATGCCTGAAATTGTGTCAGTAACAAAGTGGGCACACCGGAATCGAAATCCATTAAGACCTAAAAACAACAGCTGAAGTATGTGTGTGCCAATTGTTTTATCTCTGCTACCCTTTCTCAGTTGGTTACAAAAGTCACCTTCTTGACCGAGTTCTGTAAAGCCACCTAATTCAAGGACATTGCCATTCTTCTCTATTTGCACATCTTGTCGGATGCTCATCTCATCAAAATTATCCCCCCAACTCTTTCACTTTCTGAAATTTTAAGTCTATTTGCTTCTTCGAACATCCATTTGAATACAGATTCATCAATCAATGAATGAATGAATGAATGAATGATGTTTTATGGCCCGTCGACATCTAGGGTCATGTTGGGCGCTAAATTTAATATTGAAAACAAGTTAAACTATTATAATCAATAACAGGAATTTATGAATTCAAAAAATTAAAATTTGTTCAATCAGTAACAGTACTTAAAATAGAAAATTGTAATAAAAGGGAAATGTGAACGGTAAGAATCTAGACAATCGTTTAACATTTACTTTAAAAGACGTACTCACATAAAAGCTCAAAATCATATTTTGCTGAAGAGATTAATGGCTTTAAGGTAATCACAAATTAGATTAAGTTTAACCCTTTCGAAAAGCTCTCTCATACTATCAACTTTGAAATATTGATCCTGTACATAGAAAAATCAATACAATCTATAAAAATATGTTTGACAGTTAGAGGAGCGTCGCATGGAATACACATTGGAGGTTCGTCTCCTTTAAGAAGAAATGAATGGAATGAATAGAGTTTTATGGCCCGTCGACAACTAAGGTCATGTTGGGCGCATAACAAGTAAATGGAAAAGTGCCTTTGAGTAAAAATGAATATGGATTGAAACAGTAAAATGTAGAATCAAATAACAATGGTAGATATAACTAACAATCAATAAGTAAAACCGATCTATACGAACAATAAAAATCTAGACAATCATGAATAGGTCTATAAATTGTTTACAAGCACCTAAAATCATATTTTGCTATACAAATTGATGGCTTTCAGGAAATCAAAAATAAGTTCGATTCTGACGCTTTCAAATAGCTGCCTCATACTGTCAGCCTTGAAATATTGATCTCTGTACAAAGAAAAATCAATACAATCTATAAAAATATGTTTGACAGTAAGAGGAGCGTCGCATGGAATACACATTGGAGGTTCGTCTCCTTTAAGAAGAAATGAATGCGTCAGATGCGTATGGCCTATGCGTAAACGGGCCAAAATAATTTCTTCACGGCGATTTGATCTATAGCTAGGTAGCCATTCACCAAGATCCTGTTTAATTGTGTAGAGTTTGTTATATTTGTTTGCTGGATCGTTCCAACAATTCTGCCATACATCATGACTAAAACTATTTATCAACGGTTTAAAATCATTAAAAGGAACTTCAAAAGGTAAAACATCAAGTGATAATGCCTCCTTGGCAGCCTTATCTGCCTCTTCATTACCACGAATACCAATGTGGCTAGGGAGCCAGCAAAAAACGAGATCAACATCATGAAGTTCAGCCATTTTATCTAATAATCTAACTGTAAGGGGATTGTCAGTTTTCTCGTGTTCAATCGCTTGCATACTTGACATAGAGTCAGTGAAAAGAATGTAGCTTGAGAAGCGCTCTGCAATTATATGATCGAGTGCGAGATCAATCGCCTTAAGCTCGGCTGAAAAAATAGAAGAGTTGTTTGGTAAACGGAATTGATACTTTTCGCCTTCTAATATAGTGGCTGAGGCAACTTTTTCATCGAACTTCGAACCATCAGTATAAATCTCTTGGTACGAAGCGTATCTCTCTTTAATTTCTAGAAACTTAGTTTTAAAAACGGTTGGATCTGTTGTATCCTTTTTGCTGGAAGCGAGATCGTAAAGAAACGTGGGGCTTTTGCAGGTCCACAAGAGAACATTAGGAACAATGTGTTCTGCCACGTCTTCTAGATCAAAATCTAGAGCGTTTACATCAGCTTCACAACGTAAACTAAAGGGAAGTATAGGATTCTTTTTCTTTTCAAAGTCTTCTCTGAGCTTGGGTTCAAACACAACTCTGTGAGTAGGATTATTAGGATTTGATTGGAGTTTTAAATAGTATTGCAATGACAGCTTCTTTCGACGTAGATTTAAAGATGGTTCATTAGCTTCAATATACAAACTATTTACTGGTGATGTTCTAAAAGCGCCTAATGCCAGGCGCAATCCTTGATTATGAATAGAATCAAGTTTACGAAGGTATGAGGGGCGTGCTGAGCCATAAACAGCACAGCCATAATCCAACTTGGATCTTACATGCGACCTGTAAAGTCGCAATAAAACTTTTTTATCGGCTCCCCAGTCCATACTGGACACGACACGTAAAAGATTTAGAGCTTTTTGGCACTTATTGCTCAAGTTATCAATGTGTGGACGAAACGAAAGTTTAGAGTCGAAGAGAAGTCCTAAAAACTTGAATTCTGGAACAACTTCTATTGGCACTCCGTCTAGCTTTAATTCGGGATCAGGGTGCAATTTCCGTGATTGACAAAAGTGCATACATTTGGTTTTTGTCTTTGAAAACTTGAAGCCGTTTTCATTCGACCATTTAGAAAGGTTATTTAAGACCTGTTGTAATTGCCTTTCAATAGTACACATATGTTTTGATCTGTAACAGATACAGAAATCATCAACATACAGAAAGCATTCGATGTCAGGACAAACAGTTTTAACAATGTTATTAATTTTGACACTAAATAGTGTCACGGACAAAATACATCCCTGGGGTACTCCCATTTCTTGTTCATGGGGATCTGAAAACGTATCTCCAACCCGGACTCTAAACTGACGTTCGTCTAAAAATGCAGAAATGAAATAAGCAAGGCGACCTCGAATACCGAAATCAATGAGGTCATTCATAATTCCATACTTCCAAGTGGTATCATAAGCACTTTCAAGATCGAAAAAAACAGAAACAACATGTTCTTTCTTTATAAAAGCTTCTCGAATAAAGGTCTCGAAGCGGACAAGATGATCAAGAGTGCTTCTCTGTTTGCGAAAGCCGCTTTGGACTGACGTGATAAGGTTGTTCTTTTCAAGAAACCAAACAAGACGGTCGTTAACCATTCTTTCCATGGTTTTACTAATACAACTAGTTAAGGCTATAGGGCGATAGTTTGAAGGATTTGTAGAATCTTTACCTGGCTTAGGTATTGGAATGGCAACGGCTTCCCGCCAAGATGCTGGAAGTATTCCCGTTTGCCAAACCTGATTAAAGATTCGAAGTAAACAATTGAGCGAACGAGACGGCAAGTGTTTAAGGAATTGATAATGAATATTATCAGATCCTACCGCAGTGTCATGACACTTTTTTAAAGCCTTCTTCAACTCCTTAACTGAAAAGTCTCTATTGTAGTGTTCTAAGTTCTTAGAACTGAAATTAAGCTTAGACTTTTCCTTTTCAGCTTGAAATTTTTGAAATGTGGAGGAGTAATTCGAAGAAGAGAATGTCATGTTTGGAAGTAACAGAGGTATCATCATCAGTTTTTAAATGACAAACGCCAAGTGACGTGTTCTTCCCACTGATTTTCCTCACCATATCCCACGTCTTTCTGACAGATGATCTGGAATTCAATCCAGAAACATACTGTCTCCAAGACGAACGTTTGCTTTGTTTTATAGTTCGACGAGCTTTCGCGCGTGCAATTTTGAACTTGTATAAATTTTCCTTTGTAGGTCTCATATAAAATGACCTTAGAGCAGATTTTCGCTCATCTATAGCCTTTTTGCAATCTTCGTAAAACCATGGTCTGTTTAGAAATTTAGGGTCAGGCGAAGTTTTTGGGATAGATCCCTCAGCAGCCGAATAAAGTAAAGATGTGAAAAGCTCTGCGGGGTTTCCACAATCGTCAAAAGCTTCTGGATTTATTGACTGTTCGCAGGTAGTTTTGAATAAACCCCAATTAGCTTTATGGAGTTTCCAACGTCTTGGGCGGTCTTGAACCGAAGGTCCTAATTCAGATATATGAATAGGAAAATGGTCACTACCATGAAGATCAGAGTCCACTTTCCAGCTAAAAGCCGGGAAAATGTCTGGAGTGCAAATAGTCAAATCCAGTGAAGAATATGAACCAGTTGCTGGATGATGATATGTGGAAGATTTATCATTTAATAAAACAAGATCATGATTTGATATGAAATCTTCAATAATACGACCTTTGTTGTCTGTATGGGAACATCCCCAAAGCGTGTGGTGAGAATTGAAATCTCCCATTAATATATAAGGCTTGGGTAATTGTTCGACAAGATCGTCTAGTTTCCTACGACTGATGGGAGAACTAGGTGGAAGATAGATTGAACACAGTGTTATTGTTTTATTAATAGATACGCTAACAGCAACAGCTTGTAGCGAGGTATTAAGAGGAATAGTGCGATGAGGAACACCGTTGTTAACAATGATTCCGACACCGCCCGAAGCTTTCTCAATACCTTCCAAATTTTTAAAATAGCAAGAGTGATACTTTAAAGAGAATTTGTCAGTATCTTTTAAAAAGGTCTCTTGCAAACAGATTGCAACTGGCTTTCCATTTGAAACTAATAGATTCATTTCTTCAAAATTAGCTTTGATGCTGCGACAATTCCATTGAATGATTTTGTTCGCCATAGTAAAATTAAGGGGGAAATATATACTAATTAGTATTGGAAGTATGAAATTTATTTGTTTATGTGAGAAAGATCTATTATATTTTTGCCTCGCTTATTCTCTTTGGAAGAATCTGCATCCTCTGTATCTTCCGTTACCATGTCTTCTTCAAGACAGTGGTAGCGGTTGTATTGTTTAACAGGATCCTCAGATCCCTTTGGCTGGCGATTAGATGATGTCGCCCTAGGAGACGAAGTTCTGCTCCTAGGGGGTTTGACGACCGAGCTTGTATCATTATCCTCGGATACTTTACTAGCTGGATGATTTAATTTCTCTTGCTGCATTTGGGCCTTTTTACGTTTTACCATCTCGACTTAATCTAAGAGTTCTATTCTATCCATTTCAGAAATGGATGTATTTTTTGTGTCTTGAGGTCTAGGCTTTGAAATGTTAGATACGGATGAAGATGAAGTTTTATTGCTGGTACTTAATGCAGTAGATTGGTTTGGAAGGTGTTTTCCCGAAGTACTAGATGGATTAACGGTATTGGGTACTTTTGGATTAGGTGAAATTAAAACAGGTGGGAATAATTTGGCAATTTCCTCCTTTTTTTTCGGGGAAGAGAAGACATAATTTTCCAAAGAGATCTTTACAGTTTGTGCAACCTTTTGGTTCTTTATTGTCCGTTGTGGGCTTCACAGCATTTGCATAAGAGTTAGTAAGATTAACTCGATTTTCAACTACTTTTCTTGCTTCAGGGAAAGACAATCCTTCTTTATATTTTATGGTAACAATCTCCTTTCTTTTTTCCATACTGGACATTTTCTTGATGTTGAAAGGTGTTCACCGCCACAATTGATACATTTCATTTCTTTGAAACAATCAACTGATGGATGTTTGTATTCTTCTCCACAGCGACGACATAAATCATCTTCGACTACACGACATTTCTTTTCATGATGACCATATTGATAGCATTTATAGCATTGTAAAGGATTTGGTATATACAGGTCAACGTTTAATCTCAAATAGCCTACTTTTATTGTTTTTGGTAATATTGCAGAGTCAAAAGTTAAAATGAATGTGTTTGTTTTCCTCTTTTCACCATCTCGAAACACAGAAATGCGCTTGACCTCAAGAACACCCTGATCTTTTAATTCTATTAACATTTCTTCTTCTGTTATGTCTGCACAATCTCTTGATCTAATGACTCCTCTGGATGTATTCAGAGTTGAGTGCGGCGAACAAGTAACGGGAATGCCAAAAAAGGTTTCTTATTTCATAAGATTGTCAGCCTGTGCCGGTTTACTTACTTCTAGAAGAAGGCTACCTGATTTCAATTTTTTAAGGGATTTAGCTTCACCAATCACAGATTTGATTACTTTTTCAATTACAAAAGGAGATAGTTTTGAAAGAGATTTATTTTTGTCGGAGGAGTCTTTTACTAAAAACCTTTGAAAAGTCTGTGGAGTTTTGCGTGCTGTAGTTGAATTATAATGACAAGGTCCTGTTTCAATTGATTCGGTGTCGTCGGGTTTTCGTTTTTTGTTGTTTGTATCCATATTTGTTGTTAAAGTATTCATTGTCCGCGGGCCCCACCCTCCACCGAGTCCTACAAGGGGACATGAAGGGGCGGGTTTCCAGCCCCCCATGCCAGGGCTACCCAGATAATAAACTCAAGCTGAACTGACAAAATGACTCGACAGGGATTGCACGAACAATCTCCTAACATAGAATCATGGCGTGCAAATAATGTCAAATCAGAAAATCCATTCAACCCAATTAGCCAATGAGCCTATATAGACAAGGACTAAAATACTATTAAAATATAAAATAATGTGTGACACAGGCAATTTTTTGTTCACTTACAAATAGGTACAATAAACTAATATACCAAAATAATTTCAAAGAGATTTGGTACAACAAGTTGTGAATAAATGTGTCATTAAAATTATAATGACGGAACATTTGCAATATGACAAAATATTTTATATGACAAAAGCAGATGCCCCAGTCTAAAACGACCAGCCGATTGCCTAGACCGGGCCCATCCAGGCTCCCGTTTGAACCGAAGCCGAGGCCAAAGCAGCGTGTTGAGAAGCTGGAGATCCCTGGGCTTCCCTCAACTACTAGGACCCTCTTTTCCGGTCGTACGAGTCTCCACCCACGGCAAACAGGCGGGCCCATTCGGTGGGGTCTTACCACTCTACAGGACGGCAACCAGCGATTTCTATCCCCCGCCGGCTGGGGGCTTTAAGAAGAAATGAATGCGTCAGGTAAGTCTGACCAATGCGTAAACGGGCCAAAATAATTTCTTCTCGGCGATTTGATCTATACCCGGGTTGCCATTCACCAAGATGCTGTTTAATAGAATAAAGTTTGTTATCTTGATTTTCGGGATCATCCCAGCAATTCATCCAGACATCCTGAATAAAACTATGTATTAAAGGCTTAAAATCAGTAAAAGAAACTTCAAAGGGTAAAATATCTAGTGATAATGCCTCCTTGGCAGCTTTATCTGCCTCCTCATTACCACGAATACCAATGTGGCTTGGGAGCAAACAGAAAACAAGATCAACATCACTGTCAAGCTTTGAAATCTTATTAAGTAATTTGATTATAAGAGGATTGTCTGTTTTCTCGTGTTCTAGCGCTTGCATACTTGACATTGAATCAGTGAAAACAATATATCGCCAATAACCATCTTCGATCATGTGATCGAGCGCAAGATCAATCGCCTTAAGTTCTGCTGAAAATACAGAGGAGTTGTTCGGTAGACGAAACTGATATTTTTCGCCAACTAGAATAGTGGCTGAAGCAACTTTCTCTCCATCCTTCGAACCATCTGTATAAATCTCCTCATGCAATATGTATCTTTCTTTAATCTCTAAGAACTTTGTTTTAAAGACAACAGGGTCTGTAGTACCCTTTTTGCTAGAAGCAAGATCATAAAGAAACGTAGGGCTTTTGAATGTTCATAAAGGAACATCGGAAACTGTATATTCGGCAACATCTTCTAGATCGAAATCTAGAGAATTTATATCTGTTTCGCAACGTAAATTAAAAGGTGGTATAGCTTTTGCTTTCTTTTCAAATTCCCCCCTGTACTTAGGTTCAAATACAACTTTGTAAGTGGGGTTGTCAGGATTAGACTTTAACTTAAGATAGTATTGCATGGAGAGTTTCTTTCGACGTAAGTTTAAAGATGGTTCATTGGCTTCAGTGTACAGACTATTTACTGGTGAAGTTCCAAAAGCGTCTAACGCTAAGCGCAATCCTTGATTATGAATAGAATCAAGTTTGCGAAGGTATGAATGGCGCGCTGAGCCGTAAACAGCACAGCCATAATCTAACTAAGATCTGACAAGCGACCTGTAAAGTCGCAATAGAACTTTCTTATCGGCTCCCCAGTCCATATGGGACACAACACGTAAAAGATTTAGAGCTTTTTTGGCACGTATTGCTCAAATAATCAATATGTGGACGAAACGAGAGTTTAGAGTCAAAGAGAAGCCCTAAAAATTTGAACTCTGGAACAACTTCAATGGGCACTCCGTCAAGTTTAAGTTCGGGGTCAGGGTGCAGTTTTCTTGACTGACAAAAGTGCATACATTTGGTTTTAGTCTTGGAAAACTTAAAGCCGTTTTCGTTTGACCATTTGGTAAGGTTGCTCAAGACTTGCTGCAACTGCCTTTCAATTGTAAACATATGTTTTGATCTGTAACAGATACAAAAGTCATCAACGTAAAGAAAACATTTTACGCCAGGACAAACGGTTTTAACAATGTTATTGATTTTGACACTGAATAATGTCACAGATAAAATACTTCCCTGGGGGACTCCCATTTCTTGTTCATGGGGATCTGAAAAGGTATCTCCCACTCTGACTCTAAACAGACGTTCGTCTAAAAATGCAGAAATGAAATAAGCAAAGCGACCTCGAATACCGAAATCAAAGAGGTCATTCATAATTCCAAACTTCCAAGTGGTATCATAAGCACTTTTAAGATCGAAAAAAACAGAAACAACATGTTCTTTCTTTATAAAAGCTTCTCGAATAAAAGTCTCGAAGCGGACAAGATGATCAAGAGTGCTTCTCTGTTTACGACAGCCACTTTGGACTGACGTAAAAAGTTTATTTTTTTTTCTAAAAACCAAACAAGACGATCATTTACCATTCTTTCCATGGTTTTGCAAATACAACTTGTTAAGGCTATAGGACGGTAGTTTGAAGGGTTTGTAGAATCTTTACCTGGTTTAGGTATAGGAATCGCAAAAGCTTCCCGCCAAGAGGCTGGAATTATTCCCGTTTTCCAAACCTGATTATAAATTTCAAGTAAACAGTGAAGGGAGCGAGATGGTAAACATTTAAGGAACTGATAATGGATATTATCAGATCCAACAGCAGTGTCATGACACTTCTTTAAAGCTTTCTCTAACTCTTTCACAGAAAAGTCTCTATTGTAGTGTTCAAGGTTCCTGGAACTAAAATTAAGCTTGGACTTTTCTTTTTCAAATCCAGGCTCTTGCTTGATGGAATTTTTGTACATAATTATGACAGACTTGGATGGCAGTAATAGCAAATTACTATTTGAAAGTAATTCATAATATTTAGGGCTGCGGCAGAATAGTTGTAATGCTGTTGAGATAAAGTTTTTGGACCACCGTCTTCCTTTTGGGTGTCTACCAACATTTTTAGCTTGCTCCAACAGTAGGTCAATCATCTCTTTCGGAGCATTAGGAAAAATGTTTTCAATATCCTTTACACATGGATTTTTATTTTGTTGATATTCTGGCATAGAAGTTTTACCTTGATCTGTTTGAATGTTTTCTTTCTCATTCTTGAAAGTCATGTTCTGGCATACCCTACAAGTCTCCGATTTTGTATAATAGGATACAGCCTTGAGGCAGTTTAGTGAACGTAATGACCTGTAGGTTTCACCATGTATAGTCCACTTGTCTAATGTATGAAATCTGCTAACAGTGACAGATTTTGTCAGATTTACTCCAATGCATAGCTTTAGCCTTTCTTTAATTATAAAAACAACTTTCACACTGTTATTATTTAACAGGAATTTTGGCCCCACACCAATTTTTTTTAGGTCAATGTTTTAGTCTGCAATGTTTACTTCAAAGTTCCCATTCGAATGCATAGTAAGCTGTTCAAATACAGCATTGCCATTGGACTTGCAACCACTATCTAACTCAAATGTGACATTTTTTTCATTGATGGCCTTCACTTTGAATGCACTTGGTTTAAGTTCAGTTACTTGACTGAAGTCTATCTCTCTGAAATTCTCATTGAGAGGTTTCAGATGTATTCTCGTGTACACAGTTAAGTTTTTATCTCCTCTTTTAAACACCCTGCACTTTTTGGCATTTGGATAAAGGCATTTTATGTGTTCAATGAAACTGATAAGAGAAGGAATGTCTGCTTTTCCTGCCTCAATGCATTCAAACTTGAAGGACTCGTAGAGAAGATTAACTTACACCTCAGAGGACTCCTGTTCTTCCAGTCTCGAAAACAACCTGAAATTAAATACCATGTAAGGCATTTTTCTGGAAGAGATGTTAAAATGCATTTCTTAAAACGAAACAGCTGACACCTTTGCAAAAAAAACCCAACAGACATCTAAAGGAGCTGTCTATTCAAGGTCTACTTAATCCTTTCCCTGATCTTCTAATTTTAGATCATGACATCATTTTCTATTTTTAGTTCAAATTTTTGACATTTTTTTTTTTTTCAATTTTTTAAAAAACATTTTTAAAAAGTTTTGAAAACATTTTATGAGAAATGGAGCATTATTTTCTCCTTATGAACAAATGCTCCATTTTTCATGATGTTTCAAATATTTAATGCCCCAAAGGTGTAAAAAAGCATTTCTATTAGGTAAAGGGTTAACTTATTAATGCCGCTTTGAAATACAATGTTTGAAAATATCATGAAAAGTTTAACATTTGCTCATAATAAATGCTCCATTTTTCATAATGTTTCAAAACAGTAAAAACAGTCTTTTATTTTGTAAAAAGAAATATTGAACTAAAAAAAAGAAAATGATGTCATGATCTAAATATAGAAATAAGGTAAAGGGTTAACTTGAGAAATTACTTTGTTGGCTTTTTGCTAAAAGGCATTCAAGCTCACCAGTTAATATCAGTTTATGAGTAACGATGGAACCCTCTGGTATGACATTGTATTTTCACTTTTATATGAAAAGAAATCTACATTTTTTTAAATAAAATACAGCAAAGCCTATAGTAAGAGTCAACTCAGGGACTCTCGGAGGAAAAGTGGCCTCTTAATATAGGTTGCTGTTCATAATTGGTTGCTTATAGAAGGAAATGCATCACTTTGGTGGTCAAAAAGTGGTATCTAAAGACAGGTTGCCTCTGAATACAGGTGGCCACATGGCCAGGTTTGGCTTGGTAAAAAAATGAGGATCATGCAAATAAAATATCTTAAAAAAAAAAATTAAACTGCCCATTTATATATGAAAAGAATGGTAGAGTCCATAGGGCTGAATGGGGTAATGTTTAGGCGGTTGGGCATCCAACCAGATTAATCTTTTTGTCAAAGTGCTAATAATTCCTCTATGTTTCAACATATTAACAAAAGTGTAAGTGGCTATATGATTAGACAAATGGTCCTATTCATATGATTTTGAACCTGTTTATTTTAACTTGACCTTTGACCTACTTTTGGCCCCAGAAAAATCGATCAATTAACATGTATCTTGTTCTTTAAGGATTCTGAATTATTGTAAGTTTAATGCTGTTGACAGTAGTGGTTTTCATTAATTTACCTTTTTTGAAAAGTCTTTTTGTTTTTTTTACAAAATTACTATATTTACTCTTATGTGACCTTCATTTACAGATCCTGTGTTGTGTGTGTGTGGGGGGGGGCAGGGGTGCAGAAGAAGGGGTCTTCTGCACCCCCACCCCTTTTGAAATGTGAAGACTAAAGGAAAATTAACTTAGGGCATCAACACCCAATCAACACCCCTGAGAAATCGGTTGGACTGAAAGCACAAACATGTTGGTACTGTTCTAAGAAATGCACTGTTTCTTTTCAGCAAATCCAGCAGAACTGATGTTCAATCTCAAACAACAGCATCAGTACCTGAAGATCAAGGGGACAGCTTTGATCAGCAGATAGAGGTTGAATTTGATGATGTTATGGCATCAATTCTGGCAGAAGAGGAAAGGATGGAAGATTTTCAGCTACCAGAAAACTCCTCTTTAAATGAACTCGAAGACAGTCTGGTTGTGGAAACTGAAGTGACAGAATCTCACAAACAGATCAACCAAATAGTAAAAGAACTTGATGAAGCAAATTTGACTTTATTTGTTAAGAAATTGTTCATAGATTTTGCAGAGTTTGCTTCAGCCATTAATGATAGAGATGTAACAAAAGGAGTAGCAGAAAAGATATCCTTAAATTCTACACACTTGTTCACAACTATAGCTTAAGTCAAGAATACAAATTGAATTCACTTGTATTTTTTGAAAAGGGGGGGGTCATTTAGTGGTGAACATGTGGTACTTTGCTACAAAATTCTAGAATTCATCAGGCTTTTCTTCATCAAAGGTACAGTTGACCTTCTGAGTATCAGCAGTGGAGGATTGTCTAAACGATTTGTTAATGACGTCTCAAAATCAAGAATAAGATATGTAGCAGGGTATTGCATAGCTGCACTAAGAAACAAATATGTGCAAATTCTGAAGACAAATATGTTTTTGCATATCAGTTGAAGCTCAAGAAATTTATAATGACACAAAATGCAAATCAAGGTTTTGAATGTGCTGAAAGAAAGTGAGGAGTTTTTGAAATGTACAACTTCAGATCCTGATTCACTAGCAGATGTAGATAGAAGGCAATTTCAAGCAGGAGGCCTGACCAATGTAACAGATGCAATTTTCCATTGTTTTGTGTGTCTATGTTAACTAATGAGCATTTAATGAAACATGGCAGAAACATGTACAAAGAATGCGCCCCCAGCCGGCGGGGGGATAGAAATCGCTGGCTGCCGTCCTGTAGAGTGGTAAGACCCCACCGAATGGGCCCGCCTGTTTGCCGTGGGTGGAGACTCGTAAAGCCGGAAAAGAGGGTCCTGGTAGTTGAGAGAAGCCCAGGGATCTCCAGCTTCTCAACACGCTGCTTTGGCCTCGGCTTCGGTAAAACGGGAGCCTGGATGGGCCCGGTCTAGGCAATCGGCTGGTCGTTTTAGACTAGGGCATTGACTACTGTTGTAATATAACCATTAGCTATCATTTCAGTCAGTTTGTGTTTTGGCACAAGTTTTCTTTAACTTTGTTATATCAAATTTGATAGCATTTCAATTTGTATGTCATGTTTTGTACCTTTCTGTAGTACAACTGTTCACTTGCCCGTGTCATATCTTGTTCTATTTTAATAGTATTTTATTATCTAGTCTATATAGGCTTATGGGCTAATTGGGTGATCTTGGGTTTTTGCGTCGGGTGCAGACTTGCATGGCGTGACTCTTGCCTGGGGAGTGTCCATGTTCTTCTGTGTCGGGCCTTGGACCTTGGCTTGCCTGAGTATATCATCTGGGTACCCTTGGCATAGGGAACTGGATCGCCGTTCCTGTTTTGTCCCCTTGTAGGACTCCGTGGAGGGTGGGGCCCCCGGATGACGAAATGATAAAAAACTATCATGGCTTCCAACCAAACTTTAAATTCGAAAAAAAGAAAAAACGGTGACGACATTGGAATCGAAACGGACATACAAAACGCAAGTAAATCTTTCCCAAGATTTTTAATAATCCAACAACGAGATGCAGCAGAGCCCCTAAATACACTTTCGCCTTTTGTCATTGACAAAGTGCTTACTTCATGCGCTGGCACAATGAATGAATGAATGAATGAATACAGTTTTATGGCCCGTCGACAACTAAGGTCATGTTGGGCGCATAACAAGTAAATGAATAAAACGGAGATGGATCTAAACAGTAAAATGTAGAATCAAATAACAATAGTAGAGTTATAACTAACAATCAATTACTAAAACCGATCTATACGAACAATAAAAATCTAGACAATCATGAACAGGTCTATAATTGCTTACAAGAACCTAAAATCATATTTTGCTGTACAAATTGATGGCTTTCAGGAAATCAAAAATAAGTTCGATTCTGACGCTTTCAAATAGCTGCCTCATACTGTCAGCCTTGAAATATTGATCTCTGTACATAGAAAAATCAATACAATCTATAAAAATATGTTTGACAGTAAGAGGAGCGTCGCACGGTATACACATTGGAGGTTCGTCTCCTTTAAGAAGAAATGAATGTGTCAGATGCGTATGGCCTATGCGTAAACGGGCCAAAATAATTTCTTCGCGGCGATTTGATCTGTAGCCAGGTAGCCACTCACCAAGATCCTGTTTAATTGTGTAAAGTTTGTTATCTTGGTTTACAGGATCGTCCCAACATTTCTGCCATACATTATGAATAAAACTATTTATCAATGGTTTAAAATCACTAAAAGGAACATCGAAAGGTAAAATGTCTAGTGATAATGCCTCCTTGGCAGCCTTATCTGCCTCCTCATTACCACGAATACCAATGTGGCTAGGGAGCCAACAGAAAACAAGATCAACATCACTATCAAGATTTGAAATCTTATTCAGTAATTTAACTATAAGAGGATTGTCTGTTTTCTCGTGTTCAAGCGCTTGCATACTTGACATTGAATCAGTGAAAACAATATAACGCCAATAACCATCTTCGATCATGTGATCGAGCGCAAGATCAATCGCCTTAAGTTCTGCTGAAAATACGGAGGAGTTGTTTGCTAGACGAAACTGATATTTTTCGCCATCTAGGACAGTGGCCGAAGCAACTTTCTCTCCGTCCTTCGAACCATCTGTATAAATCTCTTCGTGCAATATGTACCTTTCTTTAATCTCTAAAAATTTTGTTTTAAAGACAACAGGGTCTGTAGTACCCTTTTTGCTTGAAGCTAGGTCATAAAGATAAGTTGGACTTTTGCATGTCCACAAAGGAACATCGGAAACTGTATATTCCGCAACATCTTCTAGATCGAAATCTAGAGAATTTATATCTGTTTCGCAACGTAAACTAAAAGGTGGTATGGCTTTTGCTTTCTTTTCAAATTCCTCCCTGTACTTAGGTTCAAATACAACTTTGTAAGTGGGGTTGTCAGGGTTAGACTTTAACTTAAGATAATATTGCATGGAGAGTTTCTTTCGACGTAAATTTAAAGATGGTTCATTGGCTTCAGTGTACAGACTATTTACTGGTGATGTTCTAAAAGCGCCTAACGCTAAGCGCAATCCTTGATTATGAATAGAATCAAGTTTACGAAGGTATGAAGGGCGAGCTGAACCGTAAACAGCACAGCCATAATCTAACTTAGATCTGACAAGCGACCTGTAAAGTCGCAATAGGACTTTTTTATCGGCTCCCCAGTCCATATGGGACACAACACGTAAAAGATTTACAGCTTTTTGGCACTTATTGCTCAAATAATCAATATGTGGACGAAACGAGAGTTTAGAGTCAAAGAGAAGGCCTAAAAATTTCAACTCTTGAACAACTTCAATGGGCACTCCGTCAAGTTTAAGTTCGGGATCAGGGTGCAGTTTTCTTGACTGACAAAAGTGCATACATTTGGTTTTAGTCTTGGAGAACTTAAAGCCGTTTTCGTTTGACCATTTGGTAAGGTTGTTCAAGACTTGCTGCAACTGCCTTTCAATTGTATACATATGTTTTGATCTGTAACAGATACAGAAGTCATCAACG
The DNA here is from genome assembly GCA_946902895.1 of Fragum fragum. Taxonomy (NCBI): domain Eukaryota; kingdom Metazoa; phylum Mollusca; class Bivalvia; order Cardiida; family Cardiidae; genus Fragum; species Fragum fragum. The sequence continues at coordinate 52,607,665 of OX336378.1, forward strand.
TAAAGAAAACATTCCACACCAGGACAAACGGTTTTCACAATGTTGTTTATTTTGACACTAAATAGTGTCACGGACAAAATACTTCCCTGGGGAACTCCCATTTCTTGTTCATGGGGATCTGAAAAAGTATCTCCCACCCTGACTCTAAACTGACGTTCGTCTAAAAATGCAGAAATGAAATAGGCAAGGCGACCTCGAATACCGAAATCAAAGAGGTCATTCATAATTCCATACTTCCAAGTGGTATCATAAGCACTTTCAAGATCGAAAAAGACAGAAACAACATGTTCTTTCTTTATGAAAGCTTCTCGAATAAAAGTCTCGAAGCGGACAAGATGATCAAGAGTGCTTCTCTGTTTACGAAAGCCACTTTGGACTGACGTAATCAGTTTATGTTTTTCTAAAAACCAAACAAGACGATCATTAACCATTCTTTCCATGGTTTTGCAGATGCAACTAGTTAAAGCAATTGGGCGATAATTTGAAGGGTTCGTAGAATCTTTACCTGGTTTAGGTATTGGAATAACGATTGCTTCCCGCCAAGATGCTGGAATGCTTCCCGTTTTCCAAACCTGGTTATAAATTTCAAGTAAACAATGAAGGGAGCGAGATGGTAAACGTTTGAGGAACTGATAATGAATATTATCAGATCCGACAGCAGTGTCATGACACTTCTTTAAAGCTTTCTTCAACTCTTTCACAGAAAAGTCTCTATTGTAGTGTTCAAGGTTCCTGGAACTAAAATTAAGCTTGGACTTTTCTTTTTCACCTTGAAATTTTTGAAAGTTGGGTGAATAATTAGAAGAGGAGGACTTCTTGGCAAATGTATCTGCCAATACATTGGCAATGTCATGTTTGGAAGACACTGTACTATCACCTTCTGTTTTAAGATGACCAACACTAAGGGACGTGTTCTTCCCACTGATTTTACGTATCATGTCCCAAGTCTTTTTGACAGATGATCTTGAATTTAACCTTGAAACATACTGCCTCCAAGACGAACGTTTACTTTGTTTGATAGTTCTACGAGCTTTCGCCCGTGCAATTTTAAACTTGTACAGATTTTCCTTCGTAGGCCTAAGGCCGAATGCTCTGAGAGCACATTTTCTCTCAGCTATAGCCTTTTTACAGTCGTCATTAAACCATGGCTTGTTTGGATTTTTAGGATTAGGCGATGTTCGAGGAATTGCTTTTTCTGCAGCCGAATAAAGTAAAGATGTAAAATGATCTGCAGTGTTTTCGCAGTCATCAAAGGCTTCAGGATTAATTGACTGCTCGCAGGTAGTTTTAAAAAGATCCCAATTAGCTTTATGGAGTTTCCATCGTCTAGGTAGTTCCTGGACTGATGGTCCAGATTCAAAAACATGAATCGGAAAGTGGTCGCTCCCATGAAGATCAGAATCAACTTTCCACGTAAAATGTGGAAAAATATCAGGGCTGCAAATAGTCAAATCCAGTGAAGAATAATTTCCAGTGGCAGGATGAAGATAGGTAGAGGACTTATTATTCAATAAATCAAGATCATGATCAGTAATGAAATCTTCAACAGTACGGCCTTTGGCGTCAGTGTTGCTACAACCCCATAAGGTATGGTGAGAATTAAAATCTCCCATCATTATGAAAGGTTTAGGTAATTTGTGGACAAGATCGTCTAGTTTTCTAATGTCTATAGGAGAACTGGGTGGAAGATAGATTGAACATAATGTGATAGTTTTATGAAGAGACATGCTGACGGCTACTGCCTGCAAAGTGGTGTCTATACATACATTTCGATGTGGAATGTTGTTATTCACAAGTATACCAACGCCACCAGATGCCTTTTCGTTGCTTATGAAGTTTTTTAGATAGCAAGAATGATATTTCAGTGAAAATTTATCTGTGTCTTTTAGAAATGTTTCCTGTAAACATACTGCCACTGGTTTATTCTTAGAAATTAGAAGATTTAGTTCCTCAAAATTGGCTTTGATGCTACGACAATTCCATTGAATAATATTATTCGCCATTAAAAAGATTATTATAAAGTGTATACCACGTAAGAATGGAAATAAGTGATTATTTTTTAACACCACTTAAATTAATTCTGTTTGCACCTTGCCTAATTGGATCGGGTTGTGCATGACTGTGATTTGTGGAAGAAGGAGGGCCTGAAATCGAATCTTCAGGCTCATCCTCCATGCCCTCATCATCTCCATCATCCAAATCGCTAAAGCGATTGGAAGTCGGTATTGGAGAAGGATTTACCTTTTCCAATTGAAGGCGAAGACGAGCTCGCCTTTGAGTGTTTGGCTCCGAATTGGTTGCAGAACATTTACCATTACTAGACGTGTTTTGTTTTTTAGTTGCATCCTTTGAAATATTTTGCTTTAGAGTTTTAACCTCTACTGCTGAAGCTTTACTTTCGCATACTTTCACATTTGACTCCTTAACTGATGATTTTTCTCCAGCTAATACTTCATTGACTTTGTCACGAACTTCAGGAAACATTTCAGACAGAATTTTAATCATGCGTTCACACGTGGTGCATTCCTTTGGCTTAGAACTTTGGTTTGGCTCAGGTACAGATTTAAGTTTATTCGCATAGGTGTTTGAATTTTCTCTTGATTCCACTATTTTTCTTGCTTCGAAGTAGGAAACTGACTGTCTACATTTAATGGTCAAAATTTCTTTTTCTCTTTTAAATGTTGGACATAATTTTGAGCTAGCAGCATGATCCATTCCACAGTTAAAACATTTAAAGTCATTTTGGCAGGTATCTTCATCATGTTCATCCAAATCTCCAGAAAATGCACATTTCCTGCAAACTTTAGTGGCTCTGCAATTATTTTCATGGTGCCCAAACCTCTGACAGTTGTAACAACGCAGAGGATTGGGAACATATACATCAACTTTAACAATCTGAAATCCTACTTTAAGTTCTGATGGCAAGGTTGGTTCATTAAATGTCAAAATATAGGTATTTGTTCTTACGATCTTTTCTTCCTTTTGAAATTCAATTCTTTTAACTTCAGTGACACCTTGAGATCTTAGATTTGATTTAATTTCACTAATTAAACATGTAGATAGTTCCTTGCAACGAATAACACCTTTTGACTGATTTAGCTTTTCGTGACCATATACTCTTACTCTTTGGTTAAAGAATTTTGTAGTTTTCAATAAATTATCTGACTGAGCCCTTTTACACACTTCAATCAATAAATTTCCATTTTTTAGATTTTTAACTGACTTTGGAGTCCCAATAATAGCCCTGACTTGCTTTTCAATTATAAATGGTGAGAGTTCTGCAACCGGTTGCTCTGTGTCTTCACTTTCGATCACAATAAATTTCGGAAAGGGTGGTAAACTAATATTTTCATCTTCGGAATCGGACAAGTAACGCTTGGCTTTTTTCTGTTGTGCCATGATTAAGTAGTAATAGTTCATCAGAAATACTCTTCACCCACCTCGGAGTCCAACAAGGGGGCACATCACCGGGGTTTTATTCCATCTCGGGAGCGGTGCCAAAGATGTATAACTGATATACTCGGTGCAAATGGGCTAGATCAAGCAATTTCAACCCGATGAGTAGATCAACCAAGCACGAAATAAACACCAGAAAACAAAACTGTCGATCAAACACCTCGTTTACCCGATTAACCCTTAAGCCACCGCTTTCTGGAACAGAGTATGGATACAATGTAGTAAAACTACTTGAAATATACAAACAAAAATGTACGTGTTTCGTAACCTATGCGTTCTATTCCAGTGCAAGGCGTGACCAGCCGATTGATCAGACAGGGCCTATCTGACCGCTCGTCTAGTTCAACTCCAGGCCAAAGTGGTGTGTTGCAGAGACGAGGTACTTATCCCTGACCCCGAAACCACTCAACCACCAGGATCCCTTCATCAAACGACACGAGCAACCACCCACGGCAAACAGGTGGGTCCGTTCGGTGGGGTCTTACCACTCTGCAGGACGGCAGCCGGCGATTTCTATCCCCCCGCCAGCTGGGGGTGCTGGCACAATGAAATCAGTTAAAACGCTTCGCTCTGGTGGTCTGCTTGTTGAGGTTGAAAAGCCACAGCAAGCAGAAAACCTGCAGAAAATGGAAAGATTTTTTGATAGATGGGTTGATTGCACGCCTCATGAGACATTAAATAGGTCAAAGGGATTGATAAGGTGCCCCGATTTACAGGGAGTCTCTGAGGAAGAAATAGTAAAAGAACTATCTGAACAAAACGTTATAGAAGCAAAGCGTATGACAGTTTTTAGGGATGGTGTTAGAAAAACCACCCATACCATAGTTTTAACGTTTGCATCAGCCATTTTGCCCAAGCCTGTTCGTGTTGGATATTTGAACGTAAGGGTGGACTTATATATTCCGAACCCACTTCAATGTTACAGGTGTTTTAAGTTCGGTCACCATGAAAAGAGATGCATTAAAACGCTTCTCTGTAGACGTTGTGGTGTACCGGAGAAGGATCACGACGAAGATCCAGATCACTGTACTGGCACTATGAAATGCATCAACTGTGGAGGCAATCATTTGTCAACGTCTAGGTCTTGTCATGTATGGAAAAAGGAAAAGGAGATCGTTACAATCAAATATAAAGAAAGTTTGTCATTTGCTGAAGCTCGTAGAATTGTGAAAACCGAATTAATCTTTCCAATTCTTACGCAAATGCTGTTAGACCAGTCAAATCAAGCGAAAGTGAATGTCAAAATTGTAAGGATCTGTTTGGCAAACTCTGTATTATATTTCCGGAAAAGAAGGATGAAATTTTGAAGCTGTTCCCAAAATTGAAAGATAATAAATCCCCCTCTTCTATTACCAAAGAAACATCAAATAATAAAGAGCCTAAATCAAATACCTCTACCCCAGACAAGAACCCTGTTAGTTCACCAACAACACCTAGACCAAATGCCTCAACATTTTCAGTACCTGCACCTACTACTTCAGATATCGTAACACAAAAACATTCCAATGTCCAATCCAAACCTGTTCTGAAAGATATTTCAAATGAAAAATCAAATAATTTCGTTGTACCTAATAGGAGGAGGAATAGTTCTCCTCGAAATAGAAATTCGGAACGTCAACCGAAAGGATCAGATGATCCAATTCAACAGTTCAACCGTTATCAAAGTCTTGATGAAGACATGATGACGGATGAACAAGCTGATGCAGATTCCAAAGAGAATAAGCAAGGCAAAAACATTATTAATCTTTCACACTTAAAGAAATAAATTTCATACTTCCATTAGTCTGTGGTTTATTTTTCCCCTTAATTTTCAATATGGCGAACAATATTATTCAATGGAATTGTCGCAGCATCAAAGCTAATTTTGAAGAAATGAATCTATTAGTTTCTAATGGAAAGCCAGTTGTAACTGTTTGCAAGAGACCTTTTTAAAAGAAACCAACAAATTCATTTTAAAGTATCACTCTTGCTATTTTAAAAATTTGGAAGGTATTGAGAAAGCTTCGGGCGGTGTTGGAATCATTGTAAACAACAGTGTTCCTGATCGCACTATTCCTCTCAATACTACGCTACAAGCTGTTGCTGTTAGCGTATCAGTTAATAAAACAATAACACTGTGTTCAATCTATCTTCCACCTAGTTCACCTATCAGTCGTAGGAAACTAGACGATCTTGTTGAACAATTACCCAAGCCTTATATATTAATGGGAGATTTCAATTCTCACCACACGCTTTGGGGATGTTCCCATACGGACAACAAAGGTCGTATTATTGAAGATTTCATATCAAATCATGATCTTGTTTTATTAAATGATAAATCTTCCACTTATCATCATCCAGCAACTGGTTCATATTCTTCACTGGATTTAACTATTTGCTCTCCAGACATTTTCTCGACTTTTAGCTGGAAAGTGGACTCTGATCTTCATGGTAGTGATCATTTTCCTATTCATATATCTGAATTAGGACCCTCTGCCAAGGAGCGCCCTAGGCGTTGGAAACTCCATAAAGCTAATTGGGAACTTTTTAAAACCACATGTGAGCAGTCAATAAATCCAGAAGCCTTTGATGAATGTGAAAACTCTGCAGAACTATTTACATCTTTACTTTATTCTGCTGCAGAAGAAGCCATTTCACAAACATCGCCTGATCCAAAAACCCCAAACAAGCCATGGTTTAATGACGATTGTAAAAATGCTATAGCTGATAGAAAATCTGCCCTCAGAGCATTTGGCCTTAGGCCGACGAAGGAAAATCTTTACAAGTTTAAAATTGCACGTGCGAAAGCTCGTAGAATTATCAAACAAAGCAAACGTTCGTCTTGGAAGCAGTATGTTTCTAGATTGAATTCAAGATCATCTGTCAAAAAGACTTGGGATATGGTACGGAAAATCAGCTGGAAGAACACATCACTTAGTATTGGTCACCTTAAAACGGATGACAAAAAATCAGTTTCTTCCAAACATGACATTGCAAATGTACTAGCAGATACATTTGCCAAGAAGTCCTCCTCTTCTAATTATTCACACACCTTTCAAAAATGTCAAGGTGAAAAAGAAAAGTCAAAGCTTAATTTTAGTTCCAGGAACCTTGAACACTACAATAGAGACTTTTCTGTGAAAGAGTTGAAGAAAGCTTTAAAGAAGTGTCATGACACTGCTGTCGGATCTGATAATATCCATTATCAGTTCCTTAAACCATCTCGCTCCCTTCACTGTTTACTTGAAATTTATAATCAGGTTTGGAAAACGGGAATAATTCCAGCCTCTTGGCGGTAAGCTATTGTGATTCCTATACCTAAACCAGGTAAAGATTCTACAAACCCTTCAAACTATCGTCCTATAGCCTTAACAAGTTGTATTTGCAAAACCATGGAAAGAATGGTTAATGATCGTCTTGTTTGGTTTTTAGAAAAACATAAACTGATTACGTCAGTCCAAAGTGGCTTTCGTAAACAGAGAAGCACTCTTGATCATCTTGTCCGCTTCGAGACTTTTATTCGAGAAGCTTTTATAAAGAAAGAACATGTATTTTCTGTCTTTTTCGATCTTGAAAGTGCTTATGATACGACCTGGAAGTATGGAATTATGAATGACCTCTTTGATTTCGGTATTCGAGGTCGCCTTGCTTATTTCATTGCTGCTTTCTTAGACGAACGTCAGTTTAGAGTCAGGGTGGGAGATACTTTTTCAGATCCCCATGAACAAGAAATGGGAGTTCCCCAGGGAAGTATTTTGTCCGTGACACTATTTAGTGTCAAAATAAACAACATTGTTAAAACTGTATGTCCTGGTGTGGAATGTTTCCTTTACGTTGATGACTTCTGTATCTGTTACAGATCAAAACATATTTATACAATTGAAAGGCAGTTGCAGCAAGTCTTGAACAAGCTTACCAAATGGTCAAACGAAAACGGCTTTAAGTTTTCCAAGACTAAAACCAAATGTATGCACTTTTGTCAGTCAAGAAAACTGCACCCTAACCCCGAACTTAAACTTGACGGAGTGCCAATAGAAGTCGTTCCAGAGTTCAAATTTTTAGGGCTTCTCTTTGACTCTAAACTCTCGTTTCGTCCACATATTGATTATTTGAGCAATAAGTGCAAAAAAGCTCTAAATCTTTTACGTGTTGTGTCCCATATGGACTGGGGAGCCGATAAAAAAGTTCTATTGCGTCTTTACAGGTCGCTTGTCAGATCTAAGTTAGATTATGGCTGTGCTGTATACGGCTCAGCGCGCCCTTCATACCTTCGCAAACTTGATACCATTCATAATCAAGGCTTGCGCTTAGCGTTAGGCGCTTTTAGAACATCACCAGTAAATAGTCTGTACACTGAAGCCAATGAACCATCTTTAAATTTACGTCGAAAGAAACTCTCCATGCAATATTATCTTAAATTAAAGTCTAATCCTGACAACCCCACTTACAAAGTTGTATTTGAACCTAGGTCCAGGGAGGAATTTGAAAAGAAAGCAAAAGCTATACCACCTTTTAGTTTGCGTTGCGAAACGGATATAAATTCTCTAGATTTCGATCTAGAAGATGTTGCCGAATATACAGTTTCCGATGTTCCTTTATGGACATGCAAAAGTCCCACTTATCTTTATGACCTGGCTTCAAGCAAAAAGAGTATTACAGACCCTGTTGTCTTTAAAACAAAATTTTTAGAGATTAAAGAAAGGTACATATTGCATGAAGGGAGTTATACAGATGGTTCGAAGGACGGAGAAAAAGTTGCTTCAGCCGCTGTTCTAGATGGCGAAAAATATCAGTTTCGTCTAGCAAACAATTCCTCCGTATTTTCAGCAGAACTTAAGGCGATTGATCTTGCGCTCTATCACATCATCGAAGATGGTTATTGGCGCTATATTGTTTTCACTGATTCAAAGATATTTCAAATGAAAAATCAAATAATTTCGTTGTACCTAATAGGAGGAGGAATAGTTCTCCTCGAAATAGAAATTCGGAACGTCAACCGAAAGGATCAGATGATCCAATTCAACAGTTCAACCGTTATCAAAGTCTTGATGAAGACATGATGACGGATGAACAAGCTGATGCAGATTCCAAAGAGAATAAGCAAGGCAAAAACATTATTAATCTTTCACACTTAAAGAAATAAATTTCATACTTCCATTAGTCTGTGGTTTATTTTTCCCCTTAATTTTCAATATGGCGAACAATATTATTCAATGGAATTGTCGCAGCATCAAAGCTAATTTTGAAGAAATGAATCTATTAGTTTCTAATGGAAAGCCAGTTGTAACTGTTTGCAAGAGACCTTTTTAAAAGAAACCAACAAATTCACTTTAAAGTATCACTCTTGCTATTTTAAAAATTTGGAAGGTATTGAGAAAGCTTCGGGCGGTGTTGGAATCATTGTAAACAACAGTGTTCCTCATCGCACTATTCCTCTCAATACTACGCTACAAGCTGTTGCTGTTAGCGTATCAGTTAATAAAACAATAACACTGTGTTCAATCTATCTTCCACCTAGTTCACCTATCAGTCGTAGGAAACTAGACGATCTTGTTGAACAATTACCCAAGCCTTATATATTAATGGGAGATTTCAATTCTCACCACACGCTTTGGGGATGTTCCCATACGGACAACAAAGGTCGTATTATTGAAGATTTCATATCAAATCATGATCTTGTTTTATTAAATGATAAATCTTCCACTTATCATCATCCAGCAACTGGTTCATATTCTTCACTGGATTTAACTATTTGCTCTCCAGACATTTTCTCGACTTTTAGCTGGAAAGTGGACTCTGATCTTCATGGTAGTGATCATTTTCCTATTCATATATCTGAATTAGGACCCTCTGCCAAGGAGCGCCCTAGGCGTTGGAAACTCCATAAAGCTAATTGGGAACTTTTTAAAACCACATGTGAGCAGTCAATAAATCCAGAAGCCTTTGATGAATGTGAAAACTCTGCAGAACTATTTACATCTTTACTTTATTCTGCTGCAGAAGAAGCCATTTCACAAACATCGCCTGATCCAAAAACCCCAAACAAGCCATGGTTTAATGACGATTGTAAAAATGCTATAGCTGATAGAAAATCTGCCCTCAGAGCATTTGGCCTTAGGCCGACGAAGGAAAATCTTTACAAGTTTAAAATTGCACGTGCGAAAGCTCGTAGAATTATCAAACAAAGCAAACGTTCGTCTTGGAAGCAGTATGTTTCTAGATTGAATTCAAGATCATCTGTCAAAAAGACTTGGGATATGGTACGGAAAATCAGCTGGAAGAACACATCACTTAGTATTGGTCACCTTAAAACGGATGACAAAAAATCAGTTTCTTCCAAACATGACATTGCAAATGTACTAGCAGATACATTTGCCAAGAAGTCCTCCTCTTCTAATTATTCACCCACCTTTCAAAAATGTCAAGGTGAAAAAGAAAAGTCAAAGCTTAATTTTAGTTCCAGGAACCTTGAACACTACAATAGAGACTTTTCTGTGAAAGAGTTGAAGAAAGCTTTAAAGAAGTGTCATGACACTGCTGTCGGATCTGATAATATCCATTATCAGTTCCTTAAACCATCTCGCTCCCTTCACTGTTTACTTGAAATTTATAATCAGGTTTGGAAAACGGGAATAATTCCAGCCTCTTGGCGGGAAGCTATTGTGATTCCTATACCTAAACCAGGTAAAGATTCTACAAACCCTTCAAACTATCGTCCTATAGCCTTAACAAGTTGTATTTGCAAAACCATGGAAAGAATGGTTAATGATCGTCTTGTTTGGTTTTTAGAAAAACATAAACTGATTACGTCAGTCCAAAGTGGCTTTCGTAAACAGAGAAGCACTCTTGATCATCTTGTCCGCTTCGAGACTTTTATTCGAGAAGCTTTTATAAAGAAAGAACATGTATTTTCTGTCTTTTTCGATCTTGAAAGTGCTTATGATACGAGCTGGAAGTATGGAATTATGAATGACCTCTTTGATTTCGGTATTCGAGGTCGCCTTGCTTATTTCATTGCTGCTTTCTTAGACGAACGTCAGTTTAGAGTCAGGGTGGGAGATACTTTTTCAGATCCCCATGAACAAGAAATGGGAGTTCCCCAGGGAAGTATTTTGTCCGTGACACTATTTAGTGTCAAAATAAACAACATTGTTAAAACTGTATGTCCTGGTGTGGAATGTTTCCTTTACGTTGATGACTTCTGTATCTGTTACAGATCAAAACATATTTATACAATTGAAAGGCAGTTGCAGCAAGTCTTGAACAAGCTTACCAAATGGTCAAACGAAAACGGCTTTAAGTTTTCCAAGACTAAAACCAAATGTATGCACTTTTGTCAGTCAAGAAAACTGCACCCTAACCCCGAACTTAAACTTGACGGAGTGCCAATAGAAGTCGTTCCAGAGTTCAAATTTTTAGGGCTTCTCTTTGACTCTAAACTCTCGTTTCGTCCACATATTGATTATTTGAGCAATAAGTGCAAAAAAGCTCTAAATCTTTTACGTGTTGTGTCCCATATGGACTGGGGAGCCGAAAAAAAAGTTCTATTGCGTCTTTACAGGTCGCTTGTCAGATCTAAGTTAGATTATGGCTGTGCTGTTTACGGCTCAGCGCGCCCTTCATACCTTCGCAAACTTGATACCATTCATAATCAAGGCTTGCGCTTAGCGTTAGGCGCTTTTAGAACATCACCAGTAAATAGTCTGTACACTGAAGCCAATGAACCATCTTTAAATTTACGTCGAAAGAAACTCTCCATGCAATATTATCTTAAATTAAAGTCTAATCCTGACAACCCCACTTACAAAGTTGTATTTGAACCTAGGTCCAGGGAGGAATTTGAAAAGAAAGCAAAAGCTATACCACCTTTTAGTTTGCGTTGCGAAACGGATATAAATTCTCTAGATTTCGATCTAGAAGATGTTGCCGAATATACAGTTTCCGATGTTCCTTTATGGACATGCAAAAGTCCCACTTATCTTTATGACCTGGCTTCAAGCAAAAAGAGTATTACAGACCCTGTTGTCTTTAAAACAAAATTTTTAGAGATTAAAGAAAGGTACATATTGCATGAAGGGAGTTATACAGATGGTTCGAAGGACGGAGAAAAAGTTGCTTCAGCCGCTGTTCTAGATGGCGAAAAATATCAGTTTCGTCTAGCAAACAATTCCTCCGTATTTTCAGCAGAACTTAAGGCGATTGATCTTGCGCTCTATCACATCATCGAAGATGGTTATTGGCGCTATATTGTTTTCACTGATTCAAAGATATTTCAAATGAAAAATCAAATAATTTCGTTGTACCTAATAGGAGGAGGAATAGTTCTCCTCGAAATAGAAATTCGGAACGTCAACCGAAAGGATCAGATGATCCAATTCAACAGTTCAACCGTTATCAAAGTCTTGATGAAGACATGATGACGGATGAACAAGCTGATGCAGATTCCAAAGAGAATAAGCAAGGCAAAAACATTATTAATCTTTCACACTTAAAGAAATAAATTTCATACTTCCATTAGTCTGTGGTTTATTTTTCCCCTTAATTTTCAATATGGCGAACAATATTATTCAATGGAATTGTCGCAGCATCAAAGCTAATTTTGAAGAAATGAATCTATTAGTTTCTAATGGAAAGCCAGTTGTAACTGTTTGCAAGAGACCTTTTTAAAAGAAACCAACAAATTCACTTTAAAGTATCACTCTTGCTATTTTAAAAATTTGGAAGGTATTGAGAAAGCTTCGGGCGGTGTTGGAATCATTGTAAACAACAGTGTTCCTCATCGCACTATTCCTCTCAATACTACGCTACAAGCTGTTGCTGTTAGCGTATCAGTTAATAAAACAATAACACTGTGTTCAATCTATCTTCCACCTAGTTCACCTATCAGTCGTAGGAAACTAGACGATCTTGTTGAACAATTACCCAAGCCTTATATATTAATGGGAGATTTCAATTCTCACCACACGCTTTGGGGATGTTCCCATACGGACAACAAAGGTCGTATTATTGAAGATTTCATATCAAATCATGATCTTGTTTTATTAAATGATAAATCTTCCACTTATCATCATCCAGCAACTGGTTCATATTCTTCACTGGATTTAACTATTTGCTCTCCAGACATTTTCTCGACTTTTAGCTGGAAAGTGGACTCTGATCTTCATGGTAGTGATCATTTTCCTATTCATATATCTGAATTAGGACCCTCTGCCAAGGAGCGCCCTAGGCGTTGGAAACTCCATAAAGCTAATTGGGAACTTTTTAAAACCACATGTGAGCAGTCAATAAATCCAGAAGCCTTTGATGAATGTGAAAACTCTGCAGAACTATTTACATCTTTACTTTATTCTGCTGCAGAAGAAGCCATTTCACAAACATCGCCTGATCCAAAAACCCCAAACAAGCCATGGTTTAATGACGATTGTAAAAATGCTATAGCTGATAGAAAATCTGCCCTCAGAGCATTTGGCCTTAGGCCGACGAAGGAAAATCTTTACAAGTTTAAAATTGCACGTGCGAAAGCTCGTAGAATTATCAAACAAAGCAAACGTTCGTCTTGGAAGCAGTATGTTTCTAGATTGAATTCAAGATCATCTGTCAAAAAGACTTGGGATATGGTACGGAAAATCAGCTGGAAGAACACATCACTTAGTATTGGTCACCTTAAAACGGATGACAAAAAATCAGTTTCTTCCAAACATGACATTGCAAATGTACTAGCAGATACATTTGCCAAGAAGTCCTCCTCTTCTAATTATTCACCCACCTTTCAAAAATGTCAAGGTGAAAAAGAAAAGTCAAAGCTTAATTTTAGTTCCAGGAACCTTGAACACTACAATAAAGACTTTTCTGTGAAAGAGTTGAAGAAAGCTTTAAAGAAGTGTCATGACACTGCTGTCGGATCTGATAATATCCATTATCAGTTCCTTAAACCATCTCGCTCCCTTCACTGTTTACTTGAAATTTATAATCAGGTTTGGAAAACGGGAATAATTCCAGCCTCTTGGCGGTAAGCTATTGTGATTCCTATACCTAAACCAGGTAAAGATTCTACAAACCCTTCAAACTATCGTCCTATAGCCTTAACAAGTTGTATTTGCAAAACCATGGAAAGAATGGTTAATGATCGTCTTGTTTGGTTTTTAGAAAAACATAAACTGATTACGTCAGTCCAAAGTGGCTTTCGTAAACAGAGAAGCACTCTTGATCATCTTGTCCGCTTCGAGACTTTTATTCGAGAAGCTTTTATAAAGAAAGAACATGTATTTTCTGTCTTTTTCGATCTTGAAAGTGCTTATGATACGAGCTGGAAGTATGGAATTATGAATGACCTCTTTGATTTCGGTATTCGAGGTCGCCTTGCTTATTTCATTGCTGCTTTCTTAGACGAACGTCAGTTTAGAGTCAGGGTGGGAGATACTTTTTCAGATCCCCATGAACAAGAAATGGGAGTTCCCCAGGGAAGTATTTTGTCCGTGACACTATTTAGTGTCAAAATAAACAACATTGTTAAAACTGTATGTCCTGGTGTGGAATGTTTCCTTTACGTTGATGACTTCTGTATCTGTTACAGATCAAAACATATTTATACAATTGAAAGGCAGTTGCAGCAAGTCTTGAACAAGCTTACCAAATGGTCAAACGAAAACGGCTTTAAGTTTTCCAAGACTAAAACCAAATGTATGCACTTTTGTCAGTCAAGAAAACTGCACCCTAACCCCGAACTTAAACTTGACGGAGTGCCAATAGAAGTCGTTCCAGAGTTCAAATTTTTAGGGCTTCTCTTTGACTCTAAACTCTCGTTTCGTCCACATATTGATTATTTGAGCAATAAGTGCAAAAAAGCTCTAAATCTTTTACGTGTTGTGTCCCATATGGACTGGGGAGCCGAAAAAAAAGTTCTATTGCGTCTTTACAGGTCGCTTGTCAGATCTAAGTTAGATTATGGCTGTGCTGTTTACGGCTCAGCGCGCCCTTCATACCTTCGCAAACTTGATACCATTCATAATCAAGGCTTGCGCTTAGCGTTAGGCGCTTTTAGAACATCACCAGTAAATAGTCTGTACACTGAAGCCAATGAACCATCTTTAAATTTACGTCGAAAGAAACTCTCCATGCAATATTATCTTAAATTAAAGTCTAATCCTGACAACCCCACTTACAAAGTTGTATTTGAACCTAGGTCCAGGGAGGAATTTGAAAAGAAAGCAAAAGCTATACCACCTTTTAGATTGCGTTGCGAAACGGATATAAATTCTCTAGATTTCGATCTAGAAGATGTTGCCGAATATACAGTTTCCGATGTTCCTTTATGGACATGCAAAAGTCCCACTTATCTTTATGACCTGGCTTCAAGCAAAAAGAGTATTACAGACCCTGTTGTCTTTAAAACAAAATTTTTAGAGATTAAAGAAAGGTACATATTGCATGAAGGGAGTTATACAGATGGTTCGAAGGACGGAGAAAAAGTTGCTTCAGCCGCTGTTCTAGATGGCGAAAAATATCAGTTTCGTCTAGCAAACAATTCCTCCGTATTTTCAGCAGAACTTAAGGCGATTGATCTTGCGCTCTATCACATCATCGAAGATGGTTATTGGCGCTATATTGTTTTCACTGATTCCATGTCGAGTATGCAAGCGCTTGAACACGAGAAAACAGACAATCCTCTTATAGTTAAGTTACTGAATAAGATTTCAAATCTTGATAGTGATGTTGATCTTGTTTTCTGTTGGCTCCCTAGCCACATTGGTATTCGTGGTAATGAGGAGGCAGATAATGCTGCCAAGGAGGCATTATCACTAGATATTTTACCTTTCGATGTTCCTTTTAGTGATTTTAAACCTTTAATACATCATTTTATTCAGGATGTCTGGCAGAATTGCAGGGACGATCCTGCAAACCAAGATAATAAACTTTATTCTATTAAACAGAGTCTTGGTGAATGACTACCCGGTTATAGATCAAATCGCCATGAAGAAATTATTTTGGCCCGCTTACGCATTGGTCACACTTACTTGACGCATTCATTTCTTCTTAAAGGAGAAGAGGCTCCAATGTGCATTCCATGTGACACTCCTCTTACTGTCAAACATATTTGTATTGACTGCATTGTTTTTTTCGATGTCAGGGAAAGATATTTCAAGGCTGACAGTATGAGGCAGCTATTTGAAAGCGTCAGAATCGAACGTATTTTTGATTTTCTGAAAGCCATCAATTTGTATAGCAAAATATGATTTTAAGTTTTTGTAAGCAATTTATATACCTTTTCATGATTGTCTAGATTTTTACTGTTCGTTTAGATAGGTTTTAGTAATTCATTGTTAGTTATAATTCTACTTTTGTTATTTGATTCTACGTTTTACTATTTGAATCCACCTCCGGTTTTATTCAAAGGCACCTTTTCATTTACTTGTAATGCGCCCAACATGACCTTAGTTGTCGACGGGCCATAAAACTCTATTCATTCATTGTACAAAGAATGCAAACAACAGCTGTCTTCAGACAAAGATCTTTTTGAACAGTTTGCAAATGTTGTGTCAATGAGGCTTGCTGATGAAAAAATCACCGATTTCCATGTAGACATTCAAGAAGATTTGAACATGCAGTCATTTTAGATAATATTGTCTGCCAGTGTGCCCAATTGAATTCTGTTTATATGGAACTTATAGACAAGTATTTACATGTGTTTTTTGCACAGTTTCGGAAAGATGTCTTATCTGCTTGGAAAGTAGAGAAGAAAATAGCACATAGAAAGCAGATTAAGGTATCCTGTAAGAATAAACAACCTGGGACTTCAAAGAAACCATCAAATCCTACTAAGTCTGTGGTTCCTTCTGACAATGAACCAATTCCAGGACCATCTGGAACCAAAAAGAAGACAGGTAAAGGAAAAATGGTGACTGTTTAGGTGGAACCTACCGCAGAACCTTCAGGTGGTGTTGAGATTGGAACTGAAGAGAAAACATCCGCACCGGATGATTCAGGAATTGTTTCATTGTCAAAAGGTGCTGAAGCAGTTGGAGATGATGAAGAAAAATGTACAAAATGTCAATCAGATAAAGATGATAATTGGATTCAATGTGACTCATGCAATGGATGGTATCACCGCAAATGTGCTAAACTAAGTAATGTCAAACAGTGGAGAAAATTCATTAGGAAGGGAGTTCAGTGGTTCTGTTACAACTGTAGATAAGTTTGCATTCAATAATCTGGTGCATTGAAACACCAACAAGGGCATGGTCATAATGAAATTTTCTGTGAAATTTATCATCTGCTTTTATTTTTCAGAGTGCTCTAAAATGTTGTCTTAGTGTCAAACAGCTGGGATCTTGACAAGACACATAGTTAATCTGGTTTCTCATCCTGATCCAAGCTGTTTGTATATGCAACTGTAGACATGCTTGGGGGGCTAGGGGTTATAGCATGATTAAGGTATAAGAATACATAAACATTTTGAGGGGAAAAAATTAGTGATTTTTGCAGGGAATTTTGAATGGTTCAGGTACCCCTTGAATTGTGAAATATTAGAGTGGTTTAACCTAAAATTGTTAACCAAATTAGCAATATTCTTTTGCTATTGTGAAGACAAAATGTTGGCTGAGGTAGTAGATATTATATTTCTGCAAATAGGAGGGATATTTTGAAGAATCTTGTATATTTTGAAAGACAAATACCTTTAGCATTAAGTAAACAGAGTGTAAAGACTGTGAAATAATCTTTTTTTGTTTCAATTGTATTTCATTATCTAATACAATATATCATGTAAGACAAATTAAACAAGAAATGATTCTTTTCACTCTGAGTGTAAAGGCCTAAAAACATTCCTTCATGAAAGAAATTGCTATTTCAAATTTTAAATAAATATGTTCCTTTCTGACTTATGAACACTTCCTGTTTTTTTTTTTGTTTTTTTTTTTTTAAGTTTTCTGCCCTTAAATGTAAACCTTTAGCTTATTCTAGGTCTTTCAAGGGCAGAATTGGCCTCGGTATTGATAATTTCAGAAAACTGGATGCTTTAATAGAATTTGCGTGCTAACATAGGGATTTGCAAAAATGATTGGGTTGGACTGGATCAAGATCCATTTTGTATTTATTTATTTATTTGGTCAAACCTGTGAACAAAGGCTCAAGGGAAATCAAATTTTCTGGCCTTTGTTTAGAGGTAGCCTTTGTTAAGAGGTCAATTTCTATTGAAAACACTATTTTGGAAATCCAGAATCTGGCCTTTGGTTGCAGGTGGCCTTTATTCGAATGTGACCGCTGTAGCAGGTTTGACCGTATCATGCTTGGTGCATATTCTACAGACACTTTGTGTAAGGCATAATTTGTTTGTGAATTCTGTATACGCAAGGACGAGATAGTCATACATATAATAAGAATGAATGAATGAATAGAGTTTTATGGCCCGTCGACAACTAAGGTCATGTTGGGCGCATAACAAGTAAATGGAAAAGTGCCTTTGAGTAAAAATGAAGATGGATTGAAACAGTAAAATGTAGAATCAAATAACAATGGTAGATATAACTAACAATCAATAACTAAAACCGATCTAAACGAACAATAAAAATCTAGACAATCACGAATAGGTCTATAAATTGTTTACAAGCACCTAAAATCATATTTTGCTATACAAATTGATGGCTTTCAGGAAATCAAAAATAAGTCCGATTCTGACGCTTTCAAATAGCTGCCTCATACTGTCAGCCTTGAAATATTGATCTCTGTACATAGAAAAATCAATACAATCTATAAAAAAATATGTTTGACAGTAACAGGAGCGTCGCATGGAATATACATTGGAGGTTCGTCTCCTTTAAGAAGAAATGAATGCGTCAGATGCGTATGGCCTATGCGTAAACGGGCCAAAACAATTTCTTCACGGCGATTTGATCTATAGCTAGGTAGCCATTCACCAAGATCCTGTTTAATTGTGTAGAGTTTGTTATATTTGTTTGCAGGATCGTTCCAACAATTCTGCCATACATCATGAATAAAACTATTTATCAACGGTTTAAAATCATTAAAAGGAACTTCAAAAGGTAAAACATCAAGTGATAATGCCTCCTTGGCAGCCTTATCTGCCTCTTCATTACCACGAATACCAATGTGGCTAGGGAGCCAGCAAAAAACGAGATCAACATCATGAAGTTTAGCCATTTTATCTAATAATCTAACTGTAAGGGGATTGTCAGTTTTCTCATGTTCAATCGCTTGCATACTTGACATAGAGTCAGTGAAAAGAATGTAGCTTGAGAAGCGCTCTGCAATTATATGATCGAGTGCGAGATCAATCGCCTTAAGCTCGGCTGAAAAAATAGAAGAGTTGTTTGGTAAACGGAATTGATACTTTTCGCCTTCTAATATAGTGGCTGAGGCAACTTTTTCATCGAACTTCGAACCATCAGTATAAATCTCTTGGTACGAAGCGTATCTCTGTTTAATTTCTAGAAACTTAGTTTTAAAAACGGTTGGATACATATAATAAGATGCTAGTTACTCATGTTTCTGTAGTTTAACCCATTCAGCCATATGCACTCTTCAAATTTGTTTATAGGTTATTTAAATGAGCAAGTTCATTCTCACGGGGGGGGGGATTTTTATTTTTTCATTTTTTTTCAAAGTTTAATTTTTTCTTTGAAAAAAAAAGTGCAAAACACAGATCAGATGTCTCCAGCCCCCTGACCTGGATTTACACTTTTTGCAAATGATGTTAAAATGTGTCTCTTTGGAATGAATGAATGAATAGAGTTTTATGGCCCGTCGACAACTAAGGTCATGTTGGGCGCATAAAAAGTAAATATAAGTGTGCTTTTGAATAAAAACGGAGGTGGATTTAAATAGTAAAATGTAGAATCAAATAACAATATAAGAGTTAAAACTAACAGTCAATTACTAAAACCGATCTATACGAACAATTAAAATCTAGAAAACCATGAACAGGTCTATAATTGCTTAGAAGAACCTAAAATTATATTTTACTGTACAAATTGATGGCTTTCAGGAAATCAAAAATAAGTTCGATTCTGACGCTTTCAAATAGCTGCCTCATACTGTCAGCCTTGAAATATTGATCTCTGTACATAGAAAAATCACTACAATCTATAAAAATATGTTTGACAGTAAGAGGAGCGTCGCATGGTATACACATTGGAGGTTCGTCTCCTTTTAGAAGAAATGAATGCGTCAGATGCGTATGGCCTATACGTAAACGGGCCAAAATAATTTCTTCGCGGCGATTTGATCTGTAGCCGGGTAGCCACTCACCAAGATCCAGTTTAATTGTGTAAAGTTTGTTGTCTTGGTTTGCAGGATCGTCCCAACAATTCTGCCATACATTATGAATAAAACTATTTATCAACGGTTTAAAATCACTAAAAGGAACTTCAAAGGGTAAAATATCTAGTGATAATGCCTCCTTGGCAGCTTTATCTGCCTCTTCATTACCACGAATACCAATGTGGCTAGGGAGCCAACAGAAAACAAGGTCAACATCACTATCAAGATTTGAAATCTTATTTAGTAATTTGATTATAAGAGGGTTGTCTGTTTTCTCGTGTTCAAGCGCTTGCATACTTGACATTGAATCAGTGAAAACGATATATCGCCAATAACCATCTTCGATCATGTGATCGAGCGCAAGATCAATCGCCTTAAGTTCTGCTGAAAATACGGAGGAGTTGTTCGGTAGACGAAATTGATATTTTTCGCCATCTAGAATAGTGGCTGAAGCAACTTTTTCTCCATCCTTCGAACCATCTGTATAAATCTCCTCATGCAATATGTATCTTTCTTTTATCTCTAAGAACTTTGTTTTAAAGACAACAGGGTCTGTAGTACCCTTTTTGCTGGTAGCAAGATCATAAAGATAAGTGGGACTTTTGCATGTCCATAAAGGAACATCGGAAACTGTATATTCGGCAACATCTTCTAGGTCGAAATCTAGAGAATTTATATCTGTTTCGCAACGGAAACTAAAAGGTGGTATAGCTTTTGCTTTTTTTCCAAATTCCTCCCTGTACTTAGGTTCAAATACAACTTTGTACGTGGGGTTGTCAGGATTAGACTTTAACTTAAGATAATATTGCATGGAGAGTTTCTTTCGACGTAAGTTTAAAGATGGTTCATTGGCTTCAGTGTACAGACTATTTACTGGTGATGTTCTATAAGCGCCTAACGCTAAGCGCAAGCCTTGATTATGAATAGAATCAAGTTTGCGAAGGTATGAAGGGCGCGCTGAGCCGTAAACAGCACAGCCATAATCTAGCTTAGATCTGACAAGTGAACTGTAAAGACGCAATAGAACTTTTTTATCGGCTCCCCAGTCCATATGGGACACAACACGTAAAAGATTTAGAGCTTTTTGGCATTTATTGCTCAAATAATCAATATGAGGACGAAACGAGAGTTTAGAGTCAAAGAGAAGCCCTAAAAATTTGAACTCTGGAACGACTTCAATTGGTACTCCGTCAAGTTTAAGTTCGGGATCAGGGTGCAGTTTTCTTGACTGACAAAAGTGCATACATTTGGTTTTAGTCTTGGAAAACTTAAAGCCGTTTTCGTTTGACCATTTGGTAAGGTTGTTCAAGACTTGCTGCAACTGCCTTTCAATTGTATTCATATGTTTTGATCTGTAACAGATACAAAAGTCATCAACGTAAAGAAAACATTCCACGCCAGGAAAAACAGTTTTTACAATGTTATTAATTTTGACACTAAATAATGTCACAGATAAAATACTTCCCTGGGGAACTCCCATTTCTTGTTCATGGGGATCTGAAAAAGTATCTCCCACCCTGACTCTAAACCGACGTTCGTCTAAAAATGCAGAAATGAAATAAGCAAGACGACCTCGAATACCGAAATCAAAGAGGTCATTCATTATTCCATACTTCCAAGTGGTATCATAAGCACTTTCAAGATCGAAAAAGACAGAAACAACATGTTCTTTCTTTATAAAAGCTTCTCGAATAAAAGTCTCGAAGCGGACAAGATGATCAAGAGTGCTTCTCTGTTTACGAAAGCCACTTTGGACTGACGTAATCAGTTTATTTTTTTCTAAAAACCAAACAAGACGATCATTTACCATTCTTTCCATGGTTTTGCAAATACAACTTGTTAAGGCTATAGGACGATAGTTTGAAGGGTTTGTAGAATCTTTACCTGGTTTAGGTATAGGAATCACAATAGCTTCCCGCCAAGAGGCTGGGATTATTCCAGTTTTCCAAACCTGATTATAAATTTCAAGTAAACAGTGAAGGGAGCGAGATGGTAAACGTTTGAGGAACTGATAATGAATATTATCAGAACCAACAGCAGTATCATGACACTTTTTAAAAGCTTTCTTCAACTCTTTGATGGAAAAATCTCTATTGTAGTGTTCAAGGTTCCTGGAACTAAAATTAAGCTTGGACTTTTCTTTTTCACCTTGAAATTTTTGAAAGGTGTGTGAATAATTAGAAGAGGAGGACTTCTTGGCAAATGTGTCCGCCAGTACATCTGCAATGTCATGTTTGGAAGAAACTGATTTATTGTCATCCGTTTTAAGGTGACCAATACTAAGTGATGTGTTCTTCCCACTGATTTTCCGTACCATATCCCAAGTCTTTTTGACAGATGATCTTGAATTCAATCTAGAAACATACTGCCTCCAAGACGAACGTTTACTTTGTTTGATAGTTCTACGAGCCTTCGCACGTGCAATTTTAAACTTGTAAAGATTTTCCTTCGTCGGCCTAAGGCCAAATGCTCTTAAGGCAGATTTTCTATCAGCTATAGCCTTTTTGCAATCTTCATTAAACCATGGCTTGTTTTGGTTTTTAGGATCAGGCGATGTTTGTGGAATGGCTTTTTCTGCAGCAGAATAAAGTAAAGATGTAAATAGTTCTGCAGAGTTTTCACATTCATCAAAGGCTTCTGGATTTATTGACTGCTCACATGTGGTTTTAAAAAGTTCCCAATTAGCTTTATGGAGTTTCCAACGTCTAGGGCGCTCCTGGACAGATGGTCCTAATTCAGATATATGAATAGGAAAATGGTCACTACCATGAAGATCAGAGTCCACTTTCCAGCTAAAAGCCGGGAAAATGTCTGGAGTGCAAATAGTTAAATCCAGTGAAGAATATGAACCAGTTGCTGGATGATGATAAGTGGAAGATTTATCATTTAATAAAATAAGATCATGATTTGATATGAAATCTTCAATAATACGACCTTTGTTGTCTGTATGGGAACATCCCCAAAGCGTATGGTGAGAATTGAAATCTCCCATTAATATATAAGGCTTGGGTAATTGTTCGACAAGGTCGTCTAGTTTCCTACGACTGATAGGAGAACTAGGTGGAAGATAGATTGAACACAGTGTTACTGTTTTATTAACAGATACGCTAACGGCAACAGCTTGTAGCGTAGTACTAAGAGGAATAGTGCGGTGAGGAACACAGTTGTTAACAATGATTCCGACACCGCCCGAAGCTTTCTCAATGCCTTCAAAATTTTTAAAATAGCAAGAGTGATACTTTAAAGAAAATTTGTCAGTATCTTTTAAAAAGGTCTCTTGCAAACAGATTGCAACTGGCTTTCCATTAGAAACTAATAGATTCATTTCTTCAAAATTAGCTTTGATGCTGCGACAATTCCATTGAATGATTTTGTTCGCCATAGTTAAATTAAGGGGGAGAAATATACTAATTAGTATTGGAAGTATGAAAATTATTTGTTTATGTGTGAAAGATCTATTATATTTTTGCCTCGCTTATTCTCTTTGGAAGAATCTGCATCCTCTGTGTCTTCCGTTACCATGTCTTCTTCAAGACAGTGGTAGCGGTTGTATTGTTTAACAGGATCCTCAGATCCCTTTGGCTGGCGATTAGATGATGTCGCCCTAGGAGACGAAGTTCTGCTCCTAGGGGGTTTGACAAACGAGCTTTTATCATTATCCTCGAATACTTTGCTAGCTGGATGATTTAATTTCTCTTGCTGCATTTGGGCCTTCTTACGTTTTACCATCTCGACTTTATCTAAGAGTTCTATTCTATCCATTTCAGAAAGAGATGTAGTTTTTGTGTCTTGATGTTTAGACTTTGAAGCGGAAGATACAGATGAAGTTTTATTGCTGGAAGGATCTTTCGAGGCTGAAGGCGGATTTTCAGAAGAGGAAGATAGATTAACAGTGTTTGATTCCAATATAGTTTCAGGAGTTTTGTTTGTTTGGAGGGAAAGAGACTGTGTTTTCTTAATTTGATTTGAAGTACTAGAAGTTAAGGCTACTGTGGATTTAGGGAATAATTTGTCAATCTCATGCTTCTTATCAGGGAAAAGAATGCTGAGTTTTTCGTGTAAAGTTTTACAGTTTTGACATTCCGTATTGCTTTTTGTAATATTGGAGTAACTTGAGGGCAGATTGGCTTTTGTTCTTAATTCAAAAATTTTACGGGCTTCAAAAAAGGATACATTTTCTATGCATTTAATTCTCTGAATTTCTTTCTCCTTTTTCCAGAATTCACAGTCCTTTGAATTTGCTGGGTGACCTTTTCCACAGTTAGCACATTTAACTTCGTTCTGACAGGAATGATCGAAATGGTTTGGATTTACATCACCACATTTAACACAAACCATATCATTGTTGCATTTGTCTTCATGATGTCCAAACCTCTGACAAAAATAGCATCTCAGAGGATTTGGAACATATACATCAACGTTTACCACATTAAACCCGACTTTTATTCGTCGAGGCAAAATGGGAACACCAAATGTCAAAATGAAAGTGTTTGTGCTAATCTTCTTTCCATTTCTAGTCACAGAGATACGTTTAACTGCAGTTACTCCTTGACTTTCCAGACCTTCAACAATCTCAGCTTCAGAGCAACCAGCTAGCTCTCTACAACGGATGATTCCCCTAGATTTATTCAGGGTCTCATGAGCATAAACCTTGACTTCATGTCCAAAAAATAATTCAGTTTTTAACAGATTTTCAGCCTGAGCATTTAAATTAACTTCTACCAATAAATTACCATCTTTTAAAGATTTTACAGATTTTGGAGTACCTAAGATAGACTTTAATTGCTTTTCAATAACAAAGGGAGAAAGTTTTGAAATTGGAAAATTTGGTTCTTTTGATTTGATGACCAGAAATTTGTTAAAATGACCAGAAGAGCTAGCAAATCCTTCGCCAATATCAGAGTCCATTTGTGCATCGCCTTTTCGTTTTTTGTTTAGGGGATCCATATTATAGTTTTAAATTTTTCGTCATCTGTGGGCCCCACCCTCCATGGAGTCCTACAAGGGGGCTAAACAGGAACGGCGATCCAGCTCCCTAAGCCAAGGCTACCCAGATGATATACTCGGGCAGTCCAAGTTCCAAGGCCCGGTAAAGGAGAGCATGGACACTTCCCCAAATGAGAGTCACGCCATGCAAACCCGTACCCGACAAAAAAAACCGAACCACCAAATTAGCCCATAAGCCTATATAGACTAGAAATAAAATACAATTAAAATACGAAAAATGGTATGACATGGGCAAATTAACACTTGTACAACAGAAGGGTACAATGCATGACATAGCGTTTGCAATACTATCAGTTATACTTTAACTTAGTAAAGATAGATGCGTTAAAACACAAAAATAACTTAGAATACATTGATAGCTAAATATCATATTATAATAGTAGTCAATACCCTAGTCTAAAACGACCAGCCGATTGCCTAGACCGGGCCCATCCAGGCTCCCGTTTTACCGAAGCCGAGGCCAAAGCAGCGTGTTGAGAAGCTGGAGATCCCTGGGCTTCTCTCAACTACCAGGACCCTCTTTTCCGGCTTTACGAGTCTCCACCCACGGCAAACAGGCGGGCCCATTCGGTGGGGTCTTACCACTCTACAGGACGGCAGCCAGCGATTTCTATCCCCCCGCCGGCTGGGGGCTGTGTCTCTTTGGCTGAATGGGTTAAGTTGCATCTATTGTAATGCTGGATGATGTATAACAAACATCTCGAGCTTATACAGTGAAGCCTCGTTACAACAGCATTGTTCGTTATAAGACGTTTTGCTGTTATTACAAATTTGCCGTTATAAAGAAGGAAAATATTCAAATAACAATAGTGCTATTTTTAAAGAACAATTCACAGGTAACTATAACATGCAGAATTCAAGAAGTGCAGAAAGTTCCCAACGGAGCTTTCTACACTTCATTAAAACTGCATTTAGCGAAGGTCCGTCTTTCATGGTCATTTCATATATATTTGTTTTGCAATTGTGTCAGATATTTTGCAGTTTTTTGTTTCCAATATATTCTGCAGATTTATTTAATGATGCAATTAACCCTTGGCCCACATAATTAATTGTCGTCTGCTGAATTTGTCATCTGCTACAATTTTCAAAGTGCATCAAACTGCTTCAAAGTTCGTGAAAATGTTTTTTGAGTGTCACACAGTATGGGTCTGGATGAGATGCTGGGTTTCTTGGCGTCTCATCTAGATCCAAGATGTTTGCACATGCCTTATTTAATCAAAGCTGATTGCACTATATATTCATGTTTAGCAGGCTAAGGTTTGATGCCCAACTTAATGACAGTTGCCTCTCACTGGTGAGCAAGTCTCTACCAAGCTCATTCATTCATTATTCATTCATTTATTTATTTTGTGCCAGATTTGTATTGTTTGAGTGACTTAATAACTGACTGAATGAGTTTTGAATAATGTATTTATAAACAGATTTTGTTTATACTATGAACATCACTCATTCCATATCAGTAAATTATTGAATTCTGTAAATATTTTATTGAATTTTGCCTAAACAATCTAATAAAGATCTTCGGTGTATATTTTATTGGATCTGCTTTCTCATTTTTCCCAGTAATGCCTAAAAATTAACAAAAAAGGTTTGTTTCCTGTAACCCCACTAGCCATACATTTTTATCCCCAATCCTAATTGTTTTTATTGGCATTTGAGAATTTGCAGTAAAAAAGGGTCCCAAAATGGCTGAATGGCATTAAAATGGCAATATTTGTCGATTTAATTTCATAAATAGCTTATATTAGCAAACAGAACTAAAGCTGTGCATATATAATCCCAACAAAAAATTGCTCTAAAAATGAGTGGCAAAATAAAAAATTCCTTCCTACCAGCCCAAATTTTTCGGGGGATGTTTGTTACAGGAAACATACTCTTTATGCTGCAAAGCTCTGTGATCGGGCGCGTATTGTCTTTGCCCTGTCTGTTAGTCACAGTCAAACTTTAACATTGGCAATAACTTTTGAACCATTAGAGATAATGAATTCATAATTGGCATTCTCATGTAGCTCATAAATTTGCACATTTGGATTTGTGACATGCCAAAGTCAAGGTCATTGTTCAAGGTCAATGATCAGATAACACAGTCAAACACTTGCTTGGCGGCATACTGTATTTTTAATTTTAAGATGAAGGTGCACGCAAGCACTATTTGTTTTCAATGGCAAAGAAGAAAATTTTGTTTCTGGTAATCTGACCTTCAATTTCTTTAAAAATCTTCTCCTCCAAAACCTGTAGGCAAATCAAGCTGAAAGTTTGCTGAGATCTTCCTTGTGTGAAACTATACAAAAGTTATTAAAAG
Source organism: Fragum fragum (assembly GCA_946902895.1). Lineage (NCBI taxonomy): Eukaryota > Metazoa > Mollusca > Bivalvia > Cardiida > Cardiidae > Fragum > Fragum fragum. Next base: position 52,634,684 of record OX336378.1, read on the forward strand.
AATTTAATTCCGTGAAAAACTCTGGTTACCGTGGCATTTAAAAATAGGAAATATTAGTAAATCTTTGGAAAACTTTTTTTGAAAAACTTCAAGGCCAAGGTCATTTATATTTCATATAAAGCATTATCACATGATTCTCTACCAAGCTTGTAAAACTTTTACCCTTGGGGTCAAAAATGGCCCCGCCCCAAATTTTGGAAAAATTCTCAATTAGGGCAAGTTCAAAAGACTATTCCTCCTTAACTATAAAAACTGAAGTCACGTGATCAAAAATGGCGACTTCTATCTGGAAAATTTTGACGGGGAGAGTTGGCAACGTAAAGCGGGTTAAAAAGCAGTGAGGAACACATTTTCGCAGAAAATACTGGTCAGACATTTTGTTAATTCGTTCATTTTATTGATCCAAATGCTGATATCGACCGTGTGTACTGTTTAAACCATCTTACGGGGGTTACCAAAGGTTCAAACTCTGATACGCGGTCATGTCCGACTAACCTTTTGGGACATTTTCTCGTTGTTTCGGATACCGCGCTGTACTTATACCTCAATGTTGGGCACAAATCTTTGTTTTATTGTTTCAAATTAGGTCTTCGCTCCCGATATAGGCCAACAATTGATTATATAAAGTGTATTTGTAGGAATAAGGCGTAACTTTCTTGAGAAGGTAAAAATCGGCTGAAATAAAGAAATACCCCTTCTCTCTACTATTATGGTAAAATAAAAAAATCGAATCTTCCCTGTGGTGGGATGTCCGATCCTGTGTCCTCAAAGGTAGGTATCGATGTTTTTTTTATGTCACAGATTTTAATTATTTTTATTTACTCTCATAAACTATTTGAAAACAATATGCCGAAAAGTAGTTTTGAAAAAAATATGAGGTCGCTTATCAGAAAAAAGCAGGGTATTTCCCTTATAGCCTACGTAGACTATTAATCTATTTTTAGATTAATCCGAGACAGGTACGAAGATTATGGGGCATTCACGTGGAGCGAATTACCGTTAGAACCTTGTATCCAGTTCAAATTACATCAAACCAACGTCATCGTTACGTCATCAGGAGTAATACTCGCTAGCCGGTCTGTAAAGATCAGTCCTTTCATGTGACATGATTTAGGACGTTGGCTGTTTCGCTAGTAAATCTGTTATTTTCATTTGACCAGGTCATATGCAAATGAGGTCATACGATGTCGACAGCCGAATTCCGTGATATCTAAAAATAACCTGGAATTCCGCTGAACTTTTCCGATATAACCAGAAAAAGCCACTTGAGGTCTATTAGATAACCACCAAGACAATACCTGACCTAACTTAAAGTATTAAATTTTCGTTTGAGTCTATTTTTCGGCACTTGATAATTTTTCTTATCTAGATTTCAGAAACATCGATACCTCCCTTTAATCTGAAGTCTTTCATTACTAAAGGCCTTCGGATCTGGAAATTTGGGGTTATTTAGTTGGAACTTTATGCCGGCCAGAAACTGGTAACTATTCTAGGGATCATATCAGTTTTTGAGCCTTTGGGTTATATTTTTAGCTCGTTTGAGCACGAAGTGCTAAAGTGAGCTATTGTGATCACCTAATCTTTGCGTCCGTCGTGCGTCAACAATTTCTTTAAACAACAACTCCTCCCAAACCACTTGACCAATTTCAACCAAATTTGGCAGAAATGTTCCTTAGGTGGTCTCCTTCAAAAATAGCTAAAAGAATTTAAATCCGTTTAAACTCTGGTTGCCCTGGCAACAAAAGTGAAATTTTAAAATAATCTTTAATAATCTTCTCCTCCTGACCCAGAAGGCGTAGAGCCATGATATTTTGCATAAAGTATCAGTATATTGATCTCTTACAAAATAGCTTAAATCATGATCCTCGGGTCTCTAGGGGCGGAGTCGGGGTTATAGGCATGGAGCATCAGATCACAGACTTCTTTCTTATTTCTGAAATTATAACCCGTGGATCCAGAGGTAGGGAAAGGTTTTTTCCTTCTTTCAAATCAGCACGAAAGCCTTGGAATTTGTAATTTAGACTTTTGGATCCCCAGGTTCATAGCCTTTATATGTAAGTGTGGCCTACTTGTATCATTTTCCTAACCTCAACATGAAATTAGACTGTTGAAAGCAAAAGAGCCTTTATCTGATGAGCGCCCCAGTGCCAACTGCCCTCTTGTTAATATGGGGTTGATTTCGCACCTCGTTCCAATCCTCAGAGGTAAGGCTCGGGCCCGCATCCTCTTAATTTTCGTCACAGAAACAAACCCGATTTCGCCGAATTGAAGCGGTGATTCTGCGCTTTCATTTGAAACCCGGATCACATGGATCGATTCCGCAATAACCTTTTGACAGATCATGGACTCTGGAGAAAACCCAGAGTTTCCACCCGAATGGGTGTTGTTAATCGGGCTCGCAACCCGTGTTGTTATTGTTAATCCGCACATGTTACCATCGTTCTTAAGCGCTTGGATAGGGCTTTCATTTGATACCAAGATCATCTTCCTGGTCTATATACAGCCTGAGATATCAAACGTTTTCTTTCGTCGACAGTTCCAGAATGACATATTAGCGCTAGTAGTATTGTATTTTACCTATCAAATGACACTTACTGCACCCTTGCTGGTCAGTTGACACCCAAGATGGCTGTGTATATCTTCGATAGATGTAGGATTTGTCTTCTGATTGTAAATTTACGTCTGAATCGTAGCACTGATGAAACCGGAAGCCTCGATGGATTCTGGGTAGGCTCGTTCCCAGGATCCTAGACTGGTACACTAGACTGGAATGCCAGTCTGGTTCCCCGACTGACTAAATTACTACCACACTCTCCCCCGTTTTATAAGATGCACCCGTATCTGCTTGATTTCCCATCACAGTGGACCTTCACCTTCAAATCTGGAGTCGTCTCAATTCGTCTTCTTTAGCACTAATTCCATTTTTTATTTATTATTCATCCCAACAAACATTATCATAGACACATATATTAATTCAGAATCACTGGTATTTGATTTATTATCTAAGATTTTATCTTTAAGTCACTGATTTAACTGGCCTGAATGATTAACACTCCAATTTAACAATTTTACACAATTCCAATGATTTCCAACTTCACTTAGCATGATACAAGCGTTGTCCATTGTGAAGGGTTGATCTCAGCACCTCCTCTAAGGGCTCCTGTCTAATCCTGGCTAGTTCAGCGGCCACATCCCCAATATATGCTGGGGTACTCATGTACTGGCAAGTAGGGGGAGTCTGTCTCGACCACAATTCTGTCCAACGGCATACTTTTGAGCGCCTCCCGTTGTCGTTCCCTGAACCGCTTCACTTTTCCAGCAAATCCAAAGACACAGTCAGGAAAGACCCTTCGCCATTCCTGCACTTGCTCTATTCCCCCGGTGAAACAATGGAAATGTATTTTCTGTTCCATGGGACAATGCGTCCTAACAATGTCCAGCATATCTCTGGATGGCTCCATGGAAAACGGGTCTTCATTGCTCCCCCGTTTATGAATGACCAACACTTTGTCCGGACTGCTCAGGGATAGTACGTCTTTGACCACAATCTGTTGAGTTTGCCTTGAAGAAACAGGCACACTGTAATCCAGCCCTATCTCCCCAATGCTGAGATCCGTGGGTTATTGATTAGAGATCTAAGGCTCTCTTTGTCTTTTGCCGTAAACATGCCAGCTTTCTTTGGATGGACGCCTACCCCAATACACCATTTCCTATCTGCATCCCAAAAGACGTCCGAATACCTCTCTGGATCGCAGTATATGAGTACGCCTCCCACCAGCTCAACCTTGTGTAGGGGATCTATTTCCATGCTTCTACTGCAGAGTTCCTCCAATTCAAACACTCCTAACTGAAGTCTTTCAGTGGCCCGGTCTAGGTGGAAATGACTGTCAAATGCTCCCAAGCGCTTGTCATCTTCGTGTTGGGACTTCGTGTGGGCTTTACCACTCCCACCCGACTGCTATTCTCGCTGTTCGGTGATAAGGTTGTCTCGGAGCGAGAATTCAATATACCTGCCCCGGCCCGTGATGGTGAGTTTTCTGAGTCAGACTGCAATAAGGCCTCTTCCTCTTCCACAGTGAGCGAGGTTGCCTTCTCCGGACTGGGACTACATTCATAGTCCAACTCTCCTGTGCTTTTTTCAGGTTACTCCATTGTCAAGACTAGTCTCTTTCCTTTTTCCTTATCAAAAGTCCTCATGGAGCTTGTATCCACTGGACCCTGGTCACCGATGATTGAAATGTCCCTGTTAGGTGAACTGACATCAGAAGTTGCCGTGCTCTCTTTTACCCGGCTAACCCCAGATTCTTCTTCCATCGGACTCTCTTCTTTCCCCTGGTCGTCTTTCAATCTCGTCTCTGGACCATACATATTCGTCATCATCTCCACGTCAACATTGTCCAGATGTTCCATGATGAATGACATAGGCCTCCAGTGCATGAGCGCAGCTGGTGAGTTTAATGGGACCAGTGTAAACTTTCCTGGAACGTTCCAACCGGCATGCGTGCACAGCATCTTCATCGATTTCCGTGTTGACAGAGTTACTTTTGACTCCCTATCGATGAGGACTTTGTCTTTTATCCAATTCAATAACGTCTCTGGTGTGGGTTGTCGTTTATAAACCAGTACTTTCTCAGCTAGACTTTGGAGTGCCTCAAGACGTTTAGCCTGGAAAGCATGGCTAGCCAATAACTCTTCCGACTCCAGATCATGGAATACAGTTGGTATGTGGCGGTGTTGAACATGACGTTTGACCCGTCTTGGAATTGCTCCACATCCCTGGACTGGACATCTGGCTCTCTTAATCCTCTTCCCTCCTGAGTCTCCTTCAGCCTTCCGCTTACGTTCTGGATCTACCACCCGATGTCCATCTTCCACGCTTACTCTGAAATCTCTAGCTTACTCTCTTTCTTCTTTTAAGGTACTTCTTTCCCTTCTCTCAATACTATTGTGTTTCAACTCTTCCGCTCTGTATCCTTTTCTTCCAAGACTTTCTTGCCTCGGATCTTTTTCGGTTTTTCTACTACGTCTCTGATCGTATCCCTGGTAAGAAATTCTTTCGTTTTTAGCATGCTTCATTTTTCGTTCTAGACTTAGTATCCGTCTTTCAAGATCTTCTTGCTTCAAATTTCTTCTTTCTCTACTATCAACTCGGTCCCTTCTCTCAAGACTTTGATGCCTTGAATCTTTTCTTTCCACGTTATCCTCTCTGTTTCTTTGCTCAAGACCTCGATGTCTCGAACCTCTGTTTTCCCTGCTTTCACTGTCTCTTCTTTCGAGACTTTGATGCCTCAAATCTCTTCCTCTGCTATCATTTCTGCTTCTATTCTCAAGACCTCGCTGCCTCGAATCTCTTTCTCTGTTGTCACCTCTGCTACTTTTCTCAAGACTTCGCTGTCTCGAATCTCTTTCATTGCTATAGCCTCTACTTTTCCTGTCTGTTGCATGAATCTCTACTCCACCACCAACTCTGGCTCTTCTTTCAAGACTACCTTGCCTCGAACTAGCATCCGGGTTTTGAGCTAGCCTATCAGCTCCACCTTCCATTAATTGATGAGTTCTGATCTCCTGTGATCCCTCCCTAACCACTATGAGTTTTTGAGTTTCCAGCTTTACGTCCCTCACAGTTTGTCCTAGTTGAAACTCGGGGATTGGTCCTCCCTTATGTTTTCTTTTTGTGGCTACACCTTGGCATGGGAAATGCCTATTCACCACCTCCTCGCTCATTAAAAAATCCCCGAACTTCCTTAAATTCCTTAACCATGTTCGGTTTCCTCTCTCCTTGGCCAGGTAGAATTGTTCTCGAAGCACCGAGACAACAGCCTCAGTAGTAAGGTCTCTAACTACATTTAGGTCAGCAATTAATTTTTCAGCTGGCAGAAGAATCCCATCTTTCGAAGCCGTTCTTATTGCCTTCTCCGTCTCTGACTCTTGTCTTCCCGAAGCTTCTGCCATACCTGTAAATGATATGTATTAATTACGACCATGACCTGGTCCCCCCGAAGGGGTGGGGTCTGCCTCACAATCAGAACATTTATACTCTCCCATTTTTGTCGCTGTCTTTCTCTTGATTCCAACACACGCTGCATGATACCACCCAAAACAACTATTGCACTGGATCATCAACTTGCCGTCATCTGGTTTCCTACACCAACAGTATAACGCGTCTGTCTTACCTTGCGCTGCTTTCAAGGCTTCTGTAATGCATCAGGATTGTTCTTTAACTTGGAAATCCAAATGGGCAGTTCCCGGTCTCGACAGTGCTTTAATCGATCATGGTTCACAGTTTCAACCGAATTACCAATTTTCACTCTGAAGATGGAAGATGACATCTTCTCCAACACTATCCCTGGTCCTTTCCAAGGAGCATACAATTTCTTGCACTTTCCTTTGCCTGCTGCCTTATCAAGTATGTACACCACATCCGCCACTTGGTACGACTTCACCAGTGTTCTCAGGTCATAATCCTTCTTCATCCTGAGTTGATTGGATTTCAGGTTCTATCTTGCTGTCTCGTGGGCCTTTTCCATACTGATGGCTGAATCTGCTATATAATCATCCTGGGAGTCCCACTTCTTTGATTCATTCAAGGGAAACATCAAGTTAGCTGGTAAATTAACTTCCCTTCCTAGCATAAGTTGATTGGGGGGTGAATCCTGTCTGTCTATTCACTGACGCCAGAAGAGCACTCGTTATTTGAGCTAGATGTTCATCCCAGCTGGCAGTCTTTGACAGGAAATATCTAACCGCGTCCATCAACGTCCGGTTAAATCTTTCTACCTGACCGTTCGCTGATGGTCTGTAAGCTGTCGTCTTCGTCTTGTGTATTCCCAATAACTCGCATATGGCTTTAAATAACTGACTTTCAAAATTTCTTCCCTGGTCTGTATGCAGATAGTATGGGTACCCAAACCTTGAAAAGCATTCACATATTGCAGCGTGTGCAGTAACATCAGCTGTCTGCGAAGGTAAAGGAACACATTCTACCCATTTTGTAAACTGATCCACCATAACAAGAATATACTCGTTGCCTTTGTTCGACTTTGGTAACGGCCCTAAAAAGTCTAAGTGAACTCGTTCCATTGGGGATCCTGCCTGGTAAAGGGTTAATGGAACTCTTGGATGCCGGGTCGGTTTCTTCTTCTTGTTGCATACTGAACATGTGGCAACATAGTTCTTGATATCTGTGGACATACCAAACCAAAAGTATTTGTCTTTGATACGAGATTTAGTTCTGTCAATCCCCTGATGACCAGCGGATGGCAGATCATGATTACCACGCATCACTGTCTCTTTCATTGTTTTGGGCACAAGCACTTGCACAGCTTTTTCCGGTCTCTTTATCCATAAAACACCATGTTCTAGGCTTATCTCTTCCTTGTGTATCCAGTAATACTTGGCGGCTGGACTGGATAGAAACACTGTCCCCTCAGGCGGTATCTCTCCTTTCTCTAACCATGGAATGACAAGTTAAAAGTCTGGGTCGCTCTTCGTATGACTTCCTATGTCCAACGTCATGTCCTTATCACTCTCAACTGTTGTAGCTCTAACGTTTACATCTTCCAGGTGCGGTTTGAAGTTTATCTCCAGTTTACTGTAGCCAATCACAAACTCACTGTCCCCTGTATCGCCATGCACCGTCCCTGCAAACTTTACCTCTTTTAATGTGGGATACTTTGTGGGAAGCTTCACTGCATAGTCCACTGTTTCTACAAAGTCTGCCCAATTCTGATGTGCCTTGGTACAGTATTTGCATCCCGAACATGGCAAGTCCTCTAGCTTGAATCCAAGTTTGTAGTTTATGCATTTGATATCCTGTGGAAAGCGAGAAAGGGCATCAGCATTCAGATGCTTTTTTCCTGGTCTGTGCTGAATAACCATGTCGAATTGGCCCAATTCTTCTAGCCACCTAGCCAGTTGTCCTGTGGGTTCCTTAAAATTTAGCAGCACAACAAACTATGATGGTCTGTCCGGATTGTGAATTTTCTGCCCAACAGATAGTGACGGTATTGTCTGGTAAATCTAATTACGGCCAGTAGTTCCTTTCTGGTGGTACAGTAGCGTTTCTGTTCCGACGACAATGCCAAGCTGCCATAAGCAATGACCCGTTCCTCGCCTTCTAGTACTTGCAATAACTCGGCACCAACAGCGAAATCTGAAGCATCTGTGTCTAGGACAAAAGAATCAAAGCTGTTGGGGAGTGCTAGCAAAGGAGTGGTGGTCATCAGATCCTTGATTTTGGAAAAGGCTTCTTCTTGCTCTTCATCCCACTTAAACTTGTTGTTCCCAGTGATGTTGTACAATGGAACAGCTACCTTGGCTAGGTCTTTTAAGAAAAGTCGGTGGTAGTTGACAAGGCCTAAAAATTGCTCTACCTTACGAGTGCTTGAAGGTCTAGGCCACTCCAGTACAGCTCTCACATCATTGTCTGAAACCTGTAAACCCTTACTATTAACTGTTCTCCCAAGAAACTCGACCTCTGGTTGAAGCAACTCACATTTTTTGGGCTTCAGATGCAAACCATGTTCTTCAAATCGCTGGAGCACTTTCTTTAGATTCTCTAGATGTGCCTCGAAATCATGTCCCAAGTCTAATATATCATCCAGAAAAGCCAGCACGATATCCCAATTTAGTCCTCGCAGCACCAGATTCATCACACGGCAGTAAGTCGCGGGCGCGTTGTATAGGCCAAATGGCATGCGACGGAACTGGAACAGCCAAAGTGATGAATGCGGTCTTCTTTTTATCTTCATCTTTAATTGGGATCTGCCAGTAGGCTGAGTTGGCGTCCAGCTTGGAGAAATATACGTTTCCCGCCAGGGTGTCAATGCAGTCCTCCACCAATGGTAATGGAAAGGAATCCTTTTCAGTAAGTTTGTTAACAGCGCGGTAATCCACACACCATCTTACAGACCCATCTTGTTTCCTGATCAGAACTGGTGCTGATGCCCATTCAGACTTCGACAGTTCAATAACCTTTGCTTTTGTTTGTTTGTTTGAATGGGGTTTTACGCCGCTTTCAACAATCTTTCAGTTATATCGCGGCGGCTGGAGCACCTAACAATGGAATCCTGGTATTTCTCACACCAGTACTACCATTACATCCTTTCCTAGCCTCCAGCTGCTATCCCACATAGGTCTACGATTATCGACCCATTGGTGAGAGACATATAGTCGGAAAGGATGAGTGCCGCCGTCGGGAATCGAACCCGGGACCTCTAGATTGAAAGTCCGACGCGCTACCAACTGCGCTATGACGGCGGCTTAAACCTTTGCCTTGAGCATCTTTTCTAGATGAGCCTTTTCCTCTTCAGCAAACCTAAGCGGTGTTTTCCTCATGCGCTGTTTTACAGGTCTGGCATGTGTCAATTTGGTGTTCAATATCCTTAAAATCACCGAGGTCGTACTCGTCTTTGGCGAACAACCCTTGATACTCAAGAATCAAGTCTTCGAGTTTTCTCTTTTGATTGCTGTCCAGATTTACAGTTGATTTCGCCAACATCTCTGTTAAATGACTTGGTATTTCTTCATTGGCACCTTCCCCCTTTTCGTTCACTTGGACTGTTTTCAGTGCTATCCGTCCTGTTTGCTACCCCAGCTGGCGGGGGGATAGAAATCGCCGGCTGCCGTCCTGCAGAGTGGTAAGACCCCACCGAACGGACCCACCTGTTTGCCGTGGGTGGTAGCTCGTGTCGTTTGATGAAGGGATCCTGGTGGTTGAGTGGTTTCGGGGTCAGGGCTTGAAGTACCTCGTCTCTGCAACACACCACTTTGGCCTGGAATTGAATTAGACGAGCGGTCAGATAGACCCTGTCTGATCAATCGGCTGGTCACGCCTAGCACTGGAATAGAAGGCATTGGTTTTAAAGCTTATACAATCTTATTTCTAACCTTTAAAGGAACCTCCATCGTACTACTATACTCTATTCCAGACAGCGGTGGCTAAAGGGTCAATCGGGTAAACGTGGTGTTTGATCGACAGTTTTACTTATCGGTGTTTATCTCAGGCTTGGTTGATATTTTCATCGATGGTATTATTTGCTTGATCTAGCCCTTTTGCACCGAGTATACCGGTAATGCATCTCTGGCACCTCTCCCGAGATGGAAGTTCCCCGGTGATGTGCCCCCTTGTAGGACTCCAGGGTGGGTGGAGAGCATCATCGGCGAAAAAAATGAAAACAAATATGGCACAAACAAAGAAAGCCAAGCGATCCTATTCATTTGTTGAACCTGAAGATGTGAGTGCAGCCAGCTTTCAAAGTTTTATCGTCATAGAGGCCGAAGATCCTGAAAATCCAATAGGAAAATTATCACCTTTTATTATAGAAAAACAGATAAAAAGTATTATAACAACCCCGAAATCAGTTAAAACATTAAAAAATGGAAATCTGCTCATTGAAACTGCCAAAAAGGCTCAATCTGACAATCTTCTCAGTCTTACCAAGTTTTTCAACCAAAAAGTAAAAGTGTATGCCCATGAGAAACTTAATTTATCAAAGGGAGTTATTCGCAGTCGTGATTTATCCAAATGCCAATCAATCGCCGAAATAAAGTTAAATTTGAATCCCCAAGGAGTTATCGATGTTAAAAGAGTCGAATTCACTCGTGACGATGTTCTTGTTCAGACTGATACTTATATCCTGACTTTTGACCGTCCCAATCTTCCCAAAGAAATTAAAATAGGATTCGAAGTAGTTAAAGTCGACGTGTTCGTCCCTAACCCTCTGCGGTGTTACAAGTGTCAGAAGTTTGGGCACCACGAGGACAAATGTAGATGCACTAAAGTTTGTAGAAAGTGTGCTCAAGTTGGGGACGATCATGACGAAAAGACATGTGAACATGAATTGAAGTGTGCCAACTGTGGACTTGGACACTCTGCAAACTCAAGATCATGCCCTAAATTCAAAAGAGAGAAGGAAATTTTGACTGTGAAATACAGAGAATCTGTTTCTTTTTTTGAAGCTAGAAAAATCGTTGAAATGAGAGAAAATACAGTGCTCCAAACTAATCCTGAAAACAGTTATGCAAGTAAAGCTAGGCCTGTCCCTCCTCAAATTGAAAAATCAAAGTCCGAATGCAGTAATTGTGAACGTCTTTTGAAAATTTTATCTGAAGTTTTTCCCGAAGTAACTGAGAAGATCAATGAAATGATGTCTGCAGAAAAGTCCACACAGTTAAAAGTCAAAGATTATGGTAGAAAAGATCCGGCCTCTGAGAAAAAACAATCTGCTGCTCCACCCAAAAATGTCAATAGTGATTCAAATAAAAAACCAAATCCAGTTAAAGAAACAGATAAAGATATGCCTGAGACCGCCATTCAAAGGCGGCTTCGCGTTCAATTGGAGAAAGTTAGCCCCTCTCCGATTACGACATCCAATCGATTTAAGGAGTTCGAGGATGGGGAGGAAATGGAGGATGAATCTGAAGATCCAGCCTCTAAGCCTCCAAGTATTCATCCATCTACTCACGCTCAGCAAGATCCAATAAGGCAAGGTGCAAATAAAATAAACTTAAGTGGAATAAAATGAATAATTTTATACTTCCATTTATCATTGGTGTTATCCTAACAATAAAATTTACTATGGCGAATAACATTATACAATGGAATTGTCGAAGCATCAAGGCCAATTTCGAAGAACTAAATATCTTGGTCTCTAAACGAAAACCAGTGGCGGTATGCTTACAAGAAACATTTCTTAAAGATACAGATAAATTTTCAATTAAATACTACGATTGCTATCTAAAAAATTTCGCTGGGAGTGAGAGAGCCTCCGGTGGTGTTGGTATCATTGTGAACAATAATATCCCCCATCGTGTAGTTCAGCTCGAAACTACCTTACAAGTTGTAGCTGTTAGTGTATCTCTCAATAAAACAGTCACTCTTTGTTCTATCTATATTCCTCCTAGTTCCCCTGTTGATGGCAGGAAATTATATGATCTTGTCGACCAATTACCCAAGCCTTTTATATTAATGGGAGATTTTAATTCTCACCATACGCTATGGGGTTGTTCAAAAACAGACGACAAAGGCCGTACGATCGAGGATTTTGTAACTGGACATGATCTTGTTATATTAAACGATAAATCATCTACATACCATCACCCTGCCACTGGAAATTATTCATCACTGGATTTGACAATTTGTAGCCCTGATATTTTTCCAAATCTTAACTGGAAAGTTGATTCTGATCTTTATGGGAGCGACCATTTTCCGATTCATATTTCTGAGTCTGGGCCGCTTGTCCAGGAAATACCTAGACGATGGAAACTCCATAAAGCTAATTGGGGTCTTTTTAAAACTACCTGCGAGCAGTCAATAAATCCAGAAGCCTTTGATGATTGCGACTACGCTGCAGATCTGTTTACATCTTTACTTTATTCTGCTGCAGAAAAAGCAATTCCAAGAACATCGCCTGATCCTAAAATTCCAAACAAGCCATGGTTTAATGAGGATTGCAAAAGAGCTATATCTGAGCGAAAATCTGCTCTTAGAGCATTCGGCTTAAGGCCTACAAAAGAAAATCTTTACAAATTTAAAATTGCGCGAGCGAAAGCGCGTCGCACAATAAAACAAAGTAAGCGTTTGTCTTGGAGGCAGTATGTTTCTAGATTGAATTCTAGATCATCTGTCAAAAAGACTTGGGACATGGTAAGAAAAATCAATGGGAAGAACACGTCACTTGGTGTTGGTCATCTGAAAATTGACGATGAGAGTATCGTTTCATCGAAACATGACATTGCTAATGTTTTAGCAGATACATTCTCCAAGAAATCATCTTCTTCAAATTACTCCCCTACTTTTCAAATGTTTCAGGATCAAAAGGAAAAAACCAGGCTTAACTTCAGATCCAAGAACTTGGAACCTTATAATAGAGACTTTTCTATCAAAGAACTGAAGATAGCTTTAAAGAAATGTCACGACACTGCTGTTGGATCTGATAATATCCATTATCAGTTCCTTAAACGCTTACCATCACGTTCCCTTAATTGCTTACTTCAAATTTATAATCATGTGTGGGAAACAGGAATAATTCCAACCGCTTGGCGGGAAGCCATTGTTATTCCAATACCCAAACCAGGTAAAGATTCTGCAAATCCTTCAAACTATCGCCCTATAGCATTGACAAGCTGTATTTGCAAAACCATGGAAAGAATGGTAAATGATCGTCTTGTTTGGTTTTTAGAAAAAAATAAACTTATTACGTCAGTCCAAAGTGGCTTTCGTAAACAGAGAAGCACTCTTGATCATCTTGTCCGCTTCGAGACTTTTATTCGAGAAGGTTTTATTAAGAAAGAACATGTTGTTTCTGTCTTTTTCGATCTTGAAAGTGCTTATGACACCACTTGGAAATATGGAATAATGAATGACCTCTTTGATTTCGGTATTCGAGGTCGCCTTGCTTATTTTATATCTGCATTTCTAGACGAACGTCAGTTTAGAGTCAGGGTTGGAAATACTTTTTCTGTTCCACATAAACAAGAAATGGGCGTCCCACAGGGAAGTATTTTATCTGTGACATTATTCAGTGTCAAAATTAATAACATTGTCAAAACTGTTTGTCCTGGCGTGGAATGTTTTCTTTATGTTGATGATTTCTGTATCTGTTACAGGTCAAAACATATGTATACAATTGAAAGGCAGCTGCAGCAAGTCTTGAACAACCTTACCAAATGGTCAAACGAAAACGGCTTTAAGTTTTCCAAGAAAACTGCACCCTGATCCCGAACTTAAACTTGACGGAATGCCCATTGAAGTTGTTCCAGAGTTCAAATTTTTAGGGCTTCTCTTTGACTCTAAACTCTCGTTTCGTCCACATATTGATTATTTGAGCAATAAATGCCAAAAAGCTCTAAATCTTTTACGTGTTGTGTCCCATATGGACTGGGGAGCCGATAAAAAAGTTCTATTGCGACTTTACAGGTCGCTTGTCAGATCTAAGTTAGATTATGGCTGTGCTGTTTACGGCTCAGCGCGCCCTTCATACCTTCGCAAACTTGATTCTATTCATAATCAAGGCTTGCGCTTAGCGTTAGGCGCTTTTAGAACATCACCAGTAAATAGTCTGTACACTGAAGCCAATGAACCATCTTTAAACTTGCGTCGAACGAAACTCTCTATGCAATATTATCTTAAGTTAAAGTCTAACCCTGACAACCCCACCTACAAAGTTGTATTTGAACCTAAGTATAGGGAGGAATTTGAAAAGAAAGCGAAAGCTATACCACCTTTTAGTTTACGTTGCGAAACAGATATAAATTCTCTAGATTTCGATCTAGAAGATGTTTCCGAATATACAGTTTCCGATGTTCCTTTATGGACATTCAAAAGTCCCACTTATCTTTATGATCTTGCTTCCAGCAAAAAGGGTACTACAGACTCTGTTGTCTTTAAAACAAAGTTCCTAGAGATAAAAGAAAGATACATATTGCATGAGGAGATTTATACAGATGGTTCGAAGGATGGAGAGAAAGTTGCTTCAGCCACTATTCTAGATGGCGAGAAATATCAGTTTCGTCTACCGAACAACTCTTCTGTATTTTCAGCAGAACTTAAGGCGATTGATCTTGCGCTCGATCACATGATCGAAGATGGTTATTGGCGATATATTGTTTTCACTGATTCAATGTCTAGTATGCAAGCGCTTGAACACGAGAAAACAGACAATCCTCTTATAGTTAAATTACTGAATAAGATTTCAAATCTTGATAGTGATGTTGATCTTGTTTTCTGTTGGCTCCCTAGCCACATTGGTATTCGTGGTAATGAGGAGGCAGATAAGGCTGCCAAGGAGGCATTATCACTAGACATTTTACCTTTCGATGTTCCTTTTAGTGATTTTAAACCTTTAATACATCATTTTATTCAGGATGTCTGGCAGAATTGTTGGGACGATCCCGCAAACCAAGGCCGCCGCCATAGCGCAGTCGGTAGCGCGCCGGACTCCTAATCTTCAATCATGGGGGTCATGGGTTCGATCCCCGGCGGCGGCAAATATTCTTTCCGACAATTGTCTCTCACCAATGGGTAGATAATCGTAAACCTAAGTGGGATAGCAGCTGGAGGCTAGGAAAGGATGTAGTGGTAGTACTGGTGAGAGAAATACCAGGAATCCACTGTTAGGTGCTCCAGCCGCCGCGATATGACTGAAATACTGTTAAAAGCGGCGTTAAACCCCAATCAACCAACCAACCCGCAAACCAAGATAACAAACTTTATACCATTAAACGGAGTCTTGGTGAATGGCTACCTGGCTTTAGATCAAATCGCAGAGAAGAAATCATTTTGGCCCGTTTACGCATTGGTCACACTTACTTGACGCATTCATTTCTTCTTAAAGGTGACGAACCTCCAATGTGTACTCCATGCGACGCTCCTCTTACTGTCAAACATATTTTTATAGATTGTATTGATTTTTCTATGTACAGAGATCAATATTTCAAGGCTGACAGTATGAGGCAGCTTTTTGAAAGCGTCAGAATCGAGCTTATTTTTGATTTCCTGAAAGCCATCAATTTGTACAACAAAATATGATTTTAGGTTCTTGTAATCAATTTATAGACCTGTTCATGATTTTCTAGATTTTTGTTGTTCGTATAGATCGGTTTTGGTAATTGATTGTTGGTTATATCTACCATTGTTATTTGATTCTACTTTTTACTGTTTAAATCCATCTTTGTTTTAACTCAAAGGCATTTTTACATTTACTTGTTATGCGCCCAACATGACCTTAGTTGTCGACGGGCCATAAAACTCTATTCATTCATTCCGTCCTGTTTGTAATACGGCAGAGACTTCAATGCCTCTCCCACAACTACTTCGTTCTTCAGAATCACATTTCGTTCACTCAGATTTAGAACACACATCCTGGGCTGATCCCCTTTTTATACAATAGCCATGGTATAAATGCTTTTTCTGATGGAAATGGCTCTACCATATAATCTCCCATTTGTCCTTTCATTTTGCACTTGACCAACTTTACGGTGTTAGGTGGTATCACCGTCCTTTGCTCCACCATTACTCTTGAGACCGAGGGGGTATCTTTACTCCAGTCATTACCCATCATTTCCACTGGGATCTTTATCTCGTCCACTTGAAGATAGCCATTCTTCAAATTAATGATGATGTCGTTTCTGCTTAAAAAATCCAATCCTAAAAGCATCTCATCCTGTATGGGAGCCACATACACCTCTTCCTGATACAAAGTGTCGCCTAGCTTAAGTTGCAAAGGCCCGACAATTATACCCTGTATTTTTAACTGTCTCCCAGCCGTTTGCAGAGTAACCTTCTTCAAAACTGGCCCCTTCCAATCTAATTTCTCATACAGTTTATCAGATATGATGGTCACTTGGGCTGCGGTTTCAACGACAGCTTTAATATTTTGCCCCTCTACGGAAACTGGAACATGGATCATTGAGGATGACCTTAGCTGGTTTGTTTGTATGTAGTCTTCCTCTTGGACGGGTTCTGCATCCCCCTGTTGCTCCGTTTCAGTCTTCATTGTTGAATTGAAGATCATTGTTGCCTCCTCTGGGTCTTCGTAATCTGACTCGAGAAACGGGAGCTCATCTTGTTCTGGAAAGTCTTTTGCATCATTTAAGTTGCACATCTTCCCCATTAGATCCCACAATGTTTCATTTTCTAGGCCCGTTGTTCTTGGAATATTGGTCGGAACTTGGCCTACAGCCCCGACCCCGATGAGTTTAAATCCTCTTCAGTTTCCTCCACTTTAGCCACTTTCTTCATCCTTGATGAAGTGCCCGGGCTCTCCATTATATCCACTTATAACATCCCCTTGCAGGAGACCGAGACCTTTGCCTTGATCTACCTATAGAAGCTAATCCAGCCACCGCAAGTTCCAGCTTTTTAAACCCTTCTACCAGGTCATGGACTTGTTTCTGTACCCCTTGTAGTCCAGCTTCGAGTTTTTCTATCCGACCTGATTTATCTTCTTGAAATTGGACTTTCGGTTTTGCACTGGTTATTGGAGCTGCTTTGGCTATCTGCGGCTCATCCTCATCATCCGCCTGGTAACTTTCATTTACTTTGACTTTCCTCACCTCTTTTCGTGGTTTCCCGTACATGACCCGATTTGAGTGCTGGTACCACCTTACTTTGTCGACGGCATATTCCATAGACTCCGGTCTGCTGGTCAGGGCATAATGCCCAGCATCTTTGTCTGTTCATCCTTGACAAAAGCGAAGAATCGCTTGTTTGTAGATGTGTGCATCCGAGAGATCTGGGTAAGCGCGCATGGCCAACTGTACCACTCGGTCTGCCCATTCTACAACTGTTTCCTTTGGTCCTTGGGAAGCATACATGAAAAAACATCTGGGTGGTTTCTGGGAGGTCTTTTATGTCAAATCTTTTTTCAAATCTCTCCATGACCTAGTAAAAGTCAACTCTTGGTTCTCGCTTTACGAGATTTGCAAAAAAACTCACTAGCGACACCCTCCAGACACCAACACAAATTGTTCTTCTTTTCTTCCATTGACGAGTTTTGTTCCTCGGCAAACATCATGAATTTCGTAGAGAACGCTTGCCAATCTCCCTTCCCGTCAAAGGAGATAGACTTTGGTAGCGGTTGTCTACTGGTTCTTCTTTGTTCACGGTCCCTAAATCCCCACGACGACGCTCCTGCTGTTCAAATCTAATGTCCCATTCATCATCATCAGAGTCCTCAAGTGATTGCTACGGAAGTTGCATACGAGTCTGATCATTTTAATATTGTTCGTAATAATAAAGACTCGAATACGTATAATTTGTTTGGAAGAACATTAGTTGATCTTTGTTGTGTTCATGATATGCATATATTAAACGGACGATTCGCAGATGATAAACCAGGCAATTTTACTTGTCTTCAATATAATGGTGCAAGTGTAGTTGATTACCATATTGCCTCTTCAAGTTTATTTCCATTTATTGGAAAGCTTACGGTAATGGATAAAGATGAGTCCGATCACCTTCCGGTGTCTGCTACCTTAGAATTCAAATCGAAAGAACGCTACTATCATGATGATAAGCATACAGATCATGATTATTTATATAACTTTCCTGTATTTAAATGGAAAGAAAATGATAAAGATGCATTCTTCAATGCTTTTTCTGAAAATTTTCAAAATATCATAGAAAATATCAATTGTTGTTCTCAAGACATAAATTTAGCAGTTTCAAGTATCATCAATTTATATCATAACTCAGCATCGCATATGCGCATTAAACCTCGAAATAAACATGTTTACTGTCACCAACCATGGTGGGACAAAGAATGTGAAAAAGCAAAGCGCTTTAAGTACTCCTCTTTGAGGAAATTCCGTAACACTAACGATGATGCAGATTATCGTACTTATATAAAAAGCCGTAATAACTTCAAATCTGTTTGTAAGCAGAAGAAATTATATATCAAAAAGAAAATAGATTAAAACTAATCTCTTCTATATAAGATTCTAAATTATTTTGGACACAATTAAAAGAGAAAAGAAAAAAAGTTGAAATTTTAGATGAAAATAATATAGATGAATGGAAATCACACTTTCAGACACTTTTATGTAAAGAAAACCAGCCCACTCTTCGAAATTTTATGTATAAATTAGAACCTGCATTAGAAGATAATGATATTTTGAACTCAGAGATATCAACTGATGAAGTAATCAACAGTATAAAAAAATTAAAAGCTGGAAAATCACAAGGAACAGATGGCATACCTGCAGAGTTCTACAAACAAACATGTAACGAGATAGCACCGTCACTTTGTACTTTATTTAACGAAGTTTTTAGCCAGGGTGATTTCCCAAATTCTTGGAGGGAAAGTATTATCGTTCCTGTGTATAAATCAGGCGATAAAAATAATCCATCAAATTATAGGGGTATTTCTCTACTAAATGTCATGCATAAAATTTTCTCTAACATAATGAACACCAGATTGTGCAAATGGTCAGAAATTAATAACAAGATAGACGAAGCTCAGTCAGGTTTTCGATCAGATTATTCATGTACAGATAATATGTTTATCTTACAAAGCCTTGTTCAAAAGTATCTAAGTAAACAGGGCGGGCGATTTTATGTCCTGTATGTCGACTTTAAAAAAGCATTTGATTCTTTAGTACACTTAAATATGTTTGTAAGTCTACAAAACTTGGGCGTAAATGGTAAGCTTTTGCGTATTCTGACAGCTATGTATTCTAATATGGTGAATTATGTGCGAATAAATGATAAATATTCACAACCATTCGTCAGTAACGTTGGTACCCGACAAGGGGACGTCACCAGTACAATAATCTTTAATCTCTACATAAATGATCTGTGTACCCTTCTTAGACAAAAGGGCCATAGAGGTATATTTGTCAATAACAAAATTCCCGACATAATATGTATTCTTTTTGCTGATGATATAGCTCACTGTGCGGACACAGTATTAAATTTACAATTACAACTAAATACAATATCAGAATTCTGTCATAGTACAGGTATGCAAAGAAAAAACGGAAATCATTGTATTTAGAAACGGGGGACCTCTTCGAAATAATGAATCATGGACCCTTGATGGATATCCTGTAAATGTTACATCTGTATATAAATATATGGGCATTCTATTCACTCCCAAACTCTCATGGTCAAAAACCAAATCTAAATTATCATGCCAGGCTAAAAAAGCATTGTACGCCATTAAAGGATACGAAAGGAAATTCGGTAAATTCTGTTTAAACGAATGCTTTAAACTCTTCGATTCAATGGTGAAACCTATTCTTCTTTTTGGTTCGGAAATTTGGGGAACAGAAATATCCTTAGATATCGAAAGAGTACAAAATAGCTTTTGTAAACATTTCTTAGGGGTCAATTCGTCGGTGTAATGATTGTATGGCATTGGGAGAATGTGGAAGATTACCACTTTATGTGGAGTATTATTATAAATGCATAAAATACTGGCTAAAATTATTACATATGCCGAGTCATAGATACCCGAAAAATTGTTATTTTATGTTAAAAGATTTAGATGATGTAGGTAGACGTACGTGGGCATCATCAGTTAAGCACCTTTTGTACTTATACGGTTTCGGGCTAGTTTGGCTATCACATGAAGTGGGTGATCAAGGCGAATTTTTAGTAGCATTTAAAATAAGATTAACAGACTGCGCACGTCAGAATTGGCACGAGACTATTGTATGTCAACCGAAATCTTCTACATATAAGCATTTTAAATCTATACTTGAACCAGAGAAGTACCTTCAAATTGACATGTTGTATTCTTTACGACAAAATTGTCCAGATTTCGTTGTAGTAACCACAAATTTAACATTGAGCTAGGACGTCATAATGGAATACCACGTAACGAACGAATTTGTAATTTTTGTTTAACGCATCATAACATTTCATGCATTGATGATGATTTTCATGCTTTTTTCCAATGCTTTCTGTTTAAAGATCTGAGGGATGATTCTTTATTTTCCTGGTACAAAGGGTATACAACACCATAAAATTTTTATCGAATAATGAATACAAAAGATGTTTCAAATCTAAAAAAGCTCGCTAATTTTATTTCAAGAGTCATGAAATTTAAGAATAGTTCAATAGAAAATGAAAAGCTTTATTATTATCGATTAACTTAGAAGGTCGCAACTAATTCAAACTGAAGTTACGACGTTTTGGAAAGGTGTTGAATTATAACAACAATAAAACTGATGTATGCACGTTTATTGCTAAGAACCATATTGTATGCAACTCTGTCATGATTCTATGATGTTCAATGTATGTGTTGTATATAATGGGCAGGTGGCCTTCATGTATCAAAATAAACTTTGTAACTTTGTAACTTGTAGCTCTCTTCTTAATCTGCTTGACTGTCTTCTTTCTTTAAAGTTTCATCCCTCAATCCAGACCTTGTGCCTGGATATCTTCTCTCTGATGAATGGTAACCTTCTTCATACCCGGACCTTTTGCCCAGATTCCGACTTACTTCCTGTTTTGAGTATTCTTCCTCCTCAAACCTAGACCTGTTGCCTAGATTCCCTTTTCCAAAATCATCTTCTTCAAGATCCGCTTTGGAATATTTACTGTACCCTATTTTCTTTTGAGGAGTGTCTTCTGCATACCAAGACCGTCTGCCTAGGCTTTTCTTTCCCTCCATTCTGTCTCCCGTATCCAAAGACTTGCCATATGTCGATTTTATCGGCGGCCACAAGCGTTGACTTTCCATGCCATGCTTTGTGCTATGTCTAGCCTCCTCGTAAACAGGCGCACGTTCCTCCCGTGATACTGTCTTCTTCTCTGATTTATCTTAATCACACACAAATGGCGTGAAATCAAAAGTGTGCATCAGCGCTTCTGGGTTTCTGATCCGAAGATGTAGAAATATGTCCTCTGTCAAATTGTCAAGTCTGTCTCGTGCATCTATTATTGTCTGAGCTGACTTCTCGCCAACCCCAAACCTTGGTTAGATCATCAAAGTCACAATAATTAATTCTGACTTTGGGTTTATTGTGAGGCAGACCCCTGTCCATTTCTAACAAGTGTTGGTTCAATTAAATTAAATAACAAATGTACAATTTAATTTACTCAAAATTATTTAAACAATTTAGTTACAGCAAAGGGGCATAACTCTTCCTAATAAATCTGTTTGAAAAAAGTAAGATTTTAATTATGGACAAATGTTTATCAATTCAAAAAAAGAAGTCAGTTTACATTACTTTTGGTACTTTGATTTTACTAAATTTCAATTCACCAAAAATATTTAGGTCAAATATAGTTGTCTATATCAAGAAAACTCTTGAATACACTAGGACGACAACTTGGATCAATCTAGTCGTTTAAATATTTTTGAACCGCACCACAGGGCTTTCAGTGCTTTTATTTTTTTTTAAATTTGTAAAATCTTATTTTGGGTCACTAAAGGAGTAAAGGGACAGAGTAAAGCTTTAGAAAAAAACAATGAATTAATTAGAACTGTTCCAGGGGCTCATAAACACTTGAATTTGGTTGTTGTTGTTGTTTTTGTTGATTGTTGTTGTTGTGGATGATGATGATAGCGAAAAACTTTTGCTGGTCACTTTTATTTTAATTGGACAAAACCTAAAAGCAAGAAATTCAAATAACTATCAGGCTCATAGCACTTTTAGTCCTTTGATTTTCAATTGATTATCTTCAAGAATAAACTCTACAAAAAGATGACAATCTAATTGTAAACAGTCTGCAAGTGATTAATATTTAGATTTATTTTTTTTTTTCCAAAGATTTTTCTAACTTTAATTTCCATATTCTTGGCTATTTACCTGCCTTTCAGTACTTTGAATAAGCAAGGAAAACGAGTCAAGGTGAAATCTTGAATTACTTCAAATATCCAATGTAGAAATTAATTTTGATTCACATCAAGTCTATTTTTTGTTGTTTGGAAAAATCTGCGCATCAAGATGGCGCAGAGCGGAAGTGAGCCAAAAAATCCGCGGGAATTAGAAAGTGAAGGTAGAAATTTGCCAAATCACGAAATTTTAAATTTTTA
The DNA here is from genome assembly GCA_946902895.1 of Fragum fragum. Lineage (NCBI taxonomy): Eukaryota > Metazoa > Mollusca > Bivalvia > Cardiida > Cardiidae > Fragum > Fragum fragum. The sequence continues at coordinate 52,657,171 of OX336378.1, forward strand.
CTTTTGCAAACACACAAATGCAACACACAATGTCGATTTGACCCGGAGACACTATTGAGACCGAACAATATTCGCCTTAATCACGCCCGCATCTAAGATTTCCACCTTGAAACCCGCAGCGAGTTGGACCGACGAAGTGATCCAGATAATCCAAAAATTTGCGTCCAGATAAGCGCCGACAACGCCAATATTGTATTTAACCTATCAAATGACACTTACTGCACCCTTGCTGGTCAGTTGACACCCAAGATGGCTGTGTATATATTCGATAGATGTAGGATTTGTCTTCTGATTGTAAATGTACGTCTGAATCGGTTACACTCCTGTCCGTTTTTGCCTCATTAAATAAAGAGCAAAAAGGGCCCACTTTCACAATCTGTAGCTCCTCCCAAAAGTTTCGTTGGGCCTTAAATCTTAGTCCGTCTTAAAGAGCAGTCTTTGATCTTGAATTACAGGCCAGGAAAATGGTATCATTAGGGATAAAGTTTTTCGCAAATCTTCATTCTGCACATCAACCCATGAAATTGTTTAGGCTCGGAAGTGAAAGTCTTGTAGGGTACCACCTTCAAATGTCAGTTTCTACAAGGAAATAGTTCCCTGATTAAAGCTTTGAATCACATGCATGACATGCAGCAGTGATCTCTCACTCTGCAGAACCTAACATCAAGCAACTTGCTGTTGATTAAAAGTTGAAACAGCATGACAAAAGGAGGAGATCAAATTTTCTTAATGGACTACTTTAGGGTACAACCACCCGGAAGTAATTCCGGAGTGGAGTTGACCCTATATAAGACATTTTTTTCTTTTGATTTTGACAAAACTGCAATTAGTCTATGCATATGCTAATTGCAACAATCCCTATTTCTATTTTTTTCAAATATATGGCTTAGGAGTGAAATAACAGAAGAATTAGTACTAGGCCCCTTTTGCTAAAATTATCCCAAAAATGGGACAGTTTTGGTCTTCTTCTTATGGTCAACAGAAATGGTCATAACTTTTGTAATAACGGATGAATTTTCATGAAATAAAAAGTGACCTATAGAAAAATGACACTCTCTTCAAATCTAACCCTTTACAAGATGACTTTGTCAAAAATTGCTTTTGAAATGTACAAAATTGACCCAAAAAATGCAATTTAAATTTTAAACCAAGTTAAATCATCTTTAAAAAAATTATCAAAAATACACACAAAATCTTTTAAATTGGTGTTTGTAACAAATTTGGTATGTTTACAATAAGTCTAAGTAAAAAAACACACAGAAAAAGGTAAATAGGGTTAACAGGACAGTGTTCAAAAAGGGTACCCCATACACTAAAATATCAGAAATGGCCTTGGCACCTTCAAATTAATATAGCTGCAGTGTATTTTTGTTAACCCATTACCAGATGGCAAAATTTTAAACTGGTCCAAATTGAAAGGACTTACAGACGACAATTTAAAGCGTATGAAATTTTTTAAAAAAGTAAGTCTCTGGGTAGAAAACATTGTGGAAAGTGAAGAAATTGCTTGTAACAAGCAATTTCTTCATTTTCAACAATGTTTTTAAATTCAAAAATCTAAAGCTCATGAAATATTATATTTTTTCAACCTTCTAGGTCAAGAAAACATTGTCGAAAATAAAGAAATTGCTTGTTACAAGCAATTTCTTCATTTTCAACTACATGTATGTTTTCCTAATTGTTTTCCTTCGGGGCATCCGAAAGCGTCATTGTGCAGGAATGGGTGAAAGACATTAGATTTACTGAAATGTTCACTCTTTTGCTTGTTGTTGTTGTGATGATTTAAGTTAAGAAGTTGCTGAATCCAACACTGGACCATTGATGATGAAACAATGAAAAGGGGCTCTTTACAGGGTATACCCAAATAGGGTTAGGGTTTAGAAGCTTATCAACTTAATTTCAAGAGTGTCATAGGCTGGCAGCCAATCCAATGAATGCCTTTCTGATCATGTGACTGAGAGGGTGACATTGGCAGGGTAGGTATAAAAGAGGATGAAAATGCATCTCTTGACCAAAATTAGTTACTCATTCATTATCTGCACATTACAAGAAAATATTGAATTCACCCTGGTCAAACGGGAAAGACTTAGAAGAGTTTCAGCAAACTGCTTTTACAAAAAAGGGAATACGTTTCAGCTACTGAAAAGAAGGAAGCATCCAGGACATTCACAAGAAACGGATGAAAGGGCCAATATCATTTTTACTGCAGACCACAATGTTTCGAAAGAAAATAGCTATAACCTATGACCACACGTATGGCCACACAAAATCGCAGCTTTGAATGCGGGACTTTTACAACTCCCTCTCAAAGAATGGAACGTGACAAGACACACCGACCCAAACCATTTATCCGTTTGCCAAGAACGAAAAGTATGTATCGTACACTTCAGTGAAAGAATGTTTCCATTCAATACAAAGCATTAGACGGACTGCACATGGGAAGATGTGATATGATACAAGAATGCAATGTAACACTGTCATTGCAGAAGTGGCAAGAAGGGGGCAGGGTGACATTTCCAAAACGTTGAAGGACTTGCGCTTAATAAGAGCCTAAACCGTGGAATCTTACGCTGTAAATTGTAGTAACTGTGCCACTAATTCTCTTCTATTTGATTGAAGTTTCTGCTTTGATGCCTATTCAAAATTGCTCAGCCCTGCCAACATAACATACATTCTCTGAATGACTGAGAATGATATAGGCATTGTTAGAGGTGATCTTGCAGATGAGACTCAGTGAAGGTTCAATTTACAGTGTGAGTTCCAGGGCATCCGCACAAAAGTGTGAAGCATTTAACAGTGCAGCACCAGCTACTCTAAGCAAAAGAGTAAGCTTCAGCCGGACCTTCACAAGAAGGCTTTCGGCCCAAAATTTGCATTCAAACGATGCTTTCGACAAAGCGGTCAAAAAGAAAATATGGAAAATAACAGGAACAGGGCTTGGAGTTTGGGTAAAAAGCATCTTAAACAGATTTCAGTACGCCAAATGAAGACCAAGAAATACAGAAAAACTGACTGGTACAGAAAGAAGCGTCTTAGAAGAAGAGCTGTCATGGAATTTCAATACCATGAGGCTAGGAAAAACAGAAATGAAACAGGGTATATGGGCAGTGATGACATACATAATTATGCACAGATTGTGAACTAGAGGCGAAAGGACAACAGATAGAGATTAAGTAAACAGAAAACAAGATGGGATGAGAGATGACAGCAATTTCTGTCTGGTGGAAAGCAACACCACTGATGAGGCTTGATGCTAGCTGAAACAGAGTAAATACTGATGAAGCGCAATGTTAGCCCAAGGCTGGCCGTCTAGTGGTCAATTGTTGTCATTTGAAGTACTATCCAGGGGTAACAAGAGGTGCAGACGAGCTTTTATGACAACATTGGCCAAAATTGATGCATTCTGGGGATAAGAGTATTGCAAATAGGGTGAAAACTGAAATTTAAATGTTTTTTCAAAAATTTAAATTAAAATTTCACTTACCATAAAAGAATTTTATTAAAATCCAATTCTACACTATCTATTCTATTCATGTTCAAAATTTGAAAAGAAAATTCACAAAAATACGGCCAATATCACCGTTTTTGTATAACCCCGACTGCTTCATATAGGTTACACTCCTGTCCGTTTTTGCCTCATTAAATAAAGAGCAAAAAGGGCCCACTTTCACAATCTGTAGCTCCTCCCAAAAGTTTCGTTGGGCCTTAAATCTTAGTCCGTCTTAAAGAGCAGTCTATGATCTTGAATTACAGGCCAGGAAAATGGTATCATTAGGGATAAAGTTTTTCGCAAATCTTCATTCTGCACATCAACCCATGAAATTGTTTAGGCTCGGAAGTGAAAGTCTTGTAGGGTACCACCTTCAAATGTCAGTTTCTACAAGGAAATAGTTCCCTGATTAAAGCTTTGAATCACATGCATGACATGCAGCAGTGATCTCTCACTCTGCAGAACCTAACATCAAGCAACTTGCTGTTGATTAAAAGTTGAAACAGCATGACAAAAGGAGGAGATCAAATTTTCTTAATGGACTACTTTAGGGTACAACCACCCGGAAGTAATTCCGGAGTGGAGTTGACCCAATCGTAGCACTGATGAAACCGGAAGCCTCGATGGATTCTGGGTAGGCTCGTTCCCAGGATCCTAGACGGGTACACTAAACTGGAATGCCAGTCTGGTTCCCCGACTGACTAAATTACTACCACAGTAGTTTAAAAAGAAAGACCTAGGTCAGGTTTGATTAGTCGTTTCCCAATCGTCGACGGATACGGCCGAGTTTTTTCCTTCTCTCAGAATGAAACTTCTTGAATAAAGTTATTCAACTTTCGCTCTGGTCTTACTTTGCTCTCTGTAAACTTTTAAGTGTTTATCATCTTATCGCTAGCTGCTTAATTGTTGAACTAAATTTGATCTTTCGTTACGCAATCGTCGACGGGTGCGTCACGTTTTATCGTTCTCTAAAAAGGAAATTTCTGGCTCAACCACTTTCGCCATGGTCTTATTTTTCTCTCTGTAAGCATTGAAGGAGTGGGTTTTTCGATCACGTGTGTCTGTACCTGAAGTCTTTCGTAAATAGGGGCCCTTTGACTGAACAAGAAATGTTGAGAAACCCATACCGGTGTTGTTAATCGGGCTCGCACCCCGTATATTTTATAGTTCTCCTGACATGATAACCATCGTTAATTAGCGCTTGGATAGGGCTTTCATTTGATACCAAGATCATCTACCTGGTTTATATTCAGCCTGAGATATCAAACGTTTTTTGTATCGCCGAAAGTTCCACAATTGACATCTTAGCGCTAGTAGTTTTTAAAAAAAAAAAAGACCTGACCTAGATAGGTTTGATCAGTCGTTTCCCAATCGCCACGTTTTTCGTTCTCTGAGAATTAAACTTCTGGTTATTCCACTTTTACTCTGGTCTTATTCTTCTTTCTGTAAACATTTAAGTGGTTAGATTTTCGATCTTATGCCGTTCATCTAGGATCGAGCATTGGGTGCGTTGAAATATCGAAATACGCATGGAACCGAAATATACCGAAATGCCACCAAATTTACTAAATTTCGACAATTTTCGGGTAGATGTAAACTAATCTTATGCTGAGACCAATTTAGGGTTTCCAGCATTTAATAAATACAGAAAATCAGTTTTGAAAGTTTCTTGGAAATATACCTATCTAATATAGAGAATACAAGATCAAACCAATTTATAGAAATACGCGTAAAAATAGTTTTGGAAGTGTTTTTCTGTATTTGAAACTATCAAATCACAAGATAGTACAAGAAAAAATCGAAATCACCGAAATATAGTAAAGAAATACATAAACGTAGTTTCGGACGCGAATTTTGGTATATGTCTAAAAACATACCGATCTCACATAGATGGTACATGATCATTCGAATTTACCATAATACATTTTTGAGAATTAGTTTTTGACGCGTTTTTTTTTTAGCTCTACTGGCCGAAGAGCTATAGCGATGGCTTTTTCCCGTCCGTCCGTCCGTTAAACTTTTCCTCGTTTACGCGATAAAGTCCATAGTTTTCACAGGATTCTGTTCAAACTTTCACAGAATGATTGTACCATCATAAGGATCGTTCCTTTCGAAATTGGGTCAGATCCGTCAAGAAACACGGGAAAAGGGGCCTAATTAAAACTTATTTAAAAGATCATCGTTTACGCGATAAAGTCCACAGTTTTCATCGGATTCTCTTCAAACTTTCACAGAATGATTGTACCATCATAAGGATCGTTCCTTTCAAAAATGGGTATGATCCGTCAAGAAACACGGGAAAAGGGGCCTTATAAAAATTAAATTTAAAATTAAATTAAAAATCCTCGTTTACGCGATAAAGTCCGCAGTTTTCATCGGTCTTCAAACTTTCTCAGAATGATTGAACAATCATAAGGATTGTTCCTTTCGAAAATGGGTATGATCCGTCAAGAAACACGGGAAAAGGGGCCTTAAGAAAATTTAATTAAAACGCCTCGTTTACGCGATAGAGTCCACAGTTCTCATCAGATTCTCTTCAAACTTTCACAGAATGATTGTACCAACATAAGGATCGTTCCTTTCGAAATTGGGTATGATCCGTCAAGAAACACAGGAAAAGGGGCCTTATGAAAATTTACTTAAAAATTCAATTAAAAATCCTCGTTTACGCGATAGAGTCCACAGTTTTCTTCGGATTCTCTTCAAACTTACTCAGAATGATTGTACAAAAATAAGGATCCTTCCTTTTGAAAATGGGTCTGATCCGTCAAGAAACACGGGAAAAGGGGCCTTATGAAAATTCATTAAAATTCAATTAAAATTCCTCGTTTATGAGATAGAGTCCACAGTTTTCATCGGATTTTCTTTAAACTTTCTCAGAATGATTGTACCAACATAAGGATCGTTCCTTTCGAAAATTGGTCTTATCCGTCAAGAAACACGGGAAAAGGGGCCTTATGAAAATTTAATTAAAAAAACCTCGTTTACGAGATAGAGTCCACAGTTTCAATTGGATTCTCTTCAAACTTTCAAGGAATAATTGTACCAACATAAGGATCGCTCCTTTCGAAATAGGGTATGATCCGTCAAGAAACACGGGAAAAGGGGCCTTATGAAAATTTAATAAAAGATTCAATTAAAAATCCTCGTTTACTTGATAGAGTCCACAGTTTTCATTGGATTCTTTTCAAACTTTCACAGAATGATTGTACCAACATAAGGATCGTTCCTTTCGAAATTGGGTATGATCTGTCAAGAAACATTGGAAAAGGGGCCTTATGCAAATTCAATTAAAAACTCCATTAAAAATCCTCGTTTACGCGATAGAGTCCACAGTTTTCTCTTCAAACTTTCTCAGAATGATTGTACAAACATAAGGATCCTTCCTTTCGAAAATTGGTCTGATCTGTTATGAAACAGGGGAAAAGGGGCCTTATGAAAATTTGATTTAAAAAATTCTTGTTAACACTCTGGAGTCAATAGTTTTCATCGGATTCCCTTCAAACTTTCACAGAATGATTGTACTATCATAAGGATTATTCCTTTTGAAATTTGGTATGATCATTCAAGAAACACATGAAAAAGGGGCCTTATGAAATGCTCTCATTAATAATCTAGAGCCAACAATTTACAACGGATTCTCTTCAAACTTTGACAGAATGATTGTACCATCATGAGGATTGTACATTTTGGAATCGGATATGATTCCTCAAAAAACATGGGAAAAGGGGCCTTATTATAATTTAATTCAAAGATCTTTGTTTACACTCTAGAGTCCACAGTTTTCATCTGATTGACTTCAAACTTTCACAGAATGATTGTACCATCATAAGACTTGTTCCTTTCAAAAATAGGTATGATCAGTTCAAGGACCACGGGAAAAAGGGGCCCGATTAAAACTGGATTGAAAAAGTCCTCGTAAACACAATAGAGTCCATAGTTTTCAACAAATTCTCTTCAAACATCCCCAGAATGATTATTACATTAAATAGATTGTTCTTTTAGGAAGTAGAATTGATCCATCAAGTTTCGTGGGAAAAGGGGCTCTATGAAAATTTAATAAAAAAAATCTTAGTTAACATGTAATGGCCCTAGATTTCACCTGATTGACTTCAAAGTTTCACATAATGATTGTACCATCATAAGGATTGTTCCTTTCAAATTGGGTCTGATCCATTGAGAAACATAGGAAAAGGGGCCTTAGGAAAATTCAATTTAAAAAATCTTAATTAATGCTTGTAAGTCCACAGATGAGAAGGGGTTGTCTTTATACTCAAACAGAATAATTATACTTTTGTAAGAAGAGTTCCCTTTGGAATTTGTTCAGATCCATAAAGTAACATGGGAAAAGGTGCTATATGAAAATTCAATTAAAACCCTGTTAACACAATAAAGCCCACAGTATTGATCAGATTTTGTTTAAACTTTCATGAATGATTGGAAGGTCATAACTATCATTCTTTTCATAACAGGGTTTGAACTGTCAAGAAGCACAGGAAAAGGGGCCTTATGAAAATTTCATTTATAAATCCTTGTTACCAAGTCCAGAGCTTTCACAGAATGTTTGTACCATCATAAGGATTGTTTCTGTCCAAATTGGGCCTGATCTGTCTAGTATCATAGAAAAGGGGCTGTATGAAAAAGTATTACCAAATCCTCTTAAACACAACAATGCCCTCAGTCTTTATCAGAATATCTTCAAACTTTAATAGAATGATTGTACCATCATTTGGATTGCTCCTTTGTAAATTAGGTCTGATTGGTTAAGTGACACAAGAAAAGGGACCTTATAAAAATTTTATTACAAAACATCATTATTACAATAAAGTCCTCAGTCTTTATCATTTTCTTCAAACTATCATTAGGATTGTTCCTTTGTACATTGGGTCTGATTTGTTAAGTTTCACAGAAAAAGGGGCCTTATTAAAATTTAGTTACAAAAATTCTTGACACAATTCAGTCCACTGTTTTCATTGATTCTCATTAACTTTTAAAGAATGATTCTACCTTCATTAGAATTGTTCCTTTTGAAATTTGGTTTGTTCTGTAAAGTATCATGAGAAAAGGGGCCCTATGAATATTTCACTATAAACTCATTAACACAATAAATTCCACAGATTAAATAGATTGATTGTACCATCATTCCAATTGTTGATTTTTACAGTGGATCTGACTATAGCAAGGGTCACATAAAAAGGGGCCTTATGAAAAACGTTTTTAAATATTCTGGTTAACACAATGATGTCCCTTGATTTCACCGGATTCACTTCAAAATTTCACAGAATGATTGTACAAATACTTAGATGGTTCTTTACAGAACTGGGTACAATCCATCAAGTATCATGTAAAAAGGGGCCATATGATTTTTTTTTTAAAAATATTCTAGTAAACATAATGAATTTCCAATATTTCATCGGATTCACTTTTAACTTTCATAGAATGATAAAACCAACAGTAAAATATCACGGGAAAAGGGGCACTATGAGAACTTGAATTTAATATCTTTGTTAACACAATAAAGTCAACAGCTTTATTGGATTCTCTTCAAAGATGCATGGAATAATTGTGGCATTTGAAACACAGGAAAAGGGGCCTTACTGATTATCATTCTAAACATTCTTGTGTATGTGATGAAGATCACAATCATTGACCCCCAGCTGGCGGGGGGATAGAAATCGCCGGCTGCCGTCCTGCAGAGTGGTAAGACCCCACCGAACGGACCCACCTGTTTGCCGTGTGTGGTAGCTCGTGTCGTTTGATGAAGGGATCCTGGTGGTTGAGTGGTTTCGGGGTCAGGGATTAGTACCTCGTCTCTGCAACACACCACTTTGGCCTGGAGTTGAACTAGACGAGCGGTCAGATAGGCCCTGTCTGATCAATCGGCTGGTCATGCCGAGCACCGGACCAGAACAGACTGTTCGATATATGTGTCTACATACGTTTTTCTTTAAAATTCGTAATAACACAAAGTGTAATCACACTACATATCTATTTTCTGTTCCAGAAAGCCGTGGCTAAAGGGGTCAATCGGACGAACGAGGTGTTTGATCGACTATTTTGCATCCCGATGTTTATTTCAAGCTTGGTTGGCGTATTCATCGGCTGTATAATCTGCTTGATCTAGCCAATTCGCTCTGAGTATATCGGCGATGTAGCTCTGGCACTCCCTGAGATGGAAATACCCCAGGTGACTACCCCCTTGTAGGGCTCCAGGGCGGGTGGAGAGCATCGCCGATGAACTTACAAAAGCTTCCATGGATAATGAAAAAGGAGCCAAGCGTACACGATCAGATAATTTTGATGTTAACTCGGATGGCCATTTCGGTAAAATATTTTGTAATTGAAGCAAGAGATGACAATTTTTCTATGTCGAAAATGTCGCCATTTGTTCTTGAGAAACAGCTAAAATCAATTTTGGGTACACCTAAATCTGTGAAGGTTTTGAAAGATGGCAACTTGTTAGTAGAAGTCAACACAAGTGTTCAAGCACAGAATTTAATACAAACTAAAGTATTTTTTAATAAAGACGTTAAAGTTTACCCTCATAAAACTCTTAATATATCAAAAGGCATAATCAGATGTAAAGAGCTTGCTTCATGTTCCATTGCAGAGATTGTTGAAGGCTTGACAAGTCAATCCGTCACTGATGTCAAACGGATTTCGATTACTAGAAATGGTAAAAAGGTAGACACAAATACATATATTTTGACATTCCAAACACCTATCTTTCCACGTAAGATTAAAGTTGGCTTCAGCATTGTAAATGTCGACGTGTATGTTCCGAATCCTCTGAGATGCTTCCATTGTCAGAGGTTTGGACATCATGAAGACAAATGCAGGAATGATCAAGTATGTGCAAAATGTGGAGAAGTTAACGCTACCCACACACAGTTAACGTGCACAAATACAGCAAAATGTGTAAATTGTGGACTTGACCACCAAGCAAATTCAAAAGAATGCTCTTTTTGGAAGAAAGAAAAAGAAATACAATCTATTAAATGCCATGAGGGTGTATCATTTTTTGAAGCCAGAAAAATTTATGATATGAGACACAAGACAAGTCTACCGTCAAGCTATGCAAATGTAACAAAAGTTGATAATGAATGTCTGAACTGCAAAAATAGTTTGAAAAATTGTGCGTTGTCTTCCCAGAAAAGAAAAACGAAATATCAAAATTGTTCTCAAAAGCAGTCTCCACATCCCAAACATCACCTAGTGAACAAGCTCAAAATAAAGAAAACAAATCAGAAAATTCAGTAACGTCATCTAAAACTAAATCGAACACTGAGAAAAAAGTATCTAATTTGGAGAAAAATAAGACTTCTACATCCAGGAAACCACATCCTGAAATTGTTGCCATGAATAAGATTGAACGTGAAGATATAGCTGAAATGGTCATTCGTAAGAAAGCACAAATGCAGCAAGAGAAATTAAATCATCCAGTAAGTAAATTATCCGAGGATAATGATACCAGCTCGTTCGTCAACCCCCCTAGGAGCAGAACTTCGTCTCCTAGGGCGACATCATCTAATCGCCAGCCAAAGGGATCTGAGGATCCTGTTAAACAATGCAACCGCTACCACTGTCTTGGACATGGTAACGGAAGACACAGAGGATGTAGATTCTTCCAAAGAGAATAAGCGAGGCAAAAATATAATAGATCTTTCACACATAAACAAATAAATTTCATACTTCCAATACTAACTAGTATATTTCTCCCCCTTAATTTTACTATGGCGAACAAAATCATTCAATGGAATTGTCGCAGCATCAAAGCTAATTTTGAAGAAATGAATCTATTAGTTTCTAATGGAAAGCCAGTTGCAATCTGTTTGCAAGAGACTTTTTTAAAAGATACCGACAAATTCTCTTTAAAGTATCACTCTTGCTATTTTAAAAATTTTGAAGGTATTGAGAAAGCTTCGGGCGGTGTCGGAATCATTGTTAACAACAGTGTTCCTCATCGCACTATTCCTCTTAATGTAACATGATGAGTGCCAGCACTGTAGTTGTACAGTATTCTCGGGAAATATCACGCGTCGTGAAACGTGACTTGGCCACGTTCCAAGGGGCGTGACCTGAGAGTGTTGTATGACTAGTGGCTGAATATAAAAGAGGCTGTTAACCGCCGCAGCCGCAGACTGGAGACTGCAGACTGGAGACTTGAGTAGAGAGAGTTAGTTAGACAGGTTACTTGGTCGGGTGTAAATATGTAAATAAAATGTAGCTGATAGTAGCTGATAATGGACGTTGTGTTGCTTCGTTAATTATTCTACCTGTACCACCTCCTTCGCTCTCGCCGTCGCTGTACTACATTAATACTACGCTACAAGCTGTTGCTGTTAGCGTATCTATTAATAAAACAATAACACTGTGTTCAATCTATCTTCCACCTAGTTCTCCTATCAGTCTTAGGAAACTAGACGATCTTGTCGAACAATTACCCAAGCCTTATATATTAATGGGAGATTTCAATTCTCACCACACGCTTTGGAGGTGTTCCCATACAGACAACAAAGGTCGTATTATTGAAGATTTCATATCAAATTATGATCTTGTTTTATTAAATGATAAATCTTCCACTTATCATCATCCAGCAACTGGTTCATATTCTTCACTGGATTTAACTATTTGCACTCCAGACATTTTCCCGGCTTTTAGCTGGAAAGTGGACTCTGATCTTCATGGTAGTGACCATTTTCCTATTCATATATCTGAATTAGGACCATCTGTCCAGGAGCGCCCTAGGCGTTGGAAACTCCATAAAGCTAATTGGGAACTTTTTAAAACCACATGTGAGCAGTCAATAAATCCAGAAGCCTTTGATGAATGTGAAAACTCTGCAGAACTATTTACATCTTTACTTTATTCTGCTGCAGAAAAAGCCATTCCACAAACATCGCCTGATCCTAAAAACCCAAACAAGCCATGGTTTAATGACGATTGTAAAAATGCTATAGCTGATAGAGAATCTGCCCTAAGAACATTTGGCCTTAGGCCGACGAAGGAAAATCTTTACAAGTTTAAAATTGCACGTGCGAAAGCTCGTAGAACTATCAAACAAAGTAAACGTTCGTCTTGGAGGCAGTATGTTTCTAGATTGAATTCAAGATCATCTGTCAAAAAGACTTTGGATATGGTACGGAAAATCAGTGGGAAGAACACATCACTTAGTATTGGTCACCTTAAAACGGATGACAATAAATCAGTTTCTTCCAAACATGACATTGCAAATGTACTAGCAGATACATTTGCCAAGAAGTCCTCCTCTTCTAATTATTCACACACCTTTCAAAAATTTTCAAGGTGAAAAAGAAAAGTCCAAGCTTAATTTTAGTTCCAGGAACCTTGAACACTACAATAGAGACTTTTCCATCAAAGAGTTGAAGAAAGCTTTTAAAAAGTGTCATGATACTGCTGTTGGTTCTGATAATATTCATTATCAGTTCCTCAAACGTTTACCATCTCGCTCCCTTCACTGTTTACTTGAAATTTATAATCAGGGTTGGAAAACTGGAATAATCCCAGCCTCTTGGCGGGAAGCTATTGTGATTCCTATACCTAGACCAGGTAAAGATTCTACAAACACTTCAAACTATCGTCCTATAGCCTTAACAAGTTGTATTTGCAAAACCATGGAAAGAATGGTAAATGATCGTCTTGTTTGGTTTTTAGAAAAAAATAAACTGATTACGTCAGTCCAAAGTGGCTTTCGTAAACAAAGAAGCACTCTTGATCATCTTGTCCGATTCGAGACTTTTATTCGAGAAGCTTTTATAAAGAAAGAACATGTTGTTTCTGTCTTTTTCGATCTTGAAAGTGCTTATGATACCACATGGAAGTATGGAATAATGAATGACCTCTTTGATTTCGGTATTCGGGGTCGCCTTGCTTATTTCATTTCTGCATTTTTAGACGAACGTCGGTTTAGAGTCAGGGTGGGAGATACTTTTTCAGATCACCATGAACAAGAAATGGGAGTTCCCCAGGGAAGTATTTTATCTGTGACATTATTTTGTGTCAAAATTAATAACATTGTCAAAACTGTTTTTCCTGGCGTGGAATGTTTTCTTTACGTTGATGACTTTTGTATCTGTTACAGATCAAAACATATGAATACAATTGAAAGGCAGTTGCAGCAAGTCTTGAACAACCTTACCAAATGGTCAAACGAAAACGGCTTTAAGTTTTCCAAGACTAAAACCAAATGTATGCACTTTTGTCAGTCAAGAAAACTGCACCCTGATCCCGAACTTAAACTTGACGGAGTACCGATTGAAGTCGTTCCAGAGTTCAAATTTTTAGGGCTTCCCTTTGACTCTAAACTCTCGTTTCGTCCTCATATTGATTATTTGAGCAATAAATGCCAAAAAGCTCTAAATCTTTTACGTGTTGTGTCCCATATGGACTGGGGAGCCGATAAAAAAAGTTCTATTGCGACTTAACAGGTCGCTTGTCAGATCTAAGTTAGATTATGGCTGTGCTGTTTACGGCTCAGCGCGCCCTTCATCCCTTCGCAAACTTGATTCTATTCATAATCAAGGCTTGCGCTTAGCGTTAGGCGCTTTCAGAACATCACCAGTAAATAGTCTGTACACTGAAGCCAATGAACCATCTTTAAATTTACGTCGAAAGAAACTCTCCATGCAATATTATCTTAAGTTAAAGTCTAATCCTGACAACCCCACGTACAAAGTTGTATTTGAACCTAAGTACAGGGAGGAATTTGAAAAAAAGCAAAAGCTATACCACCTTTTAGTTTCCGTTGCGAAACAGATATAAATTCTCTAGATTTCGACCTAGAAGATGTTGCCGAATATACAGTTTCCGATGTTCCTTTCGAAGGATGGAGAAAAAGTTGCTTCAGCCACTACTCTAGATGGCGAAAAATATCAGTATCGTCTACCGAATAACTCCTCCGTATTTTCAGCAGAACTTAAGGCGATTGATCTTGCGCTCGATCACATGATCGAAGATGGTTATTGGCGATATATTGTTTTCACTGATTCAATATCAAGTATGCAAGCGCTTGAACACGAGAAAACAGACAACCCTCTTATAATCAAATTACTAAATAAGATTTCAAATCTTGATAGTGATGTTAATCTTGTTTTCTGTTGGCTCCCTAGCCACATTGGTATTCGTGGTAATGAAGAGGCAGATAAAGCTGCCAAGGAGGCATTATCACTAGATATTTTACCCTTTGAAGTTCCTTTTAATGATTTTAAACCGTTGATAAATAGTTTTATTCATAATGTATGGCAGAATTGTTAAGGCGATCCTGCAAACCAAGATAACAAACTTTACAGAATTAAACATGATCTTGGTGAGTGGCTACCCGGCTACAGATCAAATCGCCGCGAAGAAATTATTTTGGGCCGTTTACGCATAGGCCATACGCATCTGACGCATTCATTTCTTCTAAAAGGAGACGAACCTCCAATGTGTATACCATGCGACACTCCTCTTACTGTCAAACATATTTTTATAGATTGTATTGATTTTTCTATGTACAGAGATCAATATTTCAAGGCTGACAGTGTGAGGCAGCTATTTGAAAGCGTCAGAATCGAACTTATTTTTGATTTCCTGAAAGCCATCAATTTGTACAGTAAAATATAACTTTAGGTTCTTGTAAGCAATTATAGACCTGTTCATGATTGTCTAGATTTTTATTGTTCGTATAGATCGGTTTTAGTAATTGACTGTTAGTTATAACTCTTATATTATTATTTGATTCTACATTTTACTATTTAAATCCACCTCCGTTTTTACTCAAAAGCACCCTTTTATTTACTTGTTATGCGCCCAACATGACCTTAGTTGTCGACGGGCCATAAAACTCTATTCATTCATTCATTCATTCACAATCATTATCAAATTGTCTTTTAAATTTCACAGGACAATTGTCGGGTTGTAAGGAAAGTTCCTTTTGGAATGAAATTGATCCATCAGAAAACACAGGAAAAGCGGCCTTATTGATTTTCATTCAAAACAATCCTGTTTATGTGATAAAATCCACAATTATTGTCAGATTCTGATGAAATATTCACAGAATGATTGTAGGGTCATAAGGTAACTTTCTTTTGGAAATGGAGTGGATCCGTCATGAAACATGGGAAAAGGGGCCTTGAGGATTGTTGCTTAAAATGATAAAGGGGATAAAGCCCCCTTTTTTTTCTTTATGCATTCTTCTTTGAGCAATTAACTTCCTTAAATATCAGATTTCTTTAACGGAAATCTTGATAACCAGTAGAGCGTCTCAGGCCCTCATGGGCCTCTTGTTTATTTTGTTTTGTTTTGTTTTTCTTTTAGTTTCCCTGAGCACGAAGTGCTCTGGGGGAGCTATTGTGATCGGTCATCGTCCGTCCGTTCACAATTACAAAAAAATCTTCTCCTCCTAAACTTACCTTGGAATTTCAACAAAATTTCACAGAAATGATCCTTAGGTCATGCTCTTTCAAAATACTTCAAAGAATTGAAATCCATGAAGAACTCTGGTTGCCATGGCAACGGAATGAAAAAACTTAAAAAAAATTCTCCCAAACTGTGAGGCCTAGAGCTTTGATATTTGGTATATATCATCATCTATTGACCCTCTACCATAATACTTCAAAGAATTACCGTATTCTGAAAATTAGCCCTTTTCTGGGCCAACCCTGATTTTACATAGAAATAAAGAAGGAATTCTTTAAAAATATTCTTCTCCGATACCATAAGGCCTAGAGCTTTGATATTTGGTATACATCATCTTCCATTGACCCTCTACCATAATACTTCAAAGAAATACCATATTCTGAAAATTAGCCCTTTTCTTTGTGATCCCTGATTTTACAGAGAAATAAAGAAGGAAATCTTTAAAAATCTTCTTCTCCCAAACCATAAGGCCTAGGGCTTTGATATTTGGTACAAATCATCATCTATTGACCCTCTTCCAAAATACTTCAAAGAAATACCGTATTCTGAAAATTAGCCCTCTTCTTGGCAATCCTCGATTTTACATAAAAATAAAGAAGGTAATCTTTAAAAATCTTCTTGTCCCAAACCATAACGCCTAGAGCTTTGATATTTGGTATACATCATCATCTATTGACCCTCTACCAAAATACTTCAAAGAATAACCGTATTCTGAAAATAAGCCCTTTTCTTAATGATCCCTTATTTTACAGAGAAATAAAGGAGGAAATCTTTAAAAATCTTCTTCTACCAAACCATAAGGCCTACAGCTTTGATATTTGGTACAAATCATCATCTAATGACCCTCTTCCAAAATACTTCAAAGAATGACTGTATTCTGAAAATTAGTCTTCTTCTAGGTGATCCCTTATTTTACATGGAATTAAAGAAGGAAAACTTTAAAAATCTTCTTCTCCCAAACCATAAGGCCTAGAGCTTTGGTATTTTGTACATATCATAATATATTGACCGTCTACCAAAATACTTCAAAGAATTATCATACTCTGAAAATTAGCCCTTTTCTGTGCGATTCCTGATTTTACAAATGAATAAAGAAGGAAATCTTTAAAATCTTCTTCTTCCAAACCATAGGGCCTAGAGCTTTGATATTTGGTACATATCATCAGCCATTGACCCTCTACCAAATTACTCACCCCCAGCTGGCGGGGGGATAGAAATCGCCGGCTGCCGTCCTGCAGAGTGGTAAGACTCCACCGAACGGACCCACCTGTTTGCCGTGGGTGGTAGCTCGTGTCGTTTGATGAAGGGATCCTGGTGGTTGAGTGGTTTCGGGGTCAGGGCTTGAAGTACCTCGTCTCTGCAACACACCACTTTGGCCTGGAATTGAATTAGACGAGCGGTCAGATAGACCCTGTCTGATCAATCGGCTGGTCACGCCTAGCACTGGAATAGAAGGCATTGGTTTTAAAGCTTATACACTCTTATTTCTAACCTTTAAAGGAACCTCCATTGTACTACTATACTCTATTCCAGACAGCGGTGGCTAAAGGGTCAATCGGGTAAACGTGGTGTTTGATCGACAGTTTTACTTATCGGTGTTTATCTCAGGCTTGGTTGATATTTTCATCGATGGTATTATTTGCTTGATCTAGCCCTTTTGCACCGAGTATACCGGTAATGCATCTCTGGCACCTCTCCCGAGATGGAAATTCCCCGGTGATGTGCCCCCTTGTAGGACTCCAGGGTGGGTGGAGAGCATCATCGGCGAAAAAATGAAAACAAATATGGCACAAACAAAGAAAGCCAAGCGATCCTATTCATTTGTTGAATCCGAAGATGTGAGTGCAGCCAACTTTCAAAGTTTTATCGTCATAGAGGCCGAAGATCCTGAAAATCCAATAGGAAAATTATCTCCTTTTATTATAGAAAAACAGATAAAAAGTATTATAACAACCCCGAAATCAGTTAAAACATTAAAAAATGGAAATCTGCTCATTGAAACTGCCAAAAAGGCTCAATCTGACAATCTTCTCAGTCTTACCAAGTTTTTCAACCAAAAAGTAAAAGTGTTTGCCCATGAGAAACTTAATTTATCAAAGGGAGTTATTCGCAGTCGTGATTTATCCAAATGTCAATCAATCGCCGAAATAAAGTTAAATTTGAATCCCCAAGGAGTTATCGATGTTAAAAGAGTCGAATTCACTCGTGACGATGTTCTTGTTCAGACTGATACTTATATCCTGACTTTTGACCGTCCCATTCTTCCCAAAGAAATTAAAATAGGATTCGAAGTAGTTAAAGTCGACGTGTTCGTCCCTAACCCTCTGCGGTGTTACAAGTGTCAGAAGTTTGGGCACCACGAGGACAAATGTAGATGCACTAAAGTTTGTAGAAAGTGTGCTCAAGTTGGGGACGATCATGACGAAAAGACATGTGAACATGAATTGAAGTGTGCCAACTGTGGACTTGAACACTCTGCAAACTCAAGATCATGCCCTAAATTCAAAAGAGAGAAGGAAATTTTGACTGTGAAATACAGAGAATCTGTTTCTTTTTTTGAAGCTAGAAAAATCGTTGAAATGAGAGAAAATACAGTGCTCCAAACTAATCCTGAAAACAGTTATGCAAGTAAAGCTAGGCCTGTCTCTGCTCAAATTGAAAAACCAAAGTCCGAATGCAGTAATTGTGAACGTCTTTTGAAAATTTTATCTGAAGTTTTTCCCGAAGTAACTGAGAAGATCAATGAAATGATGTCTGCAGAAAAGTCCACACAGTTAAAAGTCAAAGATTATGGTAGAAAAGATCCGGCCTCTGAGAAAAAACAATCTGCTGCTCCACCAAAAAATGTCAATAGTGATTCAAATAAAAAACCAAACCAAGTTAAAGAAACAGATAAAGCTATGCCTGAGACCGCCATTCAACGGCGGCTTCGCGTTCAATTGGAGAAAGTTAGCCCCTCTCCGATTACGACATCCAATCGATTTAAGGAGTTCGAGGATGGGGAGGAAATGGAGGATGAATCTGAAGATCCAGTCTCTAAGCCTCCAAGTATTCATCCATCAACTCACGCTCAACAAGATCCAATAAGGCAAGGTGCAAATAAAATAAACTTGAGTGGAATAAAATGAATAATTTTATACTTCCATTTATCATTGGTGTTATCCTAACAATAAAATTTACTATGGCGAATAACATTATACAATGGAATTGTCGAAGCATCAAGGCCAATTTCGAAGAACTAAATATCTTGGTCTCTAAACGAAAACCAGTGGCGGTATGCTTACAAGAAACATTTCTTAAAGATACAGATAAATTTTCAATTAAACACTACGGTTGCTATTTAAAAAATTTCGCTGGGAGTGAGAGAGCCTCCGGTGGTGTTGGTATCATTGTGAACAATAATATCCCCCATCGTGTTGTTCAGCTCGAAACTACCTTACAAGTTGTAGCTGTTAGTGTATCTCTCAATAAAACAGTCACTCTTTGTTCTATCTATCTTCCTCCTAGTTCCCCCGTTGATGGAAGGAAATTATATGATCTTGTCGACCAATTACCCAAGCCTTTTATATTAATGGGAGATTTTAATTCTCACCATACGCTATGGGGTTGTTCAAAAACAGACGACAAAGGCCGTACGCTCGAGGATTTTGTAACTAGACATGATCTTGTTATATTAAACGATAAATCATCTACATACCATCACCCTGCCACTGGAAATTATTCATCACTGGATTTGACAATTTGTAGCCCTGATATTTTTCCAGATCTTACCTGGAAAGTTGATTCTGATCTTTATGGGAGCGACCATTTTCCGATTCATATTTCTGAGTCTGGGCCGCAGGTCCAGGAAATACCTAGACGATGGAAACTCCATAAAGCTAATTGGGGTCTTTTTAAAACTACCTGCGAGCAGTCAATAAATCCAGAAGCCTTTGATGATTGCGACTACGCTGCAGATCTGTTTACATCTTTACTTTACTCTGCTGCAGAAAAAGCAATTCCAAGAACATCGCCTGATCCTAAAATTCCAAACAAGCCATGGTTTAATGAGGATTGCAAAAGAGCTATATCTGAGCGAAAATCTGCTCTTAGAGCATTCGGCTTAAGGCCTACCAAAGAAAATCTTTACAAATTTAAAATTGCGCGAGCGAAAGCGCGTCGCACAATAAAACAAAGTAAGCGTTTGTCTTGGAGGCAGTATGTTTCTAGATTGAATTCTAGATCATCTGTCAAAAAGACCTGGGACATGGTAAGAAAAATCAATGGGAAGAACACGTCACTTAGTGTTGGTCATCTTAAAATTGACGATGAAAGTATCGTTTCATCGAAACATGACATTGCTAATGTTTTAGCAGATACATTCTCCAAGAAATCATCTTCTTCAAATTACTCCCCTACTTTTCAAAAGTTTCAGGATCAAAAGGAAAAAAACAGGCTTAACTTCAGTTCCAAGAACTTGGAACATTATAATAGAGACTTTTCTATCAAAGAACTGAAGATAGCTTTAAAGAAATGTCACGACACTGCTGTTGGATCTGATAATATCCATTATCAGTTCCTTAAACGCTTACCATCACGTTCCCTTAATTGCTTACTTCAAATTTATAATCATGTGTGGGAAACAGGAATAATTCCAACCTCTTGGCGGGAAGCCATTGTTATTCCAATACCTAAACCAGCTAAAGATTCTGCAAATCCTTCAAACTATCGCCCTATAGCATTGACAAGCTGTATTTGCAAAACCATGGAAAGAATGGTAAATGATCGTCTTGTTTGGTTTTTAGAAAAAAATAAACTTATTACGTCAGTCCAAAGTGGCTTTCGTAAACAGAGAAGCACTCTTGATCATCTTGTCCGCTTCGAGACTTTTATTCGAGAAGCTTTTATTAAGAAAGAACATGTTGTTTCTGTCTTTTTCGATCTTGAAAGTGCTTATGACACCACTTGGAAATATGGAATAATGAATGACCTCTTTGATTTCGGTATTCGAGGTCGCCTTGCTTATTTTATATCTGCATTTCTAGACGAACGTCAGTTTAGAGTCAGGGTTGGAAATACTTTTTCTGATCCCCATGAACAAGAAATGGGCGTCCCACAGGGAAGTATTTTATCTGTGACATTATTCAGTGTCAAAATTAATAACATTGTCAAAACTGTTTGTCCTGGCGTGGAATGTTTTCTTTATGTTGATGATTTCTGTATCTGTTACAGGTCAAAACATATGTATACAATTGAAAGGCAGTTGCAGCAAGTCTTGAACAACCTTACCAAATGGTCAAACGAAAACGGTTTTAAGTTTTCCAAGACTAAAACCAAATGTATGCACTTTTGTCAGTCAAGAAAACTGCACCCTGATCCCGAACTTAAACTTGACGGAATGCCTATTGAAGTTGTTCCAGAGTTCAAATTTTTAGGGCTTCTCTTTGACTCTAAACTCTCGTTTCGTCCACATATTGATTATTTGAGCAATAAATGCCAAAAAGCTCTAAATCTTTTACGAGTTGTGTCCCATATGGACTGGGGAGCTGATAAAAAAGTTCTATTGCGACTTTACAGGTCGCTTGTCAGATCTAAGTTAGATTATGGCTGTGCTGTTTACGGCTCAGCGCGCCCTTCATACCTTCGCAAACTTGATTCTATTCATAATCAGGGCTTGCGCTTGGCGTTAGGCGCTTTTAGAACATCACCAGTAAATAGTCTGTACACTGAAGCCAATGAACCATCTTTAAACTTACGGCGAAAGAAACTCTCCATGCAATATTATCTTAAGTTAAGGTCTAACCCTGACAACCCTACCTACAAAGTTGTATTTGAACCTAAGTACAGAGAGGAATTTGAAAAGAAGGCAAAAGCTGTGCCACCTTTTAGTTTTCGTTGCGAGACAGATATAAATCCTCTAGATTTCGATCTAGAAGATGTTGCCGAATATACAGTTTCCGATTTACCTTTATGGACATTCAAAAGCCCTACGTTTCTTTATGATCTTGCTTCTAGCAAAAAGGGTACTACAGACCCTGTTGTCTTTAAAACAAAGTTCTTAGAGATAAAAGAAAGATACATATTGCATGAGGAGATTTATACAGATGGTTCGAAGGATGGAGAAAAAGTTGCTTCGGCCACTATTCTAGATGGCGAAAAATATCAGTTTCGTCTACCGAACAACTCCTCTGTATTTTCAGCAGAACTTAAGGCGATTGATCTTGCGCTCGATCACATGATCGGAGATGGTTATTGGCGATATATTGTTTTCACTGATTCAATGTCAAGTATGCAAGCGCTTGAACACGAGAAAATAGACAATCCTCTTATACTCAAATTACTAAATAAGATTTCAAAGCTTGACAGTGATGTTGATCTTGTTTTCTGTTGGCTCCCAAGCCACATTGGTATTCGTGGTAATGAAGAGGCAGATAAAGCTGCCAAGGAGGCATTATCACTAGATATTTTACCCTTTGAAGTTCCTTTTACTGATTTTAAACCTTTAATTCATCATTTTATTCAGGATGTCTGGCAGAATTGCTGGGATGATCCCACAAATCAAGATAACAAACTTTATTCTATTAAACAGAATCTTGGTGAATGGCAACCCGGTTATAGATTAAATCGTCGAGAAGAAATTATTTTGGCCCGTTTACGCATTGGTCACACTTACCTGACGCATTCATTTCTTCTTAAAGGAGACGAACCTCCAATGTGTATTCCATGCGACGCTCCTCTAACTGTCAAACATATTTTTATAAACTGTATTGATTTTTCTATGTACAGGGATCAATATTTCAAAGTTGATAGTATGAGAGAGCTGTTTGAGGGGGTTAAACTTAATCTAATTTTTGATTACCTGAAGGCCATTGGTTTATACAGCATGATATAATTTTGAGCTTTTATGTGAGTACGTCTTTTAAAGTAACTGTTAAACGATTGTCTAGATTTTTACCGTTTACATATACCTGTTATTATAATTTTCTAGTTTTAGTATTGTTACTGATTGACTAAATTCTAACTGTTTGTATCCATAAATTCCGGTTATTGATTAAAATAGTTTTTAACTTGTTTTCGGTGTTTAGTTAAGCGCCCAACATGACCCTAGATGTCGACGGGCCATAAAACATCATTCATTCATTCATTCTACCAAATTACTTAAAAAAATAGCCCTTTTCTGTACAATCCCTAAGTGGGGATACATATTTTTTTAGAAGTGTGTTTCGGTATTTTTAGGAACATATAAGTTTTACATGGAGAGTACAAGATCAAGCCAATTTACCGAAATACACTTGATTTTTTAAGCGTATTTCAGTATTTGCTGAAACATACCTTTCATACAAAGAGGGTCAAACATCAAGACGAATTTACCGAAATACGCTTTGATTTTTTTCGGAAGTGTATTTCGCAGAGTTATACTTGAAAAACTTAAATGTGTATTTCGGAATTCTCTGTGACATACCTTTCATATGAAGAGGGTTAAACATCAAGCCAAAAATTTAACGTAATTTGCTATGATTTTTTTTTTCGGAAGTGTATTTCGGTATTTGTAGAGAGATACCAATCTTATATGTAGAGAGACCAAGCCGAAATACATTTAATACATATTATTGAAAGTGATGATGCATATTTTTAGATGTGTATTTCGGTATTTGTAGTAACATATCAGTTATACATGGAGAGAACAAGATCAAGCCAATTTACCGAAATAAACTTGATTTTTTAAGCGTACGTATTTCGGTATCTGCTGAAACATACCTTTCATACAAAGAGGGTCAAACATCAAGACGAATTTACCGAAAAAACTTTAATTTTTTTCGGAAGTGTATTTCGTTTTTTTTTTTTTTTTTTTTTTTTTGTAGAATGATACCAATCTTATAGAGAGAGAGAGACCAAGCCGAAATACACTTTATGCATATTATTGGAAGTATATTTCTGTTTATGCTGTACCATACCCGTGCTATATGCGGAGTTTAAGATCAAGCTGATTTTACCGAAATAAACAATGATACACGCATAATTTTCAGATGTGTTTTTCGTTATTCCTAAAGAGACAGATTTTGAATTTACTGAAATATATGATAAAGAATTAGTTTTGGAAGCGTAGTTAAGTAATAATAGGAATATACCTACCTTACTTGGAGAGTACAATAACAAGTTAATTTTCACAAAACAAAAACAGGACAGGAATAAGTAATGCAAGTGTATTTCGGTAATTAGCTAAATATACATACCTATATTATTAAGTACAAGAACTAGTCATTTTACCGAAATACCCAATTAAAAAATAGCTGGGGAGGGAGTCAGAATTTGTTGGAATATACCTTTTTATACAGAGTAAAATGGTAATGAAATTGCTGATCAACACCATAAATAATCGAGTTTAAATGAAATATCAGTATTCGCAGAAACTCACCTAGCTTAGATAGAGAGAAATTGGATATAAAGCATTAGTTTAGAGGTGTATTTCGGTATTTTTAGAAACACATCTGTCTTACATGGAGAGAACAACATGAAGCCGAACTTACCGAACTATAATTCAAAAACAGTTTTAAATTTGTTTTCCGAAGTCATCTTGTCATTAATATTTACATCACTTGTAATATTGAATTTATCGCTTCCTAGCGTTACGTGTATATGGTCATCTCCTACCATAACACACAGTACTTTAGCTACCTGGATATTTAAAATATTCGATTTTTGCCTGAAGAAAATTTGGGTCAGTATATCTATACCACAGATCGCATAGTTTTTAATAGTAAATATAAAACAGTAATATCAACCATATGTCAACATCGTTTGAAATGGAGATAGAAACATTGTGTTCTCAACACTTGTCTTTGGGAACATAACATATTATCATTGGGTGAACAATTGTCGTAAATACAGCTACAATAAAATCTGTATTTACGACATTATGCTCGTTCAGCGAAGAATTCGGCTTTCTAGTGCCCCCAGCCGGCGGGGGGATAGAAATCGCTGGCTGCCGTCCTGTAGAGTGGTAAGACCCCACCGAATGGGCCCGCCTGTTTGCCGTGGGTGGAGACTCGTAAAGCCGGAAAAGAGGGTCCTGGTAGTTGAGAGAAGCCCAGGGATCTCCAGCTTCTCAACACGCTGTTTTGGCCTCGGCTTCGGTAAAACGGGAGCCTGGATGGGCCCGGTCTAGGCAATCGGCTGGTCGTTTTAGACTAGGGCATTGACTACTGTTGTTTTATAACTATTAGCTATCAATCCATAGTTATTTTGTGTTCTGGCAAAAGTCCTTTCACTTTGTTATATCGTATTTGATAGCATTTCATTTGGTATGTCATGAATTGTACCCTTCTGAAGTACAAATGATTATTTGCCCGTGTCATATCTTGTTGTATTTTAATGGTATTTTATTTCTAGTCTATATAGGCTTATGGGCTAATTGGGTGATTTCGGGTTTTTGGTCGGGTGTAGGCATTCATGGAGTGACCCTTGCCTAGGGAAGTGACCATGTTCGTCTGTGTCAGGCCTTTGACCTTGACTTGCCCGAGTATATCATCTGGGTAGCCTTGGCATAGGGAGCTGGATCGCCGTTCCTGTTTTGCCCCCTTGTAGGACTCCATGGAGGGTGGGTACCTCAGATGACGAAATGTAAAAAACACAAACATGGCTTCCCAACAAAAACGAACATATGCTCAAATGGACTCGGATATAGAAAAGTTGGACGTAGAAAAATCTCAATTTCAAACTTCTTTTGCAAGGTTTTTACTCATTGAATCGTTAAATTCTGACAGACCTGTCACAAAATTATCACCTTTTGTCATTGATAAATGTCTCAAGTCTTTGGCTGGAGAAATTAAATCCGTTAAAAAACTTAAAAATGGTGCTTTGTTAGTTGAAGTTGATAAGAAAATTCACTCTGATAACCTTTTAAAAATTAACACCTTTTTCAATATCCCTGCTAAATGTTATGCACACACCACTTTAAATACGTCAAAAGGAATTATTCGTTGCCCTGATCTTCAAGGTGTTACAGAGACAGAAATAGTTTTAGATTTAAAACCCCAAAATGTAACTGATGCAAGAAGAATATCTGTATACAGAGACGGAAAGAAAGTTCAGACTAACACCATTGTTTTGACATTTAACACTGCAATAAGGCCCAAATCTTTAAAAATTGGTTTTTTGAAAGTTAACGTAGACATATACATACCAAACCCCCTGCAATGCTATCGTTGTTTCCAGTTCGGACATCATGAAAAAAATGCCAGAACGTTGCTCGATGCCGACGTTGTAGTGGCCTGGAGGAATCGCATAATGTCGATGAATGTGAAAGTCATCCAGAGTGTATCAACTGCGGTGAAGGACACATTGCAACTTCCCGCAGGTGTTCGCACTGGATGAAGGAAAAGGAAATAGTCACTGTAAAATGCAGAGAGGGTCTTTCATATTTTGAGGCCAGGAAAGTCGTTGAAAATAGAACAAACCTTACCAATACATATGCTAATGCAGCCAAAGCAAACTCAAGTTTAGATAAAGGGGATAATGAATGTCAAAACTGTAAGGAAATGTTCACAAAATTGTGTTTAGTCTTTCCTGAAAAGAAGGAAGAAATTAAAAAACTTTTCTCATAAAAAAAAAACTCACCTTCTTTAACTTCTAGCTCGACCAAGAATAGTACCTCACCTGCCTCAAAACCTGTAAACTTAGTAAAAACTAACACAGCACCAAAGACTTCTCCATTACCCGAAACTATCAATAAAAAGGAAAGCCAGTCCAAGTCCATTTCGAGTAGTATAAATAGTCAAAGTTCAAATGATTTTGTCCAACCTCCTAGGAGGCGGACCAAATCTCCAAGGGCGACGACCTCAAATCGTCAACCAAAAGGATCTGAAGATCCAATAAAGCAATTTAACCGTTACCATGGTCTTCAAGAAGACATGGTTACGGATGACCCCGATGATGCGGAATCCGATGCAAAAGATAATAAGCAGGGCAGAAGTATAATAGATCTTTCACACATAAAGAAATAAAATTCATACTTCAAATTTTCAGCGGTATATTTATTCCCTTAATATTTAACATGGCGAACAATATTATCCAATGGAATTGTCGCAGCATCAAAGCAAACGTTGACGAATTGAATCTATTAATTTCTAGTGGAAAGCCAGTGGCAATTTGTTTGCAAGAAACCTTTTTAAAAGATACGGATAAATTCTCTTTGAAGTATCATTCTTGCTACTTTAAAAACTCTGAAGGACAAGGTAAAGCTTCGGGCGGTGTAGGAATTATTGTAAATAGCAATGTTCCTCACAGTGTCGTTAAGCTTAATACTACATTACAAGCTTACAAGCTTAACTTATCTCTTAATAAAACAACTACAATTTGTTCAATCTATCTTCCTCCTAGTCTTCCTGTAGATAGCAGGAAACTAGACGACCTTATTGATCAGTTACCCAAGCCTTTTATACTTATGGGAGATTTTAATTCTCACCATACGCTATGGGGTTGTAAAGTCACAGATGACAAAGGCCGTAGTATTGAGAGTTTATTAACAAGACATGATCTTGTTTTATTAAACAATAAATCATTTACCTACCATCATCCTGCCACTGGATCATACTCGTCATTAGACTTGACTATTTGCAGTCCAGGCATCTTTCCAGATTTTACATGGAAAGTTGATACCGATCTTCATGGAAGTGACCACTTTCCTATTCATGTGTCAGAAATAGGATCATCAGTACAGGAACGCCCTAGGCTATGGAAACTCCATAAAGCTAATTGGGACCTTTTTAAAACCTCTTGCGAACAGTCTATTACACCTGAAGCTTTCGATGACTGCGACAACTCTGCCAAACTTTTTACATCCTTACTATATTCAGCTGCAGAAAAAGCCATTCCTCGAACATCGCCTGATCCTAAAAGCCAAAGCAAGCCATGGTTTAATGAAGATTGTAAAAAGGCTATAGCTGAGCGAAAATCGGCTCTTAGATCATTTGATTTAAGACCTACAAAAGAAAACCTGTATAAGTTCAAGATAGCACGTGCGAAAGCACGTCGAACTATTAAGCAAAGTAAGCGTTCGTCTTGGCGACAGTATGTATCTAGACTAAATTCTAGATCATCTGTCAAAAAAACATGGGACATGGTACGAAAAATCAGTGGGAAGAATGTATCTCAAAGTGTTGGTCATCTTAAAACCGACAACAATAGTACCGTTTCTTCCAAGCATGACATCGCTAATACCTTGGCAGATACTTTTGCCAAGAAATCTTCTTCTTCCAATTATTCGCCAAACTTTAAAAAATTTCAGGGCGAAAAAGAAAAGTCAAAGCTGAACTTTAGTTCTAAGAATCTAGAACATTACAACAGAGACTTTTCTGTAAAAGAGTTGAAGAAAGCTTTAAAGAAATGTCATGACAATGGTGTCGGGTCTGATAATATCCATTATCAGTTCCTTAAACGTTTGCCGTCTCGTTCTCTTATTTGTTTACTTATTATTTTTAATAACGTTTGGAAAACGGGAGTAATTCCAGCCTCTTGGCGGGAAGCTATTGTGATTCCTATACCTAAACCGGGTAAAGATTCTACAAATACTTCAAGCTATCGCCCTATAGCCTTAACTAGTTGTATTTGTAAAACCATGGAAAGAATGGTAAATGACCGTCTTGTTTGGTTTCTTGAAAAGAACAACCTTATAACG
The DNA here is from genome assembly GCA_946902895.1 of Fragum fragum. NCBI lineage: Eukaryota > Metazoa > Mollusca > Bivalvia > Cardiida > Cardiidae > Fragum > Fragum fragum. The sequence continues at coordinate 52,685,733 of OX336378.1, forward strand.
TCAGCCCAAAGTGGCTTTCGTAAACAGAGAAGCACTCTTGCTTATCTTGTCCGCTTCGAGACTTTTATTCGAGAAGCTTTTATAAAAGAAAGAACATGTTGTTTCTGTCTTTTTCGATCTTGAAAGTGCTTATTGTAACATAGTGGGCCTCGACAGGTGTAAAATCTGCTGAATCTTACTGTGTTACGAGGCTCCGCCTTTAATTACCTTATGTGTTTGTCCGATAGTGAATGAATTACCTGGGTAGTATAAATAACCCCGCACTGCTGCAAGGAAGTAGATTAGATTTGATTTAGACTTTGAGACTAGACTAGATTTTGGGGATTTGTATTTGTATTCTGGCGGTAGTTGTAAATAAACGATGTAGTTAGATTTTTACATCAAATTAACAGTGTTCTTACTCTCACCCCATCTTGTGTTCCTGAACTGCCATATTGCTGTGTCACATAACGTGTCTTTTTGGTGCCGTGACCAGGATCTGGGTTGTTTGCTGTTTGCTGTATTTGTGAATTGGATAACTTTGAATTTTAACGGTAAGTTGTCAGTTTCACATATTCTTTTACATCAATATGGCAGAACTTTTGGACATTGCTCGATCAGTCGAGAATCAACTCAAAAGTTTGACAGTAACGGTAGGCACACAGGGAGTGGCGAGAGTGATAAACACTTTTGATGGATCTGATCCCAAGCTATTTAAGGCTTGGATCAAGTCCATTGAAAAGTATGGAGTTCTGATAGGGGTGACGAATGACAATGTAAAATATGTTGCTTATCAATCAAGTTCGGGACCAGTAAGCGACTTTTTAAAACGATACTTCGAGTCCAACCCACGACATGACTGGGACAGGACAAAGCAGGAACTACGAGTACGATTTGGCGAGGTTGTTGACCAACAACACGCGCTCCTTTTGTTAAGAAGGGTTAGACAAAAATCAGGTGAACCAATACAGGTTTACGCTGAACGACTTTTAGCGTTGGCCGAGGACGCATTCGACGGACAAGACCAACTGCAAAAACATTTGATTGGGTATTTTATTGATGGTCTCTGGGAAGACTCAATGAAAATGAAAGTCATGCGGGATAATCCGGCGACTTTTAATGACGCAGTCCAAGTCTCGACTGGTGAACAAAACCTACGCAAACGATTCAATTTAAGACTGAATCAACAACAATACCAAAAAAGGGAAGAAACGCCTATGGAAGTGAGTCACTCACGACCAAAGATAAGGTGTCATTTTTGTAAAAAAATCGGCCACCATATTAAAGACTGTAGGTTACGAAAAGCAAGCATAAATGCTGCTGGAGATAATCCGCAGGCTCGTGGAGATAATTCGCATTTTCAAAGCCAACCGCTGTTATGCTTTGGTTGTGGTCAGCCGGGGCATAAAGTTAAGGACTGTCCGAATAAAAGGAGGCAAAATCAAAATTTAAACTTGCAAGCTTCCCACATGTAGAATCCGATGTGGGAAGGAAAACAGAAAACAAACTAGAAGGAAAATCTGAGAGAAAATGTATTCACATAAATTCTGTTGTAAAGGGTCCAAATTCACTTTTAATTAAATTACAAAAGCAAAAATATCGTGCTCTATTGGATTCGGGCGCTGAAGTTTCCTTGATTCATCGTCGTGTATATGATACCTTTAAAAATAAACCTCATCTGCAAAAACACAAGTTAGATTTAACTACGGCTGGAAATACCCCGTTGCATATAGATGGAATTGCTGAAATAGAATTTATGTTAGGAGGCTTGAAAATGAGTCATAAATTTTATGTAGTTCGTAATCTGAATAGGAATATTATTATAGGATTCGACTGGCTTCAAGCACGAGGCGTGCGCGTGTACCATGACCTTGGTTGTATTCGGGTTAATGGGACGTATATTTCACTGGTGGAAGATATCCACATTGCTTCCGTTGCTAGGTTAAAACATAAAATTAAGATTTCCCCACAGACAGCCCATATTTGTCAATGTCAAGTTAGAAAACATGTTGAATTGCCCACGCAAAGTGAGTATGAAATCTCTCCCTTTGAACTAGGTCAGATTGGCGATGAGCCAGGTTTACTGATGATGAACTCGGTTGCTAAGCTTTCCAACAGTCGAAGGTTACCTGTAATGTTAGTGAACAGTACAAATAAGACTATATCGCTCAAATCAGGAACACCTGTTGCGCGTGTCAAATTAATCAGTTCAGCTAACATAATGAGCATAGATAAAAATATCTCAGGAATGTCAGTTAGAGAAAATTTACCTAAAAATCAGGATAAACTTGACACTAATGACTTGGCTAACTTATGTATTCCGCCAAACTTGAAACCAGAAGTCATTAATTTACTCCAAAAGAATTCGGATTTATTTGCAAAAACAGACGCCGACCTTAGTTATACTGACACAGTTCGGATGAAAATAGATACTGGTGATCACGAACCCATTCGTCTTAAACCATACCGCACTCAGTTAAATAATAGGAACGTTATAGATAAGGCAATTGATGAGATGTTAGAGGCAAAAATAATTGACAGGAGTAGGTCAGCATGGTCTTTTCCCGTGGTAATTGTAGACAAAAAAGATGGAACAAAACGTTTTTGTGTTGACTTTAGAAAACTGAATCAGGTTACAAAAACAAATTCATACCCTCTCCCCGTGATCGATGACATACTTGCCTTATTAGGCAAGGCCAAGTACTTTAGTTCCCTCGATCTGAAATCAGGTTACTGGCAAGTCATGATGGACGAAGGTGATAAAGATAAGACAGCCTTCACCTGTCACCGTGGTTTATTTTCCTTCAATGTCATGCCATTCGGGCTCACTAATGCTCCAGCTATCTTCCAGGAATTAATGAATCGTGTCCTTGAAGGATTAAGTGACTTTACTACCGCCTATCTTGATGATATATTAATATATTCCCAAACCTTAGAAGATCACTTGGCACACATTCAACAGGTATTTGATCGCCTACGTCAACATAGTTTGCGTTTGAAACTTAAGAAATGTAGCTTTCTCAAAACAGAAACTAATTATCTTGGATTTGTTATCAATGCCAATGGCATCCAGCCAGAAGAGAAAAAGGTTAATGTAATCAAATCTCTTTCACCCCCCACAAATGTACGTGAAGTTAGAAGTTTTATAGGCATGTGTAGTTATTATCGTAGATTCGTTCCACACTTTTCCAGTATTGCTGAACCAATTATCGCTCTTTCTCGAAAATATGCTAAGTTTAAATGGGATGAAAATTGTCAATTAGCATTTGATAAACTAAAACAAGTTTTATCTGAACTTCCACTTCTTTGTTTTCCCGACACTTACTTACCTTATAAGTTGTACACAGATGCAAGTGATAAATGCATTGGTGCTTGTCTTACACAGACAGTTTATGAAAAAGGGGAAGCGCTAGAACGTCCAATTTATTACTTATCGCATAGGTTGAGTGATACTCAAACCCGATGGTCAACAATTGAAAAAGAAGCATATGCAATTTATTACAGTCTGCAGAAATTAGATCATTATCTTCATAATGCTGAATTTGTTATTTTTTGTGACCATAAACCTTTGAAGTATCTTCTTGAGTCACCCATGCAGAACAGAAAAGTTTCGTTATGGGCATTAAGCATAGCTGGCTATAACTGTAAGATTGAGTATCTTGCAGGCTCGGATAATTCGGTCGCTGACTTACTTAGCCGAGTGCCACCGAACACGCTTAAGGCTGATGATTCTCAATTACATGACCCAGATGTCAGTAGGCAGATGTATGAGATAAACGTGCTGAATTCTAACCATTTTCAGCCAAAGAATTTCGCTAGATGTAAACCCCAGTTTCGAGACAAAGTCGAGAAACCATGTTATTACGAACCGTTAAACATGATTAACGAGCAGGAAAAAGATGATGACATAAAACAAATCAAACTAGCATTGCAAAACGATACGTTATCGCCTTCACTAGCTAAGAAACATTTGTTACTAGATAACATTTTGTATTACATTTCTTATCCTGATACAGATCCAATTCTCCGTCTTTACATTCCAGAACACTTAAAACAAAATGTACTTTCTGAATATCATAGGTCACTAGGTCACATGGGCATAGATAAGACTTATGATGCAATAAGGTCAAAATATTATTGGGTTAATTTATTCAAGGATGTTACCTCTTACGTTACCACTTGTGTAGTATGTCAAATGCGTAGTAATCAGAAAACTAGGCCATCAGTTCAAGAAACTGATACCCCACCATTCGCTTGGGCTAAGATAGCAGTTGATTTATCAGGTCCATACCCCGTGACACCGTCAGGAAATAAGTACATCATTAGTTTTATCGACCTATATTCAGGATACCCAGAAGCTTTTCCTTGTCCTGATAAATGTGCGCAAACGGTAGCACATCTTATCATAGATGAAATCTTTCCCCGCTATTCTTGTCCTTTAGAGATATTGTCCGATAATGGCTCTGAAAATGTTAATCAAGTAATTAAAGAGACTTTGGCCGAATTGAATATTCATCATGTTACAACATCGTTCTATCATCCTCAAAGTAATGGATTAATTGAGCGCTATCATAGGACATTAGTTGATGTTATGTCGAAGAAATTACAGGTTGAAAAAGTTCCATGGGATGCATTTTTAAATCAAACACTTGCTGCAATTCGTTTTGGTATAAATGAATCTACTAAGTGTTCTCCATTTTATCTGTTATACAATAGAGAGTGTGTTTTACCAATTGACACAATTTTACGACCTAGAAGAAAATATCAAGGTGAAGACCCCCACAAAATTGCACTCGAACAACAACACAAAGCATTCATGCTTGTACACCAAAACAGAAAGAAAGCAAAACAAAAACGAAACGAATACAAAAACAAAAATGCTACAGACATACAATTTCAGACAGGAGATCCTGTTTACTATAGAAACCAGGCCCGCAAAAATAAATTAGATGTCAAATGGCAGGCGTACTACCGTATAATTGATCAAACATCCCCGGTTACATTCATCATAAAAAAACAATTAGATGGGAGTACTACCAAAGTACACGCCGAACATTTGAGACCAGCTGGTGTTAATTGGGACATACCTGTAGATAAATCAGGGCGCCAATTAAGACCGAGTAATTATGTTGTTCCACCTGTCTCGTCCGACAGCTCGGATAACGAATCATCTTCTGACACGGTAATTTATGTCAAGAATAATAAACTCCTTGAGAGGAGATATCGCAGAGAGCGTTCAGAAAGCGATTCTGAATCCGATATACCTTTGGCCGAATTAAGGCAAAGAATTCGTTCACGAAGAAAGCGTGGATCTGATTAGTACTTCTAGTTTGTAATTTGTTAAAGGATTCAGGTTATAAGTTGCAACTTGAGTGATTAATTGTTACTTTGTTGTTCATTTTAGGAAACGAAATGACCAACGCCACCTTTGCATTTAGCATTCTGGCAGTGATTTTAGTCATAAATTATTTTGAGCGACGTTCGTCTGCAGCGCTCGTTGCTGAAGCACTTGTTGTAAGAGACAGTGTTGTCTTTTATAAGACAAACGAAGTGACCACCACTAGAGCAAAATGGCTAGCTACTCTTGTTATTGATTTCCATAGTATTGAAAATTTAATGGAAAGGTTAGCTGAAGATTTTCAATTAGCTGTGACAGCTTTTGAAGTCATTAAGCCGCGTTACATTAAGAAGCGAGAAGGTTATGAACCTTTTGAAAACGCGTTAAATGGTCTTTTTCAAGAAGTCCGATATCTACAGACCTTGGAAAAAGATATAAAAAACGAATTGTCACAACTTGCATTACTTACTCGTAGAACTCGAAATCGTCGAAGTTTATTACCTTTTGTTGGTGACGCTATGTCATGGTTATTTGGAGTTGTGAGTGAGTCAGACATAAGAGAAATACGTAGTCAAGTTTCTTCTTTGGCATTAAATCAAAAACAGATCGTACATGTTGTTGAACAAAGCCTTACAATAATTAACGAATCACGAGTCTTAGTACGCGAAAACAGACAGTCAATTATTGAAATAATCGGAAGCATCCGTGAAATGGACGCGAAGATTACCTATATCACGCATGAGCTAGCCCAAGGAATAAATGAAAACAGACGTTTTATTGAGGCGTATAGCCGCTTTATTTTACTGATTAATGAGATTCGAATATTGATTCAAGATGCGAAAGAATTTCTCCTAAAGTTAAAATCCGATTTAGACTACCTCTCATTAGGAAAGTTGTCAGTACGAATCATCAATCCACTCCGGTTACAAGGATTGCTATTAGATATTCAAAATTCTTTACCCGACCTTATGTCTACCCCCAGCTGGCGGGGGGATAGAAATCGCCGGCTGCCGTCCTGCAGAGTGGTAAGACCCCACCGAACGGGCCCACCTGTTTGCCGTGGGTGGTTGCTCGTGTCGTTTGATGAAGGGATCCTGGTGGTTGAGTGGTTTCGGGGTCAGGGATTAGTACCTCGTCTCTGCAACACACTACTTTGGCCTGGAGTTGAACTAGACGAGCGGTCAGATAGGCCCTGTCTGATCAATCGGCTGGTCATGCCTAGCACTGGAATAGATTGTATAGGTTGTGAAACAGGTACATTCTTGTTTGTATATTTTAAGTTATTTTATTTCATTGTACCCATACTCTGTTCCAGACAGCGGTGGCTTAAGGGTTAATCGGGTTAATGTGGTGTTTGATCGACAGTTTTACTTTCCGATGCTAATGTCATACTTGGGTGTTATTTTCATCGGTTGTTTGATTGCTTGATCTAGCCCATTTGCACCGAGTATATCGGCGATACAGCTCTGGTACCGCTCCCTGAGATGGTAAATCCCCAGGTGATGTACCCCCTTGTTGGACTCCAGGGTGGGTGGAGAGTATCATCGAAGAAAAACACAAATTAACATGGCTTTATCAAAAAAAACCAAGAGAGTTCTTTCAGATTCTGAGGACGAGAATATTAACCTTCTTCCGTATCCAAAATTTATAATTATCGAAAGTGAAGACCGAGAGGCCCCAGTGGCAGAGCTCTCACCATTTGTAATAGAGAAGCAGATCAGGGCAATAATTGGCACACCGAAATCGGTTAAAAATTTGAAAAATGGAAATTTGTTAATTGAAGTAACCAAAAGGGCCCAGTCAGACAATCTTTTAAAAGTGACCAAATTTTTCAATCATAAGGTAACAGTTCGCCCCCATGAAAAATTGAATACTTCAAGAGGTGTTATTCGTTGCAGAGAATTATCTTCTTGCATGATACATGAAATTGAACAAAATCTTAAATCTCAAGGTGTCGTAGCAGTAAGAAGAATTGAATTTACAAGGGACAACAAGAAAGTAAGAACAAATACTTATGTTTTAACATTTAATGAGCCTACCCTACCCAAAGAAATTAAAGTTGGCTTCCAGATTGTCAAGGTTGATGTTTTTGTCCCCAACCCTCTGCGCTGCTTTAACTGTCAGAGGTTTGGGCATCACGAGGACAACTGTAAAAAGAACAAAATCTGTAGGAAATGTGCATTTGAAGGAAGTGAAGATGAACATTATGAGGATGACTGTCAAAATGATTTCAAGTGTTTCAACTGTGGAATGGCACATCCTGCAAATTCAAGATTATGCCCGAGATTCAAAAAAGAAAAAGAAATCTTGAATGTTAAATTTAAACAGTCTATCTCCTTTTTTGAAGCAAGAAAGATAGTCGAGGCGAGAGATGACACTAATAGCTATGCAAATAAAGCAAAATCTGCACCTCAGCCGACCCAAACTTTAAAAACGAATGAATGTACAACTTGCGAACGAATGCTTAAAATACTCACCGAAATGTTTCCTGAAGTACGGAGTAAAGTTGACCAAGTATTAGCTGGAGAAACGCCCTCAGGTAACGCTACTGATGCAAACACTAATGACAAAAAGGTCCCAGAGTCTGAAAAGAACACACCTGTTTCTAAACCAAATAAGGTCGTAAATAAAAATGCAAATAAACCGTCATCAAAAGATCAGTCAAAAACCATTTCAGAGTCCGTCAATCAGAGACGGCCTCGTATTCATCTGGAGAAGGTTTCTCCTCCTCCAGTCTCGACAGGCAATCGCTTTGCTGAATTAAGCGAATCAGACGACGAGGAGGTGGAGATGGATGTACCCGCTCCCCCTCCTTCAAGCCCTCCTCCTCCAAATCAAAAACAAACAGATGCGATAAGGCAAGGTGCGAGCAAAATTAACTTAACAGGAGTAAAATAATGAATAATCCAATACTTCCCCTAATAAGTGGTTTTATCTTTACTATAACCTCAATAATGGCGAATAACGTAATACAGTGGAATTGTCGCAGCATCAAGGCAAATTTTGAAGAACTTAATCTCCTAGTATCGAAACATAAACCAGTTGCAGTATGTTTACAAGAAACTTTTTTAAAGGATACAGATAAGTTTTCTTTGAAATATCATTCTAGCTATTTCACTTACTATACAGAACGCGAGAAAGCATCTGGTGGTGTAGGAGTTATTGTAAATAATAATATTCCTCACCGTCATGTTAGTTTAAATACTTCTTTACAAGCAGTGGCTGTACGTGTCTCTCTAAACAAAACAATTACAATATGTTCTGTATATCTTCCTCCTAGTGCCCCTGTAGATGGTAGAAAACTTGACAATCTTGTTGACCAGTTACCTCGGCCTTTTATACTTATGGGAGATTTCAATTCTCATCATAAGTTATGGGGATGTTCAAAAACAGATGACAAAGGTCGTACTGTTGAAGATTTTGTAACAAGGCATGATCTTGTTTTGCAGAATGATAAATCTAAAACTTATCTTCATCCTGCAACTGGAACTTATTCATCATTAGATTTGACTATTTGCAGTCCAGATATTTTCCCGGATTTTACATGGAAAGTCCTTTCTGATCTTCATGGTAGTGACCATTTTCCAATTCAGGTCTCTGAATTAGGACCATCTGTCCAGGAGCGCCCTAGGCGTTGGAAACTCCATAAAGCTAATTGGGAACTTTTTAAAACCACCTGTGAGCAGTCAATAAATCAAGAAGCCTTTGATGAATGTGAAAACACTGCAGAACTTTTTACATCTTTACTTTATTCGGCTGCAGAAAAAGCCATTCCACAAACATCGCCTGATCCAAAAAACCCAAACAAGCCATGGTTTAACGAAGATTGCAAAAAGGCTATAGCTGAGCGAAAATGTGCTCTAAGAGCATTTGGCCTAAGGCCTACGAAGGGAAATCTTTACAAGTTTAAAATTGCACGTGCGAAAGCTCGTAGAACTATCAAACAAAGTAAACGTTCGTCTTGGAGGCAGTATGTTTCTAGATTGAATTCAAGATCATCTGTCAAAAAGACTTGGGATATGGTACGGAAAATCAGTGGGAAGAACACATTACTTAGTGTTGGCCACCTTAAAACAGATGACAATAAATCAGTTTCTTACAAACATGACATTGCAAATGTATTAGCAGATACATTTGCCAAGAAGTCCTCCTCTTCTAATTATTCACACACCTTTCAAAAATTTCAAGGTGAAAAAGAAAAGTCCAAGCTCAATTTTAGTTCCAAGAACCTGGAACACTACAATAGAGACTTTTCCATTAAAGAGTTGAAGAAAGCTTTAAAAAAGTGTCATGATACTGCTGTTGGTTCTGATAATATTCATTATCAGTTCCTCAAACGTTTACCATCTCGCTCACTTCATTGTTTACTTGACATTTATAACCAGGTTTGGAAAGCGGGAAGCATTCCTGCATCGTGGCGGGAAGCTATCGTTATTCCAATACCTAAACCAGGTAAAGATTCTACGAACCCTTCAAATTATCGCCCTATTGCTTTAACTAGTTGCATCTGCAAAACTATGGAAAGAATGGTTAATGATCGTCTTGTTTGGTTTTTAGAAAAAAATAAACTGATTACGTCAGTGGCTTTCGTAAACAGAGAAGCACTCTTGATCATCTTGTCCGCTTCGAGACTTTTATTCGGGAAGCTTTTATAAAGAAAGAACATGTTGTTTCTGTCTTTTTCGATCTTGAAAGTGCTTATGATACCACTTGGAAGTATGGAATTATGAATGACCTCTTTGATTTCGGTATTCGAGGTCGCCTTGCTTATTTCATTTCTGCTTTTTTAGATGAACGTCAGTTTAGAGTCAGGGTGGGAGATACTTTTTCAGATCCACATGAACAAGAAATGGGAGTTCCCCAGGGAAGTATTTTGTCCGTGACACTATTTAGTGTCAAAATAAACAACATTGTCAAAACTGTTTTTCCTGGCGTGGAATGTTTTCTTTACGTTGATGACTTTTGTATCTGTTACAGATCAAAACATATGTATACAATTGAAAGGCAGTTGCAGCAAGTCTTGAATAACCTTACCAAATGGTCAAACGAAAACGGCTTTAAATTTTCCAAGACTAAAACCAAATGTATGCACTTTTGTCAGTCAAGAAAACTGCACCCTGATCCTGAACTTAAACTTGATGGAGTGCCAATAGAAGTCGTTCCAGAGTTCAAATTTTTAGGGCTTCTCTTTGACTCTAAACTCTCGTTTCGTCCACATATTGATTATTTGAGCAATAAGTGCCAAAAAGCTCTAAATCTTTTACGTGTTGTGTCCCATATGGACTGGGGAGCCGATAAAAAAGTTCTATTGCGACTTTACAGGTCGCTTGTCAGATCTAAGTTAGATTATGGCTGTGCTGTTTACGGCTCAGCGCGCCCTTCATACCTTCGCAAACTTGATTCTATTCATAATCAAGGCTTGCGCTTAGCGTTAGGCGCTTTTAGAACATCACCAGTAAATAGTCTGTACACTGAAGCCAATGAGCCATCTTTAAACCTACGTCGAAAGAAACTCTCCATGCAATATTACCTTAAGTTAAAGTCTAATCCTGACAACCCCTCTTACAAAGTTGTATTCGAACCTAAGTACAGGGAGGAATTTGAAAAGAAAGCAAAAGCTATACCACCCTTTAGTTTACGTTGCGTAACAGATATAAATTCTCTAGATTTCGATCTAGAAGATGTTGCCGAATATACAGTTTCCGATGTTCCTTTATGGACTTGCAGAAGTCCTACTTATCTTTATGACCTGGCTTCAAGCAAAAAGGGTACTACAGACCCTGTTGTCTTTAAAACAAAATTTTTAGAGATCAAAGAAAGGTACATATTGCATGAAGAGATTTATACAGATGGTTCGAAGGACGGAGAGAAAGTTGCTTCAGCCACTATTCTAGATGGCGAAAAATATCAGTTTCGTCTAGCAAACAACTCCTCCGTATTTTCAGCAGAACTTAAGGCGATTGATCTTGCGCTCGATCACATGATCGAAGATGGTTATTGGCGCTATATTGTTTTCACTGATTCAATGTCAAGTATGCAAGCGCTCGAACACGAGAAAACAGACAATCCTCTTATAGTTAAATTACTGAATAAGATTTCAAATCTTGATAGTGATGTTGATCTTGTTTTCTGTTGGCTCCCTAGCCACATTGGTATTCGTGGTAATGAGGAGGCAGATAAGGCTGCTAAGGAGGCATTATCACTAGACATTTTACCCTTCGATGTTCCTTTTAGTGATTTTAAACCTTTAATACATCATTTTATTCAGGATGTCTGGCAGAATTGTTGGGACGATCCCGCAAACCAAGATAACAAACTTTATACTATTAAGCAGAGTCTTGGTGAATGGCTACCTGGCTATAGATCAAATCGCCGAGAAGAAATCATTTTGGCCCGTTTACGCATTGGTCACACTTACTTGACGCATTCATTTCTTCTTAAAGGAGACGAACCTCCAATGTGTATTCCATGCGACGCTCCTCTTACTGTCAAACATATTTTTATAGATTGTATTGATTTTTCTATGTACAGAGATCAATATTTCAAGGCTGACAGTATGAGGCAGCTATTTGAAAGCGTCAGAGTCGAGCTTATTTTTGATTTTCTGAAAGCCATCAATTTGTGTAACAAAATATGATTTTAGGTTCTTGTAAGCAATTTATATACTTGTTCATGATTGACTAGATTTTTATTGGTCGTATAGATTGTTTTTAGTAATTGCTTGTTTGCTATAACTCTGCTATTGTTATTTGATTCTACATTTAACTTTTAAAGTCCATCTCCGTTTTTACTCAAAGGCACCTTTTCATTTATTAGTTATGCGCCCAACATGACCTTGGTTGTCGACGGGCCGGCCCCCAGCCGGCGGGGGGATAGAAATCGCTGGCTGCCGTCCTGTAGAGTGGTAAGACCCCACCAAATGGGCCCGCCTGTTTGCCGTGGGTGGAGACTCGTAAAGCCGGAAAAGAGGGTCCTGGTAGTTGAGAGAAGCCCAGGGATCTCCAGCTTCTCAACACGCTGCTTTGGCCTCGGCTTCGGTAAAACGGGAGCCTGGATGGGCCCGGTCTAGGCAATCGGCTGGTCGTTTTAGACTAGGGCATTGACTACTGTTGTAATATAACCATTAGCTATCATTTCAGTCAGTTTGTGTTTTGGCACAAGTTTTCTTTAACTTTGTTATATCAAATTTGATAGCATTTCAATTTGTATGTCATGTTTTGTACCTTTCTGTAGTACAACTGTTCACTTGCCCGTGTCATATCTTGTTCTATTTTAATAGTATTTTATTATCTAGTCTATATAGGCTTATGGGCTAATTGGGTGATCTTGGGTTTTTGCGTCGGGTGCAGACTTGCATGGCGTGACTCTTGCCTGGGGGAGTGTCCATGTTCTTCTGTGTCGGGCCTTGGACCTTGGCTTGCCTGAGTATATCATCTGGGTACCCTTGGCATAGGGAGCTGGATCGCCGTTCCTGTTTTGTCCCCTTGTAGGACTCCGTGGAGGGTGGGGCCCCCGGATGACGAAATGATAAAAAACTATCATGGCTTCCAACCAAACTTTAAACTCGAAAAAAAGAAAAAACGGTGACGACATTGGAATCGAAACGGACATACAAAACGCAAGTAAATCTTTCCCAAGATTTTTAATAATCCAACAACGAGATGCAGCAGAGCCCCTAAATACACTTTCGCCTTTTGTCATTGACAAAGTGCTTACTTCATGCGCTGGCACAATGAAATCAGTTAAAAAGCTTCGCTCTGGCGGTCTGCTTGTTGAGGTTGAAAAGCCACAGCAGGCAGAAAACCTGCAGAAAATGGAAAGATTTTTTGATAGATGGGTTGACTGCACGCCTCATGAGACATTAAATAGGTCAAAGGGATTGATAAGGTGCCCCGATTTACAGGGAGTCTCTGAGGAAGAAATAGTAAAAGAACTATCTGAACAAAACGTTATAGAAGCAAAGCGTATGACAGTTTTTAGGGATGGTGTTAGAAAAACCACCCATACCATAGTTTTAACGTTTGCATCAGCCATTTTGCCCAAGTCTGTTCGTGTTGGATATTTGAACGTAAGGGTGGACTTATATATTCCGAACCCACTTCAATGTTACAGGTGTTTTAAGTTCGGTCACCATGAAAAGAGATGCATTAAAACGCTTCTCTGTAGACGTTGTGGTGTACCGGAGAAGGATCACGACGAAGATCCAGATCACTGTACTGGCACTATGAAATGCATCAACTGTGGAGGCAATCATTTGTCAACGTCTAGGTCTTGTCATGTATGGAAAAAGGAAAAGGAGATCGTTACAATCAAATATAAAGAAAGTTTGTCATTTGCTGAAGCTCGTAGAATTGTTGAAAACCGAATTAATCTTTCCAATTCTTACGCAAATGCTGTTAGACCAGTCAAAGCAGGCGAAAGTGAATGTCAAAATTGTAAGGATATGTTTGGCAAACTCTGTATTATATTTCCGGAAAAGAAGGATGAAATTTTGAAGCTGTTCCCAAAATTGAAAGATACTAAATCCCCCTCTTCTATTACCAAGGAAACATCAAATAATAAAGAGCCTAAATCAAATACCTCTACCCCAGACAAGAACCCTGTTAGTTCACCAACAACACCTAGACCAAATGCCTCAACAGTTTCAGTACCTGCACCTACTTCTTCAGATATCGTAACACAAAAACATTCCAATGTCCAATCCAAACCTGTTCTGAAAGATAGTTCAAATGAAAAATCAAATAATTTCGTTGTGCCTAATAGGAGGAGAAATAGTTCTCCTCGAAATAGAAATTCGGAACGTCAACCGAAAGGATCAGATGATCCAATTCAACAGTTCAACCGTTATCAAAGTCTTGATGAAGACATGATGACGGACGAACAAGCTGATGCAGATTCCAAAGAGAATAAGCAAGGCAAAAACATTATTAATCTTTCACACTTAAAGAAATAAATTTCATACTTCCATTAGTCTGTGGTATATTTTTCCCCTTAATTTTCAATATGGCGAACAATATTATTCAATGGAATTGTCGCAGCATCAAAGCTAATTTTGAAGAAATGAATCTATTAGTTTCTAATGGAAAGCCAGTTGCAATCTGTTTGCAAGAGACCTTTTTAAAAGATACCGACAAATTCACTTTGAAGTATCACTCTTGCTATTTTAAAAATTTGGAAGGTATTGAGAAAGCTTCGGGCGGTGTTGCAATCATTGTAAACAACAGTGTTCCTCATCGCACTATTCCTCTTAATACTACGCTACAAGCTGTTGCTGTTAGCGTATCAGTTAATAAAACAATAACACTGTGTTCAATCTATCTTCCACCTAGTTCACCTATCAGTCGTAGGAAACTAGACGATCTTGTTGAACAATTACCCAAGCCTTATATATTAATGGGAGATTTCAATTCTCACCACACGCTTTGGGGATGTTCCCATACGGACAACAAAGGTCGTATTATTGAAGATTTCATATCAAATCATGATCTTGTTTTATTAAATGATAAATCTTCCACTTATCATCATCCAGCAACTGGTTCATATTCTTCACTGGATTTAACTATTTGCTCTCCAGACATTTTCTCGACTTTTAGCTGGAAAGTGGACTCTGATCTTCATGGTAGTGATCATTTTCCTATTCATATATCTGAATTAGGACCCTCTGTCCAGGAGCGCCCTAGGCGTTGGAAACTCCATAAAGCTAATTGGGAACTTTTTAAAACCACATGTGAGCAGTCAATAAATCCAGAAGCCTTTGATGAATGTGAAAACTCTGCAGAACTATTTACATCTTTACTTTATTCTGCTGCAGAAGAAGCCATTCCACAAACATCGCCTGATCCAAAAACCCCAAACAAGCCATGGTTTAATGACGATTGTAAAAATGCTATAGCTGATAGAAAATCTGCCCTCAGAGCATTTGGCCTTAGGCCGACGAAGGAAAATCTTTACAGGTTTAAAATTGCACGTGCGAAAGCTCGTAGAATTATCAAACAAAGCAAACGTTCGTCTTGGAGGCAGTATGTTTCTAGATTGAATTCAAGATCATCTGTCAAAAAGACTTGGGATATGGTACGGAAAATCAGTGGGAAGAACACATCACTTAGTATTGGTCACCTTAAAACGGATGACAATAAATCAGTTTCTTCCAAACATGACATTGCAAATGTACTAGCAGATACATTTGCCAAGAAGTCCTCCTCTTCTAATTATTCACCCACCTTTCAAAAATTTCAAGGTGAAAAAGAAAAGTCAAAGCTTAATTTTAGTTCCAGGAACCTTGAACACTACAATAGAGACTTTTCTCTGAAAGAGTTGAAGAAAGCTTTAAAGAAGTGTCATGACACTGCTGTCGGATCTGATAATATTCATTATCAGTTCCTTAAACGTTTACCATCTCGCTCCCTTCACTGTTTACTTGAAATTTATAATCAGGTTTGGAAAACGGGAATAATTCCAGCCTCTTGGCGGGAAGCTATTGTGATTCCTATACCTAAACCAGGTAAAGATTCTACAAACCCTTCAAACTATCGTCCTATAGCCTTAACAAGTTGTATTTGCAAAACCATGGAAAGAATGGTTAATGATCGTCTTGTTTGGTTTTTAGAAAAACATAAACTGATTACGTCAGTCCAAAGTGGCTTTCGTAAACAGAGAAGCACTCTTGATCATCTTGTCCGCTTCGAGACTTTTATTCGAGAAGCTTTTATAAAGAAAGAACATGTTGTTTCTGTCTTTTTCGATCTTGAAAGTGCTTATGATACGACCTGGAAGTATGGAATTATGAATGACCTCTTTGATTTCGGTATTCGAGGTCGCCTTGCTTATTTCATTTCTGCTTTCTTAGACGAACGTCAGTTTAGAGTCAGGGTGGGAGATACTTTTTCAGATCCCCATGAACAAGAAATGGGAGTTCCCCAGGGAAGTATTTTGTCCGTGACACTATTTAGTGTCAAAATAAACAACATTGTTAAAACTGTATGTCCTGGTGTGGAATGTTTCCTTTACGTTGATGACTTCTGTATCTGTTACAGATCAAAACATATGTATACAATTGAAAGGCAGTTGCAGCAAGTCTTGAACAACCTTACCAAATGGTCAAACGAAAACGGCTTTAAGTTTTCCAAGACTAAAACCAAATGTATGCACTTTTGTCAGTCAAGAAAACTGCACCCTAACCCCGAACTTAAACTTGACGGAGTGCCAATAGAAGTCGTTCCAGAGTTCAAATTTTTAGGGCTTCTCTTTGACTCTAAACTCTCGTTTCGTCCACATATTGATTATTTGAGCAATAAGTGCCAAAAAGCTCTAAATCTTTTACGTGTTGTGTCCCATATGGACTGGGGAGCCGATAAAAAAGTTCTATTGCGTCTTTACAGGTCGCTTGTCAGATCTAAGTTAGATTATGGCTGTGCTGTTTACGGCTCAGCGCGCCCTTCATACCTTCGCAAACTTGATACCATTCATAATCAAGGCTTGCGCTTAGCGTTAGGCGCTTTTAGAACATCACCAGTAAATAGTCTGTACACTGAAGCCAATGAACCATCTTTAAATTTACGTCGAAAGAAACTCTCCATGCAATATTATCTTAAATTAAGGTCTAATCCTGACAACCCCACTTACAAAGTTGTATTTGAACCTAGGTCCAGGGAGGAATTTGAAAAGAAAGCAAAAGCTATACCACCTTTTAGTTTGCGTTGCGAAACGGATATAAATTCTCTAGATTTCGATCTAGAAGATGTTGCCGAATATACAGTTTCCGATGTTCCTTTATGGACATGCAAAAGTCCCACTTATCTTTATGACCTGGCTTCAAGCAAAAAGGGTAATACAGGCCCTGTTGTCTTTAAAACAAAATTTTTAGAGATTAAAGAAAGGTACATATTGCATGAAGAGATTTATACAGATGGTTCGAAGGACGGAGAAAAAGTTGCTTCAGCCGCTGTTCTAGATGGCGAAAAATATCAGTTTCGTCTAGCAAACAATTCCTCCGTATTTTCAGCAGAACTTAAGGCGATTGATCTTGCGCTCGATCACATGATCGAAGATGGTTATTGGCGCTATATTGTTTTCACTGATTCCATGTCGAGTATGCAAGCGCTTGAACACGAGAAAACAGACAATCCTCTTATAGTTAAGTTACTGAATAAGATTTCAAATCTTGATAGTGATGTTGATCTTGTTTTCTGTTGGCTCCCTAGCCACATTGGTATTCGTGGTAATGAGGAGGCAGATAAGGCTGCCAAGGAGGCATTATCACTAGACATTTTACCCTTCGATGTTCCTTTTAGTGATTCTAAACCTTTAATACATCATTTTATTCAGGATGTCTGGCAGAATTGTTGGGACGATCCTGCAAACCAAGATAATAAACTTTATTCTATTAAACAGAGTCTTGGTGAATGGCTACCCGGTTATAGATCAAATCGCCGTGAAGAAATTATTTTGGCCCGCTTACGCATTGGTCACACTTACTTGACGCATTCATTTCTTCTTAAAGGAGAAGAGGCTCCAATGTGCATTCCATGTGACACTCCTCTTACTGTCAAACATATTTGTATTGACTGCATTGATTTTTTCGATGTCAGGGAAAGATATTTCAAGGCTGACAGTATGAGGCAGCTATTTGAAAGCGTCAGAATCGAACGTATTTTTGATTTCCTGAAAGCCATCAATTTGTATAGCAAAATATGATTTTAAGTTTTTGTAAGCAATTTATATACATTCACGATTGCCTAGATTTTTACTGTTCGTTTAGATAGGTTTTAGTAATTCATTGTTAGTTATAATTCTACTTTTGTTATTTGATTCTACGTTTTACTATTTGAATCCACCTCCGTTTTTATTCAAAGGCACCTTTTCATTTACTTGTTATGCGCCCAACATGACCTTAGTTGTCGACGGGCCATAAAACTCTATTCATTCATTCATTGTCGACGGGCCATAAAACTCTATTCATTCATTCATTCATTCCGACCTTATGTCATTGATTAATGATCCGAGAGAAAACATATGGGAATTTTACAAATACCTGAGAACTGAAACTATTTTCGTCGACGGAAAAATAATGATTATTCTTTCTATACCAGTCATGAGATTAGATCGTAACTATGAAGTATATGAAGCTGTTTCTATTCCGATTCCTTCACCTGTTGCCGTAAATTATGACCCGAAAACAGGCAAAAATGATCTGTTGGCTACGTACCAATTAGAAGCCAGAGGTTTCTTAATTGACAAGGCTAGAACTCATTATCATCTGTTATCCGACAAAGAAATTCAGGTATGCGGACGCAAAAATGTAAAGTTTTGTACTATAATTAGTCCAGAATTTCCCGTGAATGTAGCTCGCACGTGTCTTATTAACTTGTTTTTACCCCCAGACAACAACAGGCAAAATTCGTGTGTAACCCAGGTATCTCATGAAAGATTACCTATGACTAAACATCTCTTTGATTCTACATGGTTAGTTATTTCAAGGACCGGCTTGAACTTCGCTTTAGTGTGTAATGGCCAACATACTGAAGTACGGACAAGCTCGCCTGTTGACATAATTAAAGTTGAAAATGGATGTGTTGCATCAAATAGTCAATTCTCTTTGTATGAACCCTATATAGTTGGTAAATCAAATATAGACAACGAACAATACATGAATCTGAAAATTACGAATTTCACTGACTCAATTATTTGGAAACCCTTTAAAGATCAATACCCAAATACGACAAGTATTGACATACCGAAACGATTGACCTCTATGGATGACATGTCCTTGGATAATTTGTTACGTCAATTACGTTTGCTTAAGCAAGTCGACGACAATGACGAAGGCTTTAGCCCTTGGTATATTTGCAGCTTACTGCTCTCTCTGGTGTGTACTTCTGTTGTATTATATTATTGCATTAAACGAAAATATAGTCATTTTCTGCCAGATTGTTCATGTAAAAGGTGTGTGAAGAGACAACTGGGCGCAGAACCAACTGTTGTTGAACTCCAAGCTAAGGAGTCGGACAGGATCGAACTGTCCACTGCACCTGTGTTGGATGGAACCTACCGACAGAATCAAGCCACATTGTACCCTTATACCTTAACAGAAAGTTTACGAACATAAAATCAGTAAGTCCACAGGGTTACTCTCAAAGTGCTTTGTGGTGAAGAATGTTTTTTTATATAACTTTGTTGTTTCACCGTATAACCTGTCCAATTAGGACTCTAATTAGGACTAAAACTGACAGGTGAATGTGTTTGTTACGTGTTGTTACAAATGATATTTTTTCTCACCTATTCCACTTATGATACCCCAAGGTATTTAAGGTCAGGTTGTTCGGAAATAATGATCACTTTGGAATATTTTCTCTGAACAATTTCTCTATTCGTTCACCAAACCAAGTGAAAGGAATTAAATATTGATAATGAATTCTGAATGGGAAGTATTGTCTTTCGAGATGTCTAAAATGGCCGAGGAAATTATAACTACACGACTTCCTCACTTGCCACAACGTTATGTTGGACATTTAGCCACGGAATTAGGATTCCGCTTAGCAACTTATATAGTCCGGCGTAACGAACGGGTGTGGAACATTTTGCCAGGCGACATGAATACGTCGTACACATATGTCGCCATGCGCGACACCGTTGACTTGGAGGAACCCACTGCGACGCCCGGACCACGTAACCAGGCAATGTTGGCGACGCTGCAGCGAGATGAGCAACTCCGACAAGCGAGTCGAGACACAGACTCTCCGGTGTCAGCGTTGGCAAAGGCTGTTTTCAAAAAATAATTGTGTGATACACCTTCTTTTTAGATGGGTGTTAAGACGTGCTGTATTACAGAAACACTTCACACTTTAATCTCAGGAATTGTTTTATATTTACTTGACATTTATCTTATCCTTTACTATTTAAAACGATAAAAAAACTGTTAGTCATTTAAGAACTTAATTACGAAAATAAATTGTATTGTTAGTTATTATAATTGTTAGACGTCGATTTAACTCTTATTTTCAGATTGGTTTGCCATATGTTTATATTATCTTGAATCATAATTTTCAACAAGTGGAAAATTTATTACTTGGGGAGGCATGTAACATAGTGGGCCTCGACAGGTGTAAAATCTGCTGAATCTTACTGTGTTACGAGGCTCCGCCTTTAATTACCTTATGTGTTTGTCCGATAGTGAATGAATTACCTGGGTAGTATAAATAACCCCGCACTGCTGCAAGGAAGTAGATTAGATTTGATTTAGACTTTGAGACTAGACTAAATTTTGGGGATTTGTATTTGTATTCTGGCGGTAGTTGTAAATAAACGATGTAGTTAGATTTTTACATCAAATTAACAGTGTTCTTACTCTCACCCCATCTTGTGTTCCTGAACTGCCATATTGCTGTGTCACATTATGATACCACATGGAAGTATGGAATTATGAATGACCTCTTTGATTTCGGTATTCGAGGTCGCCTTGCTTATTTCATTTCTGCATTTTTAGACGAACGTCGGTTTAGAGTCAGGGTGGGAAATACTTTTTCAGATCACCATGAACAAGAAATTGGAGTTCCCCAAGGATGTATTTTGTCCGTTACACTATTTAGTGTCAAAATAAACAACATTGTCAAAACTGTTTGTCCTTGCGTGGAATGTTTTCTTTACGTTGATGACTTTTGTATCTGTTACAGGTCAAAACATATGTATACAATTGAAAGGCAGTTGCAGCAAGTCTTGAACAACCTTACCAAATGGTCAAACGAAAACGGCTTTAAGTTTTCCAAGACTAAAACCAAATGTATGCACTTTTGTCAGTCAAGAAAACTGCACCCTGATCCCGAACTTAAACTTGACGGTGTGCCTATTGAAGTTGTTCCAGAGTTCAAATTTTTAGGGCTTCTCTTTGACTCTAAACTCTCGTTTCGTCCACATATTGATTATTTGAGCAATAAATGCCAAAAAGCTCTAAATCTTTTACGTGTTGTGTCCCATATGGACTGGGGAGCCGATAAAAAAGTTTTATTGAGACTTTACAGGTCGCTTGTCAGATCCAAGTTAGATTATGGCTGTGCTGTTTACGGCTCAGCGCGCCCTTCATACCTTCGCAAACTTGATACCATTCATAATCAAGGCTTGCGCTTAGCGTTAGGCGCTTTTAGAACATCACCAGTAAATAGTCTGTACACTGAAGCCAATGAACCATCTTTAAACTTACGTCCGCCCCCAGCTGGGCGGGGGGATAGAAATTGTCGGCTGCCGTCCATGTAGTAAATGGTAAGACCCCTAACAAATGGATGCCCCCAGCCGGCGGGGGGATAGAAATCGCTGGCTGCCGTCCTGTAGAGTGGTAAGACCCCACCGAATGGGCCCGCCTGTTTGCCGTGGGTGGAGACTCGTACGACCGGAAAAGAGGGTCCTGGTAGTTGAGGGAAGCCCAGGGATCTCCAGCTTCTCAACACACTGCTTTGGCCTCGGCTTCGGTTCAAACGGGAGCCTGGATGGGCCCGGTCTAGGCAATCGGCTGGTCGTTTTAGACTGGGGCATCTGCTTTTGTCATATAAAATATTTTGTCATAATGCAAATGTTCCGTCATTATAATTTTAATGACACATCTATTCACAACTTGTTGTACCAAGTCACTTTGAAATTATTTTGGTATATTAGTTTATTGTACCTATTTATAAGTGAACAAAAATTACCTGTGTCACACATTATTTTATATTTTAATAGTATTTCAGTCCTTGTCTATATAGGCTCATGGGCTAATTGGGTTGAATGGATTTTCTGATTTGGCATTATTTGCACGGCATGATTCTATGTTAGGAGATTGTTCGTGCGATCTCTGTCGGGTCATTTTGTCAGTTCAGCTTGAGTATATTATCTGGTTAGCCCTGGCATGGGGGGCTGGAAACCCGCCCCTTCATGTCCCCTTGTAGGACTCGGTGGAGGGTGGGGCCCGCGGATAATGAATACCTTAACAAAAATATGGATACAAACAACAAAAAACGAAAACCCGACGACACCGAATCAATTGAAACGGGACCTTTTCTTTCTAGTTCAACTACAGCACGTAAAACTCAACAAACTTTTCAGAGGTTTTTAGTAATAGACTCCTCCGACAAAAATAAATCTCTTTCAAAATTATCTCCTTTTGTAATCGAAAAAGTAATTAAATCTGTGATTGGTGAAGCGAAATCCCTTAAAAAATTGAAATCAGGTAGCCTTCTTCTAGAAGTAAGTAAACCGGCACAGGCTGACAATCTCATGAAATTAGAAACCTTTTTTGGCATTCCCGTTACTTGTTCACCGCACTCAACTCTGAATACATCCAGAGGAGTCATTAGATCAAGAGATTGTGCAGACATTACAGAAGAAGAAATGTTAACAGAATTAAAAGATCAAGGTGTTATTGAGGTCAAACGCATTTCTGTGTTTCGAGATGGTGAAAAGAGGAAAACAAACACTTTCATTTTAACTTTTGACTCTGCAATATTACCAAAAACAATAAAAGTAGGCTATTTGAGATTAAACGTTGACCTGTATATTCCAAATCCTTTGCAATGCTATAAATGCTATCAATATGGTCATCATGAAAAGAAATGTCGTGTAGTCGAAGATGATTTATGTCGTCGCTGTGGAGAAGTAGAATACAAACATCCATCAGCTGATTGTTTCAAAGAAATGAAATGTATCAATTGTGGCGGTGAACACCTTTCAACATCAAGAAAATGTCCAGTATGGAAAAAAGAAAAGGAGATTGTTACCATAAAATATAAAGAAGGATTGTCTTTCCCTGAAGCAAGAAAAGTAGTTGAAAATCGGGTTAATCTTACTAACTCTTATGCAAATGCTGTGAAGCCCACAACGGACAATAAAGAACCAAAAGGTTGCACAAACTGTAAAGATCTCTTTGGAAAATTATGTCTTCTCTTCCCCGAAAAAAAGGAGGAAATTGCCAAATTATTCCCATCTGTTTTAATTTCACCTAATCCAAAAGTACCCAATACCGTTAATCCATCTAGTACTTCGGGAAAACACCTTCCAAACCAATCTACTACATTAAGTACCAGCAATAAAACTTCATCTTCATCCGTATCTAACATTTCAAAGCCTAGACCTCAAGACACAAAAAATACATCCATTTCTGAAATGGATAGAATAGAACTCTTAGATAAAGTCGAGATGGTAAAACGTAAAAAGGCCCAAATGCAGCAAGAGAAATTAAATCATCCAGCTAGTAAAGTATCCGAGGATAATGATACAAGCTCGGTCGTCAAACCCCCTAGGAGCAGAACTTCGTCTCCTAGGGCGACATCATCTAATCGCCAGCCAAAGGGATCTGAGGATCCTGTTAAACAATACAACCGCTACCACTGTCTTGAAGAAGACATGGTAACGGAAGATACAGAGGATGCAGATTCTTCCAAAGAGAATAAGCGAGGCAAAAATATAATAGATCTTTCTCACATAAACAAATAAATTTCATACTTCCAATACTAATTAGTATATTTCTCCCCCTTAATTTTACTATGGCGAACAAAATCATTCAATGGAATTGTCGCAGCATCAAAGCTAATTCTGAAGAAATGAATCTATTAGTTTCTAATGGAAAGCCAGTTGCAATCTGTTTGCAAGAGACCTTTTTAAAAGATACTGACAAATTCTCTTTAAAGTATCACTCTTGCTATTTTAAAAATTTGGAAGGTATTGAGAAAGCTTCGGGCGGTGTCGGAATCATTGTTAACAACGGTGTTCCTCATCGCACTATTCCTCTTAATACTACGCTACAAGCTGTTGCTGTTAGCGTATCTATTAATAAAACAATAACACTGTGTTCAATCTATCTTCCACCTAGTTCTCCCATCAGTCGTAGGAAACTAGACGATCTTGTCGAACAATTACCCAAGCCTTATATATTAATGGGAGATTTTAATTCTCACCACACGCTTTGGGGATGTTCCCATACAGACAACAAAGGTCGTATTATTGAAGATTTCATATCAAATCATGATCTTGTTTTATTAAATGATAAATCTTCCACGTATCATCATCCAGCAACTGGTTCATATTCTTCACTGGATTTGACTATTTGCACTCCAGACATTTTCCCGGCTTTTAGCTGGAAAGTGGACTCTGATCTTCATGGTAGTGACCATTTTCCTATTCATATATCTGAATTAGGACCTTCGGTTCAAGACCGCCCAAGACGTTGGAAACTCCATAAAGCTAATTGGGGTTTATTCAAAACTACCTGCGAACAGTCAATAAATCCAGAAGCTTTTGACGATTGTGGAAACCCCGCAGAGCTTTTCACATCTTTACTTTATTCGGCTGCTGAGGGATCTATCCCAAAAACTTCGCCTGACCCTAAATTTCCAAACAGACCATGGTTTAACGAAGATTGCAAAAAGGCTATAGATGAGCGAAAATCTGCTCTAAGGTCATTTGATCTGAGACCTACAAAGGAAAATTTATACAAGTTCAAAATTGCACGCGCGAAAGCTCGTCGAACTATTAAACAAAGCAAACGTTCGTCTTGGAGACAGTATGTTTCTGGATTGAATTCCAGATCATCTGTCAAAAAGACGTGGGATATGGTGAGGAAAATCAGTGGGAAGAACACGTCACTTGGTGTTTGTCATTTAAAAACTGATGATGATACCTCTGTTACTTCCAAACATGACATTGCTAATGTCTTGGCAGATACTTTTGCCAAGAAATCCTCTTCTTCGAATTACTCCTCCACATTTCAAAAATTTCAAGCTGAAAAGGAAAAGTCTAAGCTTAATTTCAGTTCTAAGAACTTAGAACACTACAATAGAGACTTTTCAGTTAAGGAGTTGAAGAAGGCTTTAAAAAAGTGTCATGACACTGCGGTAGGATCTGATAATATTCATTATCAATTCCTTAAACACTTGCCGTCTCGTTCGCTCAATTGTTTACTTCGAATCTTTAATCAGGTTTGGCAAACGGGAATACTTCCAGCATCTTGGCGGGAAGCCGTTGTCATTCCAATACCTAAGCCAGGTAAAGATTCTACAAATCCTTCAAACTATCGCCCTATAGCCTTAACTAGTTGTATTTGTAAAACCATGGAAAGAATGGTTAACGACCGTCTTGTTTGGTTTCTTGAAAAGAACAACCTTATCACGTCAGTCCAAAGCGGCTTTCGTAAACAGAGAAGCACTCTTGATCATCTTGTCCGCTTCGAGACCTTTATTCGAGAAGCTTTTATAAAGAAAGAACATGTTGTTTCTGTTTTTTTCGATCTTGAAAGTGCTTATGATACCACTTGGAAGTATGGAATTATGAATGACCTCATTGATTTCGGTATTCGAGGTCGCCTTGCTTATTTCATTTCTGCATTTTTAGACGAACGTCAGTTTAGAGTCCGGGTTGGAGATACGTTTTCAGATCCCCATGAACAAGAAATGGGAGTACCCCAGGGAAGTATTTTGTCCGTGACACTATTTAGTGTCAAAATCAATAACATTGTTAAAACTGTTTGTCCTGGCATCGAATGCTTTCTGTATGTTGATGATTTCTGTATCTGTTACAGATCAAAACATATGTGTACTATTGAAAGGCAATTACAACAGGTCTTAAATAACCTTTCTAAATGGTCGAATGAAAACGGCTTCAAGTTTTCAAAGACAAAAACCAAATGTATGCACTTTTGTCAATCACGGAAATTGCACCCTGATCCCGAATTAAAGCTAGACGGAGTGCCAATAGAAGTTGTTCCAGAATTCAAATTTTTAGGACTTCTCTTCGACTCTAAACTTTCGTTTCGTCCACACATTGATAACTTGAGCAATAAGTGCCAAAAAGCTCTAAATCTTTTACGTGTCGTGTCCAGTATGGACTGGGGAGCCGATAAAAAAGTTTTATTGCGACTTTACAGGTCACTCGTTAGATCCAAGTTGGATTATGGCTGTGCCGTTTATGGCTCAGCACGCCCCTCATACCTTCGTAAACTTGATTCTATTCATAATCAAGGATTGCGCTTGGCATTAGGCGCTTTTAGAACATCACCAGTAAATAGTTTGTATATTGAAGCTAATGAACCATCTTTAAATCTACGTCGAAAGAAGCTGTCATTGCAATACTATTTAAAACTCCATTCAAATCCTAATAATCCTACTCACAGAGTTGTGTTTGAACCCAAGCACAGAGAAGACTTTGAAAAGAAAAAGAATCCTATACTTCCCTTTAGTTTACGTTGTGAAGCTGATGTAAACGCTCTAGATTTTGATCTAGAAGACGTGGCAGAACACATTGTTCCTAATGTTCCCTTGTGGACCTGCAAAAGCCCCACGTTTCTTTACGATCTCGCTTCCAGCAAAAAGGATACAACAGATCCAACCGTTTTTAAAACTAAGTTTCTAGAAATTAAAGAGAGATACGCTTCGTACCAAGAGATTTATACTGATGGTTCGAAGATCGATGAAAAAGTTGCCTCAGCCACTATATTAGAAGGCGAAAAGTATCAATTCCGTTTACCAAACAACTCTTCTATTTTTTCAGCCGAGCTTAAGGCGATTGATCTCGCACTCGATCATATAATTGCAGAGCGCTTCTCAAGCTACATTCTTTTCACTGACTCTATGTCAAGTATGCAAGCGATTGAACATGAGAAAACTGACAATCCCCTTACAGTTAGATTATTAGATAAAATGGCTGAACTTCATGATGTTGATCTCGTTTTTTGCTGGCTCCCTAGCCACATTGGTATTCGTGGTAATGAAGAGGCAGATAAGGCTGCCAAGGAGGCATTATCACTTGATGTTTTACCTTTTGAAGTTCCTTTTAATGATTTTAAACCGTTGATAAATAGTTTTATTCATGATGTATGGCAGAATTGTTGGAACGATCCTGCAAACAAATATAACAAACTCTACACAATTAAACAGGATCTTGGTGAATGGCTACCTAGCTATAGATCAAATCGCCGTGAAGAAATTATTTTAGCCCGTTTACGCATAGGCCATACGCATCTGACGCATTCATTTCTTCTTAAAGGAGACGAACCTCCAATGTGTATTCCATGCGACGCTCCTCTTACTGTCAAACATATTTTTATAGATTGTATTGATTTTACTATGTACAGAGATCAATATTTCAAGGCTGACAGTATGAGGCAGCTATTTGAAAGCGTCAGAATCGAACTTATTTTTGATTTCCTGAAAGCCATCAATTTGTATAGCAAAATATGATTTTAGGTGCTTGTAAACAATTTATAGACCTATTCATGATTTTCTAGATTTTTATTGTTCGTATAGATCGGTTTTAGTTATTGATTGTTAGTTATATCTACCATTGTTATTTGATTCTACATTTTACTGTTTCAATCCATCTTCATTTTTACTCAAAGGCACTTTTCCATTTACTTGTTATGCGCCCAACATGACCTTAGTTGTCGACGGGCCATAAAACTCTATTCATTCATTCATTCATTTAAACTTACGTCGAAAGAAACTCTCCATGCAATATTATCTTAAGTTAAAGTCTAATCCCAACAACCCCACCTACAAAAATGTATTTGAACCTAAGTACAGGGAGGAATTTGAAAAAAAGCAAAAGCTATACCACCTTTTAGTTTACGTTGCGAAACAGATATAAATTCTCTAGATTTCGACCTAGAAGATGTTGCCGAATATACAGTTTCCGATGTTCCTTTATGGACATGCAAAAGTCCCACTTATCTTTATGACCTGGCTTCAAGCAAAAAGGGTACTACAGACCCTGTTGTCTTTAAAACAAACTTTTTAGAGATTAAAGAAAGGTACATATTGCATGAAGAGATTTATACAGATGGTTCGAAAGATGGAGAGAAAGTTGCTTCAGCCACTGTTCTAGATGGCGAAAAATATCAGTTTCGTCTAGCAAACAACTCCCCCGTATTTTCAGCAGAACTTAAGGCGATTGATCTTGCGCTCGATCACATGATCGAAGATGGTTATTGGCGCTATATTGTTTTCACTGATTCAATGTCTAGTATGCAAGCGCTCGAACACGAGAAAACAGACAATCCGCTTATAGTTTAATTACTGAATAAGATTTCAAATCTTGATAGTGATGTTGATCTTGTTTTCTGTTGGCTCCCTAGCCACATTGGTATTCGTGGTAATGAAGAGGTAGATAAAGCTGCCAAGGAGGCATTATCACTCGATGTTTTACCGTTTGAAGTTCCTTTTAGTGATTTTAAACCTTTGATAAATAGATTTATTCAGGATGTCTGGCAGAATGTTTGGGATGATCCTGCTAACCAATATAACAAACTTTACACCATTAAAAAGGATCTTGGTGAATGGCTTCCTGGATACAGATCAAACCGCCGTGAAGAAATCATTTTGGCCCGTTTACGCATAGGGCATACACACCTAACGCATTCTTTTCTTCTCAAAGGAGAAGAAGCTCCAATGTGTATTCCATGCGACGCTCCTCTTACTGTCCAACATATTTTTACTGACTGCGTTGAGTTTTTTAATAGTAGAGTAAAGGTACCTTCTCAGATGCTTGTGGTGCGCCCAGCATGACCTTAGTTGTCGACGGGCCATAAAACTCTATTCATTCATTCATTCATTCTTGTCCCTACACTTGGGCGGGCACAGAGAAGTACCGCTAGCAGCTTTATTCATCATTCCTTTTTTTCACATGTTATTGTAATAGATTGGGAAGCAGGGGTCCACCATGCCTATTGGATTTTTAGCAGTATTTCAGCTCTATCGCGGCCCTGGAGCAACTTACCATGGAATCCTGGTATTTTTCACACCAGTACTACCACAACATTCTTCCCGAGCCCCCAGCTGCTCATTCCACGAAGGTAAACGATTATCCATTCATTGGATGGAGACAAACGTCGCAGAGGATATTTGCCGCGAACCAGATTTTAGGAGTTTTACGCGCTTCCACTGCGCTATGGCAGCGGCATCGAAAAATCATCGGAACAGAGAAAGCAACACCGTGGTCTTAAACTTCGTTTTTAGAAACAATAAACCGGCTTTCACACATCGGCCCTCAGCCGGCGGGGGATAGAAATCGCTGGCTGTCGTCCTGTAGAGTGGTAAGACCCCATCGAATGGGCCCGCCTGTTTGCCGTGGGTGGAGACTCGTAAAGCCGGAAAAGAGGGTTCTGGTAGTTGAGAGAAGCCCAGGGATCTCCAGCTTCTCAACACGCTGCTTTGACCTCCGCTTCGGTAAAACATTTTGCTTGTCCAATGACGATATCGACTTTCTAGCCACCACACTGGGACGGGCGCAGCCATGCACCTTTATAAGCCTTGGTCATTAATCCGTTCGCTTTTTCTTCGTTGAAGCGTTGTTCCTCTCGTTCACCTTCCTTTTTCTTTGGCCAGATTTTCGACCATGTGCCTTTGGCAGTGGAATGGTAGAATTGCCATCGGTGGAGGTTTATAAACCAGGAGTGGGAATTTAGTGTTTCCTGTATCGAGAATATACTCTGTCTCGCTGGTCTTTGGTCATGGACATCCACTGAGTTATGCTAGTTGAAATCTTGTCATGCGAAGTAGCGAGTCGAAAGTCGCCCTTGCCTATTATGGCACTCTTGAGGGACCAAGGACCTTAGGGCCAAGTCTTCAAAAGTCTATACCAATTCCACCAAAGGTTTAGCTTTCGAATCCATGGTTTGTTTTAGTACATGATTGATGGACTCAGAGTTGTTGTTGGTCCATCTCTGTTCAATCATATCCTTTCGGGGTGGTTCGTTTACCATTTTATACGCATCGGTTTCAGTTTGTCAGTGAAATAGCGGGTGAACGTTTCAGAGATATCCGAACAATGCTTTCGAATCGACTCACTCTGTGCCCCCAGCCGGCGGGGGGATAGAAATCACTGGCTGCCGTCCTGTAGAGTGGTAAGACCCCACCGAATGGGCCCGCCTGTTTGCCGTGGGTGGAAACTCGTGGGACCGGAAAGGAGGGTCCTGGTAGTTGAGAGAAGCCCAGGGATCTCCAGCTTCTCAACACGCTGCTTTGGCCTCCACTTCGGTTAAAACGGGAGCCTGGATGGGCCCGGTCTAGGCAATCGGCTGGTCGTTTTAGACAAGGACATTGACTACTGTTGTTATATAACCATTAGCTATCATTTCAGTCAGTTTGTTTTGGCACAAGTTTTTTGTTCACTTGGTTATATCAAATTTGATAGCGTTTCAATTGGTGTGTCATGTATTGTACCCTTCTGTAGAACCACTGTTCAATTGTCCGTGTCATATCTTGTTGTATTTTAATGGTATTTTATTTCTAGTCTTTCTAGGCTAATGGGCCAATTGGGTAATTCGGGGTTTTTGGACCCGGAGCAGACATGCATGGCATGACCCTTGCCTAGGGAAGTGATAATGTTCTTCTGTGTCGGGCCTTGGGCCTCGTCTTGTCCAAGTATATCATCTGGGTAACCTTGGCATAGGGAGCTGGATCGCCGTTCCTGTTTTGCCCCCAGGACTCCATGGAGGGTGGGGCCCACAGATGACGAAACGTAAAAAACTTAACCATGGCTTCCCAACCGAAAAGATCATACGCTCAAATGGACTCTGACGCAGAAAAATCCCAATCACAAGCTCCTTTTGCAATATTTTTAATGATCGAATCACTTAACCCAGAAAGACCCGTAACAAAACTATCACCTTTTGTTATTGATAAATGTCTGAAGTCTTTGGCAGGAGAATCGAAATCTATTAAAAAACTGAAAAATGGTGCTTTATTAGTCGAAGTTGATAGGAAAATTCATTCGGATAACCTCTTGAAAATTAAAACATTCTTTGATATCCCTGTAAAATGTTACGAGCACACTACTTTAAATACGTCTAAAGGAATAATTCGTTGCCCTGATCTTCAAGGAGTCTCAGAGACAGAAATAGTTTCAGAACTAAAATCACAAAACGTTACTGACACAAGAAGGATATCTGTGTACAGAGATGGAAATAAAGTTCAGACCAACACTATTATTTTGACTTTCAACACTGCAATACGCCGCCGTCATAGCGCAGTTGGTAGCGCGTCGGACTGTCAATCTAGAGGTCCCGGGTTCGATCACCGACGGCGGCACTCATCCTTTCCGACTATTTGTCTCTCACCAATGGGTCGATAATCGTAGACCTATGTGGGATAGCAGCTGGAGGCTAGGAAAGGATGTAATGGTAGTACTGGTGTGAGAAATACCAGGATTCCATTGTTAGGTGCTCCAGCCGCCGCGATATAACTGAAAGATTGTTGAAAGCGGCGTAAAACCCCATTCAAACAACTAAACCTGTCAGTCGTAGGAGGCTAGACGATCTTGTCGAGCAATTACCCAAGCCTTATATATTAATGGGAGATTTTAATTCTCACCACACGCTTTGGGGATGTTCCCATACAGACAACAAAGTTCGCATTATTGAAGATTTCATATCAAATCGCCCCCAGCTGGGCGGGGGGATAGAAATTGTCGGCTGCCGTCCATGTAGTAAATGGTAAGACCCCAAACAAATGGATGCCCCCAGCCGGCGGGGGGATAGAAATCGCTGGCTGCCGTCCTGTAGAGTGGTAAGACCCCACCGGAGGGGCCCGCCTGTTTGCCGTGGGTGGAGACTCGTAAAGCCGGAAAAGAGGGTCCTGGTGGTTGAGAGAAGCCCAGGGATCTCCAGCTTCTCAACACGCTTCTTTGGCCTCGGCTTCGGTAAAACGGGAGCCTGGATGGGCCCGGTCTAGGCAATCGGCTGGTCGTTTTAGACTGGGGCATTGACTACTGTTGTTTTATAACCATTGGCTATCAATCCATAGTTATTTTGTGTTCTGGCACAAGTCCTTTCACTTTGTTATATCACATTTGATAGCATTTCATCTGGTATGTCATGTATTGTACCCTTCTAAAGTACAAATTATTATTTGCCCGTATCATATCTTGTTGTATTTTAATGGTATTTTATCTCTAGTCTATATAGGCTTATGGGCTAATTGGGTGAGTACGGGTTTTGGGTCGGGTATAGATCTGCATGGCGTAACCCTTGCCTAGGGAAGTGACTATGTTCTTCTGTGTCGGGCCTTTGACCTTGGCTTGCCCGAGTATATCATCTGGGTAGTCTTGGCATAGGGAGCTGGATCGCCGTTCCTGTTTTGCCCCCTTGTAGGACTCCATGGAGGGTGGGGCCCTCAGATGACGAAATGAAAAAACAATAACTATGGCTTCCCAACAAAAACGAACATATGCTCAAATGGACTCCGACTTAGAATCAAGAAGTACTCAAGCCCCCTTTCCGAGGTTTTTGTTGATAGAATCAACTATCCCTGAAAGACCCGTTACAAATTTGTCACCTTTTGTAATCGATAAATGTATTAAGTCTTTGGCTGGTGAAATTAAATCAATAAAAAAGTTAAAAAATGGTGCCCTACTCATTGAAGTTGATAAGAAAATTCATTCAGAGAATCTCTTAAAAATTAAAACCTTCTTCGACATCCCAGTAAAATGTTACGAGCACTCCACATTGAATACCTCTAAAGGAATAATCCGCTGCCACGACCTTCAAGGGGTCTCAGAGAAAGAAATTGTAGCCGAGCTTAAATCTCAGAATGTTACCGAAGCAAGAAGGATATCTGTTTTCAGGGATGGGAAAAAAGTCCAAACAAACACAATTATATTGACATTCGACACCGCCATACGACCTAAATCAATTAGAATTGGTTATTTAAAAGTAAACGTTGATATATATATTCCAAATCCTCTCCAGTGCTATCGCTGCTTTCAATTTGGCCATCATGAGAAAAAATGCAAGAATGAAGCCCGTTGCCGACGTTGTGGTGGCCTTGAGGAATCTCATGATGTCGATGAATGTGAATCTCATCCGGAATGTATTAATTGCGGCGAAGGACATATTGCAACCTCCCGCAAGTGTTCGCACTGGAAGAAGGAAAAGGAAATAGTAACCGTAAAATGCAGAGAAGGTCTATCATATTTTGAAGCAAGAAAAGTGGTCGAAAATAGAACAAATCTTACCAGTTCGTATGCTAATGCGGCAAAATCAAATACGGCAGCAGACAAAGGAGAAACTGAATGTCAAAACTGTAAAGAAATGTTTGCAAAATTATGTTTAGTCTTCCCTGAAAAGAAGGAAGAACTTGAAAAATTATTCTCTTCAAAAAAAAGCTCACCTCCCTTGACTTCGAACTCGATAAGTAATAATACCTCCATTGCACCAAAATCCGGAAACTTAAAAACCAGCAAAGCACCAGAGACTTATCCATTACCCGAAACTTTGAACAAAAAGGAAAGCCAGTCCAAGTCCATTTCTAGTAGTATAAATAGTCAAAGCTCAAATGATTTTGTCCAACCTCCTAGGAGGCGGACCAAATCTCCAAGGGCGACGACCTCAAATCGTCAACCAAAAGGATCTGAAGATCCAATAAAACAATTTAACCGCTACCATGGTCTTCAAGAAGACATGGTTACGGATGACCCCGATGATGCGGAATCCGATGCAAAAGAGAATAAGCAAGGCAGAAGTATAATAGATCTTTCACACATAAAGAAATAAATTTCATACTTCCAATACTCAGCGGTATATTTATTCCCTTAATATTTAACATGGCGATCAATATTATCCAATGGAATTGTCGCAGCATCAAAGCAAACTTTGACGAATTGAATCTATTAATTTCTAGTGGAAAGCCAGTGGCAATTTGTTTGCAAGAAACTTTTTTAAAAGATACGGATAAATTCTCTTTGAAGTATCATTCTTGCTACTTTAAAAACTCTGAAGGACAAGGTAAAGCTTCGGGCGGTGTAGGAATTATTGTAAATAACAATGTTCCTCACAGTGTCGTTAAGCTTAATACTACTTTACAAGCTGTGGCAGTTAATTTATCACTAAATAAAACAACTACAATTTGTTCAATCTATCTTCCTCCTAGTCTTCCTGTAGATAGCAGGAAACTAGACGATCTTATTGATCAGTTACCCAAGCCTTTTATACTTATGGGAGATTTTAATTCTCACCATACGCTATGGGGTTGTAAAGACACAGATGACAAAGGCCGTAGTGTTGAGAGTTTATTAACAAGACATGACCTTGTTTTATTAAACAATAAATCATTTACCTACCATCATCCTGCCACTGGATCATATTCGTCATTAGACTTGACTATTTGCAGTCCAGGCATCTTTCCAAATTTTACATGGAAAGTTGATACCGATCTTCATGGAAGTGACCACTTTCCTATTCATGTGTCAGAAATAGGACCATCAGTACAGGAACGCCCTAGGCGATGGAAACTCCATAAAGCTAATTGGGATCTTTTTAAAACCTCTTGCGAACAGTCTATTACACCTGAAGCTTTCGATGACTGCGACAACTCTGCCGAGCTTTTTACATCCTTGCTATATTCAGCTGCAGAAAAAGCCATTCCTCGAACATCGCCTGATCCTAAAAGCCCAAGCAAGCCATGGTTTAATGAAATTTGCAAAAAGGCTATAGCTGAGCGAAAATCGGCTCTTAGGTCATTTGATTTAAGACCTACAAAAGTAAACCTGTATAAGTTCAAGATAGCACGTGCGAAAGCACGTCGAACTATTAAGCAAAGTAAGCGTTCGTCTTGGAGACAGTATGTATCTAGACTAAATTCTAGATCAACTGTCAAAAAGACATGGGACATGGTACGAAAAATCAGTGGGAAGAATGTATCTCAAAGTATTGGTCATCTTAAAACCGACAACAATAGTACCGTTTCTTCCAAGCATGACATCGCTAATACCTTGGCAGATACTTTTGCCAAGAAATCTTCTTCTTCCAATTACTCGCCAAACTTTCAAACATTTCAGGGCGAAAAAGAAAAGTCAAAACTGAACTTTAGATCTAAGAATCTAGAACATTACAACAGAGACTTTTCTGTAAAAGAGTTGAAGAAAGCTCTAAAGAAGTGTCATGACACTGCTGTCGGATCTGACAATATCCATTATCAGTTCCTTAAACGTTTACCATCTCGCTCCCTTCATTGTTTACTTGAAATTTATAATCAGGTTTGGAAAACGGGAATAATTCCAGCCTCTTGGCGGGAAGCTATTGTGATTCCTATACCTAAACCAGGTAAGGATTCAACAAACCCTTCAAATTATCGCCCTATAGCCTTAACAAGTTGTATTTGCAAAACCATGGAAAGAATGGTAAATGACCGTCTTGTTTGGTTTTTAGAAAAAAATAAACTGATTACGTCAGTCCAAAGTGGCTTTCGTAAACAGAGAAGCACTCTTGCTTATCTTGTCCGCTTCGAGACTTTTATTCGAGAAGCTTTTATAAAGAAAGAACATGTTGTTTCTGTTTTTTTCGATCTTGAAAGTGCTTATGATACCACTTGGAAGTATGGAATTATGAATGACCTCTTTGATTTCGGTATTCGAGGTCGCCTTGCTTATTTCATTTCTGCATTTTTAGACGAACTTTGGTTTAGAGTCCGGGTCGGACACACTTTCTCAGATCCTCATGAACAAGAAATGGGAGTTCCCCAGGGAAGTATTTAGTCCGTGACACTATTTA
This sequence comes from Fragum fragum, assembly GCA_946902895.1. Taxonomy (NCBI): domain Eukaryota; kingdom Metazoa; phylum Mollusca; class Bivalvia; order Cardiida; family Cardiidae; genus Fragum; species Fragum fragum. Next base: position 52,721,546 of record OX336378.1, read on the forward strand.
GTATCAAATTAATAACATTGTTAAAACTGTTTGTCCTGGCGTTGAATGTTTTCTATATGTTGATGATTTCTCTATCTGTTACAGATCAAAACATATGTGTACAATTGAAAGGCAACTACAACAGGTCTTAAATAATCTTTCTAAATGGTCGAATGAAAACGGCTTTAAGTTTTCCAAGACAAAAACCAAATGTATGCACTTTTTTCAATCTAGAAAATTGCACCCTCATCCTGAACTAAACCTAGATGGAGTGCCAATAGAAGTTGTTCCAGAGTTCAAGTTTTTAGGACAAAAACCAAATCGATGCACTTTTGTCAATCAAGAAAATTGCAAACTAAAGCTAGACGGAGTGCCAATAGAAGTTGTTCCAGAATTCAAGTTTTTAGGACTTCTCTTTGATTCTAAACTCTAGTTTCGTCCACATATTGATAACTTGAGCAATAAGTGCCAAAAAGCTCTAAACCTTTTACGTGTAGTTTTCAGTATGGACTGGGGAGCCGATAAAAAAGTTTTATTGCGTCTTTACAGGTCGCTTGTTAGATCTAAGTTGGATTATAGCTGTGCTGTTTATGGCTCAGCACGCCCTTCATACCTTCGAAAACTTGATTCAATTCATAATCAAGGATTGCGCCTAGCATTGGGTGCCTTCAGAACATCACCAGTAAACAGTCTTTATGCAGAAGCTTATGAACCATCCTTAAATCTTCGCCGAAAAAAGCTTTCCATGCAATATTATTTAAAACTTAAATCAAATCCTAATAATCCTACTCACAGTTGTTTTTGAACCCAAACACAGAGAAGATTTTGGAAAGAAAAAGAACCCTATACTTCCTTTTAGTTTACGTTGTGAAGCTGATGTAAACGCTCTAGATTTTGACCTAGTGGACGTGGCAGAACATATTGTCCCCGATGTTCCCTTGTGGACATGCAAAAGCCCCACGTTTCTTTACGATCTTGCTTCGAGCAAAAAGGATATAATGGATTCCAACTGTTTTTAAAACTAAGTTTCTCGAAATTAAAGAGAGATACACATCGCACGAAGAGATTTACACGGATGGTTCCAAAAACGATGAAAAAGTTGCCTCAGCCACTATATTGGAAGGAGAAAAGTACCAATTCCGTTTACCAAACAACTCTTCTATTTTTTCAGCCGAGCTTAAGGCGATTGATCTTGCACTTGATCACATAATTGCAGAGCGCTTCTCCCGCTATATCATTTTCACTGACTCTATGTCAAGCATGCAAGCGATTGAGTATGAGAAAACTGACAATCCTCTTATAGTAAGATTACTAGGTAAAATGGCTCAGCTGAATGATGTTGATCTCGTTTTCTGCTGGCTCCCTAGCCACATTGGTATTCGTGATAATGAAGAGGCAGATAAGGCTGCCAAGGAGGCATTATCACTCGATGTTTTACCTTTTGAAGTTCCTTTTAGTGATTTTAAGCCCTTGATAAGAAGTTGTATTCATGATGTCTGGCAGAACTGTTGGGACGATCCTGTAAACCACGATAACAAACTTTGCACTATCAAACAGGATCTTGGTGAATGGCTTCCTAGTTATAGATCAAATCGACTTGAAGAAATTATTTTAGCCCGTTTACGCATAGGCCATACGCATCTGACGCATTCTTTTCTTCTTAAAGGATAAGAGGCTCCAATGTGTATTCCATGCGACGCTCCTCATACTGTCAAACATATCTTTATTGACTGCTTTGACTTTTATAACGCACGAGAAAGATTTTTTAAGGTTGACAGTTTGAGGCAGCTATTTGAAAGCGTTAGAATAGAACGCGTATTTGATTTTCTGAAAGCCATTAGTCTGTACCACAAAATATAATTTTAGGTTCTTATTAAAGAATTTTTTAGAACTGTACATGATTGTTTAGATTTTACCGTTCGTATACATTAGTTATAGTCATTTATTGTTAATGTTTACAACTTTAGTATTGTTTCTAATTGTCGAAATTTTATTTTTTCAAACTTATCTTATTTTTTTGATACGTTACTTTTCAGTTACTTGTTTTGCGCCCAACATGACCATTTGTGTCGACGGGCCATAAAACACCATTCATTCATTCATTATGATCTTGCGCTCGATCACATGATCGAAGATGGTTATTGGCGCTATATTGTTTTCACTGATTCAATGTCAAGTATGCAAGCGCTCGAACACGAGAAAACAGACAATCCTCTTATAGTTAAATTACTGAATAAGATTTCAAATCTTGATAGTGATGTTGATCTTGTTTTCTGTTGGCTCCCTAGCCACATTGGTATTCGTGGTAATGAGGAGGCAGATAAGGCTGCCAAGGAGGCATTATCACTTGACATTTTACCTTTTGAAATTCCTTTTAGTGATTTTAAACCATTGATAAATAGTTTTATTCATAATGTATGGCAGAATTGTTGGGACGATCCTGCAAACCAAGATAACAAACTTTACACAATTAAACAGGATCTTGGTGAGTGGCTACCTGGCTACAGATCAAATCGCCGCGAAGAAATTATTTTGGCCCGTTTACGCATAGGCCATACGCATCTGACACATTCATTTCTTCTTAAAGGAGACGAACCTCCAATGTGTATACCGTGCGACGCTCCTCTTACTGTCAAACATATTTTTATAGATTGTATTGATTTTTCTATGTACAGAGATCAATATTTCAAGGCTGACAGTATGAGGCAGCTATTTGAAAGCGTCAGAATCGAACTTATTTTTGATTTCCTGAAAGCCATCAATTTGTACAGCAAAATATAATTTTAGGTTCTTGTAAGCAATTATAGACCTGTTCATGATTGTCTAGATTTTTATTGTTCGTATAGATCAGTTCTAGTAATTGATTGTTAGTTATAACTACTATTGTTATTTGATTCTACATTTTACTGTTTAGATCCATCTCCGCTTTTATTCATTTACTTGTTATGCGCCAAACATGACCTTAGTTGTCGACGGGCCATAAAACTCTATTCATTCATTCATTGTTTTTAGTAATTGCTTGTTTGCTATAACTCTGCTATTGTTATTTGATTCTACATTTAACTTTTAAAGTCCATCTCCGTTTTTACTCAAAGGCACCTTTTCATTTATTAGTTATGCGCCCAACATGACCTTGGTTGTCGACGGGCCATAAAACTCTATTCATTCATTCATTCAAAGTATTGGTCATCTTAAAACCGACAACAATAGTACCGTTTCTTCCAAGCATGACATCGCTAATACCTTGGCAGATACTTTTGCCAAGAAATCTTCTTCTTCCAATTACTCGCCAAACTTTCAAAAATTTCAGGGCGAAAAAGAAAAGTCAAAACTGAACTTTAGTTCTAAGAATATAGAACATTACAACAGAAACTTTTCTGTAAAAGAGTTGGGCCCCCAGCCGGCGGGGGGATAGAAATCACTGGCTGCCGTCCTGTAGAGTGGTAAGACCCCACCGAATGGGCCCGCCTGTTTGCCGTGGGTGGAGACTCGTAAAGCCGGAAAAGAGGGTCCTGGTAGTTGAGAGAAGCCCAGGGATCTCCAGCTTCTCAACACGCTGCTTTGGCCTCGGCTTCGGTAAAACGGGAGCCTGGATGGGCCCGGTCTAGGCAATCGGCTGGTCGTTTTAGACTAGGGTATTGACTACTATTATAATATGATATTTAGCTATCAATGTATTTATAGTTATTTTTGTGTTTTAACGCATCTATCTTTACTAAGTTAAAGTATAACTGATAGTATTGCAAACGCTATGTCATGCATTGTACCCTTCTGTTGTACAAGTGTTAATTTGCCCATGTCATACCATCTTTCGTATTTTAATTGTATTTTATTTCTAGTCTATATAGGCTTATGGGCTAATTTGGTGGTTCGGGTTTTTGGTCGGGTACGGGTTTGCATGGCGTGACTCTCATTTGGGGAAGTGTCCATGTTCTCCTTTATCGGGCCTTGGAACTTGGACTGCCCGAGTATATCATCTGGGTAGCCTTGGCTTAGGGAGCTGGATCGCCGTTCCTGTTTAGCCCCCTTGTAGGACTCCATGGAGGGTGGGGCCCACAGATGACGAAAAATTAAAACTATAATATGGATCCCCTAAACAAAAAACGAAAAGGCGATGCTCAAATGGACTCCGATATTGGCGAAGGATTTGTTAGCTCTTCTGGACATTTCAATAAATTTTTGGTGATAAAATCAAAAGAACCAAATTTTCCAATTTCAAAACTTTCTCCGTTTGTTATTGAAAAGCAATTAAAATCAATCCTGGGTACTCCTAAATCAGTGAAAAGTTTAAAAGATGGCAATTTATTGGTAGAAGTTAATTTACATGCTCAGGCCGAAAATCTGTTAAAAACTGAATTATTTTTTGGACATGAAGTCAAGGTTTATGCTCATGAGACCCTGAATAAATCTAGGGGAATCATCCGTTGTAGAGAGCTAGCTGGTTGCTCTGAAGCCGAGATTGTTGAAGGTCTGGAAAGTCAAGGAGTAACTGAAGTTAAACGTATCTCTGTGACTAGAAATGGAAAGAAGATTAGCACAAACACTTTCATTTTGACATTTGGTGTTCCCATTTTGCCTCGACGAATAAAAGTCGGGTTTAATGTGGTAAACGTTGATGTATATGTTCCAAATCCTCTGAGATGCTATTTTTGTCAGAGGTTTGGACATCATGAAGACAAATGCAACAATGATATGGTTTGTGTTAAATGTGGTGATGTAAACCCAAACCATTTCGATCATTCCTGTCAGAACGAAGTTAAATGTGCTAACTGTGGAAAAGGTCACCCAGCAAATTCAAAGGACTGTGAATTCTGGAAAAAGGAGGCCCCCAGCCGGCGGGGGGATAGAAATCGCTGGCTGCCGTCCTGTAGAGTGGTAAGACCCCACCGAATGGGCCCGCCTGTTTGCCGTGGGTGGAGACTCGTAAAGCCGGAAAAGAGGGTCCTGGTAGTTGAGAGAAGCCCAGGGATCTCCAGCTTCTCAACACGCTGCTTTGGCCTCGGCTTCGGTAAAACGGGAGCCTGGATGGGCCCGGTCTAGGCAATCGGCTGGTCGTTTTAGACTAGGGCATTGACTACTGTTTTTTTATAACTATTAGCTATCAATCCATAGTTATTTTGTGTTCTGGCAAAAGTCCTTTCACTTTGTTATATCGTATTTGATAGCATTTCATTTGGTATGTCATGTATTGTACCCTTCTGAAGTACAAATGATTATTTGCCCGTGTCATATCTTGTTGTATTTTAATGGTATTTTATTTCTAGTCTATATAGGCTTATGGGCTAATTGGGTGACTTCGGGTTTTTGGTCGGGTGTAGGCATGCATGGCGTGACCCTTGCCTAGGGAAGTGACCATGTTCGTCTGTGTCAGGCCTTTGGCCTTGACTTGCCCGAGTATATCATCTGGGTAGCCTTGGCATAGGGAGCTGGATCGCCGTTCCTGTTTTGCCCCCTTGTAGGACTCCATGGAGGGTGGGGCCCTCAGATGACGAAATGTAAAAAACACAAACATGGCTTCCCAACAAAAACGAACATATGCTCAAATGGACTCGGATATAGAAAAGTCGGACGTAGAAAAATCTCAATTTCAAACTTCTTTTGCAAGGTTTTTACTGATTGAATCGTTAAATTCTGACAGACCTGTCACAAAATTATCACCTTTTGTCATTGATAAATGTCTCAAGTCTTTGGCTGGAGAAATTAAATCCGTTAAAAAACTTAAAAATGGTGCTTTGTTAGTTGAAGTTGATAAGAAAATTCACTCTGATAACCTTTTAAAAATTAACACCTTTTTCAATATCCCTGCTAAATGTTATGCACACACCACTTTAAATACGTCAAAAGGAATTATTCGTTGCCCTGATCTTCAAGGTGTTACAGAGACAGAAATAGTTTTAGAGTTAAAACCCCAAAATGTAACTGATGCAAGAAGAATATCTGTATACAGAGACGGAAAGAAAGTTCAGACTAACACCATTGTTTTGACATTTAACACTGCAATAAGGCCCAAATCTTTAAAAATTGGTTATTTGAAAGTTAACGTAGACATATACATACCAAACCCCCTGCAATGCTATCGTTGTTTCCAGTTCGGACATCATGAAAAAAAATGCCAGAACGTTGCTCGATGCCGACGTTGTGGTGGCCTGGAGGAATCGCATGATGTCGATGAATGTGAAAGTCATCCAGAGTGCATCAACTGCGGTGAAGGACACATTGCAACTTCCCGCAGGTGTTCGCACTGGATGAAGGAAAAGGAAATAGTCACTGTAAAATGCAGAGAGGGTCTTTCATATTTCGAGGCCAGGAAAGTCGTTGAAAATAGAACAAACCTTACCAATACATATGCTAATGCAGCCAAAGCAAACTCAAGTTTAGATAAGGGGGATAATGAATGTCAAAACTGTAAGGAAATGTTCACAAAATTGTGTTTAGTCTTTCCTGAAAAGAAGGAAGAAATTGAAAAACTTTTCTCATCAAAAAAAACCTCACCTTCTTTAACTTCTAGCTCGACCAAGAATAGTACCTCACCTGCCTCAAAACCTGTAAACTTAGTAAAAACTAACACAGCACAAGAGACTTCTCCATTACCCGAAACTATCAATAAAAAGGAAAGCCAGTCCAAGTCCATTTCGAGTAGTATAAATAGTCAAAGTTCAAATGATTTTGTCCAACCTCCTAGGAGGCGGACCAAATCTCCAAGGGCGACGACCTCAAATCGTCAACCAAAAGGATCTGAAGATCCAATAAAGCAATTTAACCGTTACCATGGTCTTCAAGAAGACATGGTTACGGATGACCCCGATGATGCGGAATCCGATGCAAAAGATAATAAGCAGGGCAGAAGTATAATAGATCTTTCACACATAAAGAAATAAAATTCATACTTCCAATATTCAGCGGTATATTTATTCCCTTAATATTTAACATGGCGAACAATATTATCCAATGGAATTGTCGCAGCATCAAAGCAAACGTTGACGAATTGAATCTATTAATTTCTAGTGGAAAGCCAGTGGCAATTTGTTTGCAAGAAACCTTTTTAAAAGATACGGATAAATTCTCTTTGAAGTATCATTCTTGCTACTTTAAAAACTCTGAAGGACAAGGTAAAGCTTCGGGCGGTGTAGGAATTATTGTAAATAACAATGTTCCTCACAGTGTCGTTAAGCTTAATACTACTTTACAAGCTGTGGCAGTTAATTTATCTCTTAATAAAACAACTACAATTTGTTCAGTCTATCTTCCTCCTAGTCTTCCTGTAGATAGCAGGAAACTAGACGACCTTATTGATCAGTTACCCAAGCCTTTTATACTTATGGGAGATTTTAATTCTCACCATACGCTATGGGGTTGTAAAGTCACAGATGACAAAGGCCGTAGTATTGAGAGTTTATTAACAAGACATGATCTTGTTTTATTAAACAATAAATCATTTACCTACCATCATCCTGCCACTGGATCATATTCGTCATTAGACTTGACTATTTGCAGTCCAGGCATCTTTCCAGATTTTACATGGAAAGTTGATACCGATCTTCATGGAAGTGACCACTTTCCTATTCATGTATCAGAAATAGGACCATCAGTACAGGAACGCCCTAGGCGATGGAAACTCCATAAAGCTAATTGGGACCTTTTTAAAACCTCTTGCGAACAGTCTATTACACCTGAAGCTTTCGATGACTGCGACAACTCTGCCGAACTTTTTACATCCTTACTATATTCAGCTGCAGAAAAAGCCATTCCTCGAACATCGCCTGATCCTAAAAGCCAAAGCAAGCCATGGTTTAATGAAGATTGTAAAAAGGCTATAGCTGAGCGAAAATCGGCTCTTAGATCATTTGATTTAAGACCTACAAAAGAAAACCTGTATAAGTTCAAGATAGCACGTGCGAAAGCACGTCGAACTATTAAGCAAAGTAAGCGTTCGTCTTGGCGACAGTATGTATCTAGACTAAATTCTAGATCATCTGTCAAAAAGACATGGGACATGGTACGAAAAATCAGTGGGAAGAATGTATCTCAAAGTGTTGGTCATCTTAAAACCGACAACAATAGTACCGTTTCTTCCAAGCATGACATCGCTAATACCTTGGCAGATACTTTTGCCAAGAAATCTTCTTCTTCCAATTATTCGCCAAACTTTCAAAAATTTCAGGGCGAAAAAGAAAAGTCAAAGCTGAACTTTAGTTCTAAGAATCTAGAACATTACAACAGAGAATTTTCTGTGAAAGAGTTGAAGAAAGCTTTAAAGAAGTGTCATGACACTGCTGTCGGATCTGATAATATCCATTATCAGTTCCTTAAACGTTTACCATCTCGCTCCCTTCACTGTTTACTTGAAATTTATAATCAGGTTTGGAAAACGGGAATAATTCCAGCCTCTTGGCGGGAAGCTATTGTGATTCCTATACCTAAACCAGGTAAAGATTCTACAAATCCTTCAAACTATCGTCCTATAGCCTTAACAAGTTGTATTTGCAAAACCATGGAAAGAATGGTAAATGATCGTCTTGTTTGGTTTTTAGAAAAAAATAAACTGATTACGTCAGTCCAAAGTGGCTTTCGTAAACAGAGAAGCACTCTTGATCATCTTGTCCGCTTCGAGACTTTTATTCGAGAAGCTTTTATAAAGAAAGAACATGTTGTTTCTGTTTTTTTCGATCTTGAAAGTGCTTATGATACCACTTGGAAGTATGGAATTATGAATGACCTCTTTGATTTCGGTATTCGAGGTCGCCTTGCTTATTTCATTTCTGCATTTTTAGACGAACGTCTGTTTAGAGTCAGGGTGGGAGATACCTTTTCAGATCCCCATGAACAAGAAATGGGAGTCCCCCAGGGAAGTATTTTATCTGTGACATTATTCAGTGTCAAAATTAATAACATTGTCAAAACTGTTTTTCCTGGCGTGGAATGTTTTCTTTACGTTGATGACTTTTGTATCTGTTACAGATCAAAACATATGTATACAATTGAAAGGCAGTTACAGCAAGTCTTGAACAACCTTACCAAATGGTCAAACGAAAACGGCTTTAAGTTTTCCAAGACTAAAACCAAATGTATGCACTTTTGTCAGTCAAGAAAACTGCACCCTGATCCCGAACTTAAACTTGACGGAGTACCCATTGAAGTTGTTCCAGAGTTCAAATTTTTAGGGCTTCTCTTTGACTCTAAACTCTCGTTTCGTCCACATATTGATTATTTGAGCAATAAGTGCCAAAAAGCTCTAAATCTTTTACGTGTTGTGTCCCATATGGACTGGGGAGCCGATAAAAAAGTTTTATTGCGACTTTACAGGTCGCTTGTTAGATCTAAGTTAGATTATGGCTGTACTGTTTACGGCTCAGCGCGCCCTTCATACCTTCGCAAACTTGATTCTATTCATAATCAAGGCTTGCGCTTAGCGTTAGGCGCTTTTAGAACATCACCAGTAAATAGTCTGTACACTGAAGCCAATGAACCATCTTTAAATTTACGTCGAAAGAAACTCTCCATGCAATATTATCTTAAGTTAAAGTCTAACCCTGACAACCCCACCTACAAAGTAGTATTTGAACCTAAGTACAGGGAGGAATTTGAAAAGAAAGTAAAAGCTATACCACCTTTTAGTTTACGTTACGAAATAGATATAAATTCTCTAGATTTCGATCTAGAAGATGTTGCCGAATATGCAGTTTCCGATGTTCCTTTATGGACATTCAAAAGCCCTACGTTTCTTTATGATCTTGCTTCTAGCAAAAAGGATACTACAGACCCTGTTGTCTTTAAAACAAAGTTCTTAGAGATAAAAGAAAGATACATATTGCATGAGGAGATTTATACAGATGGTTCGAAGGATGGAGAGAAAGTTGCTTCAGCCACTATTCTAGATGGCGAAAAATATCAGTTTCGTCTACCGAACAACTCCTCCGTATTTTCAGCAGAACTTAAGGCGATTGATCTTGCGCTCGATCACATGATCGAAGATGGTTATTGGCGATATATTGTTTTCACTGATTCAATGTCTAGTATGCAAGCGCTTGAACACGAGAAAACAGACAATCCTCTTATAGTTAAATTACTGAATAAGATTTCAAATCTTGATAGTGATGTTGATCTTGTTTTCTGTTGGCTCCCTAGCCACATTGGTATTCGTGGTAATGAGGAGGCAGATAAGGCTGCCAAGGAGGCATTATCACTAGACATTTTACCTTTCGATGTTCCTTTTAGTGATTTTAAACCTTTAATACATCATTTTATTCGGGATGTCTGGCAGAATTGTTGGGACGATCCCGCAAACCAAGATAACAAACTTTATACCATTAAACGGAGTCTTGGTGAATGGCTACCTGGCTATAGATCAAATCGCAGAGAAGAAATCATTTTGGCCCGTTTACGCATTGGTCACACTTACTTGACGCATTCATTTCTTCTTAAAGGAGACGAACCTCCAATGTGTACTCCATGCGACGCTCCTCTTACTGTCAAACATATTTTTATAGATTGTATTGATTTTTCTATGTACAGAGATCAATATTTCAAGGCTGACAGTATGAGGCAGCTATTTGAAATCGTCAGAATCGAACTTATTTTTGATTTCCTGAAAGCCATCAATTTGTACAACAAAATATGATTTTAGGTTCTTGTAATCAATTTATAGACCTGTTCATGATTTTCTAGATTTTTATTGTTCGTATAGATCTGTTTTAGTAATTGATTGTTAGTTATATCCACCATTGTTATTTGATTCTACTTTTTACTGTTTAAATCCATCTTTGTTTTAACTCAAAGGCATTTTTACATTTACTTGTTATGCGCCCAACATGACCTTAGTTGTCGACGGGCCATAAAACTCTATTCATTCATTCATTCATTCTGGAAAAAGGAGAAAGAAATTCAGAGAATTAAATGCATAGAAAATGTATCCTTTTTTGAAGCCCGTAAAATTTTTGAATTAAGAACAAAAGCCAATCTGCCCTCAAGTTACTCCAATATTACAAAAAGCAATATGGAATGTCAAAACTGTAAAACTTTACACGAAAAACTCAGCATTCTTTTCCCTGATAAGAAGCATGAGATTGACAAATTATTCCCTAAATCCACAGTAGCCTTAACTTCTAGTACTTCAAATCAAATTAAGAAAACACAGTCTCTTTCCCTCCAAACAAACAAAACTCCTGAAACTATATTGGAATCAAACACTGTTAATCTATCTTCCTCTTCTGAAAATCCGCCTTCAGCCTCGAAAGATCCTTCCAGCAATAAAACTTCATCTGTATCTACCGCTTCAAAGTCTAAACATCAAGACACAAAAACTACATCTCTTTCTGAAATGGATAGAATAGAACTCTTAGATAAAGTCGAGATGGTAAAACGTAAGAAGGCCCAAATGCAGCAAGAGAAATTAAATCATCCAGCTAGCAAAGTATCCGAGGATAATGATAAAAGCTCGTTTGTCAAACCCCCTAGGAGCAGAACTTCGTCTCCTAGGGCGACATCATCTAATCGCCAGCCAAAGGGATCTGAGGATCCTGTTAAACAATACAACCGCTACCACTGTCTTGAAGAAGACATGGTAACGGAAGACACAGAGGATGCAGATTCTTCCAAAGAGAATAAGCGAGGCAAAAATATAATAGATCTTTCACACATAAACAAATAATTTTCATACTTCCAATACTAATTAGTATATTTCTCCCCCTTAATTTAACTATGGCGAACAAAATCATTCAATGGAATTGTCGCAGCATCAAAGCTAATTCTGAAGAAATGAATCTATTAGTTTCTAATGGAAAGCCAGTTGCAATCTGTTTGCAAGAGACCTTTTTAAAAGATACTGACAAATTCTCTTTAAAGTATCACTCTTGCTATTTTAAAAATTTTGAAGGTATTGAGAAAGCTTCGGGCGGTGTCGGAATCATTGTTAACAACTGTGTTCCTCACCGCACTATTCCTCTTAGTACTACGCTACAAGCTGTTGCCGTTAGCGTATCTGTTAATAAAACAGTAACACTGTGTTCAATCTATCTTCCACCTAGTTCTCCTATCAGTCGTAGGAAACTAGACGATCTTGTCGAACAATTACCCAAGCCTTATATATTAATGGGAGATTTCAATTCTCACCATACGCTTTGGGGATGTTCCCATACAGACAACAAAGGTCGTATTATTGAAGATTTCATATCAAATCATGATCTTATTTTATTAAATGATAAATCTTCCACTTATCATCATCCAGCAACTGGTTCATATTCTTCACTGGATTTAACTATTTGCACTCCAGACATTTTCCCGGCTTTTAGCTGGAAAGTGGACTCTGATCTTCATGGTAGTGACCATTTTCCTATTCATATATCTGAATTAGGACCATCTGTCCAGGAGCGCCCTAGGCGTTGGAAACTCCATAAAGCTAATTGGGAACTTTTTAAAACCACATGTGAGCAGTCAATAAATCCAGAAGCCTTTGATGAATGTGAAAACTCTGCAGAACTATTTACATCTTTACTTTATTCTGCTGCAGAAAAAGCCATTCCACAAACATCGCCTGATCCTAAAAACCCAAACAAGCCATGGTTTAATGACCATTGTAAAAATGCTATAGCTGATAGAAAATCTGCCCTAAGAGCATTTGGCCTTAGGCCGACGAAGGAAAATCTTTACAAGTTTAAAATTGCACGTGCGAAAGCTCGTAGAACTATCAAACAAAGTAAACGTTCGTCTTGGAGGCAGTATGTTTCTAGATTGAATTCAAGATCATCTGTCAAAAAGACTTGGGATATGGTACGGAAAATCAGTGGGAAGAACACATCACTTAGTATTGGTCACCTTAAAACGGATGACAATAAATCAGTTTCTTCCAAACATGACATTGCAAATGTACTAGCAGACACATTTGCCAAGAAGTCCTCCTCTTCTAATTATTCACACACCTTTCAAAGATTTCAAGGTGAAAAAGAAAAGTCCAAGCTTAATTTTAGTTCCAGGAACCTTGAACACTACAATAGAGATTTTTCCATCAAAGAGTTGAAGAAAGCTTTTAAAAAGTGTCATGATACTGCTGTTGGTTCTGATAATATTCATTATCAGTTCCTCAAACGTTTACCATCTCGCTCCCTTCACTGTTTACTTGAAATTTATAATCAGGTTTGGAAAACGGGAATAATCCCAGCATCTTGGCGGGAAGCTATTGTGATTCCTATACCTAAACCTGGTAAAGATTCTACAAACCCTTCAAATTATCGTCCTATAGCCTTAACAAGTTGTATTTGCAAAACCATGGAAAGAATGGTAAATGATCGTCTTGTTTGGTTTTTAGAAAAAAATAAACTGATTACGTCAGTCCAAAGTGGCTTTCGTAAACAGAGAAGCACTCTTGATCATCTTGTCCGCTTCGAGACTTTTATTAGAGAAGCTTTTATAAAGAAAGAACATGTTGTTTCTGTCTTTTTCGATCTTGAAAGTGCTTATGATACCACTTGGAAGTATGGAATAATGAATGACCTCTTTGATTTCGGTATTCGAGGTCGCCTTGCTTATTTTATTTCTGCATTTTTAGACGAACGTCGGTTTAGAGTCAGGGTGGGAGATACCTTTTCAGATCCCCATGAACAAGAAATGGGAGTTCCCCAGGGAAGTATTTTATCTGTGACATTATTTAGTGTCAAAATTAATAACATTGTCAAAACTGTTTTTCCTGGCGTGGAATGTTTTCTTTACGTTGATGACTTTTGTATCTGTTACAGATCAAAACATATGTATACAATTGAAAGGCAGTTGCAGCAAGTCTTGAACAACCTTGCCAAATGGTCAAACGAAAACGGCTTTAAGTTTTCCAAGACTAAAACCAAATGTATGCACTTTTGTCAGTCAAGAAAACTGCACCCTGATCCCGAACTTAAACTTGACGGAGTACCCATTGAAGTCGTTCCAGAGTTCAAATTTTTAGGGCTTCTCTTTGACTCTAAACTCTCGTTTCGTCCTCATATTGATTATTTGAGCAATAAATGCCAAAAAGCTCTAAATCTTTTACGTGTTGTGTCCCATATGGACTGGGGAGCCGATAAAAAAGTTCTATTGCGACTTTACAGGTCGCTTGTCAGATCTAAGTTAGATTATGGCTGTGCTGTTTACGGCTCAGCGCGCCCGTCATACCTTCGCAAACTTGATTTTATTCATAATCAAGGCTTGCGCTTAGCTTTAGGCGCTTTTAGAACATCACCTGTAAATAGTCTGTACACTGAAGCCAATGAACCATCTTTAAATTTACGTCGAAAGAAACTCTCCATGCAATATTGTCTTAAGTTAAAGTCTAATCCTGACAACCCCACGTACAAAGTTGTATTTGAACCTAAGTACAGGGAGGAATTTGAAAAAAAAGCAAAAGCTATACCACCTTTTAGATTCCGTTGCGAAACAGATATAAATTCTCTAGATTTCGACCTAGAAGATGTTGCCGAATATACAGTTTCCGATGTTCCTTTATGGACATGCAAAAGTCCCACTTATCTTTATGATCTTGCTTCCAGCAAAAAGGGTACTACAGACCCTGTTGTCTTTAAAACAAAGTTCTTAGAGATTAAAGAAAGGTATATATTGCATGAGGAGATTTATACAGATGGTTCGAAGGGTGGAGAGAAAGTTGCTTCAGCCACTATTATAGATGGCGAAAAATATCAGTTTCGTCTACCGAACAACTCCTCCGTATTTTCAGCAGAACTTAAGGCGATTGATCTTGCGCTCGATCACATGATCGAAGATGGTTATTGGCGATATATTGTTTTCACTGATTCAATGTCAAGTATGCAAGCGCTTGAACACGAGAAAACAGACAACCCTCTTATAATCAAATTACTAAATAAGATTTCAAATCTTGATAGTGATGTTGATCTTGTTTTCTGTTGGCTCCCTAGCCACATTGGTATTCGTGGTAATGAAGAGGCAGATAAAGCTGCCAAGGAGGCATTATCACTAGATATTTTACACTTTGAAGTTCCTTTTAGTGATTTTAAACCGTTGATAAATAGTTTTATTCATAATGTATGGCAAAATTGTTGGGACAATCCTGCAAACCAAGATAACAAACTTTACAGAATTAAACGTGAACTTGGTGAGTGGCTACCCGGCTACAGATCAAATCGCCGCGAAGAAATTATTTTGGCCCGTTTACGCATAGGCCATACGCATCTGACGCATTCATTTCTTCTAAAAGGAGACGAGCCTCCAATGTGTATACCATGCGACGCTCCTCTTACTGTCAAACATATTTTTATAGATTGTATTGATTTTTCTATGTACAGAGATCAATATTTCAAGGCTGACAGTATGATGCAGCTATTTGAAAGCGTCAGAATCGAACTTATTTTTGATTTCCTGAAAGCCATCAATTTGTACAGTAATATATAATTTTAGGTTCTAGTAAGCAATTATAGACCTGTTCATGATTGTCTAGATTTTTATTGTTCGTATAGATCGGTTTTAGTAATTGCCTGTTAGTTATAACTCTTATATTGTTATTTGATTCTACATTTTACTATTTAAAACCACCTCCGTTTTTACTCAAAAGCACCCTTTTATTTACTTGTTATGCGCCCAACATGACCTTAGTTGTCGACGGGCCATAAAACTCTATTCATTCATTCTGTAAAAGAGTTGAAGAAAGCTCTAAAGAAGTGTCATGACACTGCTGTCGGATCTGACAATATCCATTATCAGTTCCTTAAACGTTTACCATCTCGCTCCCTTCATTGTTTACTTGAAATTTATAATCAGGTTTGGAAAACGGGAATAATTCCAGCCTCTTGGCGGGAAGCTATTGTGATTCCTATACCTAAACCAGGTAAAGATTCAACAAACCCTTCAAACTATCGTCCTATAGCCTTAACAAGTTGTATTTGCAAAACCATGGAAAGAATGGTAAATGACCGTCTTGTTTGGTTTTTAGAAAAAAATAAACTGATTACGTCAGTCCAAAGTGGCTTTCGTAAACAGAGAAGCACTCTTGATCATCTTGTCCGCTTCGAGACTTTTATTCGAGAAGCTTTTATAAAGAAAGAACATGTTGTTTCTGTTTTCTTCGATTTTGAAAGTGCTTATGATACCACTTGGAAGTATGGAATTATGAATGACCTCTTTGATTTCGGTTGTAGAGTGGTAAGACCCCACCGAATGGGCCCGCCTGTTTGCCGTGGGTGGAGACTCGTAAAGCCGGAAAAGAGGGTCCTGGTAGTTGAGAGAAGCCCAGGGATCTCCAGCTTCTCAACACGCTGCTTTGGCCTCGGCTTCGGTAAAACGGGAGCCTGGATGGGCCCGGTCTAGGCAATCGGCTGGTCGTTTTAGACTAGGGTATTGACTACTATTATAATATGATATTTAGCTATCAATGTATTCTAAGTTATTTTTGTGTTTTAACGCATCTATCTTTACTAAGTTAAAGTATAACTGATAGTATTGCAAACGCTATGTCATGCATTGTACCCTTCTGTTGTACAAGTGTTAATTTGCCCATGTCATACCATTTTTCGTATTTTAATTGTATTTTATTTCTAGTCTATATAGGCTTATGGGCTAATTTGGTGGTTCGGGTTTTTTTGTCGGGTACGGGTTTGCATGGCGTGACTCTCATTTGGGGAAGTGTCCATGCTCTCCTTTACCGGGCCTTGGAACTTGGACTGCCCGAGTATATCATCTGGGTAGCCTTGGCTTAGGGAGCTGGATCGCCGTTCCTGTTTAGCCCCCTTGTAGGACTCCATGGAGGGTGGGGCCCACAGATGACGAAAAATTTAAAACTATAATATGGATCCCCTAAACAAAAAACGAAAAGGCGATGCACAAATGGACTCTGATATTGGCGAAGGATTTGCTAGCTCTTCTGGTCATTTTAACAAATTTCTTGTCATCAAATCAAAAGAACCAAATTTTCCAATTTCAAAACTTTCTCCCTTTGTTATTGAAAAGCAATTAAAGTCTATCTTAGGTACTCCAAAATCTGTAAAATCTTTAAAAGATGGTAATTTATTGGTAGAAGTTAATTTAAATGCTCAGGCTGAAAATCTGTTAAAAACTGAATTATTTTTTGGACATGAAGTCAAGGTTTATGCTCATGAGACCCTGAATAAATCTAGGGGAATCATCCGTTGTAGAGAGCTAGCTGGTTGCTCTGAAGCCGAGATTGTTGAAGGTCTGGAAAGTCAAGGAGTAACTGCAGTTAAACGTATCTCTGTGACTAGAAATGGAAAGAAGATTAGCACAAACACTTTCATTTTGACATTTGGTGTTCCCATTTTGCCTCGACGAATAAAAGTCGGGTTTAATGTGGTAAATGTTGATGTATATGTTCCAAATCCTCTGAGATGCTATTTTTGTCAGAGGTTTGGACATCATGAAGACAAATGCAACAATGATATGGTTTGTGTTAAATGTGGTGATGTAAACCCAAACCATTTCGATCATTCCTGTCAGAACGAAGCTAAATGTGCTAACTGTGGAAAAGGTCACCCAGCAAATTCAAAGGACTGTGAATTCTGGAAAAAGGAGAAAGAAATTCAGAGAATTAAATGCATAGAAAATGTATCCTTTTTTGAAGCCCGTAAAATTTTTGAATTAAGAACAAAAGCCAATCTGCCCTCAAGTTACTCCAATATTACAAAAAGCAATACGGAATGTCAAAACTGTAAAACTTTACACGAAAAACTCAGCATTCTTTTCCCTGATAAGAAGCATGAGATTGACAAATTATTCCCTAAATCCACAGTAGCCTTAACTTCTAGTACTTCAAATCAAATTAAGAAAACACAGTCTCTTTCCCTCCAAACAAACAAAACTCCTGAAACTATATTGGAATCAAACACTGTTAATCTATCTTCCTCTTCTGAAAATCCGCCTTCAGCCTCGAAAGATCCTTCCAGCAATAAAACTTCATCTGTATCTACCGCTTCAAAGTCTAAACATCAAGACACAAAAACTACATCTCTTTCTGAAATGGATAGAATAGAACTCTTAGATAAAGTCGAGATGGTAAAACGTAAGAAGGCCCAAATGCAGCAAGAGAAATTAAATCATCCAGCTAGCAAAGTATTCGAGGATAATGATAAAAGCTCGTTTGTCAAACCCCCTAGGAGCAGAACTTCGTCTCCTAGGGCGACATCATCTAATCGCCAGCCAAAGGGATCTGAGGATCCTGTTAAACAATACAACCGCTACCACTGTCTTGAAGAAGACATGGTAACGGAAGACACAGAGGATGCAGATTCTTCCAAAGAGAATAAGCGAGGCAAAAATATAATAGATCTTTCACACATAAACAAATAATTTTCATACTTCCAATACTAATTAGTATATTTCTCCGCCTTAATTTAACTATGGCGAACAAAATCATTCAATGGAATTGTCGCAGCATCAAAGCTAATTTTGAAGAAATGAATCTATTAGTTTCTAATGGAAAGCCAGTTGCAATCTGTTTGCAAGAGACCTTTTTAAAAGATACTGACAAATTTTCTTTAAAGTATCACTCTTGCTATTTTAAAAATTTTGAAGGTATTGAGAAAGCTTCGGGCGGTGTCGGAATCATTGTTAACAACTGTGTTCCTCACCGCACTATTCCTCTTAGTACTACGCTACAAGCTGTTGCCGTTAGCGTATCTGTTAATAAAACAGTAACACTGTGTTCAATCTATCTTCCACCTAGTTCTCCTATCAGTCGTAGGAAACTAGACGATCTTGTCGAACAATTACCCAAGCCTTATATATTAATGGGAGATTTCAATTCTCACCATACGCTTTGGGGATGTTCCCATACAGACAACAAAGGTCGTATTATTGAAGATTTCATATCAAATCATGATCTTATTTTATTAAATGATAAATCTTCCACTTATCATCATCCAGCAACTGGTTCATATTCTTCACTGGATTTAACTATTTGCACTCCAGACATTTTCCCGGCTTTTAGCTGGAAAGTGGACTCTGATCTTCATGGTAGTGACCATTTTCCTATTCATATATCTGAATTAGGACCATCTGTCCAGGAGCGCCCTAGGCGTTGGAAACTCCATAAAGCTAATTGGGAACTTTTTAAAACCACATGTGAGCAGTCAATAAATCCAGAAGCCTTTGATGAATGTGAAAACTCTGCAGAACTATTTACATCTTTACTTTATTCTGCTGCAGAAAAAGCCATTCCACAAACATCGCCTGATCCTAAAAACCAAAACAAGCCATGGTTTAATGAAGATTGCAAAAAGGCTATAGCTGATAGAAAATCTGCCTTAAGAGCATTTGGCCTTAGGCCGACGAAGGAAAATCTTTACAAGTTTAAAATTGCACGTGCGAAAGCTCGTAGAACTATCAAACAAAGTAAACGTTCGTCTTGGAGGCAGTATGTTTCTAGATTGAATTCAAGATCATCTGTCAAAAAGACTTGGGATATGGTACGGAAAATCAGTGGGAAGAACACATCACTTAGTATTGGTCACCTTAAAACGGATGACAATAAATCGGTTTCTTCCAAACATGACATTGCAAATGTACTAGCAGACACATTTGCCAAGAAGTCCTCCTCTTCTAATTATTCACACACCTTTCAAACATTTCAAGGTGAAAAAGAAAAGTCCAGGCTTAATTTTAGTTCCAGGAACCTGGAACACTACAATAGAGATTTTTCCATCAAAGAGTTGAAGAAAGCTTTTAAAAAGTGTCATGATACTGCTGTTGGTTCTGATAATATTCATTATCAGTTCCTAAAACGTTTACCATCTCGCTCCCTTCACTGTTTACTTGAAATTTATAATCAGGTTTGGAAAACTGGAATAATCCCAGCCTCTTGGCGGGAAGCTATTGTGATTCCTATACCTAAACCAGGTAAAGATTCTACAAACCCTTCAAACTATCGTCCTATAGCCTTAACAAGTTGTATTTGCAAAACCATGGAAAGAATGGTAAATGATCGTCTTGTTTGGTTTTTAGAAAAAAATAAACTGATTACGTCAGTCCAAAGTGGCTTTCGTAAACAGAGAAGCACTCTTGATCATCTTGTCCGCTTCGAGACTTTTATTCGAGAAGCTTTTATAAAGAAAGAACATGTTGTTTCTGTCTTTTTCGATCTTGAAAGTGCTTATGATACCACTTGGAAGTATGGAATAATGAATGACCTCTTTGATTTCGGTATTCGAGGTCGCCTTGCTTATTTCATTTCTGCATTTTTAGACGAACGTCGGTTTAGAGTCAGGGTGGGAGATACTTTTTCAGATCCCCATGAACAAGAAATGGGAGTTCCCCAGGGAAGTATTTTATCTGTGACATTATTTAGTGTCAAAATTAATAACATTGTAAAAACTGTTTTTCCTGGCGTGGAATGTTTTCTTTACGTTGATGACTTTTGTATCTGTTACAGATCAAAACATATGAATACAATTGAAAGGCAGTTGCAGCAAGTCTTGAACAACCTTACCAAATGGTCAAACGAAAACGGCTTTAAGTTTTCCAAGACTAAAACCAAATGTATGCACTTTTGTCAGTCAAGAAAACTGCACCCTGATCCCGAACTTAAACTTGACGGAGTACCCATTGAAGTCGTTCCAGAGTTCAAATTTTTAGGGCTTCTCTTTGACTCTAAACTCTCGTTTCGTCCTCATATTAATTATTTGAGCAATAAATGCCAAAAAGCTCTAAATCTTTTACGTGTTGTGTCCCATATGGACTGGGGAGCCGATAAAAAAGTTCTATTGCGACTTTACAGGTCACTTGTCAGATCTAAGTTAGATTATGGCTGTGCTGTTTACGGCTCAGCGCGCCCTTCATACCTTCGCAAACTTGATTCTATTCATAATCAAGGCTTGCGCTTAGCGTTAGGCGCTTATAGAACATCACCAGTAATTAGTCTGTACACTGAAGCCAATGAACCATCTTTAAACTTACGTCGAAAGAAACTCTCCATGCAATATTATCTTAAGTTAAAGTCTAATCCTGACAACCCCACGTACAAAGTTGTATTTGAACCTAAGTACAGGGAGGAATTTGGAAAAAAAGCAAAAGCTATACCATCTTTTAGTTTCCGTTGCGAAACAGATATAAATTCTCTAGATTTCGACCTAGAAGATGTTGCCGAATATACAGTTTCCGATGTTCCTTTATGGACATGCAAAAGTCCCACTTATCTTTATGATCTTGCTTCCAGCAAAAAGGGTACTACAGACCCTGTTGTCTTTAAAACAAAGTTCTTAGAGATAAAAGAAAGATACATATTGCATGAGGAGATTTATACAGATGGTTCGAAGGATGGAGAAAAAGTTGCTTCAGCCAATATTCTAGATGGCGAAAAATATCAATTTCGTCTACCAAACAACTCCTCCGTATTTTCAGCAGAACTTAAGGCGATTGATCTTGCGCTCGATCACATGATCGAAGATGGTTATTGGCGATATATCGTTTTCACTGATTCAATGTCAAGTATGCAAGCGCTTGAACACGAGAAAACAGACAACCCTCTTATAATCAAATTACTAAATAAGATTTCAAATCTTGATAGTGATGTTGACCTTGTTTTCTGTTGGCTCCCTAGCCACATTGGTATTCGTGGTAATGAAGAGGCAGATAAAGCTGCCAAGGAGGCATTATCACTAGATATTTTACCCTTTGAAGTTCCTTTTAGTGATTTTAAACCGTTGATAAATAGTTTTATTCATAATGTATGGCAGAATTGTTGGGACGATCCTGCAAACCAAGATAACAAACTTTACACAATTAAACAGGATCTTGGTGAGTGGCTACCCGGCTACAGATCAAATCGCCGCGAAGAAATTATTTTGGCCCGTTTACGCATAGGCCATACGCATCTGACGCATTCATTTCTTCTAAAAGGAGACGAACCTCCAATGTGTATACCATGCGACGCTCCTCTTACTGTCAAACATATTTTTATAGATTGTAGTGATTTTTCTATGTACAGAGATCAATATTTCAAGGCTGACAGTATGAGGCAGCTATTTGAAAGCGTCAGAATCGAACTTATTTTTGATTTCCTGAAAGCCATCAATTTGTACAGTAAAATATAATTTTAGGTTCTTCTAAGCAATTTTAGACATGTTCATGATTTTCTAGATTTTTATTGTTCGTATAGATCGGTTTTAGTAATTGACTGTTAGTTTTAACTCTTATATTGTTATTTGATTCTACTTTTTACTATTTAAATCCACCTCCGTTTTTACTCAAAAGCGCCCTTGTATTTGCTTTTTGTGCGCCCAACATGACCTTAGTTGTCGACGGGCCATAAAACTCTATTCATTCATTGATTTCGGTATTCGAGGTCGCCTTGCTTATTTCATTTCTGCAACGTCTATTTAGAGTCAGAGTGGGAGATACCTTTTCAGATCCCCATGAACAAGAAATGGGAGTCCCCCAGAAAAGTATTTTATCTGTGACATTATTCAGTGTCAAAATCAATAACATTGTCAAAACTGTTTTTCCTGGCGTAGAATGTTTTCTTTACGTTGATGACTTTTGTATCTGTTACAGATCAAAACATATGTATACAATTGAAAGGCAGTTGCAGCAAGTCTTGAACAACCTTACCAAATGGTCAAACGAAAACGGCTTTAATTTTTCCAAGACTAAAACCAAATGTATGCACTTTTGTCAGTCAAGAAAACTGCACCCTGATCCCGAACTTAAACTTGACGGAGCGCCCATTGAAGTTGTTCCAGAGTTCAAATTTTTAGGGCTTCTCTTTGACTCTAAACTCTCGTTTCGTCCGCATATTGATTATTTGAGCAATAAGTGCCAAAAAGCTCTAAATCTTTTACGTGTTGTGTCCCATATGGACTGGGGAGCCGATAAAAAAGTTCTATTGCGACTTTACAGGTCGCTTGTCAGATCTAAGTTAGATTATGGCTGTACTGTTTACGGCTCAGCGCGCCCTTCATACCTTCGCAAACTTGATTCTATTCATAATCAAGGCTTGCGCTTAGCGTTAGGCGCTTTTAGAACATCACCAGTAAATAGTCTGTACACTGAAGCCAATGAGCCATCTTTAAATTTACTTCGAAAGAAACTCTCCATGCAATATTATCTTAAGTTAAAGTCTAATCCTGACAACCCCACGTACAAAGTTGTATTTGAACCTAAATACAGGGTGGAATTTGAAAAGAAGGCAAGGGCTATACCACCTTTTAGTTTACGTTGCGAAACAGATATAAATTCTCTAGATTTCTCTAGATTTCGATCTAGAGGATGTTGCCGAATATACAGTTTCCGATGTTCCTCTATGGACGTGCAAAAGTCCCACTTATCTTTATGACCTGGCTTCAAGCAAAAAGGGTACTACAGACCCTGTTGTCTTTAAAACAAAATTTTTAGAGATTAAAGAAAGGTACATATTGCATGAAGAGATTTATACAGATGGTTCATAGGACGGAGAGAAAGTGGCTTCAGCCACTGTTCTTGATGGCGAAAAATATCAGTTTCATCTAGCAAACAACTCCTCCGTATTTTCAGCAGAACTTAAGGCGATTGATCTTGCGCTCGATCACATGATCGAAGATGGTTATTAGCGCTATATTGTTTTCACTGATTCCATGTCGAGTATGCAAGCGCTTGAACACGAGAAAACAGACAATCCTCTTATAGTTAATTTACTAAATAAGATTGCAAATCTTGATAGTGATGTTGATCTTGTTTTCTGTTGGCTCCACATTGGTATTCGTGGTAATGAGGATGCAGATAAGGCTGCCAAGGAGGCATTATCACTAGATGTTTTACCCTTCAATGTTCCTTTTAGTGATTTTAAACCTTTGATACATCATTTTATTCAGGATGTCTGGCAGAATTGTTGGGACGATCCTGCAAACCAAGATAATAAACTTTATTCTATTAAACGAGATCTTGGTGATTGGCTACCCAGTTATAGATCAAATCGCCGTGAAGAAATAATTTTGGCCCGCTTACGAATTGGTCACACTTACTTGACGCATTCATTTCTTCTTAAAGGAGAAGAGGCTCCAATGTGTATTCCATGTGACACTCCTCTTACTGTCAAACATATTTGTATTGACTGCATTGATTTTTTCGATGTCAGGGAAAGATATTTCAAGGCTGACAGTATTAGGCAGCTATTTGAAAGCGTCAGAATCGAACTTATTTTTGATTTTCTGAAAGCCATCAATTTGTATAGAAAAATATGATTTTAAGTTTTTGTAAGCAATTTATATACCTTTTTATGATTGTCTAGGTTTTTACTGTTTGTATCGATCGGTTTTAGTAATTCATTGTTAGTTATAATTCTACTACTGTTATTTGATTCTACATTTTACTATTAAGTCCATCTCCGTTTTTATTCAAAGGCACCTTTTCATTTGCTTGTAATGCGCCCAACATGACCTTAGTTGTCGACGGGCCATAAAACTCCATTCATTCATTCACTTTCGCCTTTTGTTATCGATAAAGTGCTTACGTCTTGCGCTGGCAAAATGAAATCGGTGAAAAAGCTCCGCTCTGGTGGTCTGCTTGTTGAGGTTGAAAGACCACAGCAAGCAGAAAATCTGCAGAAAATGGAAAGGTTCTTTGACAGATGGGTAGATTGCACCCCTCACGAGACATTAAACAGAACTAAAGGTTTGATAAGGTGCCCCGATTTACAGGGAGTCTCCGAGGAGGAAATAGTGAGTGAACTGTCAGATCAAAATGTAATATTGGCTAAACGTATGACAGTTTTTCGGGATGGTCAAAAAAGAACCACTAACACCATAGTTTTAACGTTTGAAACAGCTATTTTGCCGAAGTCTGTTCGTGTTGGATACCTAAACGTAAGGGTGGACTTATATATTCCAAACCCACTACAGTGTTACAGGTGCTTTAAATTCGATCACCATGAAAAGAGATGCATTAAAACGCTTCTCTGTAGACGTTGTGGTGTACCAGAGAAGGATCATGACGAAGATCCAGATCACTGTACCGGTACTATTAAATGCATTAACTGTGGAGGCAATCATTTGTCCACGTCTAGGTCTTGTCATGTGTGGAAAAAAGAAAAGGAAATTGTGACCATAAAATTTAAGGAAAGTTTGTCATTTGCTGAAGCTCGTGGAATTGTTGAAAACCGAATTAATCTTTCCATTTCTTACGCAAATGCTGTTAGACCAGTTAAATCAGGCGAAAGTGAATGTCAAAATTGTAAGGATATGTTTGGCAAACTCTGTGTCATATTTCCGGAAAAGAAAGATGAAATTTTGAAGCTTTTTCCAAAATTGAAAGAAACTAAATCACCCACCCCTATTAACAAGGAAACATCAAGTAACAAAGAGCCTAAATCAAGCCCCTCCTCTACCTCAGAAAAGAACCCTGTTAGTTCACCAACTACACCTAGACCAAATGCCTCAACAGTTTCAGCACCTGTACCTACTACCACAGATATCGTAACACCAAAACCTTCCAATGTCCAATCCAAACCTGTCACCAAAGAAAATTCAAACAATTTAGTTGTGCCTAAAAGGAGGAGGAATAGTTCTCCTCGAAATAGAAATTCGGAACGTCTACCGAAAGGATCTGAAGATCCAATCCAACAGTTCAACCGTTATCAGAGTCTTGATGAAGACATGATTACGGATGAACAAGCTGATGTAGATTCCAAAGAGAATAAGCAAGGCAAAAACATCCTTAATCTTTCACACTTAAAGAAATAAATTTCATACTTCCATTAGTCTGTGGTATATTTCTCCCCTTATTTTTCAATATGGCGAACTTCGAAGAATTGAATCTATTAGTTTCTAATGGAAAGCCAGTGGCAATTTGTTTACAAGAAACATTCCTGAAAGATACTGACAAATTCTCTTTCAAGTATCACTCTTGCTACCTTAAAAATTTTGAAGGGAATGGAAAAGCCTCCGGCGGTGTGGGAATAATTGTTAACAATAATGTTCCTCATCGTCCAATTCCTCTTGATATTACTCTACAAGCTGTAGCCGTTAGTGTATCTCTCAATAAAACAATTACTCTTTGTTCTCTTTATCTTCCTCCTAGTTCTCCTATAAATGTTAGGAAACTAGACGAACTTGTCCAACAGTTACCAAAGCCATTTATATTAATGGGAGACTTTAATTCTCACAACAAGCTTTGGGGCTGCACTAATACAGATGACAAAGGCCGTATTATTGAAGACTTTGTAACAGAGCATGATCTTGTTCTACTGAATGATAAATCCTCCACCTATCACCATCCTGCTACTGGTTCTTATTCTTCACTGGATTTAACTATTTGCACACCAGATATCTTCCCAGATTTCAACTGGAAAAGTGACTGTGATCTCCATTGTAGTGACCATTTTCCTATTCATATCTCTGAATTAGGTCCATCGGTTCAAGAACGCCCAAGGCGATGGAAACTCCGTAAGGCTAATTGGGAACTGTTCAAAACTACCTGCGAACAATCAATAAATCCAGAAGCTTTTGTTGATTGTGAAAACTCCGCAGAGCTTTTCACATCTTTACTTTATTCGGCTGCTGAGGGATCGATCCCACAAACTTCGCCTGACCCGAAATTTCCAAACAAGCCATGGTTTAACGAAGATTGCAAAAAGGCTATAGGTGAGCGAAAATCTGCCCTAAGGTCATTTGATCTAAGACCTACAAAGGAAAATTTATACAAGTTTAAAATTACACGTGCGAAAGCTCGTCGAACGATTAAACAGAGCAAACGTTCGTCTTGGAGACAGTATGTTTCTGGATTGAATTCCAGATCATCTGTCAAAAAGACGTGGGATATGGTGAGAAAAATCAGTGGGAAGAACACGTCACTTGGTATTGGTCATTTAAAACCTGATAAGAATACCTCTGTTACTTCCAAACATGACATTGCTAATGTCTTGGCAGATACTTTTGCCAAGAAATCCTCTTCTTCAAATTACTCCTCCACATTTCAAAATTTTCAAGCTGAAAAGGAAAAGTCTAATCTTAATTTCAGTTCAAAGAACTTAGAACACTATAATAGAGACTTTTCAGTTAAGGAGTTGAAAAAGGCTTTAAAAAAGTGTCATGATACTGCGGTAGGATCTGATAATGTGCATTAACCGATTCCTTAAACACTTGCCATCCATTTCGCTCAACTGTTTACTTCAAACCTTTAATCAGGTCTGGCAAACGGGAATCATTCCAGCATCTTGGCGGGAAGCCGTTGTCATTCCAATACCTAAACCAGGTAAAGATTCTACAAATCCTTCAAATTATCGCCCTATAGCCTTAACTAGTTGTATTTGTAAAACCATGGAAAGAATGGTTAACGACCGTCTTGTTTGGTTTCTTGAAAAGAACAACCTTATCACGTCAGTCCAGAGTGGCTTTCGTAAACAGAGAAGCACTCTTGATCATCTTGTCCGCTTCGAAACTTTTATTCGAGAAGCTTTTATAAAGAAAGAACATGCTGTTTCTGTTTTTTTCGATCTTGAAAGTGCTTATGATACCACTTGGAAGTATGGAATTATGAATGACCTCTTTGATTTCGGTATTCGAGGTCGCCTTGCTTATTTCATTTCTGCATTTTTAGAGGAACGTCAGTTTAGAGTCAGGGTTGGAGATACCTTTTCAGATCCACACGAACAAGAAATGGGTGTCCCACAGGGAAGTATTTTGTCCGTGACATTATTTAGTGTCAAAATTAATAACATTGTCAAAACTGTTTGTCCTGGCGTTGAATGTTTTCTTTACGTTGATGACTTCTATATCTGTTACAGATCAAAACATATGTATACAATTGAAAGGCAGTTGCAGCAAGTCTTGAACAACCTTACCAAATGGTCAAACGAAAACGGCTTTAAGTTTTCCAAGACTAAAACCAAATGTATGCACTTTTGTCAGTCAAGAAAACTGCACCCTGAACCCGAACTTAAACTTGACGGAGTGCCCATTGAAGTTGTTCCAGAGTTCAAATTTTTAGGGCTTCTCTTTGACTCTAAACTCTCGTTTCGTCCACATATTGATTATTTGAGCAATAAGTGCCAAAAAGCTCTAAATCTTTTACGTGTTGTGTCCCATATGGACTGGGGTGCCGATAAAAAAGTTTTATTGAGACTTTACAGGTCTCTTGTCAGATCTAAGTTAGATTATGGCTGTGCTGTTTACGGCTCAGCGCGCCCTTCATACCTTCGCAAGCTTGATTCTATCCATAATCAAGGCTTGCGCTTAGCGTTAGGCGCTTTTAGAACATCACCAGTAAATAGTCTGTACACTGAAGCCAATGAACCATCTTTAAATTTACGTCGTAAAAAACTCTCCATGCAATATTATCTTAAGTTAAAGTCAAATCCTAACAACCCCACTTACAAAGTTGTATTTCAACCTAAGTACAGGGAGGAATTTGAAAAGAGAGCAAAAGCTATACTTCCTTTTAGTTTGCGTTGCGAGACAGATATAATTTCTCTGGATTTCGATCTAGAAGATGTTGCCGAATATACAGTTTCCGATGTTCCTTAATGGACATGCAAAAGTCCCACTTATCTTTATGACCTAGCTTCAAGCAAAAAGGGTACTACAGACCCTGTTGTCTTTAAAACAAAATTTTTAGAGATTAAAGAAAGGTACATATTGCATGAAGAGATTTATACAGATGGTTCGAAGGACGGAGAGAAAGTTGCTTCAGCCACTGTTCTAGATGGCGAAAAATACCAGTTTCGTCTAGCAAACAACTCCTCCGTATTTTCAGCAGAACTTAAGGCGATTGATCTTGCGCTCGATCACATGATCGAAGATGGTTATTGGCGCTATATTGTTTTCACTGATTCAATGTCTAGTATGCAAGCGCTCGAACACGAGAAAACAGACAATCCTCTTATAGTTAAATTACTGAATAAGATTTAAAATCTTGATAGTGATGTTGATCTTGTTTTCTGTTGGCTCCCCAGCCACATTGGTATTCGTGGTAATGAGGAGGCTGATAAGGCTGCCAAGGAGGCATTATCACTAGACATTTTACCCTTCGATGTTCCTTTTTGCCCCCAGCCGGCGGGGGGATAGAAATCGCTGGCTACCGTCCTGTAGAGTGGTAAGACCCCACCGAATGGTCCCGCCTGTTTGCCGTGGGTGGTTGCTCGTGTCGTTTGATGAAGGGATCCTGGTGGTTGAGTAGTTTCGGGGTCGGGCTTGGAGTACCTCGTCTCTGCAACACACCACTTTGGCCTGGAATTGAACTAGACGAGCGGTCAGATAGGCCCTGTCTGATCAATCGGCTAGTCATGCCAAGCACTGGAAGAGAACATATAGTTTCAGATATTTGCATTCTTGCATCGTTTTCAATATGGCTTTTGCAAACATTTTTGTTATGTTCCAGACAGCGGTGGCTTAAGGGTCAATCGGGTAAGTGAGGTGTTTGATTAACGATTTTACTGCTGATGTTTATTTCAAGCTTGGTAGACATATTCATTGGTGGTATTATTTGCTTGATCTAGCCCATTTGCACTGAGTATACCGATGATGCATCTCTGGTACCTCTCCCGAGATGGATGTTCCCCGGTGACGTACCCCCTTGTAGGACTCCAGGGTGGGTGGAGAGCATTGTCGATGAATAATTTAATATCAACATGGCCACTTCCAAAAAAGCCAAGCGTGCCTGGTCAGATTCAGAGGAGGAATCCAAAATTTCACAGTCATTTTCAAAGTTCATCGTTGTCGAAAGTACAGACCCAGAAAATCCTATATCAGAACTATCTCCCTTTGTGATTGAAAAACAGATAAATGCAATTCTTGGAACCCCTAAATCAGTGAAAACGCTGAAAAATGAAACATTGTTAATCGAAGTAACAAGGAAACAGCAAGCTGATAATTTGCTTAAGATTACAAAATTTTTCAATCAGAAGGTCAAAGTGTATGCTCACGAGAGGCTAAATCAATCTAAAGGTGTTATCCGATGCAAGGATTTGTCCAGATGTTCAATAAATGAAATCAAAGATAATCTAATATCCCAAGGAGTTACTGAAGTAAGGCGCATTGAATTTAACAAAGATGACAAAACAATAAGAACAAATACCTACATCCTGACCTTTAACGATTCGATTCTACCAAAAGAAATTAAAGTTGGATATCAAATTGTAAAGGTCGATGTTTTCATCCCCAACCCACTTCGATGTTTTAAATGCCAGAAATACGGACATCATGAAAATAATTGCAAGAATATGAAAGTCTGTAGAAAATGTGCTTATTCCGGACCTGAAGATGAGCACTGTGAGGGTGATTGTGAAAATGACCTTAAATGCGCTAACTGTGGTCAAGGACATGCAGCAAGCTCGAGGCAATGCCCGAAATTTATCTTGCAAAAAGAAATTTTAAATATTAAATTTAGACAGTCTGTTTCTTTCTTCGAGGCAAAAAAGATAGTAGAGTCGAGGCAAGACTCATTGCATCTGAATGGGACTGAAGATAGTTACGCAAGAAAAATTAAGTCTGTTGAAAAAACAAAACCAGGTCAATGTAGCAGTTGTGAGCGCCTTTTGAAGATAATCTCAGACTTGTTTCCTCAGGCGAAAGATAAGATTACACAAGCATTGCATGGAGAAACACCTACGGTCGAAAGTAATGAAAACAGAGCTCCCTCTTCTGAAAGAACTTCGCCTGCTGCTAAATCGCAGAATGTTAATAGTGTTAAAAATGCTAATCAATTTTCTCAAAAAAATAATAATGTGGTTAAACCCGAATCTGCCAGCCAAAGGCGGATTCGAATTCAGTTAGAGAAAGTAAACCCTCTCCCAGTGGAAACATCCAATCGCTTTGGCGAGTTGGATGACGGAGACGAGGAGGTTATGGAGGACGAACCTGAAGATCAGACTCCTAAGCCTGCAAGTCTTCATCATTCTAATTATGCACATCAAAATCCCATTAGGCAAGGTGCAAATAAAATTAACTTAACAGGAGTAAAATGATTAATTTCATGCTTCCATATATCAGTGGTTTAATACTCACACTTTTTTTCATAATGGCAAATAACATAATACAATGGAATTGTCGCAGTATCAAAGCCAATTTGGAGGAACTTAACCTGTTAGTATCGAAAGAAAATCCAGTGGCAGTATGTTTACAAGAAACGTTTCTTAAAGATTCTGATTCTTTTTCATTTAAATATCACTCCTGCTATTTAAAAAACTTCGAAGCAAATGATAAGGCTTCAGGTGGAGTTGGTATTGTAGTGAAGAATACTATTCCACATCGACATGTTCATTTAAACACTACCTTACAAGCAGTTGCTGTGAGTATCTCTCTGAATAGGAATATTACATTATGTACTCTTTATCTTCCACCCAGTCTTCCGATAGACGGCAGAGAAATGGACAATCTTGTCCACCAATTACCAAAACCATTTATATTACTTGGAGATTTTAATTCTCATCACACGCTATGGGGATGTTCTAAAACAGATAACAAGGGTCGTACTGTTGAAGATTTTATCATCAAATATGATCTTGTTTTATTGAATAACAAGTCTTCTACCTATCTTCATCCTGCCACTGGAAATTATTCTTCACTGGATTTGACTATTTGCAGCCCTGATATTTTTCCACATTTTACATGGAAAGTTGATTCTGATCTTCATGGGAGTGACCATTTTCCGATACATGTTTCTGAATCGGGACCATCAGTCCAGGAACTACCTAGACGATGGAAACTCCATAAAGCTAATTGGGATCTTTTTAAAACTACCTGCGAGCAGACAATTATTCCTGAAGCCTTTAATGACTGCGAAAACAGTGCAGATCACTTTACATCTTTACTTTATTCGGCTGCAGAAAAAGCAATTCCTCGAACATCGCCTAATTCTAAAAATCCAAACAAGCCATGGTTTAATGAAGACTGTAAAAAGGCTATAGCTGAGAGAAAATCTGCTCTCAGAGCATTCGGCCGTAGGCCTACGAAGGAAAATCTGTACAAGTTTAAAATTGCACGGGCACAAGCCCGTAGAATTATCAAACAATGTAAACGTTCGTCTTGGAGGCAGTATGTTTCAAGATTAAATTCAAGATCATCTGTCAAAAAGACTTGGGACATGATACGTAAAATCAGTGGGAAGAACACGTCCCTTAGTGTTGGTCATCTTAAAACAGATGATGAAAGTACAGTGTCTTCCAAACATGACATTGCCAATGTATTGGCAGATACATTTGCCAAGAAGTCTTCTTCTTCCAATTATTCGCAAACCTTCCAAAAATTTCAAGGTGAAAAAGAAAAGTCCAAGCTTAATTTTAGTTCCAGGAACCTTGAACACTACAATAGAGACTTTTCTGTGAAAGAGTTGAAGAAAGCGTTAAAGAAGTGTCATGACACTGCTGTCGGATCTGATAATATTCATTATCAGTTCCTCAAACGTTTACCATCTCGCTCCCTTCATTGTTTACTTGAAATTTATAATCAGGTTTGGAAAACTGGAAGCATTCCAGCATCTTGGCGGGAAGCTATCGTTATTCCAATACCTAAACCAGGTAAAGATTCTACGAACCCTTCAAACTATCGCCCCATTGCTTTAACTAGTTGCATCTGCAAAACCATGGAAAGAATGGTTAATGATCGTCTTGTTTGGTTTTTAGAAAAAAATAAACTGATTACGTCAGTCCAAAGTGGCTTTCGTAAACAGAGAAGCACTCTTGATCATCTTGTCCGCTTCGAGACTTTTATTCGAGAAGCTTTTATAAAGAAAGAACATGTTGTTTCTGTCTTTTTCGATCTTGAAAGTGCATATGATACCACTTGGAAGTATGGGATAATGAATGACCTCTTTGATTTCGGTATACGAGGTCGCCTTGCTTATTTCATTTCTGCATTTTTAGATGAACGTGTGTTTAGAGTCAGGATGGGAGATACCTTTTCAGATCCCCATGAACAAGAAATGGGAGTCCCCCAGGGAAGTATTTTGTCCGTAACACTATTTAGTGTCAAAATAAACAATATTGTTAAAACTGTTTTTCCTGGCGTTGAATGTTTTCTTTATGTTGATGATTTCTGTATTTGTTACAGATCAAAACATATGAATACAATTGAAAGGCAGTTGCAGCAAGTCTTGAACAACCTTACCAAATGGTCAAACGAAAACGGCTTTAAGTTTTCCAAGACTAAAACCAAATGCATGCACTTTTGTCAGTCAAGAAAACTACACCCTGATCCCGAACTTAAACTTGACGGAGTGCCCATTGAAGTTGTTCCAGAGTTCAAATTTTTAGGGCTTCTCTTTGACTCTAAACTCTCGTTTCGTCCACATATTGATTATTTGAGCAATAAGTGCCAAAAAGCTCTAAATCTTTTACGTGTTG
This sequence comes from Fragum fragum, assembly GCA_946902895.1. Taxonomy (NCBI): domain Eukaryota; kingdom Metazoa; phylum Mollusca; class Bivalvia; order Cardiida; family Cardiidae; genus Fragum; species Fragum fragum. The sequence continues at coordinate 52,754,772 of OX336378.1, forward strand.
TGTCCCATATGGACTGGGGAGCCGATAAAAAAGTTCTATTGCGACTTTACAGGTCGCTTGTCAGATCTAAGTTAGATTATGGCTGTGCTGTTTACGGCTCAGCTCGCCCTTCATACCTTCGCAAACTTGATTCTATTCATAATCAAGGCTTGCGCTTAGCGTTAGGCGCTTTTAGAACATCACCAGTAAATAGTCTGTACACTGAAGCCAATGAACCATCTTTAAACTTACGGCGAAAGAAACTCTCCATGCAATATTATCTTAAGTTAAAGTCTAATCCTGACAACCCCACGTACAAAGTTGTATTTGAACCTAAGTACAGGGAGGAATTTGAAAAGAAAGCAAAAGCTATACCACCTTTTAGCTTACGCTGTGAAACAGATGTTAGCTCTCTAGATTTCGATCTAGAAGATGTTGCCGAATATGCAGTTTCCGATGTTCCTTTATGGACATTCAAAAGCCCTACGTTTCTTTATGATCTTGCTTCTAGCAAAAAGGGTACTACAGACCCTGTTGTCTTTAAAACAAAGTTCTTAGAGATAAAAGAAAGATACATATTGCATGAGGAGATTTATACAGATGGTTCGAAGGACGGAGAGAAAGTTGCTTCAGCCACTATTCTAGATGGCGAAAAATATCAGTTTCGTCTACCGAACAACTCCTCTGTATTTTCAGCAGAACTTAAGGCGATTGATCTTGCGCTCGATCACATGATCGAAGATGGTTATTGGCGATATATTATTTTCACTGATTCAATGTCAAGTATGCAAGCGCTTGAACACGAGAAAACAGACAATCCTCTTATAATCAAATTACTAAATAAGATTTCAAAGCTTGACGGTGATGTTGATCTTGTTTTCTGTTGGCTCCCTAGCCACATTGGTATTCGTGGTAATGAAGAGGCAGATAAAGCTGCCAAGGAGGCATTATCACTAGATATTTTACCCTTTGAGGTTCCTTATAGTGATTTCAAGCCTTTAATTCATAGTTTTATTCAGGATGTGTGGCAGAATTGCTGGGATGATCCCGCAAATCAAGATAACAAACTATATTCTATTAAACATCATCTTGGTGAATGGCAACCCGGTTATAGATCAAATCGCCGAGAAGAAATTATTTTGGCCCGTTTACGCATTGGTCACACTTACCTGACGCATTCATTTCTTCTCAAAGGTGACGAACCTCCAATGTGTATTCCATGCGACGCTCCTCTTACTGTCAAACATATTTTTATAAACTGTATTGATTTTTCTATGTACAGGGATCAATATTTCAAAGTTGATAGTATGAGAGAGCTGTTTGAAAGGGTTAAACTTAATCTAATTTTTGATTACCTGAAGGCCATTGGTTTATACAGCAAAATATAATTTTAAGCTTTTATGTGAGTACGTCTTTTAAAGTAACTGTTAAACGATTGTCTAGATTTTTACCGTTTACATATACCTGTTATTATAATTTTCTAGTATTGTTACCGATTGACTAAATTTTAACTGTTTGAATTCATAAATCCCTGTTATTGATTATAATAGTTTTAACTCGTTTTCGGTGTATAGTTAAGCGCCCAACATGACCTTAGATGTCGACGGGCCATAAAACATCATTCATTAAATTCATCTCCGTTTTTACTCAAAGGCACCTTTTCATTTACTTGTAATGCGCCCAACATGACCTTAGTTGTCGACGGGCCATAAAACTCTATCATTCATTCATTCGACCCACTCCGTTCCTCAAAACATATGTTATCTTCGGCGTCAGTGAGTCCCACGTCCCCAAAAATTCGACGCAATATGTCATTTCGGTCAGCTTCTCCGATCGCATCGTCAGTCAGCTTTTGTCTTGTGTTTTGTTTTAAATGTCTTGTGCATAGTAGAAGGTTTCCCTCTCTTGAGTTTGTAACTCGTTCATATCCTTACTGTCTCGGGAGTATAATGGTAAGAACATTACTGCTTTATTCTATCCTTACATATTTTATTACATTCTTTTTATATATACAAAGTATAATATATAGACAAAGACATTATTAATTGACATTGTCGTACAACACAAATGATAGATACGTATACACGTAAAAGTTATAAAATGGTGAAGATGTTTTATGGAAGAAAGTATACACATAATGAAAAAAAATTACTGTTGTTTCAAAACGATGTCTTAATGACGATTGTAAAAAGGCTATAAGTGAGAGAAAATCTGCTCTCAGAGCATTTGGCCTTAGGCCCACGAAGGAAAATCTTTACAAGTTTAAAATTTCACGTGCGAAAGCTCGTAGAACTATCAAACAAAGTAAACGTTCGTCTTGGAGGCAGTATGTTTCAAGATTGAATTCAAGATCATCTGTCAAAAAGACTTGGGACATGATACGTAAAATCAGTGGGAAGAACACGTCCCTTAGTGTTGGTCATCTTAAAACAGATGATGATAATACAGTTTCTTCCAAACATGACATTGCCGATGTATTGGCAGATACTTTTGCCAAGAAGTCCTCCTCTTCTAATTATTCACACACCTTTCAAAAATTTCAAGGTGAAAAAGAAAAGTCCAAGCTCAATTTTAGTTCCAGGAACCTGGAACACTACAATAGAGACTTTTCCATTAAAGAGTTGAAGAAAGCTTTTAAAAAGTGTCATGATACTGCTGTTGGTTCTGATAATGTTCATTATCAGTTCCTCAAACGTTTACCATCTCGCTCCCTTCACTGTTTACTTGAAATTTATAATCAGGTTTGGAAAACTGGAATAATTCCAGCCTCTTGGCGGGAAGCTATTGTGATTCCTATACCTAAACCAGGTAAAGATTCTACAAACCCTTCAAACTATCGTCCTATAGCCTTAACAAGTTGTATTTGCAAAACCATGGAAAGAATGGTAAATGATCGTCTTGTTTGGTTTTTAGAAAAAAATAAACTGATAACGTCAGTCCAAAGTGGCTTTCGTAAACAGAGAAGCACTCTTGATCATCTTGTCCGCTTCGAGACTTTTATTCGAGAAGCTTTCATAAAGAAAGAACATGTTGTTTCTGTCTTTTTCGATCTTGAAAGTGCTTATGATACCACTTGGAAGTATGGAATCATGAATGACCTCTTTGATTTCGGTATTCGAGGTCGCCTTGCTTATTTCATTTCTGCTTTTTTAGACGAACGTCAGTTTAGAGTCAGGGTGGGAGATACGTTTTCAGATCCCCATGAACAAGAAATGGGAGTTCCCCAGGGAAGTATTTTGTCCGTGACATTATTTAGTGTCAAAATTAATAACATTGTCAAAACTGTTTGTCCTGGCGTGGAATGTTTTCTTTACGTTGATGACTTTTGTATATGTTACAGATCAAAACATATGTATACTATTGAAAGGCAGTTGCAGCAAGTCTTGAATAACCTTACAAAATGGTCAAACGAAAACGGCTTTAAGTTTTCCCAGACTAAAACCAAATGTATGCACTTTTGCCAGTCAAGAAAACTGCACCCTGATCCCGAACTTAAACTTGACGGAGTACCCATTGAAGTTGTTCCAGAGTTCAAATTTTTAGGTCTTCTCTTTGACTCTAAACTCTCGTTTCGTCCACATATTGATTATTTGAGCAATAAGTGCCAAAAAGCTCTAAATCTTTTACGTGTCGTATCCAGTATGGACTGGGGAGCCGATAAAAAAGTTCTATTGCGACTTTACAGGTCGCTTGTCAGATCTAAGTTAGATTATGGCAGTGCTATTTACGGCTCAGCTCGCCCTTCATACCTTCGCAAACTTGATTCTATTCATAATCAAGGCTTGCGCTTAGCGTTAGGCGCTTTTAGAACATCACCAGTAAATAGTCTGTACACTGAAGCCAATGAACCATCTTTAAATTTACGTCGAAAGAAACTCTCCATGCAATATTATCTTAAGTTAAAGTCTAACCCTGACAACCCCACTTACAAAGTTGTATTTGAACCTTACTACAGGGAGGAATTTGAAAAGAAAGCAAAAGCCATACCACCTTTTAGTTTACGTTGCGAAACAGATATAAATTCTTTAGATTTCGATCTAGAAGATGTTGCCGAATATACAGTTTCCGATGTTCCTTTATGGACATGCAAAAGTCCCACTTATCTTTATGACCTAGCTTCAAGCAAAAAGGGTACTACAGACCCTGTTGTCTTTAAAACAAAATTTTTAGAGATTAAAGAAAGGTACATATTGCATGAAGAGATTTATACAGATGGTTCGAAGGACGGAGAGAAAGTTGCTTCAGCCACTGTTCTAGATGGTGAAAAATATCAGTTTCGTCTAGCAAACAACTCCTCCGTATTTTCAGCAGAACTTAAGGCGATTGATCTTGCGCTCGATCACATGATCGAAGATGGTTATTGGCGCTATATTGTTTTCACTGATTCAATGTCTAGTATGCAAGCGCTCGAACACGAGAAAACAGACAATCCTCTTGTAGTTAAATTACTGAATAAGATTTCAAACCTTGATAGTGATGTTGATCTTGTTTTCTGTTGGCTCCCTAGCCACATTGGTATTCGTGGTAATGAGGAGGCAGATAAGGCTGCCAAGGAGGCATTATCACTAGACATTTTACCTTTCGATGTTCCTTTTACTGATTTTAAACCTTTAATACATCATTTTATTCAGGACGTCTGGCAGAATTGTTGGGACGATCCCGCAAACCAAGATAACAAACTTTATACTATTAAACAGAGTCTTGGTGAATGGCTACCTGGCTATAGATCAAATCGCCGAGAAGAAATCATTTTGGCCCGTTTACGCATTGGTCACACTTACTTGACGCATTCATTTCTTCTTAAAGGAGACGAACCTCCAATGTGTATTCCATGCGACGCTCCTCTTACTGTCAAACATATTTTTATAGATTGTATTGATTTTTCTATGTACAGAGATCAATATTTCAAGGCTGACAGTTTGAGGCAACTATTTGAAAGCGTCAGAATCGAACTTATTTTTGATTTCCTGAAAGCCATCAATTTGTACAACAAAATATGATTTTAGGTTCTTGTAATCAATTTATAGACCTGTTCATGATTGTCTAGATTTTTATTGTTCGTATAGACCGGTTTTAGTAATCCATTGTTAGTTATATCTACCATTGTTATTTAATTCTACTTTTTACTGTTTAAATCCATCTTCCGTTTTTACTCAAAGGCACCTTTTCATTTACTTGTTATGCGCCCAACATGACCTTAGTTGTCGACGGGCCATAAAACTCCATTCATTCATTCATTCATTCAAAACGATGTCATCATGAACAAAGGAAAGCAAGTCAGTTAACTAGTAAACGTTGCCCATCAAGAATTGATTATGTTATAGGAGTATTAACAAAAGAGAATATGTTTTGTAAGCTCCTCCTCTGTTGCAACATTGCTACATTTTTAATTCTGATGTTTACAATTTAATTGTAATTTTGATGATAAGTGATATGAAATGCAACTCATAATACAACACAAGATTAAATTAAATAATACACAACCAATAGGTCGCCTTGCTTATTTCGTTTCTGCTTTTTTAGACGAACGTCAGTTAGAGTCAGGGTGTGAGATACTTTTTCAGATCCCCACGAACAAGAAATGGGAGTTCCCCAGGGAAGTATTTTGTCCGTGACATTATTTAGTGTCAAAATTGATAACATTGTCAAAACTGTTTGTCCTGGCGTGGAATGTTTTCTTTGCGTTGATGACCTTTGTATCTATTACAGATCAAAACGTATGTATACAATTGAAAGGCAGTTGCAGCAAGTCTTGAACAACCTTACCAAATGTATGCACTTTTGTCGGTCAAGAAAAATGCACCCTGAACCCGAACTTAAACTTGACGGAGTGCCCATTGATTTTTATGGCTTCTCTTTGACTCTAAACTGGCCCCCAGCCGGCGGGGGGATAGAAATCGCAGGCTGCCGTCCTGTAGAGTGGTAAGACCCCACCGAATGGGCCCGCCTGTTTGCTGTGGGTGGAGACTCGTAAAGCCGGTAAAGAGGGTCCTGGTAGTTGAGAGAAGCCCAGGGATCTCCAGCTTCTCAACACGCTGCTTTGGCCTCGGCTTCGGTAAAACGGGAGCCTGGATGGGCCCGGTCTAGGCAATCGGCTGGTCGTTTTAGACTAGGGCATTGACTACTATTATAATATGATATATAGCTATCAATGTATTTATAGTTATTTGTGTGTTTTGACGCATCTATCTTTACTAAGTTATAGTATATCTGATAGTATTGAAAACGCTTTGTCATGCATTGTACCCTTCTTTAGTACAAGTATTTATTTGCCCATGTCATACCATTTTTCGTATTTTAATAGTATTTATACCCCCCACAACGAAGTTATGGGGGGGTATACTGGAATCAGGTTGTCCGTCCGTCCGTGGACATAATTTTTTATGTCCTCTTCTCCTCCCACATTTTTTGACCAATTTTTCTGAAATTTTATCAGGTTGTTTCCTATCATATGAAGTTGTGCACCTGCAATTTTCATCTTGATCCAGTCGTTAGTTTCAGAGTTATGCCATTTTGAACTTTTTAATGAGGGGGGGGGGAGTAGTCAAAATTTAAAATTGCAAATTCAGTAACCATAAGGGGAGTTACCAAATTTGGTAAGTAACATCATCTTGTTGACCTTTACAAAATATCAAACGGTTTATTTCCTGAGGTCAAATTTTAACATAGGCTCATATTGACTTTTCGCGGATATAATTTTGTGTCATCATCTCCTCACACAGTTTTCTTTAACATAGGCTCATATTGACCAACCTTTCCTAATCATTCAACTCTAGCAACAAACACAAAATCAGAAAGAGGTGGAGGGTTGGCAATGTTCATCCGCCATGACATGCATGTGATTAAACAGCTTCAAATTCCACTCCTTCATAGAAAAGCCTTTTTAGCGGTGTGGGGGGTATTCTCGTCAGCCCTTGAGGGCGACAGCTCTAGTTTATTTCTAGTCTATACAGGCTTATAGGCTAATTTGGTGGTTCGGGTTTTTTGGTCGGGTATTGGTTTGCATGGCGTGACTCTCATTTGGGGAAGTGTCCATGTTCTCCTTTATCTGGCCTTGGAACTTGGACTGCCCGAGTATATCATCTGGGTAGCCTTGGCTTAGGGAGCTGGATCGCCGTTCCTGTTTAGCCCCCTTGTAGGACTTCATGGAGGGTGGGCCCACAGATGACGAAAATTTAAAACTATAATATGGATCCCCTAATCTTCAATCATGGGTGTCATGGGTTCGATCCCCGGCGGCGGCAAATATTCTTTCCGACAATTGTCTCTCACCAATGGGTGGATAATCGTAAACCTAAGTGGGATAGCAGCTGGAGGCTAGGAAAGGATGTAGTGGTAGTACTGGTGTGAGAAATACCAGGAATCCACTGTTAGGTGCTCCAGCCGCCGCGATATGACTGAAATACTGTTAAAAGCGGCGTTAAACCCCATTCAATCAATCAATCAATCTAAACAAAAAACGAAAAGGCGATGCTCAAATGGACTCCGATATTGGCGAAGGATTTGTTAGCTCTTCTGGACATTTCAACAAATTTATGGTCATCAAGTCAAAAGAACTAAATTTTCCGATTTCAAAACTTTCTCCGTTTGTTATTGAAAAGCAATTAAAATCTATCCTAGGTACTCCGAAATCTGTAAAATCTTTAAAGATGGTAATTTATTGGTAGAAGTCAATCTAAATGCTCAGGCTGAAAATCTGTTAAAAACTGAATTATTTTTTGGACATGAAGTCAAGGTTTATGCTCATGAGACCCTGGATAAATCTATGGGAATCATCCGTTGTAGAGAGCTAGCTGGTTGCTCTGAAGCCGAGATTGTTGAGGGTCTAGAAAGTCAAGGAGTAACTGCAGTTAAACGTATCTCTGTTACTAGAAATGGAAAGAAAGTTATCACCAACACTTTTATTTTGACATTTGATGTTCCCATTTTGCCTCGACGAATAAAAGTCGGGTTTAATGTGGTAAACGTAGATGTTTATGTTCCAAATCCTCTGAGATTCTATTTTTGTCAGAGGTTTGGACATCATGAAGACAAATGCAATAATGATATGGTTTGTGTTAGATGTGGTTATGTAAACCCAAATCATTTCGATCATTCCTGTCGGAACGAAGTAAAATGTGCTAACTGTGGAAAAGGTCACCCAGCAAATTCAAAGGACAGTGAATTCTTGAAAAAGGAGAAAGAAATTCAAAGAATTAAATGCGTCGAAAATGTATCCTTTTTTGAAGCCCGTAAAATTTTTGAATTAAGAACAAAAGCCAATCTTCCCTCCAGTTACTCCAATATTACAAAGAGCAACATGGAATGTCAAAACTGTAAAACTTTACAAGAAAAACTCAGCATTCTTTTCCCTGATAAGAAGCATGAGATTGACAAATTATTCCCTAAATCCACAGTAGCCTTTACTTTTAGTACTTCAAATCAAATTAAGAAAACACAGTCTCTTTTCCTCCAAACAAATAAAAATCCTGAAGCTATATTGGAATCAAATACTGTTAATCTATCTTCCTCTTCTAAAAATGAAAGTTCGCCTTCAGTCTCGAAAGAGCCTTCTAGCAATAAAACTTAATCTGTATCTACCGCTTCAAAGTCTAGACCTCAAGACACAAAAACTACATCTCTTTCTGAAATGGATAGAATAGAACTCTTAGATAAAGTTGAGATGGTAAAACGTAAAAAGTCCCAAATGCAGCAAGAGAAATTAAATCGTCCAGCTAGTAAAGTATCCAAGGATAATGATACAAGCTCGTTTGTCAAACCCCCTAGGAGCAAAACTTCGTCTCCTAGGGTGATATCATCTAATCGCCAGCCAAAGGGATCTGAGGATCCTGTTAAAAAATACAACCGCTACCACTGTCTTGAAGAAGACATGGTAACGGAAGACACAGAGGATGCAGATTCTTCCAAAGAGAATGAGCGAGGCAATATATAATAGATCTTTCACACATAAACAAATAATTTTCATACTTCCAATACTAATTAGTATATTTCTCCCCCTTAATATAACTATGGCGAACAAAATCAATCAATGGAATTGTCGCAGCATCAAAGCGAATTTTGAAGAAATGAATCTATTAGGTTCTAATGGAAAGCCAGTTGCAATCTGTTTGCAAGAGACCTTTTTAAAAGATACTGACAAATTCTCTTTAACGTATCACTCTTGCTATTGTAAAAATTTTGAAGGTATTGAGAAAGCTTCGGGCGGTGTCGGAATCATTGTTAACAACTGTGTTCCTCACCGTACTATTCCTCTTAATACTACGCTACAAGCTGTTGCCATTAGCGTATCTGTTAATAAAACAGTAACACTGTGTTCAATCTATCTTTCACCTAGTTCTCCTATCAGTCGTAGGAAACTAGACGATCTTGTCGAACAATTACCCAAGCCTTATATATTAATGGGAGATTTCAATTCTCACCACACGCTTTGGGGATGTTCCCATACAGACAACAAAGGTCGTATTATTGAAGATTTCATATCAAATTATGATCTTGTTTTATTAAATGATAAATCCTCCACTTATCATCATCCAGCAACTGGTTCATATTCTTCACTGGATTTAATTATTTGCACTTCAGACATTTTTCCGACTTTTAGCTGGAAAGTTGACTCAGATCTTCATGGTAGTGACCATTTTCCTATTCATATTACTGAATTGGGACCATCTGTCCAGGAGCGCCCTAGGCGTTGGAAACTCCATAAAGCTAATTGGGAACTTTTTAAAATTACATGTGAGCAGTCAATAAATCCAGAAGCCTTTGATGAATGTGAAAACTCTGCAGAACTATTTACATCTTTACTTTATTCTGCTGCAGAAAAAGCAATTCCTCGAACATCGCCTAATCCTAAAAATCCAAACAAGCCATTGTTTAATGACGACTGTAAAAAGGCTATAAGTGAGAGAAAATCTGCTCTCAGAGCATTTGGCCTTAGGCCCACGAAGGAAAATCTTTACAAGTTTTAAATTTCACGTTCGAAAGCTCGTAGAACTATCAAACAAAGTAAACGTTCGTCTTGGAGGCAGTATGATTCAAGATTGAATTCAAGATCATCTGTCAAAAAGACTTGGGACATGATACGTAAAATCAGTGGGAAGGACACGTCCCTTAGTGTTGGTCGTCTTAAAACAGATGATGATAGTACAGTTTCTTCCAAACATGACATTGCCAATGTATTGGCAGATACTTTTGCCAAGAAATCCTCCTCTTCTAATTATTCACCCACCTTTCAAAAATTTCAAGGCGAAAAAGAAACATCCAAGCTTAATTTTAGTTCCAGGAACCTCGAACACTACAATAGAGACTTTTCTGTGAAACAGTTGAAGAGAGCTTTAAAGAAGTGTCATGACACTGCTGTCGGATCTGATAATATCCATTATCAGTTTTTTAAACGTTTACCATCTCGCTCCCTTCACTGTTTACTTGAAATTTATTATCAGGTTTGGAAAACGGGAATAATTCCAGCCTCTTGGCGGGAAGCTATTGTGATTCCTATACCTAAACCAGGTAAAGATTCTACAAACCCTTCAAACTATCGTCCTATAGCCTTAACAAGTTGTATTTGCAAAACCATGGAAAGAATGGTGAATGATCGTCTTGTTTGGTTTTTAGAAAAAAAATAAACTGATTACGTCAGTCCAAAGTGGCTTTCGTAAACAAAGAAGCACTCTTGATCATCTTGTCCGCTTCGAGACTTATTCGAGAAGCTTTTATAAAGAAAAAACATGTTGTTTCTGTTTTTTTCGATCTTGAAAGTGCTTTTGATACCACTTGGAAGTATGGAATTATAAATGACCTCTTTGATTTCGGTATTCGAGGTCGCCTTGCTTATTTCATTTCTGCTTTTTTAGACGAACGTCTGTTTAGAGTCAGGGTGGGAGATACTTTTTCAGATCCCCATGAACAAGAAATGGTAGTTTCCCAGGGAAGAATTTGTCCGTGACACTATTTAGTGTCAAAATAAACAACATTGATAAAACCGTTTGTCCTGGTGTGGAATGTTTTCTTTACGTTGATGACTTCTGTATCTGTTAAAGATCAAAACATATGTACACAATTGAAAGGCAGTTGCAGCAAGTCTTGAACAACCTTACCTAATGGTCAAACGAAAACGGCTTTAAGTTTTCCAAGACTAAACCCAAATGTATGCACTTTTGTCAGTCAAGAAAACTGCATCCTGATCCCGAACTTAAACATGTCGGAGTGCCAATAGAAATCGTTCCAGAGCTCAAATTTTTAGGGCTTCTCTTTGACTTTAAACTCTCGTTTCGTCCACATATTGATTATTTGAGCAATAAGTGCCAAAAAGCTCTAAATCTTTTACGTGTTGTGTCCCATATGGACTGGGGGGCCGATAAAAAAGTTCTATTGCGACTTTACAGGTAGCTTGTCAGATCTAAGTTAGATTATGGCTGTGCTGTTTACGGCTCAGCGCGCCCTTCATACCTTCGCAAACTTGATTCTATTCATAATCAAGGCTTGCGCTTAGCATTAGGCGCTTTTAGAACATCACCAGTAAATAGTCTGTACACTGAAGCCAATGAACCATCTTTAAACTTACGTTGAAAGAAACTCTCCATTCAATATTATCTTAAGTTAAAGTCTAATCCTGACAACCCCACCTACAAAGTTGTATTTGAACCTAAGTACAAGGAGGAATGTGAGAAGAAAGCAAAGGCTATACCACTTTTTAGTTTACGTTGCGAAACAGATATAAATTCTCTGGATTTCGATCTGGAGGATGTTGCCGAATACACTTTTTCCGATGTTCCTTTATGGACATGCAAACGTCCCACTTCTCTTTATGACCTGGCTTCAAGCAAAAAGGGTACTACAGACCCTGTTGTCCTAAAACAATTTTTTTACAGATAAAAGAAAGATACATATTGCATGAAGAGATTTTATACAGATGGTTCGAAGGACGGAGAGAAAGTTGCTTCAGCCACTGTTCTAGATGGCGCAAAATATCAGTTTCGTCTAGCAAACAACCCCTCCGTATTTTCAGCAGAACTAAAAGCGATTGATCTTGCGCTCGATCACATGATCGAAGATGGTTATTGGCGCTATATTGTTTTCACTGATTCAATGTCTAGTATGCAAGCGCTCGAACACGAGAAAACAGACAATCCTCTTATAGTTAAATTACTGAATAAGATTTCAAATCTTGAAAGTTATGTTGATCTTGTTTTCTGTTGGCTCCCTAGCCTCATTGGTATTCGTGGTAATGAGGAGGCAGATAAGGCTGCCAAGGAGGCATTATCACTAGACATTTTACCCTTCGATATATCTTTAAGTGATTTTAAGCCTTTAATACATCATTTTATTCAGGATGTCTGGCAGAATTGTTGGGACGATCCCGCAAACCAAGATAACAAAGTTTATGCTATTAAACAGAGTCTTGGTGAATGGCTACCTGGCTATAGATCAAATCGCCGAGAAGAAATCATTTTGGCCCGTTTACGCATTGGTCGCACTTATCTGACGCATTCATTCTTTCTTAAAGAAGACGAACCTCTAATGTGTATTCCATGCGACGCTCCTCTTACTGTCAAACATATTTTTATAGATTGTATTGATTTTTCTATGTACAGAGATCAATATTTTAAGGCTGACAGTATGAGGCAGCTATTTGAAAGCGCCAGAATCGAAATTATTTTTTATTTCCTGAAGGCCATCAATTTGTACAGCAAAATATGATTTAAGGTTCTTGTAAGCAATTTTTAGACCTGTTCATGATTGTCTAGATTTTTATTGTTCGTATAGATCGGTTTTAGTAATTGTTTGTTAGTTATATCTACCATTGTTATTTGATTCTACATTTTACTGTTTAAATCCATCTCCGTTTTTACTCAAAGGCACATTTTCACGTACTTGTTATGCGCCCAACATGACCTTAGTTGTCGTCGGGCAATAAAACTCTATTCATTCATTCATTGACTCTAAACTCTCGTTTCGTCCACATATTGATTATTTGAGCAATAAGTGCCAAAAAGCTCTAAATATTTTACGTGTTGTGTCCCATATGGACTGGGGAGCCGATAAAAAAGTTCTATTGCGACTTTACAGGTCACTTGTCAGATCTAAGTTAGATTATGGCTGTGCTGTTTACGGCTCAGCGCGCCATTCTATTCATAATCAAGGCTTGCGCTTAGCATTAGGCGCTTTTAGAACATCACCAGTAAATAGTCTGAACACTGAGGCCAAAGAGCCATCTTTAAACTTACGTCGAAAGAAACTCTCCATGCAATATATCTTAAGTAAAGGTCTAATCCTAACAACCCTACTAACAAAGTTGTATTTGAACCTAAGCACAGGGAGGAATTTGAAAAGAAATCAAAAGCTATACCATCTCTTAGTTTACGTTGCGAAACAGATATAAATTCTCTAGATTTCGATTTAGAAGATGTTTCCGAATATACAGTTTCCGATGTTACTTTATGGACATGCAAAGTCCCACTTATCTTTATGACCTAGCTTTAAGCAAAAAGGGTACTACAGACCCTGTTGTCTTTAAAACAAAATATTTAGAGATTAAGAAAGGTACATATTGCATGAAGAGATTTATACAGATGGTTCGAAGGACGGAGAGAAAGTCGCTTCAGCCACTGTTCTAGATGGCGAAAAATATCAGTTTCGTCTAGCAAACAACTCCTCCGTATTTTCAGCAGAACTTAAGGCGGTTGATCTTGCGCTCGATCACATGATCGAAGATGGTTATTGACGCTATATTGTTTTCACTGATTCCATGTCGAGTATGCAAGCGCTTGAACACGAGAAAACAGACAATCCTCTTATAGTTAAATTACTAAATAAGATTTCAAATCTTGATAGTGATGTTGATCTTGTTTTCTGTTGGCTCCCTAGCCACATTGGTATTCGTGGTAATGAGGAGGCAGATAAAGCTGTCAAGGAGGCATTATCACTAGACATTTTACCCTTCGATGCTCCTTTTAGTGGTTTTAAACCTTTGATACATCATTTTATTCAGGATGTCTGGCAGAATTGTTGGGACGATCCTGCAAACCAAGATAATAAACTTTATTCGGTTAAACGAGATCTTGGTGATTGGCTACCCGGTTATAGATCAAATCGCCGTGAAGAAATTATTTTGGCCCGCTTACGCATTGGCCACACTTACTTGACGCATTCATTTCTTCTTAAAGGAGAAGAGGCTCCAATGTGCATTCCATGTGACACTCCTCTTACTGTCAAACATATTTGTATTGACTGCATTGATTTTTTCGATGTCAGGGAAAGATATTTCAAGGCTGACAGTATGAGGCAGCTATTTGAAAGCGTCAGAATCGAACTTATTTTTGATTTTCTTAGAGCCATCAATTTGTATAGCAAAATATGATTTTAAGTTTTTGTAAGCAATTTATATACCTTTTCATGATTGTCTAGATTTATACTGTTCGTATAGATCGGTTTTAGTAATTCATTTTTAGTTATAATTCTACTATTGTTATTTGATTCGACATTTTACTATTTAAATCCATCTCCGTTTTTATTCAAAGGCACCTTTTCATTTACTTGTAATGCGCCCAACATGACCTTAGTTGTCGACGGGCCATAAAACTCTATTCATTCCAATTGTTTTGATATGTTCAATACCCAAGTTTGAAAATGGTTCACTTAGTTGAACTAGACAGGTGCATGAAGAGCAATTATTGATTCATATTTCTTTGTAAATAAAGTGTTTTTGGGACATCTGGCACACATTGACCAAGACATTCTCTTAACCCATTACCAGACAGCAAAATTTTAGACTAGCCCAAATTGCAGACGACAATTTAAAGTTTATGAAATTTTGGATTTTTCATATTTCTGGGCAGGAAACATTGTGAAAAATGAAGAAATTGCTTGTGACAAGCAATTTTTTGCATTTTTCACAGTGTTTTCCAAAGCTTTTGTCCCTAGGGGTGTTTAAAGGTGTCACTGAGTGGGAATGGGTTAAATAATCCCGATTGTTATATATTTTCATATTCTGCTTTTTTATGACCTAAAAAATGCTGCAAAAGAAGAAATTGCATGAATCAATAAATTCATTGACTTTCCGTATTGTTTCATAATTGGCCCCCAGCCGGCGGGGGGATAGAAATCGCTGGCTGCCGTCCTGTAGAGTGGTAAGACCCCACCGAATGGGCCCGCCTGTTTGCCGTGGGTGGAGACTCGTAAAGCCGGAAAAGAGGGTCCTGGTAGTTGAGAGAAGCCCAGGGATCTCCAGCTTCTCAACACGCTGCTTTGGCCTCGGCTTCGGTAAAACGGGAGCCTGGATGGGCCCGGTCTAGGCAATCGGCTGGTCGTTTTAGACTAGGGCATTGACTACTGTTGTTATATAACCATTAGCTATCATTTCAGTCAGTTTGTGTTTTGGCACAAGGTTTCTTTCACTTTGTTATATCAAATTTGATAGCATTTCAATTTGTATGTCATGGTTTGTACCTTTCTGTAGTACAACTGTTCACTTGCCCGTGTCATATCTTGTTCTATTTTAATAGTATTTTATTATCTAGTCTATATAGGCTTATGGGCTAATTGGGTGATCTTGGGTTTTTGCGTCGGGTGCAGACTTACATGGCGTGACCCTTGCCTTGGGGAGTGTCCATGTTCTTCTGTGTCGGGCTTTGGACCTTGGCTTGCCTGAGTATATCATCTGGGTACCCTTGGCATAGGGAGCTGGATCGCCGTTCCTGTTTTGTCCCCTTGTAGGACTCCGTGGAGGGTGGGGCCCCCGGATGACGAAACGAATAAAACATAATTATGGCTTCCCAACAAAATCTAACAAGCAAAAAACGAAAAAACGGTGACGACATTGGAATGGAAACGGACTCGTTAAGATTAAATAAATCATTTCCACGATTTCTAATAATCCAGCAACGAGATGCAGCACAGCCCCTGAATACCCTTTCGCCTTTTGTCATTGACAAAGTGCTTACGTCATGCGCAGGCAGGGTGAAATCAGTAAAAAAGCTTCGATCTGGTGGTCTGCTTGTTGAGGTTGAAAAGCCACAACAAGCAGAAAATCTGCAGAAAATGGAAAAGTTTTTTGACAGGTGGGTGGATTGCACGCCTCATGAGACATTGAATAGGTCTAAAGGTTTGATTAGGTGCCCAGATTTACAGGGAGTCTCAGAAGAGGAAATTGTAGAAGAACTAGCTGATCAAAACGTTATCGAAGCAAAGCGTATGACAGTATTTAGGGATGGTCAAAAGCGAACCACGAACACTATAGTTTTAACGTTTCAAACGGCCATTTTACCAAAGTCTGTTCGTGTTGGATACCTGAATGTAAGGGTGGACTTATATATTCCAAACCCACTTCAGTGCTACAGGTGCTTTAAGTTCGGTCACCATGAAAAGAGATGCATAAAAACGCTTCTCTGCAGACGTTGTGGGATACCAGAGAAGGAACATAATGAAGATCCAGACCACTGTACTGGCACTATAAAATGCATTAACTGTGGAGGCAATCATTTGTCAACATCTAGGTCTTGTCATATATGGAAAAAGGAAAAAGAAATCGTGACCATTAAATTTAAAGAAAGTTTGTCATTTGCCGAAGCTCGTGGAATTGTTGAAAATAGAATTAATCTTTCCAATTCTTACGCAAACGCTGTTAGACCAGTCAAGTCAGGCGAAGGTGAATGTCAAAATTGTAAGGACATGTTTGGAAAACTCTGTGTTATATTTCCGGAAAAGAAAGAAGAAATTTTGAAGCTTTTTCCAAAATTGAAAGAAACTAAATCCCCCACCCCTATTAACAAGGAAACATCAAGTAACATAGAGCCTAAATCAAGCCCCTCCTCTACCTCAGAAAAGAACCCTGCTAGTTCACCAACTACACCTAGACCAAATGCCTCAACAGTTTCAGCACCTGTACCTACTACCACAGATATCGTAACACAAAAACCTTCCAATGTCCAATCCAAACCTGTCACCAAAGAAAATTCCAATAATTTCGTTGTGCCTAATAGGAGGAGGAATAGTTCTCCTCGAAATAGAAATTCGGAACGTCTACCGAAAGGATCTGATGATCCAATCCAACAGTTCAACCGTTATCAGAGTCTTGATGAAGACATGATTACGGATGAACAAGCTGATGCAGATTCCAAAGAGAATAAGCAAGGCAAAAACATCATTAATCTTTCACATTTAAAGAAATAAATTTCATACTTCCATTAGTCTGTGGTATATTTCTCCCCTTATTTTTCAATATGGCGAACAATATTATTCAATGGAATTGTCGCAGCGTCAAAGCTAACTTCGAAGAAATGAATCTATTAGTTTCTAATGGAAAGCCAGTGGCAATTTGTTTACAAGAAACATTCCTGAAAGATATTGACAAATTCTCTTTGAAGTATCACTCTTTTTACCTTAAAAATTTTGAAGGGAATGGAAAAGCCTCCGGCGGTGTGGGAATAATTGTTAACAACAATGTTCCTCATCGTCCAATTTCTCTTGATACTACCCTACAGGCTGTAGCCGTTAGTGTATCTATAAATAAAACAATTACTCTTTGTTCTCTGTATCTTCCTCCTAGTTCTCCTATAAATGTTAGGAAACTAAACGATCTTGTCCAACAGTTACCAAAGCCCTTTATATTAATGGGAGACTTTAATTCTCACAACAAGCTTTGGGGCTGCACTAATACAGATGACAAAGGCCGTATTATCGAAAACTTTGTAACAGAACATGATCTTGTTCTACTGAATGATAAGTCCTCCACCTATCACCACCCTGCTACTGGCTCTTATTCTTCACTGGATTTAACTATTTGCACCCCAGATATCTTTCCAGATTTCAAATGGAAAGTTGACTCTGATCTCCATGGTAGTGACCATTTTCCTATTCATATATCAGAACTAGGACCTTCGGTTCAAGACCGCCCAAGACGTTGGAAACTCCATAAAGCTAATTGGGGTTTATTCAAAACTACCTGCGATCAATCAATAAATCCGGAAGCTTTTGACGATTGTGAAAACTCCGCAGAGCTTTTCACATCCTTACTTTATTCGGCTGCTGAGAGATCTATCCCAAAAACTTCGCCTGACCCTAAAATTCCAAACAGACCATGGTTTAACGAAGATTGCAAAAAGGCTATAGATGAGCGAAAATCTGCTCTAAGGTCATTTGATCTGAGACCTACAAAGGATAACTTAAACAAGTTCAAAATTGCGCGCGCGAAAGCTCGTCGAACTATTAAACAAAGCAAACGTTCGTCTTGGAGGCAGTATGTTTCTGGATTGAATTCCAGATCATCTGTCAAAAAGACGTGGGATATGGTGAGAAAAATCAGTGGGAAGAACACGTCACTTGGTGTTTGTCATTTAAAAACTGATGATAATACCTCTGTTACTTCCAAACATGACATTGCTAATGTCTTGGCAGATACTTTTGCCAAGAAATCCTCTTCTTCCAATTACTCCTCCACATTTCAAAAATTTCAAGCTGAAAAGGAAAAGTCTAAGCTAAATTTCAGTTCTAAGAACTCAGAACACTACAATAGAGACTTTTCAGTTAAGGAGTTGAAGAAGGCTTTAAAAAAGTGTCATGACACTGCGGTAGGATCTGATGATATTCATTATCAATTCCTTAAACACTTGCCGTCCCGTTCGCTCAATTGTTTACTTCGAATCTTTAATCAGGTTTGGCAAACGGGAATACTTCCAGCATCTTGGCGGGAAGCCGTTGTCATTCCAATACCTAAACTAGGTAAAGATTCTACAAATCCTTCAAATTATCGCCCTATAGCCTTAACAAGTTGTATTTGTAAAACCATGGAAAGAATGGTTAACGACCGTCTTGTTTGGTTTCTTGAAAAGAACAACCTTATCACGTCAGTCCAAAGTGGCTTTCGTAAACAGAGAAGCACTCTTGATCATCTTGTCCGCTTCGAGACTTTTATTCGAGAAGCTTTTATAAAGAAAGAACATGTTGTTTCTGTTTTTTTCGATCTTGAAAGTGCTTATGATACCACTTGGAAGTATGGAATAATGAATGACCTCTTTGATTTCGGTATTCGAGGTCGCCTTGCTTATTTCATTTCTGCATTTTTAGACGAACGTGTGTTTAGAGTCAGGGTAGGAGATACCTTTTCAGATCCCCATGAACAAGAAATGGGAGTCCCCCAGGGAAGTATTTTGTCCGTAACTCTATTTAGTGTCAAAATAAACAATATTGTTAAAACTGTTTTTCCTGGCGTTGAATGTTTTCTTTACGTTGATGATTTCTGTATCTGTTACAGATCAAAACTTATGTATACAATTGAAAGGCAGTTGCAGCAAGTCTTGAATAACCTTACAAAATGGTCAAACGAAAACGGCTTTAAGTTTTCCAAGACTAAAACCAAATGTATGCACTTTTGTCAGTCAAGAAAACTGCACCCTGATCCCGAACTTAAACTTGACGGAGTGCCCATTGAAGTTGTTCCAGAGTTCAAATTTTTAGGGCTTCTCTTTGACTCTAAACTCTCGTTTCGTCCACATATTGATTATTTGAGCAATAAATGCCAAAAAGCTCTTAATCTTTTACGTGTTGTGTCACATATGGACTGGGGAGCCGATAAAAAAGTTCTATTGCGACTTTACAGGTCGCTTGTCAGATCTAAGTTAGATTATGGCTGTGCTGTTTACGGCTCAGCTCGCCCTTCATACCTTCGCAAACTTGATTCTATTCATAATCAAGGCTTGCGCTTAGCGTTAGGCGCTTTTAGAACATCACCAGTAAATAGTCTATACACTGAAGCCAATGAACCATCTTTAAATTTACGTCGAAAGAAACTCTCCATGCAATATTATCTTAAGTTAAAGTCTAACCCTGACAACCCCACTTACAAAGTTGTATTTGAACCTTACTATAGGGAGGAATTTGCAAAGAAAGCAAAAGCTATACCACCTTTTAGCTTACGCTGTGAAACAGATGTTAACTCTCTAGATTTCGATCTAGAAGATGTTGCCGAATATGCAGTTTCCGATGTTCCTTTATGGACATTCAAAAGCCCTACGTTTCTTTATGATCTTGCTTCTAGCAAAAAGGATACTACAGACCCTGTTGTCTTTAAAACAAAGTTCTAAGAGATAAAAGAAAGATACATATTGCATGAGGAGATTTATACAGATGGTTCGAAGGATGAAGAGAAAGTTGCTTCAGCCACTATTCTAGATGGCGAAAAGTATCAGTTTCGTCTACCGAACAACTCCTCTGTATTTTCAGCAGAACTTAAGGCGATTGATCTTGCACTCGATCACATGATCGAAGATGGTTATTGGCGATATATTGTTTTCACTGATTCAATGTCAAGTATGCAAGCTCTTGAACACGAGAAAACAGACAATCCTCTTATAATCAAATTACTAAATAAGATTTCAAAGCTTGACAGTGATGTTGATCTTGTTTTCTGTTGGCTCCCTAGCCACATTGGTATTCGTGGTAATGAAGAGGCAGATAAAGCTGCCAAGGAGGCATTATCACTAGATATTTTACCCTTTGAAGTTCCTTATAGTGATTTTAAGCCTTTAATTCATAGTTTTATTCAGGATGTCTGGCAGAATTGCTGGGATGATCCCGCAAATCAAGATAACAAACTTTATTCTATTAAACAGCATCTTGGTGAATGGCAACCCGGTTATAGATCAAATCGCCGAGAAGAAATTATTTTGGCTCGTTTACGCATTGGTCACACTTACCTGACGCATTCATTTCTTCTTAAAGGTGACGAACCTCCAATGTGTATTCCATGCGACGCTCCTCTTACTGTCAAACATATTTTTATAAACTGTATTGATTTTTCTATGTACAGGGATCAATATTTCAAAGTTGATAGTATGAGAGAGCTGTTTGAAAGGGTTCAACTTAATCTAATTTTTGATTACCTTAAGGCCATTGGTTTATACAGCAAAATATAATTTCAAGCTTTTATGTGAGTACGTCTTTTAAAGTAACTGTTAAACGACTGTCTAGATTTTTACCGTTTACATATACCTGTATATAATTTTCTAGTTTTAGTATTGTTACCGATTGACTAAATTTTAACTGTTTGAATTCATAAATTCCTGTTATTGATTATAATAGTTTTTAACTTGTTTTCGGTGTTTAGTTAAGCGCCCAACATGACCTTAGATGTCGACGGGCCATAAAACATCATTCATTCATTCATTGTTTCATAATTGAAATAATATTAACTTTATGTCAGCTAATGGTAGGCGTTGGTATGTGGATGGGTCTGTCTGAATTGATCTTCAGCCTATCCGCGTCAAAACTCCTTATGATGCTTTGATTTAAATATGAATTAAAACAACTGTTCAATGTCAAAGTCGCAGTTTGATTTCCATAATAATTTGGGGCTTGAAAACAGAACAAAACTGCAGTGAAAAGTACATTGAAGAAATAATAATTTTTTTTCATTACACTCACTTTACACCTATTTCCAGATGGCAAAAAACACTGTATTCCTTCATCCATTCCCAAACATCACAACTTTACACTGGACATAATTGAAAGGAGTTGCAGAGGAAAATGTTTATATGATGAAATTTTTAATTTATTTGTCTTCTGGGGAAAAACTTTAAGGGTCATTAAGAAATTGCTTCTAACAAAAAATTCATTCATTTTCCAAATTTTTTACAAGCCTTTTTTCTTGTTGGTGACAATTGGATTGTGTGGGGATGGGTTAACCCTTCTTTAGGGGCGTCCATTTATATGTGAGTCCATGCAATCCTGCATCCAGCAGGAATGTGTCGACTCTCTGCACGTACAACAGTCTGTTCATCTTCCTCCTCTACATGTACAGTTGTTCAATTAATTTCATTTCTGTGAGAGTCCATGCAGTCCTGCATTCAGCTGGAATGTGTTGACTCTCTAAAGGTACAACAGTCTGTTCTTCTTCCTACTCTACTTGTACATGTATATTGTTATCTGTTTCTTCCTCACTGCTAGATTCTTCCATCTGTCGTTTATCTTCCTGTTTTTGGCAAACTCCATTAAAATAGGAATGCTTTCATTTACACAATATACCATTGTGTTAAAAACGACCCCCAGCTGGCGGGGGGATAGAAATCGCCGGCTGCCGTCCTGCAGAGTGGTAAGACCCCACCGAACGGGCCCACCTGTTTGCCGTGGGTGGTTGCTCGTGTCGTTTGATGAAGGGATCCTGGTGGTTGAGTGGTTTCGGGGTCAGAGCTTGTAGTACCTCGTCTCTGCAACACACCACTTTGGCCTGGAGTTGAACTAGACGAGCGGTCAGATAGGCCCTGTCTGATCAACCGGCTGGTCATGCCTAGCTCTGGAATAGAATGTAAAGTATATAATATAATTAGACAAGATTTTACAATTTTGTATCTCTTAACACAACTACACCTTTGCTCTCTTCCAGTATGCGGTGGCTGAAGGGTCAATCGGGTAAACGTGGTGTTTGATCGACAATTTTACTTCCCGGTGTTGATTTCATGCTTGGGTGATTCTTTCATCGGTGGTATTACTTGCTTGGTCTAGCCCATTTGCACCGAGTATACCGGCGATGCATCTCTGGCACCTCTCCCGAGATGGATGCTCCCCGGTGACGTGCCCCCTTGTAGGGCTCCAGGGTGGGTGGAGAGCATTGTCGGCGAATTACAAAAATATTATGGCATCTGCAAAAAAAGCCAAGCGTGCATGGTCATCTGATTCAGAGGATGAAGCTCAAAATTCTGCGTCATTTTCGAAGTTTATCGTGGTTGAAAGTACAGACCCAGACTGTCCGATAACTGAATTGTCACCCTTCGTTATTGAGAAACAAATAAATGCAATTCTAGGAACCCCTAAATCCGTTAAATCCTTAAGAAATGAAACTTTGCTAATAGAAGTCTCAAAGAAACAACAGGCCCAAAACTTGCTCAAAACGACGAAATTCTTCAATCTGAATGTTAGAGTGTTTCCTCACGAAAGATTGAACACATCTAAAGGTGTAATCCGCTGTAAAGATTTATCAAAATGCTCCATAATTGAAATCAAAGATAATCTCAGACCTCAAGGAGTGAGTGAAGTCAGACGAGTAGAATTCAAGAGAGATGAGAAAACAATTAGAACCAACACTTATATTCTGACCTTTAATGAGGCTATACTTCCAAAAGAGATAAAAGTAGGATTTCAAATTGTAAAAGTTGACGTATTTGTCCCAAATCCACTTCGATGTTTTAATTGCCAAAGGTTCGGACACCATGAGAATAATTGTAATGGTACCAAAATTTGCAGAAAATGTAGTTACGCTGGGCCTGAAGATGAACATTCTGAAGACGACTGTCGAAATGATTTGAAATGTATTAACTGTGGAGAGGGACACGCCGCTAACTCTAGACAATGCCCTAAGTTCATTAGACAAAAAGAAATACTTAATGTAAAATGCAAGCAATCTGTTTCTTTCTACGAGGCTAAGAAGATCGTAGAGTCGAGGCAGGGTGCAATGCATTTAAATGGAACCGAAAGTAGCTACGCAAGTAAGGCTAAACCTGCCTCTGTTGAAAATACCAAACCTGTTCAGTGTAGCACTTGTGAGCGCCTTTTAAAAATAATATCTGACTTGTTTCCTGATGCAAAAGATAAGATAAAAGAAGTACTGTCTGGAGAAACACTGAAGTCACATTCTTCAATCGAAAGTGACGAAAATGGAGCTTCATCCTCTGAAAAGAATCTGCCTGCTGCTCAGTCGCAAAAGGTCAATGTTAAAAATAAACAATCTACTCAAAATAAAAGTACCTTTGTAAAACCCGAGTCTGCCAGTCAAAGGCGGATTCGTGTCCAGTTGGAAAAAATTAATCCTCCCTCAGTGGAGACCTCCAATCGCTTCGGCGAGTTGGAAAATGAAGACGGGGAGGAAATGGAGGACGAGTCTTTAGATTCGACCTCAAAACCTCCTAGTCTTCCCTCTTCAAATCATGCAACCTCAAATCCTATTAGGCAAGGTTCAAACAAAATTAATTTAACCGGAGTTAAATGAATAATTTCATGCTTCTATTTACTAGTGGTCTTATACTCACAATAATCTTCTCAATGGCGAATAACATAATACAATGGAATTGTCGCAGCATCAAGTCAAATTATGAAGAACTTAATCTCCTAGTATCGAAACATAAACCAGTTGCAGTATGTTTACAAGAAACTTTTTTAAAGGATACAGATAAGTTTTCTTTGAAAAATCATTCTAGCTATTTCACTTGCTATACAGAACGCGAGAAAGCGTCTGGTGGTGTAGGAGTTATTGTAAATGATAATATTCCTCACCGTCATGTTAGTTTAAATACTTCTTTACAAGCAGTGGCTGTACGTGTCTCTCTAAACAAAACAATTACAATATGTTCTGTTTATCTTCCTCCTAGTTCCCCTGTAGATGGTAGAAAACTTGACAATCTTGTTGACCAGTTACCTCGGCCTTTTATACTTATGGGAGATTTCAATTCTCATCACAAGTTATGGGGATGTTCAAATACAGACGACAAAGGTCGTACTGTTGAAGATTTTGTAACTAGGCAAGATCTTGTTTTTCAGAATGATAAATCTAAAACTTATCTTCATCCTGCAACTGGAACTTATTCATCATTAGATTTGACTATATGCAGTCCAGATATTTTTCCGGATTTTACATGGAAAGTCCTTTCTGATCTTCATGGTAGTGACCATTTTCCAATTCAGGTCTCTGAATTAGGACCATCTGTCCAGGAGCGCCCTAAGCGTTGGAAACTCCATAAAGCTAATTGGGAACTTTTTAAAACCACCTGTGAGCAGTCAATAAATCAAGAAGCCTTTGATGAATGTGAAAACACTGCAGAAGTTTTTACATCTTTACTTTATTCGGCTGCAGAAAAAGCCATTCCACAAACATCGCCTGATCCAAAAAACCCAAACAAGCCATGGTTTAACGAAGATTGCAAAAATGCTATAGCTGAGCGAAAATGTGCTCTAAGAGCATTTGGCCTTAGGCCTACGAAGGAAAATCTTTACAAGTTTAAAATTGCACGTGCGAAAGCTCGTAGAACTATCAAACAAAGTAAACGTTCGTCTTGGAGGGAGTATGTTTCTAGACTGAATTCAAGATCATCTGTCAAAAAGACTTGGGATATGGTACGGAAAATCAGTGGGAAGAACACATCACTTAGTGTTGGTCACCTTAAAACGGATGACAATAAATCAGTTTCTTCCAAACATGACATTGCAAATGTACTAGCAGATACATTTGCCAAGAAGTCCTCCTCTTCAAATTATTCACACACCTTTCAAAAATTTCAAAGTGAAAAAGAAAAGTCCAAGCTTAATTTTAGTTCCAAGAACCTGGAACACTACAATAGAGACTTTTCCATTAAAGAGTTGAAGAAAGCTTTAAAAAAGTGTCATGATACTGCTGTTGGTTCTGATAATATTCATTATCAGTTCCTCAAACGTTTACCATCTCGCTCCCTTCACTGTTTACTTGAAATTTATAATCAGGTTTGGAAAACTGGAATAATCCCAGCCTCTTGGCGGGAAGCATTTGTGATTCCTATACCTAAACCAGGTAAAGGTTCTACGAACCCTTCAAATTATCGCCCAATTGCTTTAACTAGTTGCATCTGCAAAACCATGGAAAGAATGGTTAATGATCGTCTTGTTTGGTTTTTAGAAAAACATAAACTGATTACGTCAGTCCAAAGTGGCTTTCGTAAACAGAGAAGCACTCTTGATCATCTTGTCCGCTTCGAGACTTTTATTCGAGAAGCTTTCATAAAGAAAGAACATGTTGTTTCTGTCTTTTTCGATCTTGAAAGTGCTTATGATACCACTTGGAAGTATGGAATTATGAATGACCTCTTTGATTTCGGTATTCGAGGTCGCCTTGCCTATTTCATTTCTGCATTTTTAGACGAACGTCAGTTTAGAGTCAGGGTGGGAGATACTTTTTCAGATCCCCATGAACAAGAAATGGGAGTTCCCCAGGGAAGTATTTTGTCAGTGACACTATT
The DNA here is from genome assembly GCA_946902895.1 of Fragum fragum. NCBI lineage: Eukaryota > Metazoa > Mollusca > Bivalvia > Cardiida > Cardiidae > Fragum > Fragum fragum. The sequence goes on from OX336378.1 coordinate 52,780,718, forward strand.
TAGTGTCAAAATAAACGACATTGTTAAAACCGTTTGTCCTGGTGTGGAATGTTTTCTGTACGTTGATGACTTCTGTATCTGTTACAGATCAAAACATATGTACACAATTGAAAGGCAGTTGCAGCAAGTCTTGAACAACCTTACCAAATGGTCAAACGAAAACGGCTTTAAGTTTTCAAAGACTAAAACCAAATGTATGCACTTTTGTCAGTCAAGAAAACTGCACCCTGATCCCGAACTTAAACTTGACGGAGTGCCCATTGAAGTTGTTCCAGAGTTCAAATTTTTAGGCCTTCTCTTTGACTCTAAACTCTCGTTTCGTCCACATATTGATTATTTGAGCAATAAGTGCCAAAAAGCTCTAAATCTTTTACGTGTTGTGTCCCATATGGACTGGGGAGCCGATAAAAAAGTCCTATTGCGACTTTACAGGTCGCTTGTCAGATCTAAGTTAGATTATGGCTGTGCTGTTTACGGTTCAGCTCGCCCTTCATACCTTCGCAAACTTGATTCTATTCATAATCAAGGATTGCGCTTGGCGTTAGGCGCTTTTAGAACATCACCAGTAAATAGTCTGTACACTGAAGCCAATGAACCATCTTTAAATTTACGTCGAAAGAAACTCTCCATGCAATATTATCTTAAGTTAAAGTCTAACCCTGACAACCCCACTTACAAAGTTGTATTTGAACCTTACTACAGGGAGGAATTTGAAAAGAAAGCAAAAGCCATACCACCTTTTAGTTTACGTTGCGAAACAGATATAAATTCTCTAGATTTCGATCTAGAAGATGTTGCGGATTATACAGTTTCCGATGTTCCTTTATGGACATGCAAAAGTCCAACTTATCTTTATGACCTAGCTTCAAGCAAAAAGGGTACTACAGACCCTGTTGTCTTTAAAACAAAATTTTTAGAGATTAAAGAAAGGTACATATTGCATGAAGAGATTTATACAGATGGTTCGAAGGACGGAGAGAAAGTTGCTTCGGCCACTGTCCTAGATGGCGAAAAATATCAGTTTCGTCTAGCAAACAACGCCTCCGTATTTTCAGCAGAACTTAAGGCGATTGATCTTGCGCTGGATCACATGATCGAAGATGGTTATTGGCGCTATATTGTTTTCACTGATTCAATGTCCAGTATGCAAGCGCTCGAACACGAGAAAACAGACAATCCTCTTATAGTTAAATTACTGAATAAGATTTCAAATCTTGATAGTGATGTTGATCTTGTTTTCTGTTGGCTCCCTAGCCACATTGGTATTCGTGGTAATGAGGAGGCAGATAAGGCTGCCAAGGAGGCATTATCACTAGACATTTTACCTTTCGATGTTCCTTTTAGTGATTTTAAACCTTTAATTCATCATTTTATTCGGGATATCTGGCAGAATTGTTGGGACGATCCCGCAAACCAAGATAATAAACTTTATTCTATTAAACAGAGTCTTGGTGAATGGCTACCTGGCTATAGATCAAATCGCCGAGAAGAAATTATTTTGGCCCGTTTACGCATTGGTCACACTTACTTGACGCATTCATTTCTTCTTAAAGGAGACGAACCTCCAATGTGTATTCCATGCAACGCTCCTCTTACTGTCAAACATATTTTTATAGACTGTATTGATTTTTCTATGTACAGAGATCAATATTTCAAGGCTGACAGTATGAGGCAGCTTTTTGAAAGCGTCAGAATCGAACTTATTTTTGATTTTCTGAAAGCCATCAATTTGTATAGCAAAATATGATTTTAGGTTCTTGTAAGCAATTTATATACCTTTTCATGATTGTCTAGATTTTTACTGTTCGTATAGATCGGTTTTAGTAATTCAATGTTAGTTATAATTCTACTATTGTTATTTTATTCTACATTTTACTATTTAAATCCATCTCCGTTTTTATTCAAAGGCACCTTTTCATTTACTCGTAATGCGCCCAACATGACCTTAGTTGTCGACGGGCCATAAAACTCTATTCATTCATTCATTCATTGTGTTAAAAACTTTATTCAAACACCGTTTAGATAAAATCTGTAATTGTTGGAATTCTGTTTGAGAAATTGGGATTTCAGCTAACAGCCCTTTTAATGTTTATGTGCCATGCGTAGAGACACAGGCTCTATCCAGCGGAAGTTATTTATATTATTCTTAACAAATGTACTTTTATAAGCTAAGCCTCTTTCGTCTAGCAGGTTAATGATTTCAGAAGTAATTAATTGGAAAAAGACCTCATCACTGTACGGTTCACTGTATATTATCCTGTATATGGTGTTGTCGAACCAACTGAATTTAACATTTCTGTGTCTATCATAAGTGTGGAATCGTGGGAAAAAATTCAATTTTAAACAAGACAGGCCGGCATGTAACACATCTTCAATATTACGAGACACATCTTGCACTCGTTTGAGTGCAACCCCAAACACGAATGGATACTTGAACAGATTCGGGTTAAGAATTTCCTTGACTAGTTGTCCGACTCCTAAGCTTCCGACCAATTCAGCCCAGTATGGAACCGTTATTTTCTGAAGATCGCCTAAAAATGACCCTTGAACAATTCCTTCAGGACGTCTTCTGTCAGTAAGTATGTCTGTACACAACATCATTATCAGTCTGCTTCCCAAAACTCTGTCGTTGGCTGTTAAGAAATCAGAAAATGTGTACAATCTTTTTATTCTTTCTATGTTTAAATGACTAAGGTTTAGATAGAAAAGAGGTGGAATTGTTTCGTCGTCTGAAGTGCAGGAATTCGCTTCATCAAGCCTCAGAAATCCCAAACTATGTGTTAGAGATCTATTTTCACCGCTAATTCCTGGACCTAGATTTATGCTTTAGATTTTGTCTTTATGGCTGTTGGGTTTACCATACCAAAACATTTCGTTTGCTAACTCCATCTGATAGCATGACCAACCATGTAGGAATCCTCTTGTGTTCCATTGGTTCTCCATATAATAAAACAGTTGATCAACAATAAAACTTCCAACATTTTGAAGTACGCTGACAAAGCTTGTCTGGTACATAGGAAAAGAATCATAAACCTGCATTACCATTGGATGGTTTTGGAATAGTTGTTTCAAATGAAATAGTGAAATGAAGTATTGAGGCTTAATCACCAAAGGAATGGGCGTGACACTGCATACTGTCTCTATTCTAATACCTAATGTCCCAACTAAGTTCATGCTGTTTTCTTTTGCTCTCAATAAATAATCTTGTGCTTGTTTCCTTAGAAATCTTTCACTCTCGTGACGCAACAAGCCACATGTAATGACAACTCCAGAAATTGGATGTGTGGAATGTGGGTAGATGTGTGGAGTGTCTACATATAATTGAAGGAATTAGAGATTGTCTGGAAATTTTGAAAATTGTGCAAGATCTTTTTTCATATCAAATACTCTACTGTCTAAATTGCTTTGAAAGTAACATGCCTCTCTAAAACTGAACACTGAGCATATCTGTCCCCTATTTCCCGCGTCTTCTTCGATGCCCTTTCTTGCCCATAGCAAATGTATACGAGGGTGCAGGGAGTAAACAGTTGCTGCTGTGTGTAATGAAATATCCAGAATTGATTCAGTAAAGAAATCATCTCCAAAGTGAATATCCTCTGTTTCTCTTTCTCGAAATCGAAAAGCAAAAAACTTTAATATTAAATTTGCAGGTGGGTCTCTTGAAAGGAAACTTTGCTGGAGCAATTTCAGCACAAATGATCGGTCTCCTGGCAAAACATGCCACTTTCTGAAATCTGTTAGCTTGTTTTTTTTATTGTACTACGACACATTAGAAAATTGTCAAGAGCGCACAATCGTGATTGCATATCTTCTTTGATATTTCTGAAAAAATCCATTTGTAAATCTATGTAATTGTTTAATAGCCGCCGTCATAGCGCAGTTGGTAGCGCGTCGGACTGTCAATCTAGAGGTCCCGGGTTCGATTCCCGACGGCGGCACTCATCCTTTCAGACTATTTGTCTCTCACCAATTGGTCGATAATCGTAGACCTGTGTGGGATAGCAGCTGGAGGCTAGGAAAGGATGTAATGGTAGTACTGGTGTGAGAAATACCAGGATTCCATTGTTAGGTGCTCCAGCCGCCGCGATATAACTGAAAGATTGTTGAAAGCGGCGTAAAACCCTATTCAATCAAACAAACAATTGTTTAATCTTGTAATTTCATTGTTCCTTGGCAACAGACAGGCATAAACCTGCCATCCATGGTCTGCTATAAGTTGAAGACCTTTACACCATTTGAGCAACACTGTATATACCTAAATCTAGGTGTTTCTCTAGAACATTTTATATTGGTACAAGACTGTTTCTACCATTTGGGATAAAGTTTAAGTGTCTGAAGGAAATTTGATTGCTTCGAAAGAACTCAATTCTGTTACAATGCCATCTATATCTAACTTGTACGTCATTCCAAATGCTACTTCAGCATTACTGAGATAGGTAGAACGACAGGAAATATATCTGTTATCTGGGCGTTGTAGAAACTGTTTCACATTTTCATAACGGTTATATTCCAACATAAAATCCTTGTAATTAGATACTGCAACTTCAAAGAAACTTTCATACTGATTGTACTCCATCTGAAAAGAGAAAATTGAATGTACATTTCACCCTTTTAACTCTCAAACACCCTTTTTAAGCACTGAAGATATAAAGTATGGAAAAAATTGTAGGAAAAGAAGAAATTGGGTTAGGGTTAGGGTTAAGAGCAACCTTACGAAGATGAACGAACGCTGACCGGGTTAGAAAAAGGTTAATCTCGGCAACACGGGAGAGAGCCCGGGGCCGGTGACTCAAAGTTGAAGACTGTGAGAGAAGTCCGCCTGGCTGGCCAGCGATCCTGGAGTGAGTTGGGGGCGTGTCTTAAATAAATAATCATGTGCACTTGCACTACCGAGCGTGAGAGTCTTCGTTGAATGTTATCTGTAGTTCCGACGTTTGACGCCGCCAGCCGGCGGGGGGATAGAAATCGCCGTCCTGTAGAGTGGTAAGACCCCACCGAATGGGCCCACCTGTTTGCCGTGGGTGGTTGCTCGTGTCGTTTGATGAAGGGATCCTGGTAGTTGAGTAGTTCGGGGTCAGTGCTTGTAGTACCCCGTCTCTACAACACACTGCTTTGGCCCCGATTTAAACTAGACGAGTGGTCAGATAGGCCCTGTCTGATCAATCGGGTGGCCATGCTGAGCACTGGAATAGAATATATAGTTTATAAAAGCTAGTGTACTTTATCATTGAAGTTTTAAAGTCGTGCGTGCATTAGTTTGTCCTTGTTTGCCGTTTCTGTTCCAGAAAGCGGTGGCTAAAGGGTCGATCGGGTAAACGTGGTGTTTGATCGACAATTTTATTTTCCGGTGTCTATTTCATGCTTGGTTGACGTATTCATCGGTGGCGATAATTGCTTGATCTAGCCTATTTGCACCGAGTATATCGGCGATGTATCTCTGGCACCGCTCCCGAGATGGATGTTCTCCGGTGACGTGCCCCCATGTAGAACTCCAAGGTGGGTGGAGAGTATTGCCGATGAATTATATAATACACTATGGCAACATCTAAAAAAAACAAGCGTGCATGGTCATCAGACTCCGAGGAAGAAGCTGCAGAACCTCAATCATTTCCTAAATTCATTGTAATTGAAAGTACAGACCCAGAAAACAGGTGTCTTTATTCATTGAAAAAAGCATACCACATGAGGGGATATGGTTTTAAAACAGTGTTAATGAAACACATAATTGTTTTTCCCTTATTCCTTGTCGACGAGGACACTGTCAATCAGGTTAAACTCGTCCTGCAGAGTCTTCATCTTGGCAGCTCTCCTTTCCCTCCTCAAGATAGTTCGGATCTTTTCGCAGAGCCACTGGGCAGGGTCAGATATTCCTTCGCCTAGTCCGGACTTTGACCAAAAACCAGCATCCAACCCGTCATCAAATAGTCTCTTTCCATCGTCTTTACGCCCTGAAAGGTATTAAATAAAAGAATACTTGAAAACAGATTTTTTCGCCATGGTTTAAATTTTACCAAGAGAGTGCATACAGGAGAACAAGAGGAACATGATGGTCCTGGAACGCTCACCTGAGTTTTGGTTCTTATACAATACAATACAAAACTTCATTTATCATATTGAATTTGACCCATTAACTTAGATGATGATTCGTCTAAATGATATCTCTACCTTTAGCTCTGGCGGCCATCTTCAAAGACTGAAGGTTTCAGCAATTTTTGTAAAGACCAATTAAAGGGACACTCCTGTGAAATTATTTTTGATATGACCCATTAACCAAGGAGAAGATGTCGTTTAACAGGTTTTTCTATTTTTACCTCTGGTGTCCATCTTGAAAAGTGGAGCAAAATGGCTTTAGCAATTTTGGCAGAGGACCATACATTAAACATTCATGTGAAGTTATTTTGAAATCAGACCACTAGTTAAGGAGGAGATGTCATTTAAAGGATATTTATATTTTAGCTTTGGTGTCCATCTTGAGAAAAAGAACGAAACGGTTTGGGCAATTTTTTAAAGACCAATGACAGGAATATACCTGTGAAATTATTTTGAACTCGGGCCACTTGTAAAGGAGGAGATGTTGTTTAAAGGATATTTCTATTTTTAACTCTGGGGGCCATCTTGAAAGGCGGAGCAGAACCAGTTTAGCAATTTTGGAAGAGGCCCATGAGATAAATGTCGGGATAATGTGACTGGTCGAGTACTGGTTAAAAAATATCCAGGAAACGTGGATCTCTTAACTGTCCCTGTTAAATAACTGAAATACTGTTGATACGGCGTTTAACAACAAACAAACTCACCAGTCCGCTCTGGATAGTCCGCCATCCACTTCTTAATGAAGGCTACCTGCACCCTGCCCAGTTTCTCCCTCACATCAAGGGTCTTGGGAATGTAAGCCTTTAGTGACTCCTTCAAGTCACCATCGGACAAGTCTTCCAGCTCCTCTGGCAGTGTTGGAGTTGGAACGAGGGGACTCCGGATGGGAGTCCCTGAAGCCAGAGGAAAGATTGCTGGAGTCATCTTGGAAATCTTGTGCATCTCGCCCTTGATCTCAACAACATCAATCTGTCTCTTCCGGATGTTAGCCGCCGTCATAGCGCAATTGGTAGCGCGTCGGACTTTCAATCTAGAGGTCCCGGGTTCGATTCCCGACGGCGGCACTCATCCTTTCCGACTATTTGTCCACCCCCAGCTGGCGGGGGGATAGAAATCGCCGGCTGCCGTCCTGCAGAGTGGTAAGACCCCACCGAACGGACCCACCTGTTTGCCGTGGGTGGTAGCTCGTGTCGTTTGATGAAGGGATCCTGGTGGTTGAGTGGTTTCGGGGTCAGGGATTAGTACCTCGTCTCTGCAACACACCACTTTGGCCTGGAGTTGAACTAGACGAGCGGTCAGATAGGCCCTGTCTGATCAATCGGCTAGTCATGCCGAGCACCGGACCAGAACAGACTGTTCGATATATGTGTCTACCTACGTTTTTCTTTAAAATTCGTAATAACACAAAGTGTAATCACACTACATATATATTTTCTGTTCCGGAAAGCCGTGGCTAAAAGGGTCAATCGGACGAACGAGGTGTTTGATCAACTATTTTGCATCCCGATGTTTATTTCAAGCTTGGTTGGCGTATTCATCGGCTGTATTATCTGCTTGATCTAGCCCATTCGCTCCGAGTATATCGGCGATGTAGCTCTGGTACTCCCTGAGATGGAAATACCCCAGGTGACTACCCCCATGTAGGACTCCAGGGCGGGTGGAGAGCATCGCCGATGAACTTTAAAAAACTACCATGGATAATGAAAAAGGAGCCAAGCGCACGCGACCAGATAATTTTGATGTTGACTCGGATGGCCATTTCGGGAAATTTTTTATTATTGAAGCAAGGGATGATAATTTTTCTATGTCGAAAATGTCACCATTTGTCATTGAAAAACAGCTGAAATCAATTTTAGGTACACCCAAATCTGTTAAGGTTTTGAAAGATGGCAACCTGTTAGTAGAAGTCAACACAAGTGTTCAAGCACAGAATTTATTAAAAACGGAAGTATTTTTCAATAGAGACGTTAAAGTTTATCCTCACAAAACTCTAAACATTTCGAAAGGTATTATCAGATGTAAAGAGCTTGCTTCATGTTCCATTGCAGAGATTGTTGAAGGCTTGACAAGTCAATCCGTCACTGATGTCAAACGGATTTCCATCACTAGAAACGGTAAAAGGGTGGACACAAATACATATATTTTGACATTCCAAACACCTATCTTGCCACGTAAGATTAAAGTTGGCTTCAGCATTGTAAATGTCGACGTGTATGTTCCGAATCCTCTGAGATGTTTCCATTGTCAGAGGTTTGGACATCATGAAGACAAATGCAGGAATGATCAAGTATGTGCAAAATGTGGAGAAGTTAACGCTACTCACACACAGTTAACGTGCACAAATACTGCAAAATGTGTAAATTGTGGACTTGACCACCAAGCAAATTCAAAAGAATGCTCTTTTTGGAAGAAAGAAAAAGAAATACAATCTATTAAATGCCATGAGGGTGTATCATTTTTTGAAGCCAGAAAAATTTATGATATGAGACACAAGACAAATCTACCGTCAAGCTATGCAAATGTAACAAAAGTTGATAATGAATGTCTGAACTGCAAAAATATATTTGAAAAATTGTGCGTTGTATTCCCAGAAAAGAAAAACGAAATATCAAAATTGTTCTCAAAAGCAGTCTCCACATCCCAAACATCATCTAGTGATCAAGCTCAAAGTAAAGAAAACAAATCAGGAAATTCAGAAACGGCATCTAAAACTAAACCGAACACTGAGAAAAAAGTATCTAATTTGGAGAAAAATAAGACTTCTACATCCAAGAAACCACATCCTGAAGTTGTTGCCATGGATAAGATTGAACATGAAGATATAGCTGAAATGGTCATTCGTAAGAAAGCACAAATGCAGAAAGAGAAATTAAATCGTCCAGCAAAGAAATTATCCGAGGATAATGATACAAGCTCGTTCGTCAAACCCCCTAGGAGCAGAACTTCGTCTCCTAGGGCGACATCATCTAATCGCCAGCCAAAGGGATCTGAGGATCCTGTTGAACAATGCAACCGCTACCACTGTCTTGAAGAAGACATGGTAACGGAAGACACAGAGGATGCAGATTCTTCCAAAGAGAATAAGCGAGGCAAAAATATAATAGATCTTTCACATATAAACAAATAAATTTCATACTTCCAATACTAATTAGTATATTTCTCCCCTTTAATTTTACTATGGCGAACAAAATCATTCAATGGAATTGTCGCAGCATCAAAGCTAATTTTGAAGAAATGAATCTATTAGTTTCTAGTGGAAAGCCAGTTGCAATCTGTTTGCAAGAGACCTTTTTAAAAGATACTGACAAATTCTCTTTTAAGTATCACTCTTGCTATTTGAAAAATATGGAAGGTATTGAGAAAGCTTCGGGCGGTGTCGGAATCATTGTTAACAACAGTGTTCCTCATCGCACTATTCCTCTTAATACTACGCTACAAGCTGTTGCTGTTAGCCTATCAATTAATAAAACAATAACACTGTGTTCAATCTATCTTCCACCTAGTTCTCCTATCAGTCTCAGGAAACTAGACGATCTTGTCGAACAATTACCCAAGCCTTATATATTAATGGGAGATTTCAATTCTCACCATACGACCGGAAAAGAGGGTCCTGGTAGTTGAGAGAAGACCAGGGATCTCCAGCTTCTCAACACGCTGCTTTGGCCTCGGCTTCGGTAAAACGGGGCCCCCAGCCGGCGGGGGGATAGAAATCGCTAGCTGCCGTCCTGTAGAGTGGTAAGACCCCACCGAATGGGCCCGCCTGTTTGCCGTGGGTGGAGACTCGAAAAGCCGGAAAAGAGGGTCCTGGTAGTTGAGAGAAGCCCAGGGATCTCCAGCTTCTCAACACGCTGCTTTGGCCTCGGCTTCGGTAAAACGGGAGCCTGGATGGGCCCGGTCTAGGCAATCGGCTGGTCGTTTTAGACTAGGGCATTGACTACTGTTGTTATATAACCATAAGCTATCATTTCAGTCAGTTTGTGTTTTGGCAAAAGTTTTCATTCACTTTGTTATATCGCATTTGGGCCCCCAGCCGGCGGGGGGATAGAAATCGCTGGCTGCCGTCCTGTAGAGTGGTAAGACCCCACCGAATGGGCCCGCCTGTTTGCCGTGGGTGGAGACTCGTAAAGCCGGAAAAGAGGGTCCTGGTAGTTGAGAGAAGCCCAGGGATCTCCAGCTTCTCAACACGCTGCTTTGGCCTCGGCTTCGGTAAAACGGGAGCCTGGATGGGCCCGGTCTAGGCAATCGGCTGGTCGTTTTAGACTAGGGTATTGACTATTATTATAATATGATATTTAGCTATCAATGCATTTATAGTTATTTTTGTGTTTTAACGCATCTATCTTTACTAAGTTAAAGTATAACTGATAGTATTGCAAACGCTATGTCATGCATTGTACCCTTCTGTTGTACAAGTGTTAATTTGCCCATGTCATACCATTTTTCGTATTTTAATTGTATTTTATTTCTAGTCTATATAGGCTTATGGGCTAATTTGGTGGTTCGGGTTTTTTGGTCGGGTACGGGTTTGCATGGCGTGACTCTCATTTGGGGAAGTGTCCATGTTCTCCTTTATCGGGCCTTGGAACTTGGACTGCCCGAGTATATCATCTGGGTAGCCTTGGCTTAGGGAGCTGGATCGCCGTTCCTGTTTAGCCCCCTTGTAGGACTCCATGGTGGGTGGGGCCCACAGATGACGAAAATTTAAAACTATAATATGGATCCCCTAAACAAAAAACGAAAAGGCGATGCTCAAATGGACTCTGATATTGGCGAAGGATTTGCTAGCTCTTCTGGTCATTTTAACAAATTTCTGGTCATCAAATCAAAAGAACCAAATTTTCCAATTTCAAAACTTTCTCCGTTTGTTATTGAAAAGCAATTAAAGTCTATCTTAGGTACTCCAAAATCTGTAAAATCTTTAAAAGATGGTAATTTATTGGTAGAAGTTAATTTAAATGCTCAAGCTGAAAATCTGTTAAAAACTGAACTATTTTTTGGACATGAAGTCAAGGTTTATGCTCATGAGACCCTGAATAAATCCAGGGGAATCATCCGTTGTAGAGAGCTAGCTGGTTGCTCTGAAGACGAGATTGTTGAAGGTCTGGAAAGTCAAGGAGTAACTGAAGTTAAACGTATCTCTGTGACTAGAAATGGAAAGAAGATTAGCACAAACACTTTCATTTTGACATTTGGTGTTCCCATTTTGCCTCGACGAATAAAAGTCGGGTTTAATGTGGTAAACGTAGATGTATATGTTCCAAATCCTCTGAGATGCTATTTTTGTCAGAGGTTTGGACATCATGAAGACAAATGCAACAATGATATGGTTTGTGTTAAATGTGGTGATGTAAACCCAAACCATTTCGATCATTCCTGTCAGAACGAAGTTAAATGTGCTAACTGTGGAAAAGGTCACCCAGCAAATTCAAAGGACTGTGAATTCTGGAAAAAGGAGAAAGAAATTCAGAGAATTAAATGCATAGAAAATGTATCTTTTTTTGAAGCCCGTAAAATTTTTGAAATAAGGACAAAAGCCAATCTGCCCTCAAGTTACTCCAATATTACAAAAAGCAATATGGAATGTCAAAACTGTAAAACTTTACACGAAAAACTCAGCATTCTTTTCCCTGATAAGAAGCATGAGATTGACAAATTATTCCCTAAATCCACAGTAGCCTTAACTTCTAGTACTTCAAATCAAATTAAGAAAACACAGTCTCTTTCCCTCCAAACAAACAAAACTCCTGAAACTATATTGGAATCAAATACTGTTAATCTATCTTCCTCTTCTAAAATTGAAACTCCACCTTCAATCTCGAAAGAGCCCTCAAGCAATAAAACTTCATCTTCATCTGTATCTACCGTTTCAAAGTCTAGACCTCAAGACACAAAAGCTACATCTCTTTCTGAAATGGATAGAATAGAACTCTTAGATAAAGTTGAGATGGTAAAACGTAAAAAGGCCCAAATGCAGCAAGAGAAATTAAATCGTCCAGCTAGTAAAGTATCCGAAGATAATGATACAAGCTCGTTTGTCAAACCCCCTAGGAGCAGAACTTCGTCTCCTAGGGCGACATCATCTAATCGCCAGCCAAAGGGATCTGAGGATCCTGTTAAACAATACAACCGCTACCACTGTCTTGAAGAAGACATGGTAACGGAAGACACAGAGGATGCAGATTCTTCCAAAGAGAATAAGCGAGGTAAAAACATAATAGATCTTTCACACATAAACAAATAATTTTCATACTTCCAATACTAATTAGTATATTTCTCCCCCTTAATTTAACTATGGCGAACAAAATCATTCAATGGAATTGTCGCAGCATCAAAGCCAATTTTGAAGAAATGAATCTATTAGTTTCTAATGGAAAGCCAGTTGCAATCTGTTTGCAAGAGACCTTTTTAAAAGATACTGACAAATTCTCCTTAAAGTATCACTCTTGCTATTTTAAAAATTTTGAAGGTATTGATAAAGCTTCGGGCGGTGTCGGAATCATTGTTAACAACGATGTTCCTCACCGCACTATTCCTCTTAATACTACGCTACAAGCTGTTGCCGTTAGCGTAAATGTTAATAAAACAATAACACTGTGTTCAATCTATCTTCCACCTAGTTCTCCTATCAGTCGTAGGAAACTAGACGATCTTGTCGAACAATTACCCAAGCCTTATATATTAATGGGAGATTTCAATTCTCACCACACGCTTTGGGGATGTTCCCATACAGACAACAAAGGTCGTATTATTGAAGATTTCATATCGAATCATGATCTTGTTTTATTAAATGATAAATCTTCCACTTATCATCATCCAGCAACTGGTTCATATTCTTCACTGGATTTAACTATTTGCACCCCAGACATTTTTCCGACTTTTAGCTGGAAAGTTGACTCTGATCTTCATGGTAGTGACCATTTTCCTATTCATATATCTGAATTAGGACCATCTGTCCAGGAGCGCCCTATGCGTTGGAAACTCCATAAAGCTAATTGGGAACTTTTTAAAACTACATGTGAGCAGTCAATAAATCCAGAAGCCTTTGATGAATGTGAAAACTCTGCAGAACTATTTACATCTTTACTTTATTCTGCTGCAGAAAAAGCCATTCCACAAACATCGCCTGATCCTAAAAACCCAAACAAGCCATGGTTTAATGACGATTGTAAAAATGCTATAGCTGATAGAAAATCTGCCCTTAGAGCATTTGGCCTCAGGCCGACGAAGGAAAATCTTTACAAGTTTAAAATTTCACGTGCGAAAGCTCGTAGAACTATCAAACAAAGTAAACGTTCGTCTTGGAGGCAGTATGTTTCTAGATTGAATTCAAGATCATCTGTCAAAAAGACTTGGGATATGGTACGGAAAATCAGTGGGAAGAACACATCACTTAGTATTGGTCACCTTAAAACGGATGACAATAAATCAGTTTCTTCCAAACATGACATTGCAAATGTACTAGCAGATACATTTGCCAAGAAGTCCTCCTCTTCTAATTATTCACCCACCTTTCAAAAATTTCAAGGTGAAAAAGAAAAATCCAAGCTTAATTTTAGTTCCAGGAACCCGGAACACTACAATAGAAACTTTTCCATCAAAGAGTTGAAGAAAGCTTTTAAAAAGTGTCATGATACTGCTGTTGGTTCTGATAATATTCATTATCAGTTCCTCAAACGCTTACCATCTCGCTCCCTTCACTGTTTACTTGAAATTTATAATCAGGTTTGGAAAACGGGAATAATTCCAGCCTCTTGGCGGGAAGCTATTGTGATTCCTATACCTAAACCAGGTAAAGATTCTACAAACCCTTCAAACTATCGTCCTATAGCCTTAACAAGTTGTATTTGCAAAACCATGGAAAGAATGGTTAATGATCGTCTTGTTTGGTTTTTAGAAAAACATAAACTGATTACGTCAGTCCAAAGTGGCTTTCGTAAACAGAGAAGCACTCTTGATCATCTTGTCCGCTTCGAGACTTTTATTCGAGAAGCTTTTATAAAGAAAGAACATGTTGTTTCTGTCTTTTTCGATCTTGAAAGTGCTTATGATACGACCTGGAAGTATGGAATTATGAATGACCTCTTTGATTTCGGTATTCGAGGTCGCCTTGCTTATTTCATTTCTGCTTTCTTAGACGAACGTCAGTTTAGAGTCAGGGTGGGAGATACTTTTTCAGATCCCCATGAACAAGAAATGGGAGTTCCCCAGGGAAGTATTTTGTCCGTGACACTATTTAGTGTCAAAATAAACAACATTGTTAAAACTGTATGTCCTGGTGTGGAATGTTTCCTTTACGTTGATGACTTCTGTATCTGTTACAGATCAAAACATATGTATACAATTGAAAGGCAGTTGCAGCAAGTCTTGAACAACCTTACCAAATGGTCAAACGAAAACGGCTTTAAGTTTTCCAAGACTAAAACCAAATGTATGCACTTTTGTCAGTCAAGAAAACTGCACCCTAACCCCGAACTTAAACTTGACGGAGTGCCAATAGAAGTCGTTCCAGAGTTCAAATTTTTAGGGCTTCTCTTTGACTCTAAACTCTCGTTTCGTCCACATATTGATTATTTGAGCAATAAGTGCCAAAAAGCTCTAAATCTTTTACGTGTTGTGTCCCATATGGACTGGGGAGCCGATAAAAAAGTTCTATTGCGTCTTTACAGGTCGCTTGTCAGATCTAAGTTAGATTATGGCTGTGCTGTTTACGGCTCAGCGCGCCCTTCATACCTTCGCAAACTTGATACCATTCATAATCAAGGCTTGCGCTTAGCGTTAGGCGCTTTTAGAACATCACCAGTAAATAGTCTGTACACTGAAGCCAATGAACCATCTTTAAATTTACGTCGAAAGAAACTCTCCATGCAATATTATCTTAACTTAAAGTCTAATCCTGACAACCCCACTTACAAAGTTGTATTTGAACCTAGGTCCAGGGAGGAATTTGAAAAGAAAGCAAAAGCTATACCACCTTTTAGTTTGCGTTGCGAAACGGATATAAATTCTCTAGATTTCGATCTAGAAGATGTTGCCGAATATACAGTTTCCGATGATCCTTTATGGACATGCAAAAGTCCCACTTATCTTTATGACCTGGCTTCAAGCAAAAAGGGTAATACAGACCCTGTTGTCTTTAAAACAAAATTTTTAGAGATTAAAGAAAGGTACATATTGCATGAAGAGATTTATACAGATGGTTCGAAGGACGGAGAAAAAGTTGCTTCAGCCGCTGTTCTAGATGGCGAAAAATATCAGTTTCGTCTAGCAAACAATTCCTCCGTATTTTCAGCAGAACTTAAGGCGATTGATCTTGCGCTCGATCACATGATCGAAGATGGTTATTGGCGCTATATTGTTTTCACTGATTCCATGTCGAGTATGCAAGCGCTTGAACACGAGAAAACAGACAATCCTCTTATAGTTAAGTTACTGAATAAGATTTCAAATCTTGATAGTGATGTTGATCTTGTTTTCTGTTGGCTCCCTAGCCACATTGGTATTCGTGGTAATGAGGAGGCAGATAAAGCTGCCAAGGAGGCATTATCACTAGACATTTTACCCTTCGATGTTCCTTTTAGTGATTCTAAACCTTTAATACATCATTTTATTCAGGATGTCTGGCAGAATTGTTGGGACGATCCTGCAAACCAAGATAATAAACTTTATTCTATTAAACAGAGTCTTGGTGAATGGCTACCCGGTTATAGATCAAATCGCCGTGAAGAAATTATTTTGGCCCGCTTACGCATTGGTCACACTTACTTGACGCATTCATTTCTTCTTAAAGGAGAAGATGCTCCAATGTGCATTCCATGTGACACTCCTCTTACTGTCAAACATATTTGTATTGACTGCATTGATTTTTTCGATGTCAGGGAAAGATATTTCAAGGCTGACAGTATGAGGCAGCTATTTGAAAGCGTCAGAATCGAACGTATTTTTGATTTCCTGAAAGCCATCAATTTGTATAGCAAAATATGATTTTAAGTTTTTGTAAGCAATTTACATACTTTCATGATTGCCTAGATTTTTACTGTTCGTTTAGATAGGTTTTAGTAATTCATTGTTAGTTATAATTCTACTTTTGTTATTTGATTCTACGTTTTACTATTTGAACCCACCTCCGTTTTTATTCAAAGGCACCTTTTCATTTACTTGTAATGCGCCCAACATGACCTTAGTTGTCGACGGGCCATAAAACTCTATTCATTCATTATATCGCATTTGATAGCATTTCATTTGGTATGTCATGTTTTGTACCTTTCTGTAGTACAACTGTTCACTTGCCCGTGTCATATCTTGTTCTATTATAATAGTATTTTTATTATCTAGTCTATATAGGCTTATGGGCTAATTGGGTGATCTTCGGTTTTTGCGTCGGGTGCAGACTTGCATGGCGTGACCCTTGCCTGGGGGAGTGTCCATGTTCTTCCGTGTCGGGCCTTGGACCTTGGCTTGCCTGAGTATATCATCTGGGTACCCTTGGCATAGGGAGCTGGATCGCCGTTCCTGTTTTGTCCCCTTGTAGGACTCCGTGGAGGGTGGGGCCCCCGGATGACGAAACGATAAAAAACTATCATGGCTTCAAACCAAAATTTAACAAACAAGAAACGAAAAAATGGTGACGACATTGGAAACGAAACGGACTCGTTAAGCTTAAATAAATCATTCCCAAGATTTCTAATAATACAACAACGAGATGCAGAACAGCCCCTTAACACACTTTCGCCTTTTTGCCCCCAGCCGGCGGGGGGATAGAAATCGCTGGCTGCTGTCCTGTAGAGTGGTAAGACCCCACCGAATGGGCCCGCCTGTTTGCCGTGGGTGGAGACTCGTAAAGCCGGAAAAGAGGGTCCTGGTAGTTGAGAGAAGTCCAGGGATCTCCAGCTTCTCAACACGCTGCTTTGGCCTCGGCTTCGGTAAAACGGGAGCCTGGATGGGCCCGGTCTAGGCAATCGGCTGGTCGTTTTAGACTAGGGTATTGACTACTATTATAATATGATATTTAGCTATCAATGTATTCTAAGTTTTTTTTGTGTTTTAACGCATCTATCTTTACTAAGTTAAAGTATAACTGATAGTATTGCAATCGCTATGTCATGCATTGTACCCTTCTGTTGTACAAGTGTTAATTTGCCCATGTCATACCATTTTTCGTATTTAATTGTATTTTATTTCTAGTCTATATAGGCTTATGGGCTAATTTGGTGGTTCGGGTTTTTTGGTCGGGTACGGGTTTGCATGGCGTGACTCTCATTTGGGGAAGTGTCCATGCTCTCCTTTACCGGGCCTTGGAACTTGGACTGCCCGAGTATATCATCTGGGTAGCCTTGGCTTAGGGAGCTGGATCGCCGTTCCTGTTTAGCCCCCTTGTAGGACTCCATGGAGGGTGGGGCCCACAGATGACGAAAAATTTAAAACTATAATATGGATCCCCTAAACAAAAAACGAAAAGGCGATGCAAAAAATGGACTCTGATATTGGCGAAGGATTTGCTAGCTCTTCTGGTCATTTTAACAAATTTCTGGTCATCAAATCAAAAGAACCAAATTTTCCAATTTCAAAACTTTCTCCGTTTGTTATTGAAAAGCAATTAAAGTCTATCTTAGGTACTCCAAAATCTGTAAAATCTTTAAAAGATGGTAATTTATTGGTAGAAGTTAATTTAAATGCTCAGGCTGAAAATCTGTTAAAAACTGAACTATTTTTTGGACATGAAGTCAAGGTTTATGCTCATGAGACCCTGAATAAATCCAGGGGAATCATCCGTTGTAGAGAGCTAGCTGATTGCTCTGAAGCCGAGATTGTTGAAGGTCTGGAAAGTCAAGGAGTAACTGAAGTTAAACGTATCTCTGTGACTAGAAATGGAAAGAAGATTAGCACAAACACTTTCATTTTGACATTTGGTGTTCCCATTTTGCCTCGACGAATAAAAGTCGGGTTTAATGTGGTAAACGTAGATGTATATGTTCCAAATCCTCTGAGATGCTATTTTTGTCAGAGGTTTGGACATCATGAAGACAAATGCAACAATGATATGGTTTGTGTTAAATGTGGTGATGTAAACCCAAACCATTTCGATCATTCCTGTCAGAACGAAGTTAATGTGCTAACTGTGGAAAAGGTCACCCAGCAAATTCAAAGGACTGTGAATTCTGGAAAAAGGAGAAAGAAATCAAGAGAATTAAATGCATAGAAAATGTATCCTTTTTTGAAGCCCGTAAAATTTTTGAAATAAGAACAAAAGCCAATCTGCCCTCAAGTTACTCCAATATTACAAAAAGCAATATGGAATGTCAAAACTGTAAAACTTTACACGAAAAACTCAGCATTCTTTTCCCTGATAAGAAGCATGAGATTGACAAATTATTCCCTAAATCCACAGTAGCCTTAACTTCTAGTACTTCAAATCAAATTAAGAAAACACAGTCTCTTTCCCTCCAAACAAACAAAACTCCTGAAACTATATTGGAATCAAATACTGTTAATCTTATCTTCCTCTTCTAAAATTGAAACTCCAACTTCAATCTCGAAAGAGCCCTCAAGCAATAAAACTTCATCTTCATCTGTATCTACCGCTTAAAGTCTAGACATCAAGACACAAAAACTACATCTCTTTCTGAAATGGATAGTAAAGAACTCTTAGATAAAGTTGAGATGGTTAAACGTAAAAAGGCCCAAATGCAGCAAGAGAAATTGAATCGTCCAGCTAGTAAAGTATCCGAAGATAATGATACAAGCTCGTTTGTCAAACCCCCTAGGAGCAGAACTTCGTCTCCTAGGTCGACATCATCTAATCGCCAGCCAAAGGGATCTGAGGATCCTGTTAAACAATACAACCGCTACCACTGTCTTGAAGAAGACATGGTAACGGAAGACACAGAGGATGCAGATTCTTCCAAAGAGAATAAGCGAGGTAAAAATATAATAGATCTTTCACACATAAACAAATAATTTTCATACTTCCAATACTAATTAGTATATTTCTCCCCCTTAATTTAACTATGGCGAACAAAATCATTCAATGGAATTGTCGCAGCATCAAAGCGAATTTTGAAGAAATGAATCTATTAGTTTCTAATGGAAAGCCAGTTGCAATCTGTTTGCAAGAGACCTTTTTAAAAGATACTGACAAATTCTCTTTAAAGTATCACTCTTGCTATTTTAAAAATTTGGAAGGTATTGATAAAGCTTCGGGCGGTGTCGGAATCATTGTTAACAACTGTGTTCCTCACCGCACTATTCCTCTTAATACTACGCTACAAGCTGTTGCCGTTAGCGTATCTGTTAAGAAAACAATAACACTGTGTTCAATCTATCTTCCACCTAGTTCTCCTATCAGTTGTAGGAAACTAGACGATCTTGTTGAACAATTACCCAAGCCTTATATATTAATGGGAGATTTCAATTCTCACCACACGCTTTGGGGATGTTCCCATACAGACAACAAAGGTCGTATTATTGAAGATTTCATATCAAATCATGATCTTGTTTTATTAAATGATAAATCTTCCACTTATCATCATCCAGCAACTGGTTCATATTCTTCACTGGATTTAACTATTTGCACTCCAGACATTTTTCCGACTTTTAGCTGGAAAGTTGACTCTGATCTTCATGGTAGTGACCATTTTCCTATTCATATATCTGAATTAGGACCATCTGTCCAGGAGCGCCCTATGCGTTGGAAACTCCATAAAGCTAATTGGGAACTTTTTAAAACTACATGTGAGCAGTCAATAAATCCAGAAGCCTTTGATGAATGTGAAAACTCTGCAGAACTATTTACATCTTTACTTTATTCTGCTGCAGAAAAAGCAATTCCTGGAACATCGCCTAATCCTAAAAATTCAAACAAGCCATGGTTTAATGACGACTGTAAAAAGGCTATAAGTGAGAGAAAATCTGCTCTCAGAGCATTTGGACTTAGGCCCACGAAGGAAAATCTTTACAAGTTTAAAATTTCACGTGCGAAAGCTCGTCGAACTATTAAGCAAAGTAAGCGTTCGTCTTGGAGACAGTATGTATCTAGACTAAATTCTAGATCATCCGTCAAAAAGACATGGGACATGGTACGAAAAATCAGTGGGAAGAATGTATCTCAAAGTATTGGTACCCCCAGCTGGCGGGGGGATAGAAATCGCCGGCTGCCGTCCTGCAGAGTGGTAAGACCCCACCGAACGGGCCCACCTGTTTGCCGTGGGTGGTTGCTCGTGTCGTTTGATGAAGGGATCCTGGTGGTTGAGTGGTTTCGGGGTCAGGGATTAGTACCTCGTCTCTGCAACACACTACTTTGGCCTGGAGTTGAACTAGACGAGCGGTCAGATAGGCCCTGTCTGATCAATCGGCTGGTCATGCCTAGCACTGGAATAGATTGTATAGGTTGTGAAACAGGTACATTCTTGTTTGTATATTTTAAGTTATTTTATTTCATTGTACCCATACTCTGTTCCAGACAGCGGTGGCTTAAGGGTTAATCGGGTTAATGTGGTGTTTGATCGACAGTTTTACTTTCCGATGCTAATGTCATACTTGGGTGTTATTTTCATCGGTTGTTTGATTGCTTGATCTAGCCCATTTGCACCGAGTATATCGGCGATACAGCTCTGGTACCGCTCCCTGAGATGGTAAATCCCCAGGTGATGTACCCCCTTGTTGGACTCCAGGGTGGGTGGAGAGTATCATCGAAGAAAAACACAAATTAACATGGCTTTATCAAAAAAAACCAAGAGAGTTCTTTCAGATTCTGAGGACGAGAATATTAACCTTCTTCCGTATCCAAAATTTATAATTATCGAAAGTGAAGACCGAGAGGCCCCAGTGGCAGAGCTCTCACCATTTGTAATAGAGAAGCAGATCAGGGCAATAATTGGCACACCGAAATCGGTTAAAAATTTGAAAAATGGAAATTTGTTAATTGAAGTAACCAAAAGGGCCCAGTCAGACAATCTTTTAAAAGTGACCAAATTTTTCAATCATAAGGTAACAGTTCGCCCCCATGAAAAATTGAATACTTCAAGAGGTGTTATTCGTTGCAGAGAATTATCTTCTTGCATGATACATGAAATTGAACAAAATCTTAAATCTCAAGGTGTCGTAGCAGTAAGAAGAATTGAATTTACAAGGGACAACAAGAAAGTAAGAACAAATACTTATGTTTTAACATTTAATGAGCCTACCCTACCCAAAGAAATTAAAGTTGGCTTCCAGATTGTCAAGGTTGATGTTTTTGTCCCCAACCCTCTGCGCTGCTTTAACTGTCAGAGGTTTGGGCATCACGAGGACAACTGTAAAAAGAACAAAATCTGTAGGAAATGTGCATTTGAAGGAAGTGAAGATGAACATTATGAGGATGACTGTCAAAATGATTTCAAGTGTTTCAACTGTGGAATGGCACATCCTGCAAATTCAAGATTATGCCCGAGATTCAAAAAAGAAAAAGAAATCTTGAATGTTAAATTTAAACAGTCTATCTCCTTTTTTGAAGCAAGAAAGATAGTCGAGGCGAGAGATGACACTAATAGCTATGCAAATAAAGCAAAATCTGCACCTCAGCCGACCCAAACTTTAAAAACGAATGAATGTACAACTTGCGAACGAATGCTTAAAATACTCACCGAAATGTTTCCTGAAGTACGGAGTAAAGTTGACCAAGTATTAGCTGGAGAAACGCCCTCAGGTAACGCTACTGATGCAAACACTAATGACAAAAAGGTCCCAGAGTCTGAAAAGAACACACCTGTTTCTAAACCAAATAAGGTCGTAAATAAAAATGCAAATAAACCGTCATCAAAAGATCAGTCAAAAACCATTTCAGAGTCCGTCAATCAGAGACGGCCTCGTATTCATCTGGAGAAGGTTTCTCCTCCTCCAGTCTCGACAGGCAATCGCTTTGCTGAATTAAGCGAATCAGACGACGAGGAGGTGGAGATGGATGTACCCGCTCCCCCTCCTTCAAGCCCTCCTCCTCCAAATCAAAAACAAACAGATGCGATAAGGCAAGGTGCGAGCAAAATTAACTTAACAGGAGTAAAATAATGAATAATCCAATACTTCCCCTAATAAGTGGTTTTATCTTTACTATAACCTCAATAATGGCGAATAACGTAATACAGTGGAATTGTCGCAGCATCAAGGCAAATTTTGAAGAACTTAATCTCCTAGTATCGAAACATAAACCAGTTGCAGTATGTTTACAAGAAACTTTTTTAAAGGATACAGATAAGTTTTCTTTGAAATATCATTCTAGCTATTTCACTTACTATACAGAACGCGAGAAAGCATCTGGTGGTGTAGGAGTTATTGTAAATAATAATATTCCTCACCGTCATGTTAGTTTAAATACTTCTTTACAAGCAGTGGCTGTACGTGTCTCTCTAAACAAAACAATTACAATATGTTCTGTATATCTTCCTCCTAGTGCCCCTGTAGATGGTAGAAAACTTGACAATCTTGTTGACCAGTTACCTCGGCCTTTTATACTTATGGGAGATTTCAATTCTCATCATAAGTTATGGGGATGTTCAAAAACAGATGACAAAGGTCGTACTGTTGAAGATTTTGTAACAAGGCATGATCTTGTTTTGCAGAATGATAAATCTAAAACTTATCTTCATCCTGCAACTGGAACTTATTCATCATTAGATTTGACTATTTGCAGTCCAGATATTTTCCCGGATTTTACATGGAAAGTCCTTTCTGATCTTCATGGTAGTGACCATTTTCCAATTCAGGTCTCTGAATTAGGACCATCTGTCCAGGAGCGCCCTAGGCGTTGGAAACTCCATAAAGCTAATTGGGAACTTTTTAAAACCACCTGTGAGCAGTCAATAAATCAAGAAGCCTTTGATGAATGTGAAAACACTGCAGAACTTTTTACATCTTTACTTTATTCGGCTGCAGAAAAAGCCATTCCACAAACATCGCCTGATCCAAAAAACCCAAACAAGCCATGGTTTAACGAAGATTGCAAAAAGGCTATAGCTGAGCGAAAATGTGCTCTAAGAGCATTTGGCCTAAGGCCTACGAAGGGAAATCTTTACAAGTTTAAAATTGCACGTGCGAAAGCTCGTAGAACTATCAAACAAAGTAAACGTTCGTCTTGGAGGCAGTATGTTTCTAGATTGAATTCAAGATCATCTGTCAAAAAGACTTGGGATATGGTACGGAAAATCAGTGGGAAGAACACATTACTTAGTGTTGGCCACCTTAAAACAGATGACAATAAATCAGTTTCTTACAAACATGACATTGCAAATGTATTAGCAGATACATTTGCCAAGAAGTCCTCCTCTTCTAATTATTCACACACCTTTCAAAAATTTCAAGGTGAAAAAGAAAAGTCCAAGCTCAATTTTAGTTCCAAGAACCTGGAACACTACAATAGAGACTTTTCCATTAAAGAGTTGAAGAAAGCTTTAAAAAAGTGTCATGATACTGCTGTTGGTTCTGATAATATTCATTATCAGTTCCTCAAACGTTTACCATCTCGCTCACTTCATTGTTTACTTGACATTTATAACCAGGTTTGGAAAGCGGGAAGCATTCCTGCATCGTGGCGGGAAGCTATCGTTATTCCAATACCTAAACCAGGTAAAGATTCTACGAACCCTTCAAATTATCGCCCTATTGCTTTAACTAGTTGCATCTGCAAAACTATGGAAAGAATGGTTAATGATCGTCTTGTTTGGTTTTTAGAAAAAAATAAACTGATTACGTCAGTCCAAAGTGGCTTTCGTAAACAGAGAAGCACTCTTGATCATCTTGTCCGCTTCGAGACTTTTATTCGGGAAGCTTTTATAAAGAAAGAACATGTTGTTTCTGTCTTTTTCGATCTTGAAAGTGCTTATGATACCACTTGGAAGTATGGAATTATGAATGACCTCTTTGATTTCGGTATTCGAGGTCGCCTTGCTTATTTCATTTCTGCTTTTTTAGATGAACGTCAGTTTAGAGTCAGGGTGGGAGATACTTTTTCAGATCCACATGAACAAGAAATGGGAGTTCCCCAGGGAAGTATTTTGTCCGTGACACTATTTAGTGTCAAAATAAACAACATTGTCAAAACTGTTTTTCCTGGCGTGGAATGTTTTCTTTACGTTGATGACTTTTGTATCTGTTACAGATCAAAACATATGTATACAATTGAAAGGCAGTTGCAGCAAGTCTTGAATAACCTTACCAAATGGTCAAACGAAAACGGCTTTAAATTTTCCAAGACTAAAACCAAATGTATGCACTTTTGTCAGTCAAGAAAACTGCACCCTGATCCTGAACTTAAACTTGATGGAGTGCCAATAGAAGTCGTTCCAGAGTTCAAATTTTTAGGGCTTCTCTTTGACTCTAAACTCTCGTTTCGTCCACATATTGATTATTTGAGCAATAAGTGCCAAAAAGCTCTAAATCTTTTACGTGTTGTGTCCCATATGGACTGGGGAGCCGATAAAAAAGTTCTATTGCGACTTTACAGGTCGCTTGTCAGATCTAAGTTAGATTATGGCTGTGCTGTTTACGGCTCAGCGCGCCCTTCATACCTTCGCAAACTTGATTCTATTCATAATCAAGGCTTGCGCTTAGCGTTAGGCGCTTTTAGAACATCACCAGTAAATAGTCTGTACACTGAAGCCAATGAGCCATCTTTAAACCTACGTCGAAAGAAACTCTCCATGCAATATTACCTTAAGTTAAAGTCTAATCCTGACAACCCCTCTTACAAAGTTGTATTCGAACCTAAGTACAGGGAGGAATTTGAAAAGAAAGCAAAAGCTATACCACCCTTTAGTTTACGTTGCGTAACAGATATAAATTCTCTAGATTTCGATCTAGAAGATGTTGCCGAATATACAGTTTCCGATGTTCCTTTATGGACTTGCAGAAGTCCTACTTATCTTTATGACCTGGCTTCAAGCAAAAAGGGTACTACAGACCCTGTTGTCTTTAAAACAAAATTTTTAGAGATCAAAGAAAGGTACATATTGCATGAAGAGATTTATACAGATGGTTCGAAGGACGGAGAGAAAGTTGCTTCAGCCACTATTCTAGATGGCGAAAAATATCAGTTTCGTCTAGCAAACAACTCCTCCGTATTTTCAGCAGAACTTAAGGCGATTGATCTTGCGCTCGATCACATGATCGAAGATGGTTATTGGCGCTATATTGTTTTCACTGATTCAATGTCAAGTATGCAAGCGCTCGAACACGAGAAAACAGACAATCCTCTTATAGTTAAATTACTGAATAAGATTTCAAATCTTGATAGTGATGTTGATCTTGTTTTCTGTTGGCTCCCTAGCCACATTGGTATTCGTGGTAATGAGGAGGCAGATAAGGCTGCCAAGGAGGCATTATCACTTGACATTTTACCTTTTGAAATTCCTTTTAGTGATTTTAAACCATTGATAAATAGTTTTATTCATAATGTATGGCAGAATTGTTGGGACGATCCTGCAAACCAAGATAACAAACTTTACACAATTAAACAGGATCTTGGTGAGTGGCTACCTGGCTACAGATCAAATCGCCGCGAAGAAATTATTTTGGCCCGTTTACGCATAGGCCATACGCATCTGACACATTCATTTCTTCTTAAAGGAGACGAACCTCCAATGTGTATACCGTGCGACGCTCCTCTTACTGTCAAACATATTTTTATAGATTGTATTGATTTTTCTATGTACAGAGATCAATATTTCAAGGCTGACAGTATGAGGCAGCTATTTGAAAGCGTCAGAATCGAACTTATTTTTGATTTCCTGAAAGCCATCAATTTGTACAGCAAAATATAATTTTAGGTTCTTGTAAGCAATTATAGACCTGTTCATGATTGTCTAGATTTTTATTGTTCGTATAGATCAGTTCTAGTAATTGATTGTTAGTTATAACTACTATTGTTATTTGATTCTACATTTTACTGTTTAGATCCATCTCCGCTTTTATTCATTTACTTGTTATGCGCCCAACATGACCTTAGTTGTCGACGGGCCATAAAACTCTATTCATTCATTCATTGTTTTTAGTAATTGCTTGTTTGCTATAACTCTGCTATTGTTATTTGATTCTACATTTAACTTTTAAAGTCCATCTCCGTTTTTACTCAAAGGCACCTTTTCATTTATTAGTTATGCGCCCAACATGACCTTGGTTGTCGACGGGCCATAAAACTCTATTCATTCATTCATTCAAAGTATTGGTCATCTTAAAACCGACAACAATAGTACCGTTTCTTCCAAGCATGACATCGCTAATACCTTGGCAGATACTTTTGCCAAGAAATCTTCTTCTTCCAATTACTCGCCAAACTTTCAAAAATTTCAGGGCGAAAAAGAAAAGTCAAAACTGAACTTTAGTTCTAAGAATATAGAACATTACAACAGAAACTTTTCTGTAAAAGAGTTGGGCCCCCAGCCGGCGGGGGGATAGAAATCACTGGCTGCCGTCCTGTAGAGTGGTAAGACCCCACCGAATGGGCCCGCCTGTTTGCCGTGGGTGGAGACTCGTAAAGCCGGAAAAGAGGGTCCTGGTAGTTGAGAGAAGCCCAGGGATCTCCAGCTTCTCAACACGCTGCTTTGGCCTCGGCTTCGGTAAAACGGGAGCCTGGATGGGCCCGGTCTAGGCAATCGGCTGGTCGTTTTAGACTAGGGTATTGACTACTATTATAATATGATATTTAGCTATCAATGTATTTATAGTTATTTTTGTGTTTTAACGCATCTATCTTTACTAAGTTAAAGTATAACTGATAGTATTGCAAACGCTATGTCATGCATTGTACCCTTCTGTTGTACAAGTGTTAATTTGCCCATGTCATACCATCTTTCGTATTTTAATTGTATTTTATTTCTAGTCTATATAGGCTTATGGGCTAATTTGGTGGTTCGGGTTTTTGGTCGGGTACGGGTTTGCATGGCGTGACTCTCATTTGGGGAAGTGTCCATGTTCTCCTTTATCGGGCCTTGGAACTTGGACTGCCCGAGTATATCATCTGGGTAGCCTTGGCTTAGGGAGCTGGATCGCCGTTCCTGTTTAGCCCCCTTGTAGGACTCCATGGAGGGTGGGGCCCACAGATGACGAAAAATTAAAACTATAATATGGATCCCCTAAACAAAAAACGAAAAGGCGATGCTCAAATGGACTCCGATATTGGCGAAGGATTTGTTAGCTCTTCTGGACATTTCAATAAATTTTTGGTGATAAAATCAAAAGAACCAAATTTTCCAATTTCAAAACTTTCTCCGTTTGTTATTGAAAAGCAATTAAAATCAATCCTGGGTACTCCTAAATCAGTGAAAAGTTTAAAAGATGGCAATTTATTGGTAGAAGTTAATTTACATGCTCAGGCCGAAAATCTGTTAAAAACTGAATTATTTTTTGGACATGAAGTCAAGGTTTATGCTCATGAGACCCTGAATAAATCTAGGGGAATCATCCGTTGTAGAGAGCTAGCTGGTTGCTCTGAAGCCGAGATTGTTGAAGGTCTGGAAAGTCAAGGAGTAACTGAAGTTAAACGTATCTCTGTGACTAGAAATGGAAAGAAGATTAGCACAAACACTTTCATTTTGACATTTGGTGTTCCCATTTTGCCTCGACGAATAAAAGTCGGGTTTAATGTGGTAAACGTTGATGTATATGTTCCAAATCCTCTGAGATGCTATTTTTGTCAGAGGTTTGGACATCATGAAGACAAATGCAACAATGATATGGTTTGTGTTAAATGTGGTGATGTAAACCCAAACCATTTCGATCATTCCTGTCAGAACGAAGTTAAATGTGCTAACTGTGGAAAAGGTCACCCAGCAAATTCAAAGGACTGTGAATTCTGGAAAAAGGAGGCCCCCAGCCGGCGGGGGGATAGAAATCGCTGGCTGCCGTCCTGTAGAGTGGTAAGACCCCACCGAATGGGCCCGCCTGTTTGCCGTGGGTGGAGACTCGTAAAGCCGGAAAAGAGGGTCCTGGTAGTTGAGAGAAGCCCAGGGATCTCCAGCTTCTCAACACGCTGCTTTGGCCTCGGCTTCGGTAAAACGGGAGCCTGGATGGGCCCGGTCTAGGCAATCGGCTGGTCGTTTTAGACTAGGGCATTGACTACTGTTTTTTTATAACTATTAGCTATCAATCCATAGTTATTTTGTGTTCTGGCAAAAGTCCTTTCACTTTGTTATATCGTATTTGATAGCATTTCATTTGGTATGTCATGTATTGTACCCTTCTGAAGTACAAATGATTATTTGCCCGTGTCATATCTTGTTGTATTTTAATGGTATTTTATTTCTAGTCTATATAGGCTTATGGGCTAATTGGGTGACTTCGGGTTTTTGGTCGGGTGTAGGCATGCATGGCGTGACCCTTGCCTAGGGAAGTGACCATGTTCGTCTGTGTCAGGCCTTTGGCCTTGACTTGCCCGAGTATATCATCTGGGTAGCCTTGGCATAGGGAGCTGGATCGCCGTTCCTGTTTTGCCCCCTTGTAGGACTCCATGGAGGGTGGGGCCCTCAGATGACGAAATGTAAAAAACACAAACATGGCTTCCCAACAAAAACGAACATATGCTCAAATGGACTCGGATATAGAAAAGTCGGACGTAGAAAAATCTCAATTTCAAACTTCTTTTGCAAGGTTTTTACTGATTGAATCGTTAAATTCTGACAGACCTGTCACAAAATTATCACCTTTTGTCATTGATAAATGTCTCAAGTCTTTGGCTGGAGAAATTAAATCCGTTAAAAAACTTAAAAATGGTGCTTTGTTAGTTGAAGTTGATAAGAAAATTCACTCTGATAACCTTTTAAAAATTAACACCTTTTTCAATATCCCTGCTAAATGTTATGCACACACCACTTTAAATACGTCAAAAGGAATTATTCGTTGCCCTGATCTTCAAGGTGTTACAGAGACAGAAATAGTTTTAGAGTTAAAACCCCAAAATGTAACTGATGCAAGAAGAATATCTGTATACAGAGACGGAAAGAAAGTTCAGACTAACACCATTGTTTTGACATTTAACACTGCAATAAGGCCCAAATCTTTAAAAATTGGTTATTTGAAAGTTAACGTAGACATATACATACCAAACCCCCTGCAATGCTATCGTTGTTTCCAGTTCGGACATCATGAAAAAAAATGCCAGAACGTTGCTCGATGCCGACGTTGTGGTGGCCTGGAGGAATCGCATGATGTCGATGAATGTGAAAGTCATCCAGAGTGCATCAACTGCGGTGAAGGACACATTGCAACTTCCCGCAGGTGTTCGCACTGGATGAAGGAAAAGGAAATAGTCACTGTAAAATGCAGAGAGGGTCTTTCATATTTCGAGGCCAGGAAAGTCGTTGAAAATAGAACAAACCTTACCAATACATATGCTAATGCAGCCAAAGCAAACTCAAGTTTAGATAAGGGGGATAATGAATGTCAAAACTGTAAGGAAATGTTCACAAAATTGTGTTTAGTCTTTCCTGAAAAGAAGGAAGAAATTGAAAAACTTTTCTCATCAAAAAAAACCTCACCTTCTTTAACTTCTAGCTCGACCAAGAATAGTACCTCACCTGCCTCAAAACCTGTAAACTTAGTAAAAACTAACACAGCACAAGAGACTTCTCCATTACCCGAAACTATCAATAAAAAGGAAAGCCAGTCCAAGTCCATTTCGAGTAGTATAAATAGTCAAAGTTCAAATGATTTTGTCCAACCTCCTAGGAGGCGGACCAAATCTCCAAGGGCGACGACCTCAAATCGTCAACCAAAAGGATCTGAAGATCCAATAAAGCAATTTAACCGTTACCATGGTCTTCAAGAAGACATGGTTACGGATGACCCCGATGATGCGGAATCCGATGCAAAAGATAATAAGCAGGGCAGAAGTATAATAGATCTTTCACACATAAAGAAATAAAATTCATACTTCCAATATTCAGCGGTATATTTATTCCCTTAATATTTAACATGGCGAACAATATTATCCAATGGAATTGTCGCAGCATCAAAGCAAACGTTGACGAATTGAATCTATTAATTTCTAGTGGAAAGCCAGTGGCAATTTGTTTGCAAGAAACCTTTTTAAAAGATACGGATAAATTCTCTTTGAAGTATCATTCTTGCTACTTTAAAAACTCTGAAGGACAAGGTAAAGCTTCGGGCGGTGTAGGAATTATTGTAAATAACAATGTTCCTCACAGTGTCGTTAAGCTTAATACTACTTTACAAGCTGTGGCAGTTAATTTATCTCTTAATAAAACAACTACAATTTGTTCAGTCTATCTTCCTCCTAGTCTTCCTGTAGATAGCAGGAAACTAGACGACCTTATTGATCAGTTACCCAAGCCTTTTATACTTATGGGAGATTTTAATTCTCACCATACGCTATGGGGTTGTAAAGTCACAGATGACAAAGGCCGTAGTATTGAGAGTTTATTAACAAGACATGATCTTGTTTTATTAAACAATAAATCATTTACCTACCATCATCCTGCCACTGGATCATATTCGTCATTAGACTTGACTATTTGCAGTCCAGGCATCTTTCCAGATTTTACATGGAAAGTTGATACCGATCTTCATGGAAGTGACCACTTTCCTATTCATGTATCAGAAATAGGACCATCAGTACAGGAACGCCCTAGGCGATGGAAACTCCATAAAGCTAATTGGGACCTTTTTAAAACCTCTTGCGAACAGTCTATTACACCTGAAGCTTTCGATGACTGCGACAACTCTGCCGAACTTTTTACATCCTTACTATATTCAGCTGCAGAAAAAGCCATTCCTCGAACATCGCCTGATCCTAAAAGCCAAAGCAAGCCATTGTTTAATGAAGATTGTAAAAAGGCTATAGCTGAGCGAAAATCGGCTCTTAGATCATTTGATTTAAGACCTACAAAAGAAAACCTGTATAAGTTCAAGATAGCACGTGCGAAAGCACGTCGAACTATTAAGCAAAGTAAGCGTTCGTCTTGGCGACAGTATGTATCTAGACTAAATTCTAGATCATCTGTCAAAAAGACATGGGACATGGTACGAAAAATCAGTGGGAAGAATGTATCTCAAAGTGTTGGTCATCTTAAAACCGACAACAATAGTACCGTTTCTTCCAAGCATGACATCGCTAATACCTTGGCAGATACTTTTGCCAAGAAATCTTCTTCTTCCAATTATTCGCCAAACTTTCAAAAATTTCAGGGCGAAAAAGAAAAGTCAAAGCTGAACTTTAGTTCTAAGAATCTAGAACATTACAACAGAGAATTTTCTGTGAAAGAGTTGAAGAAAGCTTTAAAGAAGTGTCATGACACTGCTGTCGGATCTGATAATATCCATTATCAGTTCCTTAAACGTTTACCATCTCGCTCCCTTCACTGTTTACTTGAAATTTATAATCAGGTTTGGAAAACGGGAATAATTCCAGCCTCTTGGCGGGAAGCTATTGTGATTCCTATACCTAAACCAGGTAAAGATTCTACAAATCCTTCAAACTATCGTCCTATAGCCTTAACAAGTTGTATTTGCAAAACCATGGAAAGAATGGTAAATGATCGTCTTGTTTGGTTTTTAGAAAAAAATAAACTGATTACGTCAGTCCAAAGTGGCTTTCGTAAACAGAGAAGCACTCTTGATCATCTTGTCCGCTTCGAGACTTTTATTCGAGAAGCTTTTATAAAGAAAGAACATGTTGTTTCTGTTTTTTTCGATCTTGAAAGTGCTTATGATACCACTTGGAAGTATGGAATTATGAATGACCTCTTTGATTTCGGTATTCGAGGTCGCCTTGCTTATTTCATTTCTGCATTTTTAGACGAACGTCTGTTTAGAGTCAGGGTGGGAGATACCTTTTCAGATCCCCATGAACAAGAAATGGGAGTCCCCCAGGGAAGTATTTTATCTGTGACATTATTCAGTGTCAAAATTAATAACATTGTCAAAACTGTTTTTCCTGGCGTGGAATGTTTTCTTTACGTTGATGACTTTTGTATCTGTTACAGATCAAAACATATGTATACAATTGAAAGGCAGTTACAGCAAGTCTTGAACAACCTTACCAAATGGTCAAACGAAAACGGCTTTAAGTTTTCCAAGACTAAAACCAAATGTATGCACTTTTGTCAGTCAAGAAAACTGCACCCTGATCCCGAACTTAAACTTGACGGAGTACCCATTGAAGTTGTTCCAGAGTTCAAATTTTTAGGGCTTCTCTTTGACTCTAAACTCTCGTTTCGTCCACATATTGATTATTTGAGCAATAAGTGCCAAAAAGCTCTAAATCTTTTACGTGTTGTGTCCCATATGGACTGGGGAGCCGATAAAAAAGTTTTATTGCGACTTTACAGGTCGCTTGTTAGATCTAAGTTAGATTATGGCTGTACTGTTTACGGCTCAGCGCGCCCTTCATACCTTCGCAAACTTGATTCTATTCATAATCAAGGCTTGCGCTTAGCGTTAGGCGCTTTTAGAACATCACCAGTAAATAGTCTGTACACTGAAGCCAATGAACCATCTTTAAATTTACGTCGAAAGAAACTCTCCATGCAATATTATCTTAAGTTAAAGTCTAACCCTGACAACCCCACCTACAAAGTAGTATTTGAACCTAAGTACAGGGAGGAATTTGAAAAGAAAGTAAAAGCTATACCACCTTTTAGTTTACGTTACGAAATAGATATAAATTCTCTAGATTTCGATCTAGAAGATGTTGCCGAATATGCAGTTTCCGATGTTCCTTTATGGACATTCAAAAGCCCTACGTTTCTTTATGATCTTGCTTCTAGCAAAAAGGATACTACAGACCCTGTTGTCTTTAAAACAAAGTTCTTAG
Source organism: Fragum fragum (assembly GCA_946902895.1). Classification (NCBI taxonomy): domain Eukaryota; kingdom Metazoa; phylum Mollusca; class Bivalvia; order Cardiida; family Cardiidae; genus Fragum; species Fragum fragum. Next base: position 52,813,599 of record OX336378.1, read on the forward strand.
AGATAAAAGAAAGATACATATTGCATGAGGAGATTTATACAGATGGTTCGAAGGATGGAGAGAAAGTTGCTTCAGCCACTATTCTAGATGGCGAAAAATATCAGTTTCGTCTACCGAACAACTCCTCCGTATTTTCAGCAGAACTTAAGGCGATTGATCTTGCGCTCGATCACATGATCGAAGATGGTTATTGGCGATATATTGTTTTCACTGATTCAATGTCTAGTATGCAAGCGCTTGAACACGAGAAAACAGACAATCCTCTTATAGTTAAATTACTGAATAAGATTTCAAATCTTGATAGTGATGTTGATCTTGTTTTCTGTTGGCTCCCTAGCCACATTGGTATTCGTGGTAATGAGGAGGCAGATAAGGCTGCCAAGGAGGCATTATCACTAGACATTTTACCTTTCGATGTTCCTTTTAGTGATTTTAAACCTTTAATACATCATTTTATTCGGGATGTCTGGCAGAATTGTTGGGACGATCCCGCAAACCAAGATAACAAACTTTATACCATTAAACGGAGTCTTGGTGAATGGCTACCTGGCTATAGATCAAATCGCAGAGAAGAAATCATTTTGGCCCGTTTACGCATTGGTCACACTTACTTGACGCATTCATTTCTTCTTAAAGGAGACGAACCTCCAATGTGTACTCCATGCGACGCTCCTCTTACTGTCAAACATATTTTTATAGATTGTATTGATTTTTCTATGTACAGAGATCAATATTTCAAGGCTGACAGTATGAGGCAGCTATTTGAAATCGTCAGAATCGAACTTATTTTTGATTTCCTGAAAGCCATCAATTTGTACAACAAAATATGATTTTAGGTTCTTGTAATCAATTTATAGACCTGTTCATGATTTTCTAGATTTTTATTGTTCGTATAGATCTGTTTTAGTAATTGATTGTTAGTTATATCCACCATTGTTATTTGATTCTACTTTTTACTGTTTAAATCCATCTTTGTTTTAACTCAAAGGCATTTTTACATTTACTTGTTATGCGCCCAACATGACCTTAGTTGTCGACGGGCCATAAAACTCTATTCATTCATTCATTCATTCTGGAAAAAGGAGAAAGAAATTCAGAGAATTAAATGCATAGAAAATGTATCCTTTTTTGAAGCCCGTAAAATTTTTGAATTAAGAACAAAAGCCAATCTGCCCTCAAGTTACTCCAATATTACAAAAAGCAATATGGAATGTCAAAACTGTAAAACTTTACACGAAAAACTCAGCATTCTTTTCCCTGATAAGAAGCATGAGATTGACAAATTATTCCCTAAATCCACAGTAGCCTTAACTTCTAGTACTTCAAATCAAATTAAGAAAACACAGTCTCTTTCCCTCCAAACAAAAAAAACTCCTGAAACTATATTGGAATCAAACACTGTTAATCTATCTTCCTCTTCTGAAAATCCGCCTTCAGCCTCGAAAGATCCTTCCAGCAATAAAACTTCATCTGTATCTACCGCTTCAAAGTCTAAACATCAAGACACAAAAACTACATCTCTTTCTGAAATGGATAGAATAGAACTCTTAGATAAAGTCGAGATGGTAAAACGTAAGAAGGCCCAAATGCAGCAAGAGAAATTAAATCATCCAGCTAGCAAAGTATCCGAGGATAATGATAAAAGCTCGTTTGTCAAACCCCCTAGGAGCAGAACTTCGTCTCCTAGGGCGACATCATCTAATCGCCAGCCAAAGGGATCTGAGGATCCTGTTAAACAATACAACCGCTACCACTGTCTTGAAGAAGACATGGTAACGGAAGACACAGAGGATGCAGATTCTTCCAAAGAGAATAAGCGAGGCAAAAATATAATAGATCTTTCACACATAAACAAATAATTTTCATACTTCCAATACTAATTAGTATATTTCTCCCCCTTAATTTAACTATGGCGAACAAAATCATTCAATGGAATTGTCGCAGCATCAAAGCTAATTCTGAAGAAATGAATCTATTAGTTTCTAATGGAAAGCCAGTTGCAATCTGTTTGCAAGAGACCTTTTTAAAAGATACTGACAAATTCTCTTTAAAGTATCACTCTTGCTATTTTAAAAATTTTGAAGGTATTGAGAAAGCTTCGGGCGGTGTCGGAATCATTGTTAACAACTGTGTTCCTCACCGCACTATTCCTCTTAGTACTACGCTACAAGCTGTTGCCGTTAGCGTATCTGTTAATAAAACAGTAACACTGTGTTCAATCTATCTTCCACCTAGTTCTCCTATCAGTCGTAGGAAACTAGACGATCTTGTCGAACAATTACCCAAGCCTTATATATTAATGGGAGATTTCAATTCTCACCATACGCTTTGGGGATGTTCCCATACAGACAACAAAGGTCGTATTATTGAAGATTTCATATCAAATCATGATCTTATTTTATTAAATGATAAATCTTCCACTTATCATCATCCAGCAACTGGTTCATATTCTTCACTGGATTTAACTATTTGCACTCCAGACATTTTCCCGGCTTTTAGCTGGAAAGTGGACTCTGATCTTCATGGTAGTGACCATTTTCCTATTCATATATCTGAATTAGGACCATCTGTCCAGGAGCGCCCTAGGCGTTGGAAACTCCATAAAGCTAATTGGGAACTTTTTAAAACCACATGTGAGCAGTCAATAAATCCAGAAGCCTTTGATGAATGTGAAAACTCTGCAGAACTATTTACATCTTTACTTTATTCTGCTGCAGAAAAAGCCATTCCACAAACATCGCCTGATCCTAAAAACCCAAACAAGCCATGGTTTAATGACCATTGTAAAAATGCTATAGCTGATAGAAAATCTGCCCTAAGAGCATTTGGCCTTAGGCCGACGAAGGAAAATCTTTACAAGTTTAAAATTGCACGTGCGAAAGCTCGTAGAACTATCAAACAAAGTAAACGTTCGTCTTGGAGGCAGTATGTTTCTAGATTGAATTCAAGATCATCTGTCAAAAAGACTTGGGATATGGTACGGAAAATCAGTGGGAAGAACACATCACTTAGTATTGGTCACCTTAAAACGGATGACAATAAATCAGTTTCTTCCAAACATGACATTGCAAATGTACTAGCAGACACATTTGCCAAGAAGTCCTCCTCTTCTAATTATTCACACACCTTTCAAAGATTTCAAGGTGAAAAAGAAAAGTCCAAGCTTAATTTTAGTTCCAGGAACCTTGAACACTACAATAGAGATTTTTCCATCAAAGAGTTGAAGAAAGCTTTTAAAAAGTGTCATGATACTGCTGTTGGTTCTGATAATATTCATTATCAGTTCCTCAAACGTTTACCATCTCGCTCCCTTCACTGTTTACTTGAAATTTATAATCAGGTTTGGAAAACGGGAATAATCCCAGCATCTTGGCGGGAAGCTATTGTGATTCCTATACCTAAACCTGGTAAAGATTCTACAAACCCTTCAAATTATCGTCCTATAGCCTTAACAAGTTGTATTTGCAAAACCATGGAAAGAATGGTAAATGATCGTCTTGTTTGGTTTTTAGAAAAAAATAAACTGATTACGTCAGTCCAAAGTGGCTTTCGTAAACAGAGAAGCACTCTTGATCATCTTGTCCGCTTCGAGACTTTTATTCGAGAAGCTTTTATAAAGAAAGAACATGTTGTTTCTGTCTTTTTCGATCTTGAAAGTGCTTATGATACCACTTGGAATTATGGAATAATGAATGACCTCTTTGATTTCGGTATTCGAGGTCGCCTTGCTTATTTTATTTCTGCATTTTTAGACGAACGTCGGTTTAGAGTCAGGGTGGGAGATACCTTTTCAGATCCCCATGAACAAGAAATGGGAGTTCCCCAGGGAAGTATTTTATCTGTGACATTATTTAGTGTCAAAATTAATAACATTGTCAAAACTGTTTTTCCTGGCGTGGAATGTTTTCTTTACGTTGATGACTTTTGTATCTGTTACAGATCAAAACATATGTATACAATTGAAAGGCAGTTGCAGCAAGTCTTGAACAACCTTGCCAAATGGTCAAACGAAAACGGCTTTAAGTTTTCCAAGACTAAAACCAAATGTATGCACTTTTGTCAGTCAAGAAAACTGCACCCTGATCCCGAACTTAAACTTGACGGAGTACCCATTGAAGTCGTTCCAGAGTTCAAATTTTTAGGGCTTCTCTTTGACTCTAAACTCTCGTTTCGTCCTCATATTGATTATTTGAGCAATAAATGCCAAAAAGCTCTAAATCTTTTACGTGTTGTGTCCCATATGGACTGGGGAGCCGATAAAAAAGTTCTATTGCGACTTTACAGGTCGCTTGTCAGATCTAAGTTAGATTATGGCTGTGCTGTTTACGGCTCAGCGCGCCCGTCATACCTTCGCAAACTTGATTTTATTCATAATCAAGGCTTGCGCTTAGCTTTAGGCGCTTTTAGAACATCACCTGTAAATAGTCTGTACACTGAAGCCAATGAACCATCTTTAAATTTACGTCGAAAGAAACTCTCCATGCAATATTGTCTTAAGTTAAAGTCTAATCCTGACAACCCCACGTACAAAGTTGTATTTGAACCTAAGTACAGGGAGGAATTTGAAAAAAAAGCAAAAGCTATACCACCTTTTAGATTCCGTTGCGAAACAGATATAAATTCTCTAGATTTCGACCTAGAAGATGTTGCCGAATATACAGTTTCCGATGTTCCTTTATGGACATGCAAAAGTCCCACTTATCTTTATGATCTTGCTTCCAGCAAAAAGGGTACTACAGACCCTGTTGTCTTTAAAACAAAGTTCTTAGAGATTAAAGAAAGGTATATATTGCATGAGGAGATTTATACAGATGGTTCGAAGGATGGAGAGAAAGTTGCTTCAGCCACTATTATAGATGGCGAAAAATATCAGTTTCGTCTACCGAACAACTCCTCCGTATTTTCAGCAGAACTTAAGGCGATTGATCTTGCGCTCGATCACATGATCGAAGATGGTTATTGGCGATATATTGTTTTCACTGATTCAATGTCAAGTATGCAAGCGCTTGAACACGAGAAAACAGACAACCCTCTTATAATCAAATTACTAAATAAGATTTCAAATCTTGATAGTGATGTTGATCTTGTTTTCTGTTGGCTCCCTAGCCACATTGGTATTCGTGGTAATGAAGAGGCAGATAAAGCTGCCAAGGAGGCATTATCACTAGATATTTTACACTTTGAAGTTCCTTTAAGTGATTTTAAACCGTTGATAAATAGTTTTATTCATAATGTATGGCAAAATTGTTGGGACAATCCTGCAAACCAAGATAACAAACTTTACAGAATTAAACGTGAACTTGGTGAGTGGCTACCCGGCTACAGATCAAATCGCCGCGAAGAAATTATTTTGGCCCGTTTACGCATAGGCCATACGCATCTGACGCATTCATTTCTTCTAAAAGGAGACGAGCCTCCAATGTGTATACCATGCGACGCTCCTCTTACTGTCAAACATATTTTTATAGATTGTATTGATTTTTCTATGTACAGAGATCAATATTTCAAGGCTGACAGTATGATGCAGCTATTTGAAAGCGTCAGAATCGAACTTATTTTTGATTTCCTGAAAGCCATCAATTTGTACAGTAATATATAATTTTAGGTTCTAGTAAGCAATTATAGACCTGTTCATGATTGTCTAGATTTTTATTGTTCGTATAGATCGGTTTTAGTAATTGCCTGTTAGTTATAACTCTTATATTGTTATTTGATTCTACATTTTACTATTTAAAACCACCTCCGTTTTTACTCAAAAGCACCCTTTTATTTACTTGTTATGCGCCCAACATGACCTTAGTTGTCGACGGGCCATAAAACTCTATTCATTCATTCTGTAAAAGAGTTGAAGAAAGCTCTAAAGAAGTGTCATGACACTGCTGTCGGATCTGACAATATCCATTATCAGTTCCTTAAACGTTTACCATCTCGCTCCCTTCATTGTTTACTTGAAATTTATAATCAGGTTTGGAAAACGGGAATAATTCCAGCCTCTTGGCGGGAAGCTATTGTGATTCCTATACCTAAACCAGGTAAAGATTCAACAAACCCTTCAAACTATCGTCCTATAGCCTTAACAAGTTGTATTTGCAAAACCATGGAAAGAATGGTAAATGACCGTCTTGTTTGGTTTTTAGAAAAAAATAAACTGATTACGTCAGTCCAAAGTGGCTTTCGTAAACAGAGAAGCACTCTTGATCATCTTGTCCGCTTCGAGACTTTTATTCGAGAAGCTTTTATAAAGAAAGAACATGTTGTTTCTGTTTTCTTCGATTTTGAAAGTGCTTATGATACCACTTGGAAGTATGGAATTATGAATGACCTCTTTGATTTCGGTATTCGAGGTCGCCTTGCTTATTTCATTTCTGCAACGTCTATTTAGAGTCAGAGTGGGAGATACCTTTTCAGATCCCCATGAACAAGAAATGGGAGTCCCCCAGAAAAGTATTTTATCTGTGACATTATTCAGTGTCAAAATCAATAACATTGTCAAAACTGTTTTTCCTGGCGTAGAATGTTTTCTTTACGTTGATGACTTTTGTATCTGTTACAGATCAAAACATATGTATACAATTGAAAGGCAGTTGCAGCAAGTCTTGAACAACCTTACCAAATGGTCAAACGAAAACGGCTTTAATTTTTCCAAGACTAAAACCAAATGTATGCACTTTTGTCAGTCAAGAAAACTGCACCCTGATCCCGAACTTAAACTTGACGGAGCGCCCATTGAAGTTGTTCCAGAGTTCAAATTTTTAGGGCTTCTCTTTGACTCTAAACTCTCGTTTCGTCCGCATATTGATTATTTGAGCAATAAGTGCCAAAAAGCTCTAAATCTTTTACGTGTTGTGTCCCATATGGACTGGGGAGCCGATAAAAAAGTTCTATTGCGACTTTACAGGTCGCTTGTCAGATCTAAGTTAGATTATGGCTGTACTGTTTACGGCTCAGCGCGCCCTTCATACCTTCGCAAACTTGATTCTATTCATAATCAAGGCTTGCGCTTAGCGTTAGGCGCTTTTAGAACATCACCAGTAAATAGTCTGTACACTGAAGCCAATGAGCCATCTTTAAATTTACTTCGAAAGAAACTCTCCATGCAATATTATCTTAAGTTAAAGTCTAATCCTGACAACCCCACGTACAAAGTTGTATTTGAACCTAAATACAGGGTGGAATTTGAAAAGAAGGCAAGGGCTATACCACCTTTTAGTTTACGTTGCGAAACAGATATAAATTCTCTAGATTTCTCTAGATTTCGATCTAGAGGATGTTGCCGAATATACAGTTTCCGATGTTCCTCTATGGACGTGCAAAAGTCCCACTTATCTTTATGACCTGGCTTCAAGCAAAAAGGGTACTACAGACCCTGTTGTCTTTAAAACAAAATTTTTAGAGATTAAAGAAAGGTACATATTGCATGAAGAGATTTATACAGATGGTTCATAGGACGGAGAGAAAGTGGCTTCAGCCACTGTTCTTGATGGCGAAAAATATCAGTTTCATCTAGCAAACAACTCCTCCGTATTTTCAGCAGAACTTAAGGCGATTGATCTTGCGCTCGATCACATGATCGAAGATGGTTATTAGCGCTATATTGTTTTCACTGATTCCATGTCGAGTATGCAAGCGCTTGAACACGAGAAAACAGACAATCCTCTTATAGTTAATTTACTAAATAAGATTGCAAATCTTGATAGTGATGTTGATCTTGTTTTCTGTTGGCTCCACATTGGTATTCGTGGTAATGAGGATGCAGATAAGGCTGCCAAGGAGGCATTATCACTAGATGTTTTACCCTTCAATGTTCCTTTTAGTGATTTTAAACCTTTGATACATCATTTTATTCAGGATGTCTGGCAGAATTGTTGGGACGATCCTGCAAACCAAGATAATAAACTTTATTCTATTAAACGAGATCTTGGTGATTGGCTACCCAGTTATAGATCAAATCGCCGTGAAGAAATAATTTTGGCCCGCTTACGAATTGGTCACACTTACTTGACGCATTCATTTCTTCTTAAAGGAGAAGAGGCTCCAATGTGTATTCCATGTGACACTCCTCTTACTGTCAAACATATTTGTATTGACTGCATTGATTTTTTCGATGTCAGGGAAAGATATTTCAAGGCTGACAGTATTAGGCAGCTATTTGAAAGCGTCAGAATCGAACTTATTTTTGATTTTCTGAAAGCCATCAATTTGTATAGAAAAATATGATTTTAAGTTTTTGTAAGCAATTTATATACCTTTTTATGATTGTCTAGGTTTTTACTGTTTGTATCGATCGGTTTTAGTAATTCATTGTTAGTTATAATTCTACTACTGTTATTTGATTCTACATTTTACTATTAAGTCCATCTCCGTTTTTATTCAAAGGCACCTTTTCATTTGCTTGTAATGCGCCCAACATGACCTTAGTTGTCGACGGGCCATAAAACTCCATTCATTCATTCACTTTCGCCTTTTGTTATCGATAAAGTGCTTACGTCTTGCGCTGGCAAAATGAAATCGGTGAAAAAGCTCCGCTCTGGTGGTCTGCTTGTTGAGGTTGAAAGACCACAGCAAGCAGAAAATCTGCAGAAAATGGAAAGGTTCTTTGACAGATGGGTAGATTGCACCCCTCACGAGACATTAAACAGAACTAAAGGTTTGATAAGGTGCCCCGATTTACAGGGAGTCTCCGAGGAGGAAATAGTGAGTGAACTGTCAGATCAAAATGTAATATTGGCTAAACGTATGACAGTTTTTCGGGATGGTCAAAAAAGAACCACTAACACCATAGTTTTAACGTTTGAAACAGCTATTTTGCCGAAGTCTGTTCGTGTTGGATACCTAAACGTAAGGGTGGACTTATATATTCCAAACCCACTACAGTGTTACAGGTGCTTTAAATTCGATCACCATGAAAAGAGATGCATTAAAACGCTTCTCTGTAGACGTTGTGGTGTACCAGAGAAGGATCATGACGAAGATCCAGATCACTGTACCGGTACTATTAAATGCATTAACTGTGGAGGCAATCATTTGTCCACGTCTAGGTCTTGTCATGTGTGGAAAAAAGAAAAGGAAATTGTGACCATAAAATTTAAGGAAAGTTTGTCATTTGCTGAAGCTCGTGGAATTGTTGAAAACCGAATTAATCTTTCCATTTCTTACGCAAATGCTGTTAGACCAGTTAAATCAGGCGAAAGTGAATGTCAAAATTGTAAGGATATGTTTGGCAAACTCTGTGTCATATTTCCGGAAAAGAAAGATGAAATTTTGAAGCTTTTTCCAAAATTGAAAGAAACTAAATCACCCACCCCTATTAACAAGGAAACATCAAGTAACAAAGAGCCTAAATCAAGCCCCTCCTCTACCTCAGAAAAGAACCCTGTTAGTTCACCAACTACACCTAGACCAAATGCCTCAACAGTTTCAGCACCTGTACCTACTACCACAGATATCGTAACACCAAAACCTTCCAATGTCCAATCCAAACCTGTCACCAAAGAAAATTCAAACAATTTAGTTGTGCCTAAAAGGAGGAGGAATAGTTCTCCTCGAAATAGAAATTCGGAACGTCTACCGAAAGGATCTGAAGATCCAATCCAACAGTTCAACCGTTATCAGAGTCTTGATGAAGACATGATTACGGATGAACAAGCTGATGTAGATTCCAAAGAGAATAAGCAAGGCAAAAACATCCTTAATCTTTCACACTTAAAGAAATAAATTTCATACTTCCATTAGTCTGTGGTATATTTCTCCCCTTATTTTTCAATATGGCGAACTTCGAAGAATTGAATCTATTAGTTTCTAATGGAAAGCCAGTGGCAATTTGTTTACAAGAAACATTCCTGAAAGATACTGACAAATTCTCTTTCAAGTATCACTCTTGCTACCTTAAAAATTTTGAAGGGAATGGAAAAGCCTCCGGCGGTGTGGGAATAATTGTTAACAATAATGTTCCTCATCGTCCAATTCCTCTTGATATTACTCTACAAGCTGTAGCCGTTAGTGTATCTCTCAATAAAACAATTACTCTTTGTTCTCTTTATCTTCCTCCTAGTTCTCCTATAAATGTTAGGAAACTAGACGAACTTGTCCAACAGTTACCAAAGCCATTTATATTAATGGGAGACTTTAATTCTCACAACAAGCTTTGGGGCTGCACTAATACAGATGACAAAGGCCGTATTATTGAAGACTTTGTAACAGAGCATGATCTTGTTCTACTGAATGATAAATCCTCCACCTATCACCATCCTGCTACTGGTTCTTATTCTTCACTGGATTTAACTATTTGCACACCAGATATCTTCCCAGATTTCAACTGGAAAAGTGACTGTGATCTCCATTGTAGTGACCATTTTCCTATTCATATCTCTGAATTAGGTCCATCGGTTCAAGAACGCCCAAGGCGATGGAAACTCCGTAAGGCTAATTGGGAACTGTTCAAAACTACCTGCGAACAATCAATAAATCCAGAAGCTTTTGTTGATTGTGAAAACTCCGCAGAGCTTTTCACATCTTTACTTTATTCGGCTGCTGAGGGATCGATCCCACAAACTTCGCCTGACCCGAAATTTCCAAACAAGCCATGGTTTAACGAAGATTGCAAAAAGGCTATAGGTGAGCGAAAATCTGCCCTAAGGTCATTTGATCTAAGACCTACAAAGGAAAATTTATACAAGTTTAAAATTACACGTGCGAAAGCTCGTCGAACGATTAAACAGAGCAAACGTTCGTCTTGGAGACAGTATGTTTCTGGATTGAATTCCAGATCATCTGTCAAAAAGACGTGGGATATGGTGAGAAAAATCAGTGGGAAGAACACGTCACTTGGTATTGGTCATTTAAAACCTGATAAGAATACCTCTGTTACTTCCAAACATGACATTGCTAATGTCTTGGCAGATACTTTTGCCAAGAAATCCTCTTCTTCAAATTACTCCTCCACATTTCAAAATTTTCAAGCTGAAAAGGAAAAGTCTAATCTTAATTTCAGTTCAAAGAACTTAGAACACTATAATAGAGACTTTTCAGTTAAGGAGTTGAAAAAGGCTTTAAAAAAGTGTCATGATACTGCGGTAGGATCTGATAATGTGCATTAACCGATTCCTTAAACACTTGCCATCCATTTCGCTCAACTGTTTACTTCAAACCTTTAATCAGGTCTGGCAAACGGGAATCATTCCAGCATCTTGGCGGGAAGCCGTTGTCATTCCAATACCTAAACCAGGTAAAGATTCTACAAATCCTTCAAATTATCGCCCTATAGCCTTAACTAGTTGTATTTGTAAAACCATGGAAAGAATGGTTAACGACCGTCTTGTTTGGTTTCTTGAAAAGAACAACCTTATCACGTCAGTCCAGAGTGGCTTTCGTAAACAGAGAAGCACTCTTGATCATCTTGTCCGCTTCGAAACTTTTATTCGAGAAGCTTTTATAAAGAAAGAACATGCTGTTTCTGTTTTTTTCGATCTTGAAAGTGCTTATGATACCACTTGGAAGTATGGAATTATGAATGACCTCTTTGATTTCGGTATTCGAGGTCGCCTTGCTTATTTCATTTCTGCATTTTTAGAGGAACGTCAGTTTAGAGTCAGGGTTTGAGATACCTTTTCAGATCCACACGAACAAGAAATGGGTGTCCCACAGGGAAGTATTTTGTCCGTGACATTATTTAGTGTCAAAATTAATAACATTGTCAAAACTGTTTGTCCTGGCGTTGAATGTTTTCTTTACGTTGATGACTTCTATATCTGTTACAGATCAAAACATATGTATACAATTGAAAGGCAGTTGCAGCAAGTCTTGAACAACCTTACCAAATGGTCAAACGAAAACGGCTTTAAGTTTTCCAAGACTAAAACCAAATGTATGCACTTTTGTCAGTCAAGAAAACTGCACCCTGAACCCGAACTTAAACTTGACGGAGTGCCCATTGAAGTTGTTCCAGAGTTCAAATTTTTAGGGCTTCTCTTTGACTCTAAACTCTCGTTTCGTCCACATATTGATTATTTGAGCAATAAGTGCCAAAAAGCTCTAAATCTTTTACGTGTTGTGTCCCATATGGACTGGGGTGCCGATAAAAAAGTTTTATTGAGACTTTACAGGTCTCTTGTCAGATCTAAGTTAGATTATGGCTGTGCTGTTTACGGCTCAGCGCGCCCTTCATACCTTCGCAAGCTTGATTCTATCCATAATCAAGGCTTGCGCTTAGCGTTAGGCGCTTTTAGAACATCACCAGTAAATAGTCTGTACACTGAAGCCAATGAACCATCTTTAAATTTACGTCGTAAAAAACTCTCCATGCAATATTATCTTAAGTTAAAGTCAAATCCTAACAACCCCACTTACAAAGTTGTATTTCAACCTAAGTACAGGGAGGAATTTGAAAAGAGAGCAAAAGCTATACTTCCTTTTAGTTTGCGTTGCGAGACAGATATAATTTCTCTGGATTTCGATCTAGAAGATGTTGCCGAATATACAGTTTCCGATGTTCCTTAATGGACATGCAAAAGTCCCACTTATCTTTATGACCTAGCTTCAAGCAAAAAGGGTACTACAGACCCTGTTGTCTTTAAAACAAAATTTTTAGAGATTAAAGAAAGGTACATATTGCATGAAGAGATTTATACAGATGGTTCGAAGGACGGAGAGAAAGTTGCTTCAGCCACTGTTCTAGATGGCGAAAAATACCAGTTTCGTCTAGCAAACAACTCCTCCGTATTTTCAGCAGAACTTAAGGCGATTGATCTTGCGCTCGATCACATGATCGAAGATGGTTATTGGCGCTATATTGTTTTCACTGATTCAATGTCTAGTATGCAAGCGCTCGAACACGAGAAAACAGACAATCCTCTTATAGTTAAATTACTGAATAAGATTTAAAATCTTGATAGTGATGTTGATCTTGTTTTCTGTTGGCTCCCCAGCCACATTGGTATTCGTGGTAATGAGGAGGCTGATAAGGCTGCCAAGGAGGCATTATCACTAGACATTTTACCCTTCGATGTTCCTTTTTGCCCCCAGCCGGCGGGGGGATAGAAATCGCTGGCTACCGTCCTGTAGAGTGGTAAGACCCCACCGAATGGTCCCGCCTGTTTGCCGTGGGTGGTTGCTCGTGTCGTTTGATGAAGGGATCCTGGTGGTTGAGTAGTTTCGGGGTCGGGCTTGGAGTACCTCGTCTCTGCAACACACCACTTTGGCCTGGAATTGAACTAGACGAGCGGTCAGATAGGCCCTGTCTGATCAATCGGCTAGTCATGCCAAGCACTGGAAGAGAACATATAGTTTCAGATATTTGCATTCTTGCATCGTTTTCAATATGGCTTTTGCAAACATTTTTGTTATGTTCCAGACAGCGGTGGCTTAAGGGTCAATCGGGTAAGTGAGGTGTTTGATTAACGATTTTACTGCTGATGTTTATTTCAAGCTTGGTAGACATATTCATTGGTGGTATTATTTGCTTGATCTAGCCCATTTGCACTGAGTATACCGATGATGCATCTCTGGTACCTCTCCCGAGATGGATGTTCCCCGGTGACGTACCCCCTTGTAGGACTCCAGGGTGGGTGGAGAGCATTGTCGATGAATAATTTAATATCAACATGGCCACTTCCAAAAAAGCCAAGCGTGCCTGGTCAGATTCAGAGGAGGAATCCAAAATTTCACAGTCATTTTCAAAGTTCATCGTTGTCGAAAGTACAGACCCAGAAAATCCTATATCAGAACTATCTCCCTTTGTGATTGAAAAACAGATAAATGCAATTCTTGGAACCCCTAAATCAGTGAAAACGCTGAAAAATGAAACATTGTTAATCGAAGTAACAAGGAAACAGCAAGCTGATAATTTGCTTAAGATTACAAAATTTTTCAATCAGAAGGTCAAAGTGTATGCTCACGAGAGGCTAAATCAATCTAAAGGTGTTATCCGATGCAAGGATTTGTCCAGATGTTCAATAAATGAAATCAAAGATAATCTAATATCCCAAGGAGTTACTGAAGTAAGGCGCATTGAATTTAACAAAGATGACAAAACAATAAGAACAAATACCTACATCCTGACCTTTAACGATTCGATTCTACCAAAAGAAATTAAAGTTGGATATCAAATTGTAAAGGTCGATGTTTTCATCCCCAACCCACTTCGATGTTTTAAATGCCAGAAATACGGACATCATGAAAATAATTGCAAGAATATGAAAGTCTGTAGAAAATGTGCTTATTCCGGACCTGAAGATGAGCACTGTGAGGGTGATTGTGAAAATGACCTTAAATGCGCTAACTGTGGTCAAGGACATGCAGCAAGCTCGAGGCAATGCCCGAAATTTATCTTGCAAAAAGAAATTTTAAATATTAAATTTAGACAGTCTGTTTCTTTCTTCGAGGCAAAAAAGATAGTAGAGTCGAGGCAAGACTCATTGCATCTGAATGGGACTGAAGATAGTTACGCAAGAAAAATTAAGTCTGTTGAAAAAACAAAACCAGGTCAATGTAGCAGTTGTGAGCGCCTTTTGAAGATAATCTCAGACTTGTTTCCTCAGGCGAAAGATAAGATTACACAAGCATTGCATGGAGAAACACCTACGGTCGAAAGTAATGAAAACAGAGCTCCCTCTTCTGAAAGAACTTCGCCTGCTGCTAAATCGCAGAATGTTAATAGTGTTAAAAATGCTAATCAATTTTCTCAAAAAAATAATAATGTGGTTAAACCCGAATCTGCCAGCCAAAGGCGGATTCGAATTCAGTTAGAGAAAGTAAACCCTCTCCCAGTGGAAACATCCAATCGCTTTGGCGAGTTGGATGACGGAGACGAGGAGGTTATGGAGGACGAACCTGAAGATCAGACTCCTAAGCCTGCAAGTCTTCATCATTCTAATTATGCACATCAAAATCCCATTAGGCAAGGTGCAAATAAAATTAACTTAACAGGAGTAAAATGATTAATTTCATGCTTCCATATATCAGTGGTTTAATACTCACACTTTTTTTCATAATGGCAAATAACATAATACAATGGAATTGTCGCAGTATCAAAGCCAATTTGGAGGAACTTAACCTGTTAGTATCGAAAGAAAATCCAGTGGCAGTATGTTTACAAGAAACGTTTCTTAAAGATTCTGATTCTTTTTCATTTAAATATCACTCCTGCTATTTAAAAAACTTCGAAGCAAATGATAAGGCTTCAGGTGGAGTTGGTATTGTAGTGAAGAATACTATTCCACATCGACATGTTCATTTAAACACTACCTTACAAGCAGTTGCTGTGAGTATCTCTCTGAATAGGAATATTACATTATGTACTCTTTATCTTCCACCCAGTCTTCCGATAGACGGCAGAGAAATGGACAATCTTGTCCACCAATTACCAAAACCATTTATATTACTTGGAGATTTTAATTCTCATCACACGCTATGGGGATGTTCTAAAACAGATAACAAGGGTCGTACTGTTGAAGATTTTATCATCAAATATGATCTTGTTTTATTGAATAACAAGTCTTCTACCTATCTTCATCCTGCCACTGGAAATTATTCTTCACTGGATTTGACTATTTGCAGCCCTGATATTTTTCCACATTTTACATGGAAAGTTGATTCTGATCTTCATGGGAGTGACCATTTTCCGATACATGTTTCTGAATCGGGACCATCAGTCCAGGAACTACCTAGACGATGGAAACTCCATAAAGCTAATTGGGATCTTTTTAAAACTACCTGCGAGCAGACAATTATTCCTGAAGCCTTTAATGACTGCGAAAACAGTGCAGATCACTTTACATCTTTACTTTATTCGGCTGCAGAAAAAGCAATTCCTCGAACATCGCCTAATTCTAAAAATCCAAACAAGCCATGGTTTAATGAAGACTGTAAAAAGGCTATAGCTGAGAGAAAATCTGCTCTCAGAGCATTCGGCCGTAGGCCTACGAAGGAAAATCTGTACAAGTTTAAAATTGCACGGGCACAAGCCCGTAGAATTATCAAACAATGTAAACGTTCGTCTTGGAGGCAGTATGTTTCAAGATTAAATTCAAGATCATCTGTCAAAAAGACTTGGGACATGATACGTAAAATCAGTGGGAAGAACACGTCCCTTAGTGTTGGTCATCTTAAAACAGATGATGAAAGTACAGTGTCTTCCAAACATGACATTGCCAATGTATTGGCAGATACATTTGCCAAGAAGTCTTCTTCTTCCAATTATTCGCAAACCTTCCAAAAATTTCAAGGTGAAAAAGAAAAGTCCAAGCTTAATTTTAGTTCCAGGAACCTTGAACACTACAATAGAGACTTTTCTGTGAAAGAGTTGAAGAAAGCGTTAAAGAAGTGTCATGACACTGCTGTCGGATCTGATAATATTCATTATCAGTTCCTCAAACGTTTACCATCTCGCTCCCTTCATTGTTTACTTGAAATTTATAATCAGGTTTGGAAAACTGGAAGCATTCCAGCATCTTGGCGGGAAGCTATCGTTATTCCAATACCTAAACCAGGTAAAGATTCTACGAACCCTTCAAACTATCGCCCCATTGCTTTAACTAGTTGCATCTGCAAAACCATGGAAAGAATGGTTAATGATCGTCTTGTTTGGTTTTTAGAAAAAAATAAACTGATTACGTCAGTCCAAAGTGGCTTTCGTAAACAGAGAAGCACTCTTGATCATCTTGTCCGCTTCGAGACTTTTATTCGAGAAGCTTTTATAAAGAAAGAACATGTTGTTTCTGTCTTTTTCGATCTTGAAAGTGCATATGATACCACTTGGAAGTATGGGATAATGAATGACCTCTTTGATTTCGGTATACGAGGTCGCCTTGCTTATTTCATTTCTGCATTTTTAGATGAACGTGTGTTTAGAGTCAGGATGGGAGATACCTTTTCAGATCCCCATGAACAAGAAATGGGAGTCCCCCAGGGAAGTATTTTGTCCGTAACACTATTTAGTGTCAAAATAAACAATATTGTTAAAACTGTTTTTCCTGGCGTTGAATGTTTTCTTTATGTTGATGATTTCTGTATTTGTTACAGATCAAAACATATGAATACAATTGAAAGGCAGTTGCAGCAAGTCTTGAACAACCTTACCAAATGGTCAAACGAAAACGGCTTTAAGTTTTCCAAGACTAAAACCAAATGCATGCACTTTTGTCAGTCAAGAAAACTACACCCTGATCCCGAACTTAAACTTGACGGAGTGCCCATTGAAGTTGTTCCAGAGTTCAAATTTTTAGGGCTTCTCTTTGACTCTAAACTCTCGTTTCGTCCACATATTGATTATTTGAGCAATAAGTGCCAAAAAGCTCTAAATCTTTTACGTGTTGTGTCCCATATGGACTGGGGAGCCGATAAAAAAGTTCTATTGCGACTTTACAGGTCGCTTGTCAGATCTAAGTTAGATTATGGCTGTGCTGTTTACGGCTCAGCTCGCCCTTCATACCTTCGCAAACTTGATTCTATTCATAATCAAGGCTTGCGCTTAGCGTTAGGCGCTTTTAGAACATCACCAGTAAATAGTCTGTACACTGAAGCCAATGAACCATCTTTAAACTTACGGCGAAAGAAACTCTCCATGCAATATTATCTTAAGTTAAAGTCTAATCCTGACAACCCCACGTACAAAGTTGTATTTGAACCTAAGTACAGGGAGGAATTTGAAAAGAAAGCAAAAGCTATACCACCTTTTAGCTTACGCTGTGAAACAGATGTTAGCTCTCTAGATTTCGATCTAGAAGATGTTGCCGAATATGCAGTTTCCGATGTTCCTTTATGGACATTCAAAAGCCCTACGTTTCTTTATGATCTTGCTTCTAGCAAAAAGGGTACTACAGACCCTGTTGTCTTTAAAACAAAGTTCTTAGAGATAAAAGAAAGATACATATTGCATGAGGAGATTTATACAGATGGTTCGAAGGATGGAGAGAAAGTTGCTTCAGCCACTATTCTAGATGGCGAAAAATATCAGTTTCGTCTACCGAACAACTCCTCTGTATTTTCAGCAGAACTTAAGGCGATTGATCTTGCGCTCGATCACATGATCGAAGATGGTTATTGGCGATATATTATTTTCACTGATTCAATGTCAAGTATGCAAGCGCTTGAACACGAGAAAACAGACAATCCTCTTATAATCAAATTACTAAATAAGATTTCAAAGCTTGACGGTGATGTTGATCTTGTTTTCTGTTGGCTCCCTAGCCACATTGGTATTCGTGGTAATGAAGAGGCAGATAAAGCTGCCAAGGAGGCATTATCACTAGATATTTTACCCTTTGAGGTTCCTTATAGTGATTTCAAGCCTTTAATTCATAGTTTTATTCAGGATGTGTGGCAGAATTGCTGGGATGATCCCGCAAATCAAGATAACAAACTATATTCTATTAAACATCATCTTGGTGAATGGCAACCCGGTTATAGATCAAATCGCCGAGAAGAAATTATTTTGGCCCGTTTACGCATTGGTCACACTTACCTGACGCATTCATTTCTTCTCAAAGGTGACGAACCTCCAATGTGTATTCCATGCGACGCTCCTCTTACTGTCAAACATATTTTTATAAACTGTATTGATTTTTCTATGTACAGGGATCAATATTTCAAAGTTGATAGTATGAGAGAGCTGTTTGAAAGGGTTAAACTTAATCTAATTTTTGATTACCTGAAGGCCATTGGTTTATACAGCAAAATATAATTTTAAGCTTTTATGTGAGTACGTCTTTTAAAGTAACTGTTAAACGATTGTCTAGATTTTTACCGTTTACATATACCTGTTATTATAATTTTCTAGTATTGTTACCGATTGACTAAATTTTAACTGTTTGAATTCATAAATCCCTGTTATTGATTATAATAGTTTTAACTCGTTTTCGGTGTATAGTTAAGCGCCCAACATGACCTTAGATGTCGACGGGCCATAAAACATCATTCATTCATTCATTCGATGTTCCTTTTAGTGATTTTAAACCTTTGATACATCATTTTATTCAGGATGTCTGGCAGAATTGTTGGGACGATCCTGCAAACCAAGATAATAAACTTTATTCTATTAAACGAGATCTTGGTGATTGGCTACCCGGTTATAGATCAAATCGCCGTGAAGAAATTATTTTGGCCCGCTTACGCATTGGTCACACTTACTTGACGCATTCATTTCTTCTTAAGGGAGAAGAGGCTCCAATGTGCATTCCATGTGACACTCCTCTTACTGTCAAACATATTTGTATTGACTGCATTGATTTTTTCGATGTCAGAGAAAGATATTTCAAAGCTGACAATATGAGGCAGCTATTTGAAAGCGTCAGAATCGAAATTATTTTTGATTTTCTGAAAGCCATCAATTTGTATAGCAAAATATGATTTTAAGTTTTTGTAAGCAACTTATATACCTTTTTATGATTGTCTAGGTTTTTACTGTTCGTATCGATCGGTTTTAGTAATTCATTGTTAGTTATAATTCTACTATTTTTATTTGATTCTGCATTTTACTGTTTAAATCCATCTCCGTTTTTGCTCAAAGGCACCTTTTCATTTGCTTGTAATGCGCCCAACATGACCTTGGTTGTCGACGGGCCATAAAACTCCATTCATTCATTCATTCATTCATTCATTCATTCATTCGGTAAAACGGGAGCCTGGATGGGCCCGGTCTAGGCAATCGGCTGGTCGTTTTAGACTAGGGCATTGACTACTGTTGTTATATAACCATTAGCTATAATTTAAGTCAGTTTGTGTTTTGGCACAAGTTTTCTTTCACTTTGTCATATCATATATGGTAGCATTTCAATTCGTATGTCATGATTTGTACCTTTCTGTAGTACAACTGTTCATTTACCCGTGTCAAATCTTGTTCTTTTTTAATAGTATTTTATTATCTAGTCTATATAGGCTTATGGGCTAATTGGGTGATCTAGGGTTTTTGCGTCGGGTGCAGACTTGCATAGCGTGACCCTTGCCTGAGGGAGTGTCCATGTTCTTCTGTGTCGGGCCTTGGACATTGGCTTGCCTGAGTATATCATCTGGGTACCCTTGGCATAGGGAGCTGGATCGCCGTTCCTGTTTTGTCCCCTTGTAGGACTCCGTGGAGGGTGGGGCCCCCGGATGACGAAACGATAAAAACTATCATGACTTCCAACCAAACTTTAACTTCGAAAAAACGAAAAACGGTGACGACATTGGAATCGAAACGGACATACCAAACGCAAATAAATCTTTCCCAAGATTTTTAATCATCCAACAACGAGATGCAGAAGAGCCCCTAAATACACTTTCTCCTTTTGTCATTGACAAAGTGCTTATGTCGTGTGCTGGCACAATGAAATCAGTTAAAAAGCTTCGCTCTGGTGGTCTGCTTGTTGAGGTTGAAAAGCCACAGCAAGCAGAAAATCTGCAGAAAATGGAAATTTTTTTTGATAGATGGGTGGATTGCACGCCTCATGAGACGTTAAATAGGTCCAAAGGATTGATAAGGTGCCCCGATTTACAGGGAGTCTCTGAGGAGGAAATAGTAAAAGAACTATCTGAACAAAATGTTATAGAAGCAAAGCGTATGACAGTTTTTAGGGATGGTGTTAAAAAGACCACCCATACCATAATTTTAACCGTTGCATCAGCCATTTTGCCCAAGTCTGTTCGTGTTGGATATTTGAATGAAAGGGTGGACTTGTATATTCCAAACCCACTTCAATGTTACAGGTGCTTTAAGTTCGGTCACCATGAAAAGAACCCCCAGCTGGCGGGGGGATAGAAATCGCCGGCTGCCGTCCTGCAGAGTGGTAAGACCCCACCGAACGGACCCACCTGTTTGCCGTGGGTGGTAGCTCGTGTCGTTTGATGAAGGGATCCTGGTGGTTGAGTAGTTTCGGGGTCAGGGATTAGTACCTCGTCTCTGCAACACACCACTTTGGCCTGGAGTTGAACTAGACGAGCGGTCAGATAGGCCCTGTCTGATCAATCGGCTGGTCATGTCTAGCACTGGAATAGAACGTATAGGTAACGAAAAGCGTACATTCTTGTTTGCGTTATAAGTAGTTTTATTTTATTGTCTCCATACTCTCTGTTCCAGAAAGCGGTGGCTTAAGGGTTAATCGGGTAAACGAGGTGTTTGATCGACGGTTTTTGTTTCCGGTGTTTATTTCGTGCTTGGTTGACTTACTCATCGGATAGAAATTGCTTGATCTAGCCCTTTTGCACCGAGTATATCAGTAATATATCTTTGGCACCGCTCCCGAGATGGAATAAATCCCCGGTGATGTGCCCCCTTGTTGGGCTCCAGGGTGGGTGAAGAGTATTACTGATGAATATTACAACTTAATCATGGCCCAATCGAAAAAAGCCAAGCGTTATCTTTCCGACTCGGACGATGAGAACATTAGTTTACCTCCATTTCCTAAATTTATTGTGGTCGAAAGTGAAGACCCAGAGCAACCGGTTGCAGAACTCTCGCCATTTGTCATTGAGAAACAAGTTAGAGCGATTATAGGAACGCCAAAATCAGTTAAAAACCTTAAAAATGGAACTCTATTAATTGAAGTTAGTAAAAGGGCTCAATCTGACAACTTATTAAAAACAACTAAATTTTTCGGCCAGAGAGTAAAAGTATACAGTCATATAAAACTCAATCAATCAAAAGGTGTTATTCGATGTAAAGAATTGTCTACATGTTTGATAAGTGAAATTAAATCTAATCTTAGGTCGCAAGGTGTAACTGAAGTAAAAAGAATAGAATTTAAAAAGGGTGAGAAGATCGTTAAAACAAATACTTACATTTTGACATTCGACGACCCTACCTTGCCAACAGAAATTAAAATAGGCTTTCAAATTGTAAAAGTTGACGTTTATGTCCCCAATCCTCTGCGTTGTTACAACTGTCAGAGGTTTGGGCATCATGAAAACAATTGTAGAGCCAATAAAATTTGCAGGAAATGTGCATTTTCTGGAGACTTGGATGAGCATGATGAAGATACCTGCGAAAATGACTTCAAATGTTTTAATTGTGGAATGGATCATCCAGCAAGTTCAAAATTATGCCCAAAATTTAAAAAAGAAAAAGAAATTCTGACCATTAAATGTAGACAATCCATTTCTTACTTCGAAGCTAGAAAAATAGTAGAATCAAGAGAAGATGCCAACACCTATGCTTATAAAGCTAAATCTGTCCCTGAGCCGGCTCAAAATGCCAAACCAAAGGAATGCACTACATGCGAACGCATGCTTAAAATACTGTCTGAAATGTTTCCTGAAGTTCGTGACAAGGTCAATGAAGTATTATCTGGAGAAAAGCCATCAGTTAAAGAATCAAATGTGAAAGTTTGCGACAGTAAGGCCTCGGCAGCAGAGGCTAAAACTCAAAAACAAAATATTCAAAAGGATGTTACTAAAACACAAAAATCGTCTTGTAATGGTAAAAGTTCTGCAACTAATTCGGAGCCAAACACTCAAAGGCGAGCTCGTCTTCGCCTTCAATCGGAGAAGGTAAATCCTTCTCCAATACCGACGTCCAATCGCTTTAGCGATTTGGATGATGGGGATGATGAGGGCATGGAGGATGAGCCTGAAGATTCGATTTCAGGTCCTCCTTCTTCCACAAATCACAATCATGCACAACCCGATCCAATTAGGCAAGGTGCAAACAGAATTAATTTAAGTGGCGTTAAAAAATAATCACTTATTTCCATTCTTGCGTGGTATACACTTTATAATAATCTTTTTAATGGCGAATAATATTATTCAATGGAATTGTCGTAGCATCAAAGCCAATTTTGAGGAACTAAATCTTCTAATTTCTAAGAATAAACCAGTGGCAGTATGTTTACAGGAAACATTTCTAAAAGACACAGATACATTTTCACTGAAATATCATTCTTGTTATCTAAATAACTTCATAAGCAACGAAAAGGCATCTGGTGGGGTTGGTATACTTGTGAATAACAACATTCCACATCGAAATGTATGTATAGACACCACTTTGTAGCCGTCAGCATGTCTCTTCATAAAACTATAACATTGTGCTCAATATATCTTCCACCCAGTTCTCCTATAGACATTAGAAAACTTGACGATCTTGTCCACAAATTACCTAAACCTTTCATATTGATGGGAGATTTTAATTCTCACCATACCTTATGGGGTTGTAGCAACACTGACGCCAAAGGCCGTACTGTTGAAGATTTCATAACTAATCATGATCTTGTTTTATTGAATAACAAGTCTTCTACCTATCTTCATCCTGCCACTGGAAATTATTCTTCACTGGATTTGACTATTTGCAGCCCTGATATTTTTCCACATTTTACGTGGAAAGTTGATTCTGATCTTCATGGGAGCGACCACTTTCCGATTCATGTTTTTGATTCTGGACCATCGGTCCAGGAACTACCTAGACGATGGAAACTCCATAAAGCTAATTGGGATCTTTTTAAAACTACCTGCGAGCAGTCAATTAATCCTGAAGCCTTTGATGACTGCGAAAACACTGCAGATCATTTTACATCTTTGCTTTATTCGGCTGCAGAAAAAGCAATTCCTCGAACATCGCCTAATCCTAAAAATCCAAACAAGCCATGGTTTAATGACGACTGTAAAAAGGCTATAGCTGAGAGAAAGTCTGCTCTCAGAGCATTCGCCCTTAGGCCTACGAAGGAAAATCTGTACAAGTTTAAAATTGCACGGGCGAAAGCTCGTAGAACTATCAAACAAAGTAAACGTTCGTCTTGGAGGCAGTATGTTTCAAGATTAAATTCAAGATCATCTGTCAAAAAGACTTGGGACATGATACGTAAAATCAGTGGGAAGAACACGTCCCTTAGTGTTGGTCATCTTAAAACAGATGGTGATAGTACAGTGTCTTCTAAACATGACATTGCCAATGTATTGGCAGATACATTTGCAAAGAAGTCCTCCTCTTCTAATTATTCACCCAACTTTCAAAAATTTCAAGGTGAAAAAGAAAAGTCCAAGCTTAATTTTAGTTCCAGGAACCTTGAACACTACAATAGAGACTTTTCTGTGAAAGAGTTGAAGAAAGCTTTAAAGAAGTGTCATGACACTGCTGTCGGATCTGATAATATTCATTATCAGTTCCTCAAACGTTTACCATCTCGCTCCCTTCACTGTTTACTTGAAATTTATAATCAGGTTTGGAAAACGGGAATAATTCCAGCCTCTTGGCGGGAAGCTATTGTGATTCCTATACCTAAACCAGGTAAAGATTCTACAAACCCTTCAAACTATCGTCCTATAGCCTTAACAAGTTGTATTTGCAAAACCATGGAAAGAATGGTGAATGATCGTCTTGTTTGGTTTTTAGAAAAAAATAAACTGATTACGTCAGTCCAAAGTGGCTTTCGTAAACAGAGAAGCACTCTTGATCATCTTGTCCGCTTCGAGACTTTTATTCGAGAAGCTTTTATAAAGAAAGAACATGCTGTTTCTGTTTTTTTCGATCTTGAAAGTGCTTATGATACCACTTGGAAGTATGGAATAATGAATGACCTCTTTGATTTCGGTATTAGAGGTCGCCTTGCTTATTTCATTTCTGCATTTTTAGACGAACGTGTGTTTAGAGTCAGGGTGGGAGATACCTTTTCAGATCCCCATGAACAAGAAATGGGAGTCCCCCAGGGAAGTATTTTGTCCGTAACACTATTTAGTGTCAAAATAAACAATATTGTTAAAACTGTTTTTCCTGGCGTTGAATGTTTTCTTTATGTTGATGATTTCTGTATCTGTTACAGATCAAAACATATGTATACAATTGAAAGGCAGTTGCAGCAAGTCTTGAACAACCTTACCAAATGGTCAAACGAAAACGGCTTTAAGTTTTCCAAGACTAAAACCAAATGTATGCACTTTTGTCAGTCAAGAAAACTGCACCCTGATCCCGAACTTAAACTTGACGGAGTGCCCATTGAAGTTGTTCCAGAGTTCAAGTTTTTAGGCCTTCTCTTTGACTCTAAACTCTCGTTTCGTCCACATATTGATTATTTGAGCAATAAGTGCCAAAAAGCTCTAAATCTTTTACGTGTTGTCTCCCATTTGGACTGGGGAGCCGATAAAAAAGTTTTATTGCGACTTTACAGGTCGCTTGTCAGATCTAAGTTAGATTATGGCTGTACTGTTTACGGCTCAGCGCGCCCTTCATACCTTCGCAAACTTGATTCTATTCATAATCAAGGCTTGCGCTTAGCGTTAGGCGCTTTTAGAACATCACCAGTAAATAGTCTGTACACTGAAGCCAATGAACCATCTTTAAATTTACGTCGAAAGAAACTCTCCATGCAATATTATCTTAAGTTAAAGTCTAACCCTGACAGCCCCACTTACAAAATTGTATTTGAACCTAAGTACAGGGAGGAATTTGAAAAGAAAGCAAAAACTATACCACCTTTTAGTTTACGTTGCGAAACAGATATAAATTCTCTAGATTTCGATCTAGAAGATGTTGCCGAATATACAGTTTCCGATGTTCCATTATGGACATGCAAAAGTCCCACTTATCTTTATGACCTGGCTTCCAGCAAAAAAGGTACTACAGACCCTGTTGTCTTTAAAACAAAATTTTTAGAGATTAAAGAAAGGTACATATTGCATGAAGAGATTTATACAGATGGTTCGAAGGACGGAGAGAAAGTTGCTTCAGCAACTGTTCTAGATGGCGAAAAATATCAGTTTCGTCTAGCAAACAACGCCTCCGTATTTTCAGCAGAACTTAAGGCGATTGATCTTGCGCTGGATCACATGATCGAAGATGGTTATTGGCGCTATATTGTTTTCACTGATTCAATGTCAAGTATGCAAGCGCTCGAACACGAGAAAACAGACAATCCTCTTATTGTTAAATTACTGAATAAGATTTCAAATCTTGATAGTGATGTTGATCTTGTTTTCTGTTGGCTCCCTAGCCACATTGGTATTCGTGGTAATGAGGAGGCAGATAAGGCTGCCAAGGAGGCATTATCACTAGACATTTTACCTTTCGATGTTCCTTTTAGTGATTTTAAACCTCTAATACATCATTTTATTCGGGATGTCTGGCAGAATTGTTGGGACGATCCCGCAAACCAAGATAATAAACTTTATTCTATTAAACAGAGTCTTGGTGAATGGCTACCTAGCTATAGATCAAATCGCCGTGAAGAAATTATTTTGGCCCGTTTACGCATAGGCCATACGTATCTTACGCATTCATTTCTTCTTAAAGGAGACGAACCTCCAATGTGTATTCCATGCGACGCTCCTCTTACTGTCAAACATATTTTTATAGATTGTATTGATTTTTCTATGTACAGAGATCAATATTTCAAGGCTGACAGTATGAGGCAGCTATTTGAAAGCGTCAGAATCGAACTTATTTTTGATTTCCTGAAAGCCATCAATTTGTATAGCAAAATATGATTTTAGGTGCTTGTAAACAATTTATAGACCTATTCATGATTGTCTAGATTTTTATTGTTCGTATAGATCGGTTTTAGTTATTGATTGTTAGTTATATCTACCATTGTTATTTGATTCTACATTTTACTGTTTCAATCCATCTTCATTTTTACTCAAAAGCACTTTTCCATTTACTTGTTATGCGCCCAACATGACCTTAGTTGTCGACGGGCCATAAAACTCTATTCATTCATTCATTCATTCACCATGAAAAGAGATGCATTAAAACGCTTCTCTGTAGACGTTGTGGTGTACCAGAGAAGGATCACAACGAAGATCCAGATCACTGTACTGGCACTATGAATTGTATCAACTGTGGAGGCAATCATTTGTCAACATCTAGGTCTTGTCATGCATGGAAAAAGGAAAAGGAGATCTTTACCATCAAATATAAGGAAAGTTTGTCATTTGCTGAAGCTCGTAGAATTGTTGAAAACCGAATTAATCTTTCCAAATCTTACGCAAATGCTGTTAGACCAGTCAAATAAGGCGAAAGTGAATGTCAAAATTGTAAGGATATGTTTGGAAAACTCTATGTTATATTTCCGGAAAAGAAGGATGAAATTTTGAAGCTTTTCCCAAAATTGAAAGATACTAAATCCCCCTCTTCTATTACCAAGGAAACAGCAAATAATAAAGAGCCTAAATCAACTTCCTCTACCAAAGACAAGAACCCTGTTAGTTCACCAACAACACCTAGACCAAATGCCTCAACTGTTTCAGTACATGCACCTACTACTTCAGATACCGTAACACAAAAACATTCCAATGTCCAATCCAAACCTGTACTTAAAGATAGTTCAAATGAAAAACCAAATAATTTCGTTGTGCCTAATAGGAGGAGGAATAGTTCTCCTCGAAATAGAAATTCGGAACGTCAACCGAAAGGATCTGATGATCCAATCGACCAGTTCAACCGTTATCAGAGTCTTGATGAAGACATGATGACGGATGACCAAGCTGATGCAGATTCCAAAGAGAATAAGCAAGGCAAAAACAGTATTAATCTTTCACACTTAAAGAAATAAACTTCATACTTCCATTAGTCTGTGGTATATTTCTCCCCTTAATTTTCAATATGGCGAAATATATTATTCAATGGAATTGTCGCAGCATCAAAGCTAATTTTGAAGAAATTAATCTATTAGTTTCTCATGGAAAGACAGTGGCAATTTATTTGCAAGAAACTTTTTTAAAAGATACAGATAAATTCTCTTTGAAGTATCACTCTTGCTACCTCAAAAATTTTGAAGGGAATGGGAAAGCCTCAGGCGGTGAAGGAATAATAGTTAACAATAATGTTCCTCATCGTCCAGTTCCTCTTGATACTACCCTCCAAGCTGTAGCCGTTAGTGTATCTCTCAATAAAACAATTACTCTTTGTTCTCTCTATCTTCCTCCTGGTTCTCCTGTAAATGCTCGGAAACTAGACGATCTTTTCCAAAAGTTACCAAAGCCCTTTATATTAATGGGAGACTTTAATTCTCACAACAAGCTTTGGGGCTGCACTAATACAGATGAAAAAGGTCGTATTATTGAAAATATTTTAACAGAACATGATCTTGTTCTACTGAATGATAAGTCCTCCACCTATCACCATCCTGCTACTGGCTCTTATTCTTCACTGGATTTAACTATTTGCACCCCAGATATCTATCAAGATTTCAACTTGAAAGTTGACTGGGATCTCCATGGTAGTGACCATTTTCCTATTCATATCTCTGAATTAGGACCGTCGGTTCAAGAACGCCCAAGGCGATGGCAACTCCATAAGGCTAATTGGGAACTTTTCAAAACTACCTGCGAACAATCAATAAATCCAGAAGCTTTTGATGATTGTGAAAACTCCGCAGAGCTTTTCACATCTTTACTTTATGCGGCTGCTGAGGGATCTATTCCAAAACCTCGCCTGACCCTAAATTTCCAAACAGACCATGGTTTAACGAAGATTGCAAAAAGGCTATAGATGAGCGAAAATCTGCGCTAAGGACTTTTGATCTGAGACCTACAAAGGAAAACTTATACAAGTTCAAAATTGCACGCGCGAAATCTAGTCGAACTATTAAACAAAGCAAACGTTCGTCATGGAGACAGTATTTTTTTGGATTGAATTCCAGATCATCTGTCAAAAAGACGTGGGATATGGTGAGAAAAATCAGTGGGAAGAACACATCACTTGGTGTTGGTCATTTAAAAACTGATGATAATACCTCTGTTACTTCCAAGCATAATATTGCTAATATCTTGGCAGATACTTTTGCCAAGAAATCCTCTTCTTCCAATTACTCCTCAACTTTTCAAAAATTTCAAGCTGAAAAGGAAAAGTCTAAGCTTAATTTCAGTTCTAAGAACTTAGAACACTACAATAGAGACTTTTCAGTTAAGGAGTTGAAGAAGGCTTTAAAAAAGTGTCATGACACTGCGGTAGGATCCGATGATATTCATTATCAATTCCTTAAACACTTGCCATCCCGTTCGCTCAATTGTTTACTTCAAATTTTTAATCAGGTTTGGCAAACGGGAATACTTCCAGCATCTTGGCGGGAAGCCGATGTCATTCCAATACCTAAACCAGGTAAAGATTCTACAAATCCTTCAAATTATCGCCCTATAGCCTTAACTAGTTGTATTTGCAAAACCATGGAAAGAATGGTTAAGACCGTCTTGTTTGGTTTCTTGAAAAGAACAACCTTATCACGTCAGCCCAGAGTGGCTCTCGTAAACAGAGAAGCACTCTTGATCATCTTGTCCGCTTCGAGACTTTTATTCGTGAAGCTTTTATACAGAAAGAACATGCTGTTTCTATCTTTTTCGATCTTGAAAGTGCTTACGATACCACTTGGAGGTATGGAATTATGAATGACCTCTTTGATTTCGGTATTCGAGGTCGCCTTGCCTATTTCATTTCTGCATTTTTAGACGAACGTCAGTTAAGAGTCCGGGTCGGAGACACTTTCTCAGATCCCCATGAACAAGAAATGGGAGTTCCCCAGGGAAGTATTTTGTCCGTGACACTATTTAGTGTCAAAATTAATAACATTGTCAAAACTGTTTGTCCTGGCGTTGAATGTTTTCTTTATGTTGATGATTTCTGTATCTGTTACAGATCAAAACATATGTGTACCATTGAAAGGCAATTACAACAGGTCTTAAATAACCTTTCTAAATGGTCGAATGAAAACGGCTTTAAGTTTTCCAAGACAAAAACCAAATCGATGCACTTTTGTCAATCAAGAAAATTGCACCCTCATCCTGAACTAAACCTAGATGGAGTGCCAATAGAAGTTGGTCCAGAATTCAAGTTTTTAGGACTTCTCTTTGACTCTAAACTTTCGTTTCGTCCACACATTGAAAATTTGAGCAATAAGTGCCAAAAAGCACTGAATCTTTTACGTGTCGTGTCCAGTATGGACTGGGGAGCCGATAAAAAAGTTTTATTGAGACTGTACAGGTCGCTTGTTAGATATCAGTTGGATTATGGCTGTGCTGTGTATGGCTCAGCACTCCCTTCATACCTTCGCAAACTTGATTCTATTCATAATCAAGGATTGCGCCTAGCATTGGGTGCGATTAGAACATCACCAGTAAACAGTCTTTATGCGGAAGCCAATGAACCATCTTTAAATCTACGTCGAAAGAAGCTGTCCATGCAATATTATTTAAAACTCAAATCAAATCCTGATAATTCTACTCACAAAGTTGTTTTTGAACCAAAGCACAGAGAAGATTTTGAAAAGAAAAAGAACAATATACTTCTTTTTAGTTTACGTTGTGAAGCTGATGTAAACGCTCTAGCTTTTGATTTAGAAGACGTGGCAGAACATATTTTCCCTGATTTTCCCTTGTGGACATGCAAAAGCCCAACGTTTCTTTACGATCTTGCTTCCAGCAAAAAGGATACAACAGATCCAACAGTTTTTAAAACTAAGTTTCTCGAAATAAAAGAGAGATACCCATCGTACGAAGAGATTTACACGGATGGTTCAAAGAACGATGAAAAAGTTGCCTCAGCTACAATATTTGAAAGCGAAAAGTACCAATTCCGTTTACCAAACAACTCTTCTATTTTTTCAGCCGAGCTTAAGGCGATTGATCTCGCACTCGATCACATAATTGCAGAGCGATTTTCTCGCTATATTGTTTTCACTGACTCTATGTCGAGTCTGCAAGCGATTGACCACGAGAAAATTGACAATCCCCTTATTGTTAGATTGCTAGATAAAATGGCTCAGCTTAATGATGTTGATCTGGTTTTCTGCTGGCTCCCTAGCCATATTTGTATTCGTGGTAATGAAGAGGCAGATAAAGCTGCCAAGGAGGCATTATCACTTGATGTTTTACCGTTTGAAGTTCCTTTTAGTGATTTAAACCGTTGATAAAAAGTTTTATTCAAGATATCTGGCAGAATTGTTGGGACGATCCTGTAAACCAAGATAACAAACTTTACACTATTCAACAGGGTCTTGGTGAATGGCTACCTGGCCATAGATCTTGCAGCCGTGAAGAAATTATCTTAGCCCGTTTACGCATAGGTCATACACATCTGACGCATTCTTTTCTTCTTAAAGGAGAAGAGGCTCCAATATGTATTCCATGCGACGCTCTTCTACTATCAAACATATCTTTGTAGATTGCATTGATTTTCAAAATATCAGAGAAAGATTTTTCAAGGTTGACATTATGGGGCAGCTATTTGAAAGCGTGAAAGTGGAACAAGTTCTTGATTTCCTAAAAGCCATTAATTTGTACAACAAAATATAGTTTTAGTTTCTTATAAGAATTTTTTAGCACTGTTCACAATTGTCTAGATTTTTACCGTTCATATACACCAGTTTTATAGAAATAATGTTATGTTTACAATTGTAGTATTGTTATTGGATTCAATTTTTTTATATAAAGAAATAATCTCATTTTTGCATATGGTACTTCTAAGTTACATGTATAGCGCCCAACATGACCATTGATGTCGACGGGCCATAAAACAACATCCATTCATTCATTCATTCATCAATGCACAGATCAGGTTTGCCTGCATCTCTGTAGATTCATGATGGTTTATATCCCTGATTGCCCAAACACCATAGCTGAAATGCCAATACATACATAAATGACGATGCTCATCAGTATTACGAAACGCCGGAAAGTGGGTAAGCTGCAACTCCTCCAAACCTTTTTTTGATGTCTGTTCGACGTCTTTCCCTCTCTGTCTAAGCATTTTCAAAAGATGCACATACAACATCGGGAACTTGCATTTGCTCACACTGCTTAATCTGTTAGCTAACTGAGATATGGAAATTCAACTTACAGCCCGCATTGAATGCCCACCTTGCTTTAGGCTTGAAAAAATGTGCCGAGTTGGCCATATACTGATCCTACATCATGAAGAACTTGAATTAAGACTTCCACCAGACGACGACCTAGAACCAATTCACTTCCATCTATATGATCAAAGAAGCCAAAGGTCTTTTGCAATTGCCTTTGAACGAGTTGGCTTTGAGATAAAATGTTTAATGGTGGTGTACGGGTTTGCATGGCGTGACTCTCATTTGGGGAAGTGTCCATGCTCTCCTTTACCGGGCCTTGGAACTTGGACTGCCCGAGTATATCATCTGGGTAGCCTTGGCTTAGGGAGCTGGATCGCCGTTCCTGTTTAGCCCCCTTGTAGGACTCCATGGAGGGTGGGGCCCACAGATGACGAAAAATTTAAAACTATAATATGGATCCCCTAAACAAAAAACGAAAAGGCGATGCTCAAATGGACTCCGATATTGGCGAAGGATTTGTTAGCTCTTCTGGACATTTTAATAAATTTCTTGTAATAAAATCAAAAGAACCAAATTTTCAAATTTCAAAACTCTCTCCGTTTGTTATTGAAAAACAATTGAAGTCAATCCTAGGTACTCCTAAATCAGTAAAAAGTTTAAAAGATGGTAATCTATTAGTGGAAGTAAATTTAAATGCTCAGGCTGAAAACCTGTTAAAAACGGAATTATTTTTTGGACATGAGGTCAAGGTTTATGCGCATGAAACCCTGAATAAATCTAGGGGAATCATACGTTGTAGAGAGCTAGCTGGTTGCTCTGAAGCCGAAATTCTCGAAGGTCTTGAAAGCCAAGGAGTAACAGCAGTAAAACGTATCTCCGTGACTAGAAATGGAAAGAAGGTTGACACAAACACTATCATTTTGACATTTGGTGTTCCCATTTTGCCTCGACGAATAAAAGTCGGGTTTAATGTGGTAAACGTAGATGTTTATGTTCCAAATCCTCTGAGATGCTATTTTTGCCAGAGATTTGGACATCATGAAGACAGGTGCAATAATGATATGGTTTGTGTTAAATGTGGTGATGTAAACCCAAATCATTTCGATCATTCCTGTACGAACGAAGTAAAGTGCTCTAACTGTGGAAAAGGTCACCCAGCAAATTCAAAGGACTGTGAATTCTGGAAAAAGGAGAAAGAAATCCAAAGAATTAAATGTATAGAAAATGTATCCTTTTTTGAAGCCCGCAAAATCTTTGAACTAAGAACGAAAGCCAATTTACCCTCCAGTTACTCCAATATTACCAAAAGCAACATGGAATGTCAAAACTGTAAAACTTTACACGAAAAACTCAGCATTCTTTTCCCCGATAAGAAGCATGAGATTGACAAATTATTCCCTAAATCCACAGTAGCCTTTACTTCTAGTACTTCAAATCAAATTAAGAAAACACAGTCTCTTTCCCTCCAAACAAACAAAACTCCTGAAACTATATTGGAATCAAACACTGTTAATCTATCTTCCTCTTCTGAAAAAGAAACTCCGCCTTCAGCCTCGAAAGATCCTTCCAGCAATAAAACTTCATCTGTATCTACAGTTTCAAAGTCTAGACCTCAAGACACAAAAACTACATCTCTTTCTGAAATGGATAGAATAGAACTCTTAGATAAAGTTGAGATGGTAAAACGTAAAAAGGCCCAAATGCAGCAAGAGAAATTAAATCGTCCAGCTAGTAAAGTATCCGAAGATAATGATACAAGCTCGTTTGTCAAACCCCCTAGGAGCAGAACTTCGTCTCCTAGGGCGACATCATCTAATCGCCAGCCAAAGGGATCTGAGGATCCTGTTAAACAATACAACCGCTACCACTGTCTTGAAGAAGACATGGTAACGGAAGACACAGAGGATGCAGATTCTTCCAAAGAGAATAAGCGAGGCAAAAATATAATAGATCTTTCACACATAAACAAATAATTTTCATACTTCCAATACTAATTAGTATATTTCTCCCCCTTAATTTAACTATGGCGAACAAAATCATTCAATGGAATTGTCGCAGCATCAAAGCGAATTTTGAAGAAATGAATCTATTAGTTTCTAATGGAAATCCAGTTGCAATCTGTTTGCAAGAGACCTTTTTAAAAGATACTGACAAATTCTCTTTAAAGTATCACTCTTGCTATTTTAAAAATTTTGAAGGTATTGAGAAAGCTTCGGGCGGTGTCGGAATCATTGTTAACAACGGTGTTCCTCACCGCACTATTCCTCTTAATACTACGCTACAAGCTGTTGCCGTTAGCGTATCTGTTAATAAAACAATAACACTGTGTTCAATCTATCTTCCACCTAGTTCTCCTATCAGTCGTAGGAAACTAGACGATCTTGTCGAACAATTACCCAAGCCTTATATATTAATGGGAGATTTCAATTCTCACCACACGCTTTGGGGATGTTCCCATACAGACAACAAAGGTCGTATTATTGAAGATTTCATATCAAATCATGATCTTGTTTTATTAAATGATAAATCTTCCACTTATCATCATCCAGCAACTGGTTCATATTCTTCACTGGATTTAACTATTTGCACTCCAGACATTTTCCCGGCTTTTAGCTGGAAAGTGGACTCTGATCTTCATGGTAGTGACCATTTTCCTATTCATATATCTGAATTAGGACCATCTGTCCAGGAGCGCCCTAGGCGTTGGAAACTCCATAAAGCTAATTGGGAACTTTTTAAAACCACATGTGAGCAGTCAATAAATCCAGAAGCCTTTGATGAATGTGAAAACTCTGCAGAACTATTTACATCTTTACTTTATTCTGCTGCAGAAAAAGCCATTCCACAAACATCGCCTGACCCTAAAAACCCAAACAAGCCATGGTTTAATGACGATTGTAAAAATGCTATAGCTGATAGAAAATCTGCCCTAAGAGCATTTGGCCTTAGGCCGACGAAGGAAAATCTTTACAAGTTTAAAATTGCACGTGCGAAAGCTCGTAGAACTATCAAACAAAGTAAACGTTCGTCTTGGAGGCAGTATGTTTCTAGATTGAATTCAAGATCATCTGTCAAAAAGACTTGGGATATGGTACGGAAAATCAGTGGGAAGAACACATCACTTAGTATTGGTCACCTTAAAACGGATGACAATAAATCAGTTTCTTCCAAACATGACATTGCAAATGTACTAGCAGATACATTTGCCAAGAAGTCCTCCTCTTCTAATTATTCACACACCTTTCAAAAATTTCAAGGTGAAAAAGAAAAGTCCAAGCTTAATTTTAGTTCCAGGAACCTGGAACACTACAATAGGGACTTTTCCATCAAAGAGTTGAAGAAAGCTTTTAAAAAGTGTCATGATACTGCTGTTGGTTGTGATAAAATTCATTATCAGTTCCTCAAACGTTTACCATCTCGCTCCCTTCACTGTTTACTTGAAATTTATAATCAGGTTTGGAAAACTGGAATAATCCCAGCCTCTTGGCGGGAAGCTATTGTGATTCCTATACCTAAACCAGGTAAAGATTCTACGAACCCTTCAAATTATCGCCCAATTGCTTTAACTAGCTGCATCTGCAAAACCATGGAAAGAATGGTTAATGATCGTCTTGTTTGGTTTTTAGAAAAACATAAACTGATTACGTCAGTCCAAAGTGGCTTTCGTAAACAGAGAAGCACTCTTGATCATCTTGTCCGCTTCGAGACTTTTATTCGAGAAGCTTTCATAAAGAAAGAACATGTTGTTTCTGTCTTTTTCGATCTTGAAAGTGCTTATGATACCACTTGGAAGTATGGAATTGTGAATGACCTCTTTGATTTCGGTATTCGAGGTCGCCTTGCCTATTTCATTTCTGCATTTTTAGACGAACGTCAGTTTAGAGTCAGGGTGGGAGATACTTTTTCAGATCCCCATGAACAAGAAATGGGAGTTCCCCAGGGAAGTATTTTGTCCGTGACACTATTTAGTGTCAAAATAAACAACATTGTTAAAACCGTTTGTCCTGGTGTGGAATGTTTTCTGTACGTTGATGACTTCTGTATCTGTTACAGATCAAAACATATGTACACAATTGAAAGGCAGTTGCAGCAAGTCTTGAACAACCTTACCAAATGGTCAAACGAAAACGGCTTTAAGTTTTCAAAGACTAAAACCAAATGTATGCACTTTTGTCAGTCAAGAAAACTGCACCCTGATCCCGAACTTAAACTTGACGGAGTGCCCATTGAAGTTGTTCCAGAGTTCAAATTTTTAGGCCTTCTCTTTGACTCTAAACTCTCGTTTCGTCCACATATTGATTATTTGAGCAATAAGTGCCAAAAAGCTCTAAATCTTTTACGTGTCGTATCCAGTATGGACTGGGGAGCCGATAAAAAAGTCCTATTGCGACTTTACAGGTCGCTTGTCAGATCTAAGTTAGATTATGGCTGTGCTGTTTACGGTTCAGCTCGCCCTTCATACCTTCGCAAACTTGATTCTATTCATAATCAAGGCTTGCGCTTGGCGTTAGGCGCTTTTAGAACATCACCAGTAAATAGTCTGTACACTGAAGCCAATGAACCATCTTTAAATTTACGTCGAAAGAAACTCTCCATGCAATATTATCTTAAGTTCAAGTCTAACCCTGACAACCCCACTTACAAAGTTGTATTTGAACCTTACTACAGGGAGGAATTTGAAAAGAAAGCAAAAGCCATACCACCTTTTAGTTTACGTTGCGAAACAGATATAAATTCTCTAGATTTCGATCTAGAAGATGTTGCGGAATATACAGTTTCCGATGTTCCTTTATGGACATGCAAAAG
Source organism: Fragum fragum (assembly GCA_946902895.1). Lineage (NCBI taxonomy): Eukaryota > Metazoa > Mollusca > Bivalvia > Cardiida > Cardiidae > Fragum > Fragum fragum. The sequence goes on from OX336378.1 coordinate 52,850,084, forward strand.
TCCAACTTATCTTTATGACCTAGCTTCAAGCAAAAAGGGTACTACAGACCCTGTTGTCTTTAAAACAAAATTTTTAGAGATTAAAGAAAGGTACATATTGCATGAAGAGATTTATACAGATGGTTCGAAGGACGGAGAGAAAGTTGCTTCGGCCACTGTCCTAGATGGCGAAAAATATCAGTTTCGTCTAGCAAACAACGCCTCCGTATTTTCAGCAGAACTTAAGGCGATTGATCTTGCGCTCGATCACATGATCGAAGATGGTTATTGGCGTTATATTGTTTTCACTGATTCAATGTCCAGTATGCAAGCGCTCGAACACGAGAAAACAGACAATCCTCTTATAGTTAAATTACTGAATAAGATTTCAAATCTTGATAGTGATGTTGATCTTGTTTTCTGTTGGCTCCCTAGCCACATTGGTATTCGTGGTAATGAGGAGGCAGATAAGGCTGCCAAGGAGGCATTATCACTAGACATTTTACCTTTCGATGTTCCTTTTAGTGATTTCAAACCTTTAATTCATCATTTTATTCGGGATATCTGGCAGAATTGTTGGGACGATCCCGCAAACCAAGATAATAAACTTTATTCTATTAAACAGAGTCTTGGTGAATGGCTACCTGGCTATAGATCAAATCGCCGAGAAGAAATCATTTTGGCCCGTTTACGCATTGGTCACACTTACTTGACGCATTCATTTCTTCTTAAAGGAGACGAACCTCCAATGTGTATTCCATGCGACGCTCCTCTTACTGTCAAACATATTTTTATAGACTGTATTGATTTTTCTATGTACAGAGATCAATATTTCAAGGCTGACAGTATGAGGCAGCTTTTTGAAAGCGTCAGAATCGAACTTGTTTTTGATTTCCTGAAGGCCATCAATTTGTACAGCAAAATATGATTTTAGGTTCTTGTAAGCAATTTATAGACCTGTTCATGATTGTCTAGATTTTTATTGTTCGTATAGATCGGTTTTAGTAATTGATTGTTAGGTATAATTCTAGTATTGTTGTTTGACTCTACATTTTACTGTTTGAACCCATTTCCGTTTTTACTCAAAGGCACCTTTTCATTTACCTGTGATGCGCCCAACATGACCTTAGTTGTCGACGGGCCATAAAACTCTATTCATTCATTCATTCATTGCAGATCGACTCGGAACCTCTATGCCCGGACCCAGATTTATCGCATGTTGCCTAGACTGGTAAGTCAACGGGTGCCCCAAAGTATTTTCTCCAAGTTCAAACTGGTAGGTCTGCCTTACACTTTCGCTGCAGGATGTGCCCTTGTATCTGTGAAATAACCGTTCCAGTCTGTCACATAGGGTCAACCCAATTGTCTTCAACGATTCCATTATATCACGATCGGCAAATGGTACACAAAGAGAGTGATTATTCAACAATTGACTCACATGATCCAAGTTTGTCAAGTCAACACCGTGTACGCTGTCTGCAATAACAGGCAGTGGAGTAACAAACTCCAGTCTACATACCGACCTGGTAAACTTAACAAAGTTACTTCTGATTACAGATATATAGTCCTGAGCTTCTCTCAAAAGATGTTCACTTGCACTTCGCAGTCCTTGGGGATGATTATAGAGGCACTGACCGGGTGATACCTCGTCTTTGGGTAGCAATGCGGTAAATCGGCATATAATTGAATAAACTTAACCTTTTCTGGAAAACACTAACTCCTCTTAACTCACCACTTACATCTAAAGCACGCCCGTCCAAAATGCTTTGGTAATTCGCACATTCATAAAGAGCACATGCTGTTGTCAATGTACCTCGTTTTCCTATCACTGTTTCAAGCCCACTGCGAGACCAAAACAAACTTTCGCTTTCAAAACTGTTTTCTATGGATGCCCCGACATGTACACAAACTTTCGATACGGCATCACAATCCCTGATCGGCAAGTACACCCGGTTCCGATTTTTTTCTCTAAAGCTGAACAATAACTTCCGAAAGCCTTGTGGAGGAACAACTGAATTAACACTTTTCTGAAAAATTTCAAGAAGTGAGGTACAGTCTCCAGGTAAAATGAAAATCTGACTGACATCAGTTATGTTGTTTTTATCTATAGTCTGTTTTATTCGACCTCCGGGTATTGCTTCCACAAGCCTTCCTCTTAGTTGCAGTTTCACATCTGTAATCCATATGAATGTTAGTCTCAATATCACATCTTTGGCAGGTGTGATATTACTGTCTACTGTGGGCAATAGACACAGTACATATTCCCAGCCACTATCAGTAAATATCGTTGTACCCACACATTCCTTCAACATTTGTCTGCCCGAGTCAGTGTATTCTCGCAAGTTTTCGTGTTTTTTCAACCAATGATAAACTTTTCGCAACGACAGTTGTCCCCGTGGAATCAGAAACAATTTGTTTGTTTGTTTGAATGGGGTTTAACGCCGCTTTTAACAATCTTTCAGTTATATCGCGGCGGCTGGAGCACCTAACAATGGATTCCTGGTATTTCTCGCACCAGTACTACCACTTCACCCTTTCCTAGCCTCCAGCTGCTATCCCACATAGGCTCACGATTATCCGCCCATTGGTGGTAGACAAATGTCGGAAAGAGTATTGCCGCCGTCGGGGATCGAACCCGGGACCCTTTGAATGATAGTTCGACGCGCTACCAACTGCGCTATGACGGCGGCTGAATCAGAAACAAGTGGTGAAACGTATGTGTTGTACCTGCAATATTTTTCCATTCAATCGTAACACCATCAATGTCTGAATATATTTCCAAGTAGTCCTTACTTTCTTCCAACCGAACTATTGTGCTCCGTAGCGGAATATATTCGTGTGTGTAGACAAGAACTCTGCAATGTCACTATGACCCTCGTATACACGTTTAAATGACAAAGAATTCTCCACTCCAGTAAACAGCAGATATTCATTATCATTCTCCTCCATTTCTGTTGCAACCAGTTCCTACAATAAACAAAAAGTGATACACGTTTACAGAGATCTTATAGTGTTAAAAGCATGCGTCAAGGTAGAAGCCGGAAATGAGCATTGGCTACAATTGTCATTTTTGGGGTAATTGCACTAGTCTGAACACTCCCAGAAATTTTCAGGCAATTTGAGCACCGGCATCAATGTTAAAAGAATCCGGCTAGGTAGAAGGTGACACTACTAACCCTAACCTAAACTAACCCTAACCCGGGGTTACCTAGGGTAACCCAAGGTGACCCGGGGTTACCTAGGGTCACCCAAGGTAACCCGGGGTTACCGGGGGTAACCATAGGTAACCCAGCATGGTACATGGTAACCATGTTGGTTTACTCACAAAAGTTATTTTTAGTAACATTGTTACCCAAGGTAACCCGGGGTAACCTTAGGTAACCCAGCATGGTACATGGTAACCGTGTTGGTTTACTCACATAAGTTATTTTTAGTAACATGGTAACCCTGGGTAACCCAACAAGGTAACCCAGGATTACCTGCTACAGTTATTTTTAGTAACATGGTAACCCTGATTAACCAAATAGTGTTATTAGCATCCTACTTCGGTAGAGGCCGGAAATGAGCATTTGCTCAAAATGTTATTTCAGTGGTAATTACTCTACTTTGAACAAACTCCAAACCAATCAGCCAATGCAACACAGTTAGGAGCACCCGGCTAGTTAGAGGCCGGAAATGGGCGTTGGCTCAAGATGTCATTTTGGTAGTAATTGCTCTATTTCGAACACACCCAGTAATTTTCATTCAAATCGAGGGCCTGCAAAAGCATTTGTAGCATCCGGCTAGATAGAGGCCGGAAATGAGCATTACTACTCAAATTAAGTGTTGAAATTTCTCCTTTTCCCACAATGTTTTAAAGAATCAATTTCGGTAAAAAATCTTTTGTAAGATTTACTTCAGAAATCAAAACAATTGACGCTTTACAATTCAATTGATTAAAACATTAATTCTGGAATTGACTTTGGAATTCCTCCTTTTCCCAATATGTTGCAAAACATGAAGATAGTTTTTCAAATTCTTACTTTTATTTCCATATATCCAGTTTAAAATAACCACATCCATTCAAAAACTAACGGCAGATCAGCCCTAACCTATATTAAATAAAGAATTAACCAACCAATCAGAGGCCAGTAAATGAAATGATTGACAGGTGGGAGGAGCGTATGGGCAAAACTTTTTGGGCAAAACGCGCACAAGCCCTGGTCCTAACCCTAGGGTTAGGGTTAGGGTATAGGGACTTTACGATAGTTGCGTTCTAACCCGGGTAAGAAAACGCATCTCTAACCCACTTTTCAAATTTATACTTCCATATATTTCGGCTGTTATTTTTCCCCGAAGAATATAGCTCAGTAATCAATAATGGTAATTTGATGTGTTTGTTAATTTTCTATTTGAATTTCCTATTTTTTATTCTTTGTTTCATGAATATATATTTATGTACAGAAAAATGGAGAACAGAAAGATTTTAAACGCAAATATTACAGTCTAATTAAAACTTTGATAGAATAACATACCAAAAAAACAGATTATGCTAATATTTCGAAATTCCGACTTTTGAAAAAAAATAGTTAGTTCTTCAACCTGACTATGCAGACCCATGATATTTTACGTGTGCATTTAATATCGACAGATGTTTAAATAATCCCCAAAAAAGTAAGAAAACACTCACATCTTCGTAGGTAGAGTTAGGTTAACCCACTTTTAGATCATTGTCATGGGTTTTCGTGTACCAAAGGAAAATCTTTTGATATTTTTACCGATTATCTAAATAGAACCTCAAACCTTGAAAAATGGCACCAATTTGATTGAATTCAGTACCATAAATCAGATTATTACAAAATTTGGAGATTTCAACTTTTGAAAAAAAAATAGGTAGTTTTTCAACCTGGCTGTGTAGACTCATAATTTTTTATGTGTACGTTGACTATCGACAGATATTCAGATAATCCCCGAAAAATTATCGAAAACACATATTTTCATGGGTAGAGTTAGGATAACCCACTTATGGATCATTGTCATTGGTTTTCGTGAACCCAATCAGAAATTATCGATATTTTTACCGATTATCTAAATGAAATCTTAAACATTGAAAAATGGCATCAATTAAAACTTTGATGGAATACAACACCAAAAATGTGAGTTAGATAGTATTTTGAATTTTCGATTATGAACACAAAGTTATTTCTTCTGACCTGACAATTCAGGGTTAGGGTTAGTGGGTAATGGTCAATGGGTAAGTGGGTTTGAATATGGGGGTTAAGGGGTAAGGGTTAGGAGTTTGGGGTAGGGTATAGGGTCTTTGCGATAGTTCGGTCCCTACCCGGTTAGAAGACCCCATCTCTAGGGTTAGGGTTAAGGGTATAGGGTCTTTGCAATAGTTAGGTAAGAGAACCGACTCTGACCCACTTTTCAAATTTATACTTCCATATATTTCGGCTGTTATTATTCCCCGAAGAATATAGCTCAGTAATCAGTAATCAATAATATTTACTATCGACAGATATTTAAATAATCCCCGAAAAAGTAAGAAAACACTCACATCTTCGTAGGTAGAGTTAGGCTAACCCTAGGGTTAGGGTTTGGGTTAGGGTTAGGGTATAGGGACTTTACGATAGTTGCGTTCTTACCCGGGTAAGAGAACCGACTCTGACCCACTTTTCAAATTTATACTTCCATATATTTCGGCTGTTATTATTCCCCGAAGAATATAGCTCAGTAATCAATAATTGTTTTTTTTTTATGTGTTTGTTAATTTTCTATTTGAGTTTCCTATTTTTTATTCTTTATTTCATAAATATATATTTATGGACAGAATAATGGAGAATAGTTGATTATTATTTGGTTAGCTTGGATGCATTTTTCAAGTGCAATATGACATTCTTAAAGATTGTAAACGCAAATATTACAGTCTAATTAAAACTTTGATAGAATAAAATACCAAAAAACAGATTATGCTAATATTTGGAAATTCCGACTTTTGAAAAAAAATAGTTAGTTCTTCAACCTGACTATGCAGACCCATGATATTTTATGTGTGCATTTACTATCGACAGATGTTTAAATAATCCCCAAAAAATTAAAAAAAAAACACACATCTTCGTCGGTAAAGTTAGGTTAACCCACTTTTAGATCATTGTCATGGGTTTTCGTGTACCAAAGGAAAATCTTTTGATATTTTTACCGATTATCTACATAGAATCTCGAACCTTGAAAAATGGCACCAATTAAAACTTTGATTGAATTTGGAGATTTCAACTTTTGAAAAAAATAGGTAGTTTTTCAACCTGGCCGTGCAGACTCATAATTTTTTTATGTGTACGTTGACCATCGACAGATATTCAGATTATCCCCGAAAAATTATCGAATCACCTATCTTCTTGGGTAGAGTTAGGATAACCCACTTATGGATCATTGTCATTGGTTTTCGTGAACCCAATCAGAAATTATCGATATTTTTACCGATTATCTAAATGAAATCTTGAACTTTGAGAAATGGCATCAATTAAAACTTTGATGGAATACAACACCAAAAATCAGAGTTAGATAATATTATACCCCACCGAACTCCTTTCTCTGCATTA